>OY482671.1:32018279-33218279 GCA_960531455.1 Urophora cardui
AGGATTAGCCATGGGTAATGGCGCAATTTTTTTGGCGCTGATACAATAACTCCAGCGCCACTCGTGGCGCCAACTCACGGTACTGGCGCAATAACACCTTTAGCGCAATTGTCATGGAATAATCGATAACAGGGCCGTGCGCACGGGGGGGTTTTGGGGGTTAAAACCCCCCCCCATGACCCAATCTAAGTTGCAATGATTTTACAAAAATTTTCAAAACACAGTTTATTAATTTTGCATTGAATCTTGACTCATATTTTTGACAAAATTAGTACAATAATTTTACGGAAGAAGAAATTGGTGAAAGTTGCAAAAAATAAGGTTGGCCAATACATAAGTTCGGCACTTTGAATTGCACTTGGAGCTTTCCGAAATTACAAAGTTGTGTAGCATTTCGTTTGAAATTTTTCAAAAAATTGTACTGATAACAAAAAATTTTCATTTTGTGAAAACAGTGAGCAGTTTCAATTAATAAGTACTGTAAACAGTACTATTCAGGACCTGGTTAACTAGGTTTTGATGAATCAGAATTAGACCAGATAAGTCAACTATTTTGGCAAAGGGATGTTCTCATTGTTTGTTTACGTTTGACGGAAACACGGTGTATTTTATATAATGCGGATACCGCTTAAAGTGGGCGTAGCCACACCCATTTTCAAAATTAGTATCAATTATCCGACTAAGCATATGAATATTATTCTTTGTGCAAAATTTCATTCCTTTATGACTTTTAGTTACAAATATGTCACGTCACAAATTTCACAAGACTATTTTAGAAATGTTTTTGTAAAAAAGTAGGCGTGGTTATACACCGATTTCGCTAAATTTTTTAACGTATAT
This sequence comes from Urophora cardui, assembly GCA_960531455.1. Taxonomy (NCBI): domain Eukaryota; kingdom Metazoa; phylum Arthropoda; class Insecta; order Diptera; family Tephritidae; genus Urophora; species Urophora cardui. Next base: position 32,019,120 of record OY482671.1, read on the forward strand.
TAGTACAAGTAGTAAAAGTTTAACCCTAAGTTTCGTCATGTGGCCGCTGTGGTGTTGGTGTTAGCGCAATTGCGCCGCGCAGCGCAGTGTTACCCATGCCTAGGGAGGATAGGTATGGGCCTGCTGAGCACAGAACAATTTTTTTTTAATTTTTTGTATGGTTACGTTTTTGAGATAACGGTAATTTTGTGTTTTTTGTTATCACTTTATTCAAAAATTATGTTCGCTGGAGTTACGCTTCTAACAATATACAACTTATAGTAATTGAACCACATCTCGCTAAATTACATCTGGTCAATGTCAAAATTTTTAATTTTTTGCGATTTTTGAAAAAGTTTTGATTTTTAAATTAAGTTTTTTATAAAAACTTGTAAAAATCAGAAAAGTTTTATTTTTTAAAAATACGCCGGTTTAATTGTTAACGTAATATCAAGGATATCTGATAAAAACATTATTTTTAGCGATTTCTTTCATGTGAAAAAAAGGATATTTTATGGACGAAAAACTCGGTTAGATGACTCATTCGTGTATAGACAAAAGATAAAATTTGTTTGTGACTTCACCCTCTCATACGGTTAGCGTTAATCAGAGGTTGAGTAAACGGCCCTTAAGCTAAAGATATAGATACTTATGCATTGTGGAACGATTTTTCGTCATCCCTTGTGAAAAAATCGTTCCACAATACTTCATATTCCTACCCCGTCGGAAAGCCAAGCAAAAAAAAAGGAATAATGAAAATTACTTAACTATTGCTTGTCATTTTAAAAAGCTGCTGTCAGATACAAATCATTCCGCAGCTAATATATTGGAAAACTTGCACCATGCGAGGACCATGTTCCATGCGAGTTACCGTGTTTTGCACCTTCAATGAATTTAGCTGTGCGAGAAAATTGTTTCTGATTTTAAAGGCAGTACTATTGAATATGAGAAGTTTAAGGCCGCGCAAGAAGTCTATAGTGTTTTGAAAAAAAAAAGTTGTAAAACGACGCCCTATACACGGATGAGTCATATAACCGAAGTTTTAGTCCATAAAATATCCTTTTGTTTTACATGAAAGAAATCGCTAAAAATAATGTTTTATCAGATATCTTTGATATTACGTTAACAATTAAACGGGCTAATTTTTAAAAAATAATTTTTTTCTGATTTTTACAAGTTTTTATAAAAAACTTAGTTTGAAAATCAAAACTTTCAAAAATCGGAAAAAATTTTGACATTGACCAGATGTCATTTAGCGAGGTGTGGTTCAATTACTACAAGTTGTATATCGTTAGAAGCGTGGATTTTAGTCGCCTCTTAGGACAGACATTCCTTACCACGGGTATATTCTAAGCCCCCTAACCCGCTGGGGTATTAATTTGACCAATTTGATATCGAAATCCAACTCCTCCCTAACATTCAGTATTCTTCTCTTGGAACAAAACTACAAGAATGAATAGGGATAACCATCGATAGTTGAAAAAAACTATCGATAGTGACACGAAAAAAAAACTATCGATACTATCGATAGTGCCATCGATAGTTTTGCAGCTCTAGTGGCAATGCCCATTCAGTGGCAAACAAACACGCAAATACAGTTGCAACAACAGTGTTGTATTCACATATGTATATGGATATATGTACATATATACATACATACATATCGCCGTTTTAACTTCATAGCCGCCTAAGTGAAACTTTCATAACCGCCAATATGCCAAAATTGAGATTTGCGAAACTCCTGGCGCCCAGCTCTATCGATCCATACCATGAATTTGGTCTCTGTAAATCTCCGGAAACTTTATACATATTTTCTTCTAATTTTCTTTTCAGATTTGAAGTCGTAGAGTTGGGGGTCAGAAATTTAATTTTAATTTTTGTCACAAATGTCGATTAGGCGAATATGAAATTCTCACTTAGGCGGTTTTGAAGTTTAAACGGCGATATGAATGAATTTATTGCTTTGTGTTTTTGTATGTATTTTGGATTCATTTGCTTTGAATTTGTTTTTATGTGTTTTATGATGCCTTTGCATATTTGTGTTTACATAAGGGTGGTCCTTAAAACCAAATTATAATTCTTTTCAGTCTCAGCCCCTTAGGCCCGATTTCAGATCAAAAATTTAATTGTCATTTAAATTTTAATATGGATTGTTATTTAAATGCCAATTATCTCTTTTTCGTTTTCAGATCAACCTTAATTAAATAAAAGAAATAAGTGGCATCATTTGATTTTTGCAAATAAGTATCTCTTTAATTTTTATTACATTTCAATTTTCAGGAAAATGGATACACCACGAAGAAAAAACTTTTTATCTGAGGAAATCAAATTGTTGCTGGATATAATTGAAACAAAAAAATCAATTATCGAGTGCAAAAAAACAGACAAAATCAGCTCCGATCAGCTGTTTTCTAGTCATCTTCAATCCATATTTAAACTTTTGATCTGAATTGATCCCAACGTTTTTTATTTGAAATACATTTTTGATTCAAAATAATTTTTTGATTTGAATAAAAAATTTTAATCTAATCAAAAATCTGATTCGAATCAAAAATTTATTTAGAATCAGTATTCAAAAAATATTCTTGATTCTAAATCAAATTTTTGATTCGAATCAAATTTTGATTCTAAATAATTTTGATTCTAAAATAATTTTGATTTGAAATCAAGTTTGAATCAAGAATCAAATTCTTCTCCTTTTGAGAAATTTATCTTTGATTTGAAAATACATAGTTTGAATCACGGATCAAAGCGTATTTTTGAAACGAATCACAAATGAAAATTATCTTTTATTTGAAAATATTTTAAATCAAGAATCAGAAAATATTTTTGATTCGTGATTCAGCAACCCTGCACCTGTGTGACACCCCTTAACCGTCTACGATCCGGACAAAATGTATATTTGGTATCCTACAAGACTATCAATTTTGACCATTAAATACATATAAAAAAATTTTACTTAATTTTTTGATCTTTATAAGGTTATCTAAACATTGACACCCTGCGACACCCCTTAACCGTCTCCCACCCGATGAAAATGTGCATTTGGTACAGGGCAATCCATTTTGGGCATTAGATATACAAAAAATTAAACTTAATTTTTTTAGTCTCCATAGAGTTTTCTGAACTTTGACCACTGTACGGTGTTAACTGTTTCCGATCGGGACAAAATTTTATATGTAGTATATTTCAATACGTTTATTTGCATCGACCTAGGGGGCGAGGTTGAGGAAATATGCTATAAAATTAGTCATACATTTGGGGACCACCCTAGTTTACATGTTCAATTTGAAAATGTTCCTTTTTGTTAATGTTTTGGCTTGTTTGAGAATTGGCTAGTAGTTTGGCTCGTACTCACGCCAGCCAATCGACCAGCAGTCAAGTCAGTTTTAGTCAAGTTGGGAACGTTGTCGGGAGTTGTTGTCGTTGTCGTCGCGTAAAAATACGGCACTGTTCAAAAGTTAGTCCTTACGTTTATCGCTGGCTTTGTTTTTGTTTTACAAATTCAAAAAGGACTGTTAAGCTGGCTTTGCTGTTGCCCCTGTCGCTGCCGGCGTATTGACTGAATATTTCACGAGCTAGCGGCCACTGCCTGTTTCTTGATTTTGTGTATGCGTTGTTATCGTTACTGTATTCACATACATATGTACATAGTATATGTATGTATGTATGTACTTGTTCTACTTGTTGAAAGTTGCAATCAAAAAATTGCCAAAAATGCAAAATCAACAAAACAAAAAGTGCAGATAAATTTTTGGCGTACTGCATACATATTTTTATATACATATGTCCATACATATGTAGGTATGTATGTAGGTATGTATGTACATGTAGGTACATATCGACGGCTGAGAATAAGATCGCCCTATTTCAAAAATTGTTTCAAAACGCCCTATTCCAAAAATTATTTGAATAACGTCCTATTTCAGATTTTGCTTCAAGAACGCCCTATTTCAGAATTTTTTTCAATAACGTCCTATTTCAGACAGTTATTCAAAAACGCCCTATTTCAGAGAAATATATATGGAATTTTCTCTGAAATAGGGCGTTTTTGAAGCACAATCTGAAATAGGACGTTATTGAAACAATTTTTCAAATAGGGCGTTCTTGAAGCAAAATCTGAAATGGGATGTTACTGAAACAAATTTTCAAATAGGGCGTTTTTGAAATAATTTTTGAAATAGGGCGATCTTATTCTCAGCCGTCGATATACATATACATATGTATATGTACATACATACATATGTATGTACATATGGAGTTACTACTACGAAAATCTCAGATATGTATGTACATAGATATGTATTATGAAATGTGCTTGTTTAGTTATTTATTATTGCTGCTAAACTGCATGTGTATTTACATACATACACACATAAGTATTTGAGTATTTGCAGCCCTATTTAAATTTTGATGTTTTGCGCCAAATTTAAAAATGAAGAATTTGGGCTGCCTGTTTCCGCAATGCTTGGCAATGTGATATTTGTAAAAATATGTGCTCCAAAGCATGCGCATTCATTTAAAAATATACTTTTTTATGATTAGTTTTTTATGAGCGCATAGCCATTTACTTTTTAACCAAATATCTAACGGTTTTTGGCCTGATTCGTTTAACGATTATTTCGTTGTGCTGTCGTGTGATTGGGGTGGTGTTCAGTGATGCCGTTTTGATACAATCGTTTCAAATGTGATACTTTTTTAAGCCCAATATACGTAGATACTTTTTATTTTGACGTAGAACAAATTTGATACCTTTTTAATCAACATCAAATAATTTTGATACGATTCAATCAAAATCAAAGAATATTAACCTATTCTTTTTCATTTTTAAGATTTTCTAAGAATTGTAACAACCTGTGTTTGCCGCGAAAAATATGTATTGTGAAAGTCTTGAAAATACCAAAAATGGGCAACATTTTATCAAACTGTATAGTAGGCATCACTACCCATGGCAGGCATGAGCAAAGAGCGTTATGTTTTATATTAACCATTATTTTAATAGCCTTTATGATTTTCTTGAATTAAATTGAATTCGAAAAATCTAAAATGATACTATTCATTATCTTTATATTTTTATATTGGTAAATGTAATAAAAAAAAACAATGTCACGTTAAAAACACGAAAGCAGCTTATTTTATTAATTTTAATTTTTTTTCAAAAATTTTCTGTGATACGAAAACAAAAATTACCGTATCAATTTGTTATACGGGTTAAAAGCCTGAAAACAGCTTTTTTGATTAACTTAAGTTTTTTTCCAAAAAATTTTCGGTGATACGAAAAGAACCATGAAAGTATCAATTTTTGATACCAAATTTTTTGAGGCTGCGGCAACACTGGTGGTGTTATCAATTACTGTTTGGCAAGCATGTGTATGGTGTGAATGGATTGCATGTGCATGCGTGTGTGGTGAAAAAATTTGAATTCAAATACAAATTTAAGTGCATTTGAACGGTAAAGCATACTTATTTGAAAGCAAAAGTGCTAAAATAAGAAACAAAATAAATTTGCGCAAATAATAATAAATACTAAATAAAAATACACGTATACCTACATAGTATATATATGTATGTACCTACGAAAAAAGGAAAAACAACAGTTTGTGGTTGTTAATGTAAACAACAAGATTTAGTTAACGTCTACGAAACAACTTATTTATGTACCTGTGCCCGGAAATGTGTATGTCACGTCAAGCAACACACTTTTACAGGTAAGCACCAAAAACCAAACAAAAAAATCGCTGTAAGGTGCCAAGGTGAAGTGTAGACGCCAATTGTAATGAAGCGTGGAGAAGGATTAACTATTTTAACTATACATTATGTATCTACTTACATATGTACTTATGTGTATATCGACGCTTCCAAAAAATACTCTACTAATTCGACTTGGTACGTTTTCCCGTTTTTGGCGTTTTCAAGTAATACGTACCTTAATTTAGATGCTGTCATATTTTGGTATCAATCGTACAATCCAATCAAAAGTTATAAGCTTAAGTGTACATATGTATAATACAACTCGAGATTTTTACAGAATACAAATATTGAAAGCATGCCATGTAAAAGAACTGCGACCTATGGATACTATCGCCCATAATGATACTAGCCAAAACTCTTCTCCAGCAACTGTGGCTAGAAGGAACGGACTGGGATGAACACGTTAAGCCCAGCTCCTTCCACAAATGGACAACTTTTCGCGAAAATCTCCCAGCGATTAGTGAAATTACAATACCCCGATGGATTGATTTTTCTCCCAACAAATCTTTCCAAATGCATGGATTTTCGGATGCCTCTGAAAAAGCATTCTGCGCCTGCATATACATCAGAGTGCAGAATAGCGAAACCTCATTCTCTTCTCACTTACTCGCTGCAAAAAGCAAAGTGGCTCCACTAAAAACAGTGAGCCTCCCTCGCCTTGAACTGTGCGGAGCAGTGCTGCTCACCAAACTGGTGAAACAAATGCGCTCCCACTTAAATCTGACTTCACACGACTTAATACTCTGGTCAGATTCCTCAATCGTTCTCGCATGGCTAGAAAAGCCACCCCATACATGGAAGACATATGTCGCAAATCGAACAGCTCAAATCCTCGACAATGTCAGTAATGCCACATGGCGCCATGTACCCAGTGGAGATAACCCAGCTGATCTTGGTACACGCGGATGCAAACCACAAGAATTAGCTGAGTGCTCTCTTTGGTGGAAAGGCCCAGAATGGCTTTCCAAACCACCCACATTTTGGCCAAAAAAAGAGCCAAAAAATGCAACTCCACCCGAACAAAAACGCATCCAAACGTTTCACATGGTGGAAACTCCAGATATGCTCGAACGCTTCTCCTCATTTGCTCGAGCTCTACGCGTTTTTGCATACATGTATCGGTTCATTAATAAAACGAGAAAACTCATAATCCCCAAAACGCTCACACTTACTCAAAGTGAAATAAATCACGCAAAAAATCGTATCGTACTCCAAACTCAAATGAAATATTACTCAGATACGGTCGCAGATATACAATCCCGTATACCTATACACAAAAAGAGTCCTCTATCAACTCTAAACCCCATGCTCGATAAAACAGGCATTATGCGAGTAAATGGTAGACTCGCACACTCGGCTCTTAGCTACAATGAGCGTCACCCAATTATTATCCCAGAAAATTCGAGATTTTGTACACTACTCTTAGAGTTTACTCACTCTACCCTCCTGCATGCAGAAAAACAATTAATGATACGCATGATACAGCAAGAGTACTATATCCCCCGCCTCAAGCAAAAAGTGAAGAAATGCATCTTTCACTGCAAGACCTGCACACTCTATAAGCAGCAGTCCAGATCCCAAATAATGGCTGCGCTGCCCCCCGAAAGGTCTACGTACTCCTTGCCATTTCACACTACAGGAGTGGACTTCGCCGGTCCATTTCAAGTCAAAATCTCGACCCAAGGAAAAGCATCTTATGCCAAAGCATACGTCTGCGTATTTGTATGCTTCTCAACTAAAGCAGTCCACCTCGAAGTCTGCTCCGATCTCACTACAGCAGCATTCAAAGCAGCGTTCTCCCGCTTTGTCAGCCGTCGTGGACTACCCCACAAAGTTATGTCAGACAACGGCAAAACGTTTGTTGGTGCCAGCCGAACCTTTCAAAAGGAATTTGCCAAATTTCTCCAGGAAGCTGCATCTGACATAGCCGGCAGATACTCGACCCATGGCATGTCCTGGCAATTCATCCCGCCGTATGCCCCTCACATGGGAGGATTATGGGAAGCTGCAGTCAAAAGCTTTAAAACCCATTTCCTAAAAGTTGCCGGAAATCACAAATTCACATTCGAAGAATTCTCTACACTTCTTACTCGAATCGAAGCGGTACTCAACTCCAGACCGCTCTCCCTAATGTCGCAAGATCCTACTGATCTGCTGGCGTTAACACCAGGACATTTTCTGCGTGGCGCCCCACTACTCTCACTTCCAGAACCGAACTCGGAAAATCTCTCTCTGGTCAACAAATGGCAAAAATTACAGGTATTGCACCATCAATTCAGCACTCGATGGAAAAATGAATACCTCAAAGAGCTCCACAAACGAAATACGTGGAAAACCCAGCAGCCAAACCTCAGCGAAGGCGACTTAGTGGTGATAAAAGATGACCTACTCCCCCCAAACGATTGGCGACTCGGCCGCGTCATAAAACTCCACCCTGGCCCAGATGAACAAGTGCGAGTAGTCGACCTTCGTACTCAAAACGGAGTATACACACGACCCATTACGAAACTTTGTTCATTGCCTCCAGTGCAGTAAAAATTCTACCCCAACCATCTCACACCCAGCGAGAAATAGCTTCACACCTATCTTCATATAGTCCTTGATGAACACTCACACTCTCACCCCTTTATGCTGCTGATAACATTTTTCGTCTCTTTCCAGACCACGCTATGGAAGCTACGGCACGTGTCGGCTCTGTTGCCAGCAGCACTCTCTCAGGCTCTGCAACGCCTTTAAGGCAATGACTCCGGTGGAGCGGTATGAGTCTGTACGCGCCCACCATTACTGTATCAACTGTCTGGCAACCTCGCACGTGACCAGTGCCTGCGACTCGCCGGACAGGTGCCACCGATGTGGACTCGCGCATCACACCCTTCTACACCGGCAGCCACGACGGGAACAACCGAGGGAACCGCCCCTCAAGCGACGCACAGCACCCATTCCGAAGGCAAATAATCGACGCGTCTCTTTTAAGGTCAAGGAAAAACCGCAAAGAAACTCAGGCAATCAGCGACGGATGCAGACCCTCTTCGCCAAAGCGGTGTCGTCTCTGGAACAATTGAAGGACCTCATGATCCCCACATCCGCGCAGGCCGGGCGCCATGTTGAGGACATGAGCGATGATGAAGATCTCATCCAATTCGATTGAGGAAGCCACAAAGAATTATATGTACATCCCTAATCTTATTATCATACTCACCCTCCTCCAAACTCTTATACTTACCTTTTTTATACTCACCTCTCTTTCTCTCCCTCCGTATCTCACACTTATCTCTATTATTACTCCACCCACCTACTCACCTGGAAAAGTTCCGCTAACCCATCCTCTGATTACATACTAAAATGTAAAATAGGAAAAGTCAAGTCAGTTGAAAAACTTACCTTCGTGCCGGTCAGCCGTCTTTTTGTATTCGCGCCTCGAACTAACTAAAAATTAAAGAAAACTGAAAAAAAAAAAAAAATTATGTTGTAAAGTGGAAAAGAAAACTGAAATAAAGAAATTATAAATCATATTGTGACAAAAAAAAAGGAGGTGTTTTTATTTTAAATAAACCTAAAGTGAAAAAAAAGGGGAAAATAAATATACCAAAACTTGTCTTACTAATGAAAGAGTAAACAAGAACGTAGCAAGTTTTTAATCCAAATAGAAGTTACAAACGAATATATACTTAGCATACAACTGAAGTTTTATATCGAACTTAAACTTTGAGAGCTTCCCCTGCAAAACACAGTTTTCAGACTTAGTACAGTATTGTTTGGAAGCGTCGATATGTATAAAGATTTGTTCGTATGCAATATAAATAACGTCCCTGTAAAAATCATTGGATTATATTGTCCATTTTGTGGTAGGTTGGAGCACTTTCAAATTGATCATAAACGTAGACCCAAGCAAGCGACTCGTTTATCTGCATCGGCTCGTACCTAGTTAGCCGAACATTGCTACGAAAACCGAATGTATATCGCGATAATAGCTTTGTTCGTTTACGGATATTTTTTGATGTTTTTCGAAAACTTTTAAAAACAAACACTTTGTCGCCGTTTTTTTACGCCAAATCTCCAACAGAAGAGAACCAACTGAGAGAGAAAACTGACATTTCATTTTGTGAGAAGCTGTTGAATTCTGTTGGACAAATTTTTGCCAACAGCAATTTTTCAACAGGAAAACAGCTGATCAAACAACAGTTGACTTGATTTTTTGCAAGTAACAAGATTTGCAAAATATACAAATCAATTATAAAATTGGAAAAATACACTAAATTGGCAACAAATATGGACAAACTAAATATGCAAAATAAGTTACATACTTTTTGCGAAGTATTTATATGCATATTATGTACCTTAGTAAATTGTAATCTCCTTTGCGGGAATATATATTAACGGGGCCACTGTGGTGCAGTGGGGAGTGTTGTGGCCATTGTGGTGTGGCGGACAGTGGCTAGTCTGCCATACCAGAGGTCATGGGTTGGATCCCCAGCCTGGATAGAGGGAAAATTTGTATATAATGATCCACGATCCGATAACAATTAATTTTCCAGAGGGTAGGGGTGGTCTCACAGATCACAAAAAAAAACAAAGTACTACCCTCCGGACGCTTATAGTTCAGGAGACATTCCTTGTTAAATTAATGTATGTATGTGTAGAACATCTTTCTGCGTTGGCGGCTTTTGGCCGCGCTTCAATAAAATTACCCTCAGCCGGCAGAATTCTCTTTCTGGATTAATATCCATGGAGTAATCCACAGTTGTTTTGTATAGAACACCTTTTGCCTTCAGCCGCGCTTTACAAAAATAACCCTCAGCCGGGAGAATTCTATTTCTGGAGCACTTTAATATTATAATTTAATAATAGTTGAAAGTGTTAAGATAAGATGAATTATCATCTACAGAATATTTCCTGAAAGTTTCACTGAGCCTGGATAGACAAAAAATTCTAACTAAAACCCAATTATTCGGATTTTAAAAATAGCAGCCACTCTAGGCAGTGGGTGGCACACCCTCCGAGAGTAGTTCTGCAGTGGGTCGGCTTCAGTATAATGCGCCCGTCGTATTTATTTTCAAACCACTGGAACTTTCGGGAAATCTTCTATGGATGTTAATTTTACTAATTATAACACTCCCGATCGCTCCGCAGATATAATTCGAGAAAGGAAATTTTGCTGGCTGGGGCTATTTTTTTAAACCGCGGCCAAATGCCGCCAACGCAAAAGTTTGTTCTACTCAAAAGTACTGTGGATAGGTCCATAGAGGGTTATTTTTTTAAAGCATGGCCAGGGCCCGGTGCATTAAATTGAAATCTCTTCTGCGGGGCAGCAGACGCGAAGACATACTGCGGTGGAAAACAGTATGGACATGGGTACAAAGAAAAGCAATTGTTAGTGTGATAATTATTACAATGAAATCCTATTTATTAGAAAGTAACAGCGAACCCCAGCGGGTTAGGGGGTCTAGAATATACCCGTTGTAAGGAATGCCTGTCGTAAGACGCGACTAAAATCCACCGGCCTAGAAGGTTGATTATGGCCAGAAAAAATCGTTCGCACGACAGTCGGGTTGGTGTCAGAAGGGACTAGTACCCGAGCGTACCGGATTTATCCGGCAAAGGACTGTCACATCCCCTACACTCCCCAAAACCTTCGGGGAGTGTCTTCGTGGCTACAACAACAACAACATGAAGTTAATTGTATTGCAGATACATACATATGTGCATATATCTCCACTGTTTTCAGGCAGAATTGTAACTCCATTAGCATTTATATAGAACAAACAGTGCCGATTTATTGTAAAAGAAAGTTCCGGATGCATTTCCGAACTTCAAAAAACCTTTTTGAGAGCCTATGCGAACGATTTTTAGATTGAGGAGGTTATCGCGAGGTGACAAAATACTGACCAAAACGAAACCCAAAACGAATCAAAAGAAATTAAATAAGAAAAAAGCTATGTTTTTTTTTTATTTTTATGTTATATGTACATATATACATAATTAACAGCAATAATTTCCACCAATTTTATTATCATTTTAATTTTAATCCTTTTTATCCTTTGAATTTGGGGCTTGTGAATGTAAATAAAAATCAGCTGTTTGCCAAAGCTGTTGAACTCTGCAAATTTTGTGTTCGTCTACCTCTTACGATATTTTTCTCTTGTGAGAGGATAGGTGACATTTTTCTCCAACACCTGGCTGTTGGAGAAAGTACGCGAACAAAGCTAATGACGAAGCACGGTTGCGTGATTTTGATTTGACTGAATCACGAATGAAAAATATTTTCTGATTCTTGATTTAAAATATTTTCAAATAAAAGATAATTTTTATTTGTGATTCGTTTCAAAATAGAATCAAAAATACCCTTTGATTCAAACTATTTTCAAATAAAAGATAAATTTGATTTGTGATTTGTTTCACAAAAGAATCAGAAATACCATTTGATTCGTGATTCAAACTATTTTCAAATCAAAGATAAATTTGATTTGTGATTCATTTCTCAAACGAATCAAAAATATTTTTTGATAATTCAACTATGTTGTCAGTTAAACGCATTGCTAGATTGAGGGAAAAGAATTCATTCCGATGGGCCCATAATAAAATGTATAAAAGTAAACATGTGTATTTTGTTGTTGCACCACTAAAATAACAAAAACTTCGGTTTGAATCAATGTATCGTAGCCAATTTGGTCGATTGTGAAAATTGAATGAATGGCCTTGTTGGAAAAACAAAATTGTGTAAACAAAACTTATATGTGTTACTAAGAACTCATAAGTGAGATTCAAGGATTTTAGGAAAAAACTCTATTTCATGTACATATAAATGCGGTGTTTGCGATATGCGGTGATTGCGGTGTTATGATATCGAAACTACCGCATACCGAATTGATCAAGAAAATGCGGTGCGGTGTTTATTAGGATCGCATATTTTGCGGTTGCGGTCATACTCCTACCGCATTTTTTATGAGTATAGTCTAAATCACAAAAAATCTATCGCATGCTGATGTCTGATACATACATATCGTCCCTGCGAATAAAAAAATACTTATGTATTTTTCAGTAACTTTGCAGGAGAAAGAAACTGATTCCTAGATCATTGGAAAAATTTAGCAAACTTTTAATTCAGAAAGGATGGTACTATATCATTGTTATTGATTTATGATAAAATAAATCACTTTTTTTACCCATTGCGACGTGATAAAGATTTGTGCCTTTTTAATGCACATAACTGTTTTTATACACCATTTTGTTTACCATTTCAAAGGTTAGGTGAAAGAGAAGTGAGTCTGGAGGTGAATATAGCGGACCGTAGCAGTTCAGATAATATCAGAGTGGCATTTGATTTGCTCTAAAAACTTTAGAGCTCTGAAACAAAAAAGCCGCGTGTAGCACAGTACACGTGATAGAAGTTAACTTCTTACATTAAGCATTATAAAGAAAACATATGAAATGATGCAAAGCTTGTTACTTTGTGTTATTTTTATGAAATTGTTTAAGCCATGTTTAAATAATTCAAGTTGAAGTGGCGTATGCTATACAAATATAAAGCTTATGGTTTAAAAAAAATTGCATAAGAGGGTATACCTTAATAATAAGTGGATATACATATTAGAAATATAAAAACACAATTAGACTTAATTGCCACTCCTGTATATATCAATATTAGTTAATATGTTGCATAATTTAAGGCTATGATGAAATTAAATACGTAAATACATACAGGACCCGGATTCTAAAAATTGCTATCGCTAAATGAGATCGCCAAAGATCTCTAAACTTATATCAGACGCGCCTAAAAGTGTGTACCTACTTCCTTTATTTATTTATATCATTACATGACATGACATCACATCATGACATCATATCATGGCATCATATCATGACATCACATCGTGACATCACTTCATGATATCACATCATGACATCACATCATGACATCATATCATGGCATCACGTCATGACATCATATCATAGCATCACATCATGGCATCGCATCATGACATCACATCGTGACATCACATCGTGACATCACTTCATGATATCACATCATGACATCACATCATGACATCACATCATGACATCATATCATCGCATCACGTCATGACATCACATTACGGGGTTATCCGGGTCCATATTATGACCCATATTTGGGGACCCGACCTAGAACTCATAATCAGTACATCTCTATATGAAAGCTGTGCTCAGCACCTTTCATTTCATACCAATATTGCTCAGAAATATTCCGGGGTCATCCGGGTCCACGTTTTGACCCATATCTGGGGACCCGACCTGGGAATCATAACTAGTAATTCTCCATGTAAAAGCCATGTTCAATACCTTTTCTTTGATACCAATATTGTCCAAAACATTCAGGGGAAAGCCGGGTAAACGTTTTTATCTTTTGCTGTTTCCTGTTTGCTATTTCCGTGCAACGGAAGTGTACCAGCTATTTCCTTTTTAAAAATTCACTCTCCATAAAAACTCTATATCGCCGCCTAAGAAGTTAACTTCAAAAAAAAAAAAAAAACAAGAAAACTTTGATATACATATGTAATAAATTAGTGGGGAAATGATACGTGCTGATTAGGGAATGTGAAGAGTGGACAAAATAAAAAGTAAAAATGTATCATTGCTATCTATAAAATTATTTATTTTACGGATGTGTTTATTAAAAACGGTGAAATTTAGTTCCGAAACCAGTAAATTAGAACGCAAAAAAACTTGAACAATTTTATAAACTGTTTCTTTAAATTGTGTCTATAAAATATCAACCTGTTATTAGTTCCGATTTCACACTCGAGGCAAACTTCCTTTATGCTTGTTTCAAACTCGAGTAAATTAAACCCACATACATAAACTTCTTCCTTGGTCTACTTAGCACCGGTAGAGAAACCTTAACAGGCATGTATTGGCTGTTATAACTCGGATTAAAAATTTCCCTTTATGCTTGTTAAATATATGCGGTTAGAAAATAAGCATTTACATGTTATATAACAACTTTTCTGATAATATATTCAAAGTCTTGGATTATGAAAATATCCGAAGTCTTAAGGTACTTTTTGAAAGTTAAAGCTGAGTTTGGGTCACATTAAGTTTAGTAGAGAAAAGGAAATATTTGACGTCCTAAATAAATTTTAAAAAGATTCAAAGTAAATCTAAAAATTGCGAATTCAATGATTCGAAGTAATAAATTTTCAACTGATAGCGGGTTTTTTAGTCAATATTCCAAACACCATATCGTGGAATAGCTGGCGTTTACGCCCTCTCCGTCAATTGCGTTTTTGGAATTCAGCCCTAATTTTTTTTCGGAATTATGAATTGGTTTTTTTCGATTCCCAATTCCGGAATTGCGTTTTTGATTTGATTACTATAACCTTTATTATCGAAGAGCTGGGCCACTTGTATTTACACTATGCAAAGAAACGCTGGCTGAAATTTGCAAACACCCTCAATTTCTTTGTTCTTTCAAACCTTGAGATGTTGAAATT
This sequence comes from Urophora cardui, assembly GCA_960531455.1. Classification (NCBI taxonomy): domain Eukaryota; kingdom Metazoa; phylum Arthropoda; class Insecta; order Diptera; family Tephritidae; genus Urophora; species Urophora cardui. The sequence continues at coordinate 32,034,317 of OY482671.1, forward strand.
CGTGTGATGCGGCTTGTAAGAAAATGCATATCTGAAAGCTCAGCATAGGCAACTCTAATAAGATACCGTTTTTAGTGCATAAGCTATATATGTAAACTTGAATGTCAAAGAAGTCACTTGAATAAATGAAGTATAATAGAGCGGTCGTGCGTTGACTTTATTCGGATATTTTTACATGGGTTATGGGCCCAGATCACGTGGTCCGTAGTATAAAGTAATTTTTCGTGATATAAATCGTCGGTCGATTTTACATCTAATGATAATTAAAAACGCGAAAATGAGTACGTCGTTAATAAACATAGAAAAGCTGAATGGCGAAAACTATTCAACTTGGTCGCTTTTAATGCGTAGTTTGCTGGTAACGCAGGATTTATGGCACGTCATCGCACAAAATATCAAGTCAGAACCATCGGATTCGGAAGTAGTGGCATGGAATACGGCAGATCAAAAAGCATTGGCAATGTTACATCTCTGCGTTAGGCCGTCGGAGTTGATACACATAAAAAAAAATGCACAACAGCTAAGGCCGCTTGGAATTTGTTGAGCGAACTATACAATGCAGATGGTCCAGCTCGAAAGGTAAGCTTATTTAAGAAATTGGTGCAGTTTAAACTGAATACTGCTGAAAAATTTTCCCTTCAAATAAATGAGTTCTGCTCGATAGTAGACAGTCTCAATGAAATTGGAGTTACTGTACAAGAAGATTTGCTTTGCATATTACTGCTTTGCAGCCTTCCAGATGAACTCGAAAGCTTTGTAATGCTGTGGTTATGGTACCAATCAACATTGCCAATCAAAATCGGAAACATTTCGTGATTGGTGAGAGGTGGTTATGCTTACATTGATGATTGGAGCGCACATACACAACATAACACATGATTATTACTGCATAACACTTTATTACCCCCGAAACCTCGACTGCTGGCTGCCTGTTTCACACAGCAGATTTGCTGGATGTGAGAGTCCGAAAATTCTCTCACCGTCGGAGTGCACAACAACAATTTCACGGTGCTCGACCAGCAACATTGTAAGCATAACCAGGCCATAATAGCAATTGAAAGCAGAGACGCTTTACCAAAAATGGAAGCATTAAAAATGAAAATATTGGAAGAGGAGCAGAGACGTGGGCAGCGATGTTCTGAAAATGAAAAAGTTTTTGCGGCGAAATTCCAAGATAGGTCTGAGAAGAAAGAGCAAACAAATAATTTTTCCAATGAACGTGCGAATCGAAATACCGACAAAAAGAAGAGTGTAAAGAGAAATCTAAGTAATGTTAAATGCTATAGCTGCGGCAAGAGAGGTCACATTAAAGCGCAGTGCAAAAGCTCACAGGTGCCAACGGTGTTAAGTTTGTGTGAGTCAAATGATCAAAAGAAAACAGATGAGAACATTTGGATACTCGACAGTGGAGCATCATCTCACATGTGTTGTGACAAGAAGATGTTTAGTTCATTTCGCAAATCCAGTCAAAGAGTATTTTTAGCATCTGGTGAAGCCGTGTATGCAGAGGGAGAGGGAAAAATAATGCTCAAATCCAATCAGAACGAAATGGTACTTGTAGGAGTGTTGTATGTTCCAAAGTTAAAAAATAATTTCTTATCCGTGAGTAAAATACTCAGTAACAAAAATGAAGTACATTTTAAAAATAATAAAGCAATAGTCAAATCAAGAGAAAACAAATTAGTATTCATCGCAGCTATGCACAACGGAGTTTTTTGTGTAAATTTGACTACGATTAAATGCAAAGAAAACATTAATTTAGTCATTGAAAATAACGATGCTAGTGACGTGAAATGGCACCAAAGATTTGGTCACCTCAATTATAAAGATTTGCGTATGCTTTCGCAAAATAGTATGGTTCGTGGATTGAATGTCAAAAGCTCCAACATCGATTGTGACGTATGTGCAATGTGCAAAATAAAAAGGAAAGCTTTTGATAAGTATAATTGTGTTCAATCATCAAAGTGCCTAGAAATTGTACACACAGATATTTGCGGCCCTATGCGTACAAAGTCGCAAGGTGGCTCAAATTATTTTATTACATTTATCGATGATTTTTCTCGATACATAGAAGTATATTTTTTAAAGCAAAATTCTGATGCATTCGATGCATTTAAGCAATTTATAACGCGCGCAGAAAATCAAACTGGTAATAAATTGAAATGTTTGCGTAGCGATAATGGACGCGAGTATTTAAGTAACGATTTTCAGAGCTACTTAAAAGGCAAAGGTATTGTACACCAAAAAACGGTGGCTTATACGCCAGAGCAGAATGGTATAGCCGAACGTGCCAATCGCACGTTGGTTGGGATGGCACGCTGTATGTTGGTCGCATCAAATCTTCCTCAATCGTTATGGTCGGAGGCGGTAAATACAGCGGCATACATAAGAAACCGGTGTCCCACTAAAATTCTAAAAAATAAAACTCCGTATGAGTGTATTCGAGGTTACAAACCGAGCGTGAATCACATGAAGGTGTTTGGTTGTGAGGCGGTTGCTCTACAAAAACAACCTGGCAGGTCAAAATTTGCTACGAAAGGTTCGAAAGTACGGTTTGTAGGTTATGCTGATAACACAAAAAGGTATAGACTTTATAATACAGAAAAGAAAAGTATTTACATTGTGCGCGACGTAATATTTTTTGAACACAGCATGCCGAGGTATAACAACGAAAGTATTGATATTGAAAAAAATGCGAATGATAATGTAGATATTGAATTGCTAATCGGCGAGGAAAATAAATCAATAAAAGATGATAACAAGGAATATAACAATATTAAGCAAGATACGAAGCAAATGAAAACTATTGAAAATGAGGTCGAGGTTGACACTGCAACTGGTGAAGAGGAGCAAATGGAATTTGATGAAAGTTAAGTCGAGATTGACACTGCAACTGGAGAAGATGAAAACAAACGTACAGAAGAAGATTCGGAAGAAAGCGTTTCAAGTTATGAGGATGAAATCGTTCTAGGAAAGAGGAAAAGGGGAAGGCCACGTATATGCAGAACGGGGAAAGTGGGTAGACCACAGAATAAGTACATAGTGGAGTACCCTGAAGTTTTAAATTTTGTGTGCGGGAATCCAACGTCGGTTACCGATGCTATGCAGTCCGACGAAAGCTCACAATGGAAAAATGCGATGCAGGCGGAATATGATAATCTCACTAAAAGCGAAGCTGACCTTCCACCTGGAAAAAATGTCATTGGTTGCCGGTGGGTATTCGTTAAAAAGCTTGATGCAGACGGAAAGTTAGATAAATATAAAGCACGTTTGGTGGCGCAAGGTTGTTCGCAAAAGCCGGGTGAAGATTTTGAGTTTACGTATGCCCCAGTGGCAAGACATTCAACAATACGTTTGATTCTTGCATTGGCAGTTCAACATAAGCTTTTGGTAAACCATATAGATGTCGTAGCAGCGTACCTTAACGGCGAATTGGAAGAAGAACTATACATGCGTCAACCTGAGGGCTTCGTCGACGAAAATCATCCAACTAAAGTTTGCAAACTTCGGAAATCTTTGTATGGTCTTAAGCAAGCTGGAAGGTACTGGAACGATAAAATAAATGCAGTGCTATGTGAATTGGGTTTCACACGTTCCAAAACAGACAATTGTTTATATATTATGCGCGGTAAAGGCGAAATTAACATATTGAGTATATACGTTGACGATATTGTGTTGGCGTGTTCCTCACAAAATACCATGAACAAAATCATAAAAATGTTGAACGAGCGAGTGGAAGCTGTAAATCGTGGTCCAATACGTTATTATCTTGGCATGGAGATCGTTCGAGAAGGTCTTCGTGGTAATATTTCTATTCATCAAGAACTCTATGTGAAAAAACTACTCGAGCGTTGGTGCATGGAGAATTGTAAAGGTGTAACGACGCCATACAGTTTCGGCACAGTACTCGGAAAGTGCGTGGATAAAGAATGTTCAGGTTATCGAACACAGCAGTATATGTCTATTTTGGGTGCTTTGACGTATTTGGCCATAGTGTCATGGCCGGATATAGCACACACGGTATTCAAGTTGGCGCAGTTTAATAGTCACCCGCACAAGGAGCATTGGGTGGCCGCAAAACGTGTGCTAAGATACCTAAAGAACAAGCCGAAGGGTATGATAACTTATGAAGCTAACCATAAAAGTTTAATATGTTTTCAGATGCTGATTGGGCTTCAGATTCCACAGACCGAAAATCAATTAGTGGATATGCAATATTTTTGGGTAATGGCCTTATAGCATGGGAGTCCAAGAAGCAACATAGTGTGTCTCTAAGCACGATGGAGGCTGAGTACATCTGCAATGCCGCAAAAGAATTATCTTTCCTTCGTAGTTTATTATCGGAAATGGGTTTTGAGCAGTATTTTGATGCCAGTGTTGCCAGAATATTTTGAAGCTTATAGCTAAATTAAATAAAAAAAATTGCTAAAAATAGCTAAATAATTTTTTTCATAGCTAAAATAAATAGCCAAATTTTTTTTTTTTCCAAAAATAGCCAAATAATGATTTATTTAAAAAGACGTGACATAAAACAACTTCACATATATGAATATTTATATATACATATATTATATATTGTAGCCATACATATATTTGTTTGTATGTACTTATATATGTACGTCGCATAATAAGATTATTACAATGAAAAAAATCAATTCATTACATATGTATGTATGTATGTATGTATGTACATTCAATTGCAGTATTAAAATAAATTATAATAGCGACTAGTTAATATTTAAACTTTAGTTAAAAATTTGATTCAATAACATTTCAAAAATCATATCTTCTTCATTTAATTCACAGGTTGAATTATTATTAATTGAAGTCATTGCTTTAATAATATCGTTAGGAATTTTAAAGTTATTACAACATTTTTCAAGCCTTTTTAGACCATACCTAACAGTCAATAGAGAGTTTAACATAAATAATTGCATTCTATTTCTTTGCTTTGTTTTTATTACGTTCATAACAGAAAATCTACGTTCTATTTCTGTATTACTAAGCGGTAGGATTAGAAAATTAAACAAAAAAGATTGTAGTTCTTCAAACGGATTTTCGTTAAGAGCATTTCTAAGCTTTCTTACGTCTACCCAAAACTTTATTGTAGAGGTAGTTCCCTTCCATGGGTATGCGTGTAGTTTTTCCATTGCATTTCTAAAATAGTGATTTCCTCCGTGTTAAAGTGATCCTTTTCATCCTTGAAAGTGTCAAATATTTTTGGCTTATTTACTTATTCTGCGGTAAGCGTTGGCGGAGTTGCTCAATTAACTTGATAATAAAGTTCTGAAAAATTTTACGAATACACCGTGAAAAGGGCGGTTTAAATATCGCGTATGCCAATGGTCATTTGCGAATTCAAATAGCAAAATGGGCAACAACAAAATGTATGGCAGAGTTGCTTTTGCGCACTGCGAAAACCTTATTGCATCCAAGGCAGATCTAGGAAGGTAGGCTCGGTGGCGAATTCAGAAACTACTTTTTTATTTACAAAGGTAGAGTGTAACGTCAAAATCAAAGCGAATTCACATCATGACCAATAGGAATGGGCGAGTCTCAAGCGAATTCAGATTTTAACTAAGGCGAATTATCATTTTGACATTACACTCCACCAATTACAATAACAAAATACATGGGAGATTTCTGAATTCGCCACCGAGCCTACCTTCCTAGATCTGCCTTGATTGCATCAACCCTGCATTTGAATGCACCAATATCACTGGATCACAAAATGAAATTTGTTGTCTGTACTTTGGACGAGACTACCCTATATATATGTAAAATCGGTCGCTGAATCCGAAAATCGGGTTCATTTTTAATTCTATGAGAAGGTTTTTGAGATATCGGCAATTTACCGTTATTTGGCCAATGGCTCCACTTAATCCTGACTGTCTCTTTAACGGAGTGAGCTATCTTCCGTGAGGTAACACCAAACGAAAGAAAATTAAATTTCCTTTTCATGGCTCCTATAACATTTTTCTCTAACTCTTATAGTTTCTGAAATATTGACGATTAAGTTTGAATTTTTTCGATTTTTTACGATTTTTTGAAGAAAAAATTGACTTTGTCAGCCAATATCTTTAAAACCAATGTCTTCACCTTCGGTTTTACTCCTTTACGTGAAGCTGCATTCTATTGGGAAAAAGATAAGCTATCAACGAAGAAAATCCATGCTAAAATGGAAAAGTTATAGGCGATCAAGTAGATACAGGCACGTCGCGCAATGCCTCTGCACGGGTATATTCTATGCATGTTATACCCGTAAATGGGCTTGTATCTACTGCGCTACCAACGTGCTGCTACTGCAGATGTGTAGGTATTGGTACAACATGCATAGAATATACCCGTCCAGAGGCATTGCGCGACTTGGCTGTATTTACTTGATCGCCTATAACTTTTCCATTTTACCATGGATTTTCTTCATTGATAGCTTATTTTTTTGGTAATGGAACGGAGCTTCACACAGAGGAGTAAAACCGAAGATGAAAATATTGGTTTTAAAGATATTGCCTGACAAAGTCAATTTTTTCTTCAAAAAATCGTAAAAAATCGAAAAAATTCAAATTTAATCGTCAATATTTCAGAAACTATAAGAGCTAGAGAAAAATATTATAGGAGCCACGAAGAGGAAATTTAATTTTCTTTGGTTTGGTGTTACTTCAAGGAAGATAGCTCACTGCGTTAAAGAGACATTCAGGATAAAGTGGAGCCATCGGCCAATTAACGGTAATTTGCCGATATCTCAAAAACCTTCCCATAGAATTAAAAATGAACCCGATTTTCGGAATCAGCGACCGATTTTACATATAGATAGGATGGTCGCGTTCAGAGTATTTTTTGGCTGTAGAGCAGTGTAATCGATAAAATAAGGAAGGCATGCCAGACTATCAACTTTTGTATAGTTTGATAATCATAAGGATAAGTATACACTTTCAAGTTTTCATAAACTCGCAGATGACTCATTAGCTTAAAATGATAAACTGATGTGCAAAATAAAGAAATTAAAAAAAATAGCTAAAAATAGCTAAGCTATTAAAAAAAAAGCTAACAAAAATAGCTAATAGCTAAACGCAAATATCTGTAGCTAAACGCTAAAAGTTATAGCTAAATCTAGCTACAAAATAGCTAAAGTGGCAACACTGGTTGATGCAGCAACCAAATTATTTTCTGATAATCAAAGAGCTCAGTTTGCCGTTAAAAATCCTGTAGCACATAAGCGTAGTAAACATATTGATATAAAGTTTCATTTCATACGTGAAAAGTATGTAAATAAAGAAATTGATATAGAGTATATTCCTACAGCGGAAAACGCTGCAGATATTTTAACCAAGCCCTTATCTGGAGACAAACATAACACTTTGTGTAAATTATTAAAAATCAATTTTATATAATTTTGAATTAATTATTTTTGGGTCTTTGTATATTTCATATATCGCATTAGTGTTGAGGCGGAATTTGTAAGAAAATGCATATCTGAAAGCTCAGCATAGGCAACTCTAATACGATACCGTTTTTAGTGCATAAGCTATATATGTAAACTTGAATGTCAAAGAAGTCACTTGAATAAATGTAGTATAATAGAGCGGTCGTGCGTTGACTTTATTCGGATATTTTTACACGGCTTTTACTCGGGTAAATTATTGCCGACTGGGAAATCGACTGAGAAATCGACTAGGCAAAAGTTGAACGCAACTCTACTTTGAGCTATTCGATGTTTTGTCGACTGAGCTAAATATTTGCACGGTCGATTTTGGTTGAACGACAAAAATCGACTAGGAAATCGACCCGTGTAAAGGTCGCATAATGGAACAAAATGCGAATCAGGTTTTTCTCAAATGTTTTGTAAGTTATTCTGAAATTGATGAACAATATTTGATGAGCACTTGAAAATATGTTTGTTTTCAAATGATTCTCAAATTTAGAAACAATATATTCTCAAACATTTGAGAATTTATTTTTCAGTGTTTAATGGGTAGCTACTTACCGCCTTATTCCGGCGTGATAACATAATTTATTTTATTGATGAAATGAAGAATCTTGTACTTTAAACATCCTTTTCGTATTCTGGGAGCAGGAAAATTAAATTGCAACCATAATACGTGGTAAAATTTTGTTACCATTTTCAGCTCGATTCCATTCCGTTCGTATGGAAATGCTTTGACAGCATTACCATTTGTGCCAGAATACCAATTGAAAAAATGGTAACAATTTTCAGCACCATAACCTACCATTAAAGTAATTTTCCGGTAACTCTCAGAATAGGACTGTTAAACAAAATTTTGAAAGAGATTAAAAAATAGAAAAAAAAACAATGAAAATCACTTAACCACCTGTAAAACTTTATCTCGCATTGAAAACGTGTTTGTAAAGTTCGAGAGTCAATCCCATAGAACTACTATTACAACACAGCTTCATAACCAGCCCAGCAATGACAGCAAGCAAGTTCTAAACAAACAACACAAAATGTTATTTGTGGTTATGTTGGAGATGATGGCGATGCTTACAAATGGAATACATACCCACTCCTGCAACAACAACACAGTGTGATTTGAAGCATTGAAGCTTCACATTCTTTGTTGGTGATCAATAACAAAACGATGAAAAAGAAAAAAAGGAAGAACAAAGAAATCACAAAACAAATGAATATGTATATTCAACAGATAACAACAAAGCTAATAAAAAAGAAAACAACAAACAGGCAGACAAAGAAACAGAGAGCAACGAAATCAGCAGCACCAGCAGTAGAACTTTGGTAGAACTGCCGACCAGTCGAACCAGTCATCATCATCATCATCTTGCTTTGGTTTATCGAGAAACAACAATAAGATTTAAAATAAAAAAGCAGCGAGGTCGTTTAGATAAATTTCTGATGCATGCTGGTGAAGCTTTGCTACTTCTTAAGTTCTGCTGCATGTGGTGGAATTTTTAAATTGTTCAATAACGGCCGGCCAGACGCGACAACCGATATATGTACATACATACATATGTAGGTATGGGAAGTTCGGGTATTGTATTATATCCTTTTGTTTTGCGGATATTATGGCAAAACTTCAAGTGAAATTTCAAATTTTTCTGGCGCAAAATGTTTGGTGAAATATTTGGAATGATACATATATGTATGTATGTACATACCCAGCTAACAATTTTACCCGAACTCGGTAAGATATCTATCAGATTTTCGGCAAAAACTCCGAAATCAATAAGATTTCTGTACGACTTCTCCAAGAGAAATATATCGAGACGTTGACAGGAATTCTTACAGACATGTTTTGGGGAATCTGTATTTTTTACCCACGCTTCGGACAGATATCTAACAGCTGATTCCACATAGAACTTTGTGTTGCGCTACGTAACACTTTCTGCGTGACAGCTGAGATTAAAATAAATGTATCTATATGAGATTTCTCACATAACAAAAAGTAACGCAACGCCGAAGTTACGTAAAGCACAAAGTTACCCAAATCTCAACTTTTGGGGGCGTTGAAATATTTTTTCAGTTTCACTTTAATTCAAATGTAAATAAACAAATTTAAATTTCACACAATTGAAAAATAATTTAATAGATTTTTATTTTCTTATTTACTTTTTTGTAAATAAAACGGAGAATGAAAGATTTTTCAGAAAACAAATATTGTTTGAGTGATGTTGCAGCGCACATAGGTAGATTTTCATGTTTTATGCGGCCAAAATTGAATTTTGTGAAGTTGTTACAATTACAGAAAAAAACATACCCACATATTGGAAATAGACTGGGGAACAATAATCCATCGCTTTTTTCCCGACCCCATACTCTGCAGTTGCTCCCAGATGGTCGAAACTTAGCATATCTAAAGTTAATATTTTAATTTTTTTTTTACATATTTTTAAGTGCTAGTTTCAACGTGAATATTTATTATTTAAAGCATTTCATTTAAGTGATGGATCCAAAATCTTCAGGTAATTATTAATACTTTTCAATAATATCCTTGATTTCCAATAATTCTAAGTTTTCAGTTTTAAGCTTTTAAAGTTGGGATATTTAAAAAAAAAATTCAGTCTTTTTTGTGTTCAAAATTGATTTTGTTATATTGCTCTGTCAGACTCAGTCAAATTAACCCTCGGAAATGATATCTAGTACAATTAGTATTTTTCCGCCAAAAAATTACGTCGCATAAAGCCGCACTTCACTACTAGATACAGGGTTTTTCATATGTACCTACAATAATTTTCTTTTTTGTGTTTTATATTTGATTTTAATGTTTATATTTCTAACGCATATCTTGGTTAATGTAGGTGATGCTCGAAAGTAGCCGCGATATATATGACCGATTACACTGGATCACAAAATGAAATTTTTTGTCTGTACTTTGGACGTGACCATCCTATCTATATGTAAAATCGGTCGCTGATTCCGAAAATCGGGCTCATTTTTAATTCTATGGGAAGGTTTTTGAGATATCGGCAATTTACCGTTATTTGGCCACTGGCTCCACTTAATCCTGTATACCTTTTTAACGCAGTGAGCTATCTTCCTTGGAGTGACACTCAACGAAAGAAAATTAAATTTCCTTTTCATCGCTGCTATAACATTTTTCTGTAACTCTTATAGTTTCTGAAATATTGACGATTCAATTTGAATTTTTTCGATTTTTTACGATTTTTTGAAGAAAAAATTGAATTTGTCAGGCAATATCTTTTAAACCAATGTCTTCACCTTCGGTTTTACTCCTTTACATGAAGCTCCATTCTATTGGGAAAAATATAAGCTATCAACGAAGAAAATCCATGGTAAAATGGAAAAGTTATAGGCGATCAAGTAAATACATCCAACTCGCGCAATGCCTCTGCACGGGTATATTCTATGCATGTTATACCCGTAAATGGGCTTTTATCTACTGCGCTGCCAATGTGCTGCTACTGCAGATGTGTAGGTATTGGTATAACATGCATAGAATATACCCGTGCAGAGGCATTGCGCGACTTGGATGTATTTACTTGATCGCCTATAACTTTTCTATTTTACCATGGATTTTCTTCGTTGATAGCTTATCTTTTTCCCAATAGAATGGAGCTTCACGTAAAGGAGTAAAACCGAAGGTGAAGACATTGGTTTAAAAGATATTGCCTGACAAAGTCAATTTTTTCTTCAAAAAATCGTAAAAAATCGAAAAAATTCAAATTGAATCGTCAATATTTCAGAAACTATAAGAGTTACAGAAAAATGTTGTAGCAGGGATGAAAAGGATATTTAATTTTCTTTCGTTGAGTGTCACTCCAAGGAAGATAGCTCACTGCGTTAAAGAGGTATACAGGATTAAGTGGAGCCATTGGCCAAATAACGGTAAATTGCCGCAAAACAAAACAAAACAAAACAAAACAAAACAAAACAAAACAAAACAAAACAAAACAAAACAAAACAAAACAAAACAAAACAAAACAAAACAAAACAAAACAAAACAAAACAAAACAAAACAAAACAAAACAAAACAAAACAAAACAAAACAAAACAAAACAAAACAAAACAAAACAAAACAAAACAAAACAAAACAAAACAAAACAAAACAAAACAAAACAAAACAAAACAAAACAAAACAAAACAAAACAAAACAAAACAAAACAAAACAAAACAAAACAAAACAAAACAAAACAAAACAAAACAAAACAAAACTAAACAAAACAAAACAAAACAAAACAAAACAAAACAAAACAAAACAAAACAAAACAAAACAAAACCAAAACCAAACCAAACCAAACCAAGACAAAACAAACCAAACCAAACCAAACCAAACCAAAACAAAACAAAACAAAACAAAACAAAACAAAACAAAACAAAACAAAACAAAACAAAACAAAACAAAACAAAACAAAACAAAACAAAACAAAACAAAACAAAACAAAACAAAACAAAACAAAACAAAACAAAACAAAACAAAACAAAATAAAACCAAAACCAAAACCAAAACCAAAACCAAAACCAAAACCAAAACCAAAACCCAAACCAAAACCAAAACCAAAACCAAAACCAAAACCGAAACCAAAACCAAAACCAAAACCAAACAAAACAAAATAAAACAAAACAAAACAAAACAAAACACATCAATGATCATGAATACTCGTTACTCACGCTATAATTTTTTTTTAATAATGTCCTATTTGGAAATTGTACTCAAAAACACTCCATTTCAGAGAAAATTTCATACATATTTATCTGAGAAGGGGCGTTTTTTTTTTTTGAAACATAAAAAAGCATATTTTTTGTAATAAAAACAAAAATTTTACGTTAAAAAGGTGATCTGCAAGTGAAAATGACTTTGCTCAACTATTTATCAGTGTATTGTTTAAGGGGTATCAATAAAAGTTACTGCGATTTTTTTCTAAACCGGCGTCGATTTCTGTATTTAGCAACCCAAAAATCCTACTGGTCGGGTGATATTACCCTGTACCACATTATGCACCTATACCACAATACCCGAACTTCCCCTACATATGTATATACAGTTGCGGTCAAAATCTTAGTAGTGCACCCACCGTAGATAAAAAATCTAAACAAATTTGGATTTTGTATACTAAATGTTTATTTTGGATTTTATTACAATAAACTACTACTAATAACAGATACATCATGCAGAAGAACTTAGTAAGTTAATTATTTGTACGGTTTTAAAATAACATTTTATACCTTGCCCTCAAAATATGAACGGTCAAAATCTTAGTAGTGCGATTTTCTTTAATAAAAATATAGTTGAACTAACTATTTATTCAAAAGATTTTAATTGTGGATTAATAATAAAACTATTATAAAGTGTTTAGTACATCGTAGCGTATCCTTTATTAGATATAACAGGAGCACAACGCCGATGCATCGAGTTTACGAGTGTTTCCCATTGTTCGCTAGGAATTGCTTTCCATGCCCGCTCTTCCGTTTCCCAAAGTTGATTGTTATTTGTGGGATTGCACTGGGCTACTCTCTGCTTTACGTCGCACCATAAATTTTAAATTGAATTGCGGTCTGGAGACTGTGCAGGCCCTTCCATGACCTCAACCCTATTTCTTTCAAACCATTGTTTTACTGATTTGCTCGTGTGCTTTGGATCATTATCTTGCTGGAAGACCCAAAGCAGCGCCATTTCATCCCGGGCATATGGCAGCATAACCCCCTCCATGATTCCAACATACACTGTGTGATCCATGATCTCCTTAATACAATATATTGGCCCAACTCCATAGAACGAAAAGCAATGCAAATCTAAACAAAACAAAACAAAACAAAACAAAACAAAACAAAACAAAACAAAACAAAACAAAACAAAACAAAACAAAACAAAACTAAACAAAACAAAACAAAACAAAACAAAACAAAACAAAACAAAACAAAACAAAACAAAACAAAACAAAACAAAACCAAAACCAAACCAAACCAAACCAAGACAAAACAAACCAAACCAAACCAAACCAAACCAAAACAAAACAAAACAAAACAAAACAAAACAAAACAAAACAAAACAAAACAAAACAAAACAAAACAAAACAAAACAAAACAAAACAAAACAAAACAAAACAAAACAAAACAAAACAAAACAAAACAAAACAAAACAAAACAAAACAAAACAAAACAAAATAAAACCAAAACCAAAACCAAAACCAAAACCAAAACCAAAACCAAAACCAAAACCCAAACCAAAACCAAAACCAAAACCAAAACCAAAACCAAAACCGAAACCAAAACCAAAACCAAAACCAAACAAAACAAAATAAAACAAAACAAAACAAAACAAAACAAAACACATCAATGATCATGAATACTCGTTACTCACGCTATAATTTTTTTTTAATAATGTCCTATTTGGAAATTGTACTCAAAAACACTCCATTTCAGAGAAAATTTCATACATATTTATCTGAGAAGGGGCGTTTTTTTTTTTTGAAACATAAAAAAGCATATTTTTTGTAATAAAAACAAAAATTTTACGTTAAAAAGGTGATCTGCAAGTGAAAATGACTTTGCTCAACTATTTATCAGTGTATTGTTTAAGGGGTATCAATAAAAGTTACTGCGATTTTTTTCTAAACCGGCGTCGATTTCTGTATTTAGCAACCCAAAAATCCTACTGGTCGGGTGATATTACCCTGTACCACATTATGCACCTATACCACAATACCCGAACTTCCCCTACATATGTATATACAGTTGCGGTCAAAATCTTAGTAGTGCACCCACCGTAGATAAAAAATCTAAACAAATTTGGATTTTGTATACTAAATGTTTATTTTGGATTTTATTACAATAAACTACTACTAATAACAGATACATCATGCAGAAGAACTTAGTAAGTTAATTATTTGTACGGTTTTAAAATAACATTTTATACCTTGCCCTCAAAATATGAACGGTCAAAATCTTAGTAGTGCGATTTTCTTTAATAAAAATATAGTTGAACTAACTATTTATTCAAAAGATTTTAATTGTGGATTAATAATAAAACTATTATAAAGTGTTTAGTACATCGTAGCGTATCCTTTATTAGATATAACAGGAGCACAACGCCGATGCATCGAGTTTACGAGTGTTTCCCATTGTTCGCTAGGAATTGCTTTCCATGCCCGCTCTTCCGTTTCCCAAAGTTGATTGTTATTTGTGGGATTGCACTGGGCTACTCTCTGCTTTACGTCGCACCATAAATTTTAAATTGAATTGCGGTCTGGAGACTGTGCAGGCCCTTCCATGACCTCAACCCTATTTCTTTCAAACCATTGTTTTACTGATTTGCTCGTGTGCTTTGGATCATTATCTTGCTGGAAGACCCAAAGCAGCGCCATTTCATCCCGGGCATATGGCAGCATAACCCCCTCCATGATTCCAACATACACTGTGTGATCCATGATCTCCTTAATACAATATATTGGCCCAACTCCATAGAACGAAAAGCAATGCAAATCATAAGACTTGTTTAATTGTCTTATTAGTGTGTTTTGGGTTATACCGAGTTAATAGGCCGTCTTACATATTGGCTCGCCCCTCTGGTCCCACACAACACGATTTTAGATTCATCCGTCCATAGTTTACATGGAAGATTAAGTATTATGATTTGCATTGCTTTTCGTTCTATGGAGTTGGGCCAATATATTGTATTAAGGAGATCATGGATCACACAGTGTATGTTGGAATCATGGAGGGGGTTATGCTGCCATATGCCCGGGATGAAATGGCGCTGCTTTGGGTCTTCCAGCAAGATAATGATCCAAACACACGAGCAAATCAGTGAAACAATGGTTTGAAAGAAATAGGGTTGAAGTCATGGAAGGGCCTGTACAGTCTCCAGACCTCAATTCAATTTAAAATTTATGGTGCGACGTAAAGCAGAGAGTAGCCCAGTGCAATCCCACAAATAACAATCAACTTTGGGAAACGGAAGAGCGGGCATGGAAAGCAATTCCTAGCGAACAATGGGAAACACTCGTAAACTCGATGCATCGGCGTTGTGCTCCTGTTATATCTAATAAAGGATACGCTACGATGTACTAAACACTTTATTATAGTTTTATTATTAATCCACAATTAAAATCTTTTGAATAAATAGTTAGTTCAACTATATTTTTATTGAAGAAAATCGCACTACTAAGATTTTGACCGTTGATATTTTGAGGGCAAGGTATAAAATGTTATTTTAAAACCGTACAAATAATTAACTTACTAAGTTCTTCTGCATGATGTATCTGTTATTAGTAGTAGTTTATTGTAATAAAATCCAAAATAAACATTTAGTATAAAAAATCCAATTTTTTTTAGATTTTTTATCTACGGTGGGTGCACTACTAAGATTTTGACCGCAGCGTACATTAGAGTGCGTTTGAAATTCGAAGTAACGATATTTTACTGTATTGCCCTCTCTATCGATAGTAACATGGCCAAAGATCACATAAATTTTGGTCCCGAATGGTGGCGGTTAAGGCAAGGCGCATTGTGGTCAAAAATCAGAAAACTATATGAAGCGCCAAAAAATCTAAATATTTTCTTTAATTACACTGTGTGACAAAATAAAAAAAAATTGAAAGTACGTACTTTTTTCGAGGTTAACATATGTATGTACATATGTTATAGGCCTTACCAAGCATACGAAGACTGCTTAGAACTTCCAATACACCCCCAAAATCTAGAGTTAGGGGCAAAACCCCTTCTTCATTTAAAGTTGGAATCTTAAAGTTTGATACTTACTCAGATTATGGGAAAAGTGGGAATGATTCGGCGCTAAAACATATTTTTATGTTGTGATGTACGATTTTAAAAAATCAAGGAATAAAAACCATTTCGGAACGGAAAAAATAAAAATTCTTCTATTACGAGCTAGTGGCGAGACGGTCTAATGTGCATATTATATCCGTAACACCTGTCCATTACCATTTAGCCATTCAGCCACCCTCGCTCAAAACTCAGATCAACCCTCAACACAAACCAAAGAAAAACTCCACATGTTTTACTGTCTGACTGTAGGCAAACATTCTGCGGTTTTTAACGTACAACAAAAAAAAGAACAAAACAAATAGCCGGAAGAAAAGGCACATGAAATTTTTTCGTTTCAGCTGTGAGCGAGCGCACGGCGCGCTATTTACCCTCGCAATGATCGACCTATTGAGTACATGAGGAGCGCCACTGAGAACTTTAAGAAATATCTTTTTATATGTATATGTATGTATGTATGTATAGTGCTTTGGGCCTGCTTCTGCCTCTGACCCCATTTTTAAC
The DNA here is from genome assembly GCA_960531455.1 of Urophora cardui. Classification (NCBI taxonomy): domain Eukaryota; kingdom Metazoa; phylum Arthropoda; class Insecta; order Diptera; family Tephritidae; genus Urophora; species Urophora cardui. Next base: position 32,051,037 of record OY482671.1, read on the forward strand.
GGTCATTTCATGTGCCAACCAACAACAAAAAAGGCACGCGGTCATTTCGCTTTGCTTAACATTGCATTTACAGTAGTGAATGACATTTCATTTGGCGCTCAATAAATTTTTTGTTTATTTTTTTTTTCTAATTGAGCAAATGTTTCTGCACCTTGATTAGCGCTTTTTTCACCGTTTCACCGCTTTGATCTTTTGAAATTTTTCCTGTTGTCATTGATAATTTTTTTGTGAATGAAAAATATGTAGTAAATATGTATCTTCAATGCGGTCTGTTCTTTTAGTGATTCAAGTTTAATTTTTTTAGAGAGTCTAAAGTCATGTAGGTACATACATACATATGTACAGAGTATGTACTTATGTGTATGGACAACTAGAGGCACTTTTTACCAGAAGGACAGCAGCTAAATAGATACCTCCTATCCTTCTCTGATCATACGAATCCTGTATGATTTCAAACGTGAAGAAGTCCTCATCGCTCATATTAAGCTTGCTTAGATCAACAATTCATCGATTGATAGTGGTAATTATTACGCACTAGGTATAACGTAGCGTAGGCTGGGTTGGCCCCCATACGAAATAAAAAAGTTGTAAAAGTCCGCCCCTAAATTTGAAGCTTATGTTTAGAGGGTTAAGGGACAAAAAATTTTTTTTGACCCCACGAAATACCGCCGAAATCGGTTTTTTATTGTAACTTTGTTATTTTACATCCGATTTTTAAAATTGATACGTTATTATTTTCGTATTTCGAAGCTCCATAGTTTCTCCTGATGTCCTTTCGAACCAATTGGGTGGACCTACAGTTTTATGCCGTCTCCAAGGTTTATCCAAATAGAGGTTATATTACTTCCGTTTTATGTGTGTATTTTCTTTAAAAATGTCAATGTGAAAGAGGAGAGAAATAAATTTCAAGGTAAAATTTTTCCCAATTGGTTTTGTCTGACATTCGCACTTTTTAGTATATATACATAATTCCAATCAGCTTATCTACTGCGATATCCTTCTTTAGATAATTCTTGGCCGCCTCCGAACGGCGAATGCATTTTTTTGTTTTTGAGAAGCTTTTTCATGGCAGAAATGCACTCGGAGGGTATGCCGTCCGCTGTCCACAGGTGACCTTAAATAAGATTGTTGAAAAGTAAAACGATAACCAAAGAAAAAACAAGCAACTCTTAGAAAAACTCTTAGAAAAACCAACTTTCAAACAAAACCAACGCAGGCAGCACGAGTTATTAGCCCACAAATAACGAGCGCTGCTTTTCGAGCAAATTGCATTTTCCCGCAAGAGTTCAAAAACCGAAAGCAATAATCACAAACAAAGAAACATTTGTATGCACATATGGTAGACGCCACTATCTGTCAGTAGGGCTGATACCGTTTACTGCTATGAAACAGGGAAAATAACAACAGACGGCGAGTAGCAAAGAATGCAATAAACTTTTGAAGCAACAGGCGAAAAATAGAAAATCTTATCTACACAAAAACCAGCGAGCGAACAAACAGCGAAAGGGCGTACAAGGTTGACGGAGATGGGCGGCATAATCTTGGGCTTTGAAAGAAAGTTGAAGAGAGATAGAGAGCACAGCATGCTCAAGAAAAGACACAGCAACAGGTGTTCTTTTGTAGGTTATAGCAGGGGCGCAGACTCGCGGGACAGATGGTGTTTTTGTGCGAAAGACGCTAACATCGCATATGGCCAAAGACTGCATCAGCATTAGACAGAACCAGTACAATAGCCGTGTTTTTATTTAAGCGCAGATGTATGTATGTATATGCGCTTAAATAAAAACAGGGCTAATGCTGGCAAAAAAAAGCGAATTCTATCCAAGTGTGTATTCTCCCAATCTCCGCTATTTCTGAAGATTATTAGCAGATTGGGATTTTAAGAATAGGTTTAGCCGGGGGATGGGTGGTTTTCAATGAACTTTTATTCAAAAGCATGCATTCATGTAGTTTTATTTAGCTGAGTTTTCCAAATACAGATGCAGCTTTTCAGCAATGCCCTGGTGAATTTATTATGAGTTAACTTAAAGCCCGTCTCCCCATAACTTGACTCGCCAGCGAAACATGTGGGGAAATATATCGCTAAATAACCCATCTCCACGTGGCTGATCGTTATTCAGTTTACCATTTCTCTTTCTTGTTCTTCTTAAATGCTTGTATGTTTGCTTATTTTTGCGTTTTTGTTTTGTTCTGTGTGAGATTTATATAGATTTTCGATACAAACATAGAGAAGGCATCGATATCATCGCGTTTGGCAGGAGGATTGAGAACGAAACAAGTGTTTCAATCTTCACTCGCTCTCAGGACCTAAAGAAAATAAAAAAAATTTATAAAATTAACGTTATAAGAGGAAATACATACAAAAGAAATTAGATATACTTACGTACATACATATCTTACTCTGTTATCCCTCATAAAAACTAGCACTAAACCTTGTTAATTTCCCAATTTCAGCTACCCCGCCTTACTACACAAAGCGCCCAACAAAATGTAATTGAAATGCGCGAAAACGTTTGAAATTACGCCCATACATTCAAAGCAGATTCATATCTACATACATAATCGCACAAAATGTTAAAGCACACCTCAAATTCGGGTGGTGGAGCTGGTGGAGTAGGAGGCGGTGGCGGAGGCGGAAATGGTTCAAATGCGCCACCTAACGGTCAGTTGCGTAACAACTCGAACAGTGCCACCACTGCAGCGGCTGCCGGCGCCACCAACACCAATCGCAGCATACACCTCCGACCGCCACAACCACTCAACATCTCCACATTAAGTGCTACACAAAATGCGGCGCTGCAAACCACCAGCAACAGCAGCAGCAGCAAATCACCTATAGCGAATGGCGGTCAACGTATACCCACTCTGCTCAATATCGCCCCAACGCCACTTGCGAATACAGCTAACGCGCTGACACGTTTATCGCCAAGCGGCACAAATTGTACATCCGTCGCGCAAACGACGCCGGTGACGCCTGTGACGCCGTTAACACGGCTCACCCCGAATGGCATAGGCAATAATAATTTACATACCTACACGAATCAGCATATATTGGCTGCCAATAATATTAATGCAAATAATCCATGTCATAATTCAACGAATAATCATACAAATAATAATACTCATAATCATACAATCCTTAACGGCGCTATAAACAATACAAATACTCTTAATAATAATAATAATAACATTAACAATAATAATGCCGCTCATTATGCTAATAATTATCATAATTTTAGTAATTGTCATAATCTAACGAATGGTGCGCTGCTAAATCAATCTAAACATGGACCAGGACCGCGTGAGGCGCTGACTAGTTTGGGACTTTTATGTTTGGGTAATTTTTTCTTTAATTTTAATTTTAATTTTTTCTTTTTCTATTATAAAGTATGACAATAATATCATGTTCATCTATGTGCATACATATGTAAATACATACATAATTACTAATGCGCTAAATTACCTACATATACATATCTTCAATCATTTGCTTCTTTTCCTTTTTTTCTTCAGTTTCACTACTTTTAGCTTTATTATCGCTAATTTTTCTGTTAAAAATTTCACCAAATGCCCGCGAAGACGCCATGACGCGCAGTTCAGCGGAAGATTTTGTTATTGTCTATGACGTTACATTGGCGCTGTGTGCGTTGTCGCTGTCGCTGAATCTTTGCTGTTTGCTGGTGTGTGCAATACAATTTTTATTCGCTGTGAAATTGGTACGTTCGCCAATGTTTGACGGCAGGTATGTATATACATACATACATATGTACAGTGTGTGCTTGATTAAATGCTCCAAATTATTACTTACTACATTTTCAATTCTTCTCCCTTTTCGTTGCAGGGACAACAAATACTTGGAAAAATCGAGCGCTAGTCGCACTTGTGCCGTTGGCGGCTTCTTCATATCAATACCGATTTTTCTTACAGGTTTGAGTTTTGTTTTGGATTTTTTTTTAAATACTAAAGATGTACAGTGTATGATCTTATTTTTCATATTTTTTTGTGGTTTTTTTTCGCTGCATTTTTTAGGCATCATTCTCTACACCTTCAATCATTTTCACTCCACCCCCGCCATTATAACTAGCGTTCTAATTGGCCTTGGTATTGTGTTTTGCGGTGCCGCTATGGTTCACAATGTTTTCGTTTGGCAAAAGGAGAAAACGATTAGCTATCGCAGCCCCCCTTTAAATAGTACAATGTCAATGTTATCGCATATCGGACCATTAACACCGCCCACACAATTTCTTAATAGCACACATCATGCCCCGTTCAGTATGAGTTATGCAGCATCAACACTACAACCACCTCAGCATATGTACGCGCACACAAACGCACGCACACAGTCGCAACCGCAGTCGCCAATGACAATGCTACATCCGACTTCCGTTACGCCGGTTTCACCAAATCACTCACATGGCAGCTTCAATGCATTACTATCAGCTGGCGCTCTAAACGCTTCATTTCTCCTGCGTCCGTCGACGGCAACGCCACCAACGCCAAAACCATTGCCGCTGCCGCCAACGCAATTGGCCAATGGCAGTGGCGTTGGCTGTTTAACGACGCTCAATGCACGTGAGGCTAGCGGTTCTGTTAGTCCGGGAATACCGGGTGCGCTCGATATGAGCAATATAACAAGCCCATCGCTGCATGAACTATCGACATTGGTGTAGGCGTATGTCGTATATTGTTTTGTAAATTAAATGTTTTTAATTTTTTTTTTTTCTGATTGTGTGTTATAGCCGCGTTTTTATTTTAGCGAATACATATACATATGTACATCTGTGCTAAAATAAAAATATGTACTGCTAATATTAATCGGCAGTGGGCTGCATACCCTCCGAGTGCATTTCTACCATGAAAAAGCTTACAAAATATGCTGTCGCCGTTCGCAGCCGGCATAAAACTGAAGGTCCACCCAATTATTAGGAAATTAAAAATATGGGAGCACGCCCCCAATTGGGAGAGAAGTCGGCTGTAGCTGTAAAGCTACTATGTAAAGCCCTTAAATTTTTCTTCTTTTACTTTGAGTTTAATTTAAATTTTTTAAGTAGCTGGTGTTGTGTTATTGACAGTCGGAAGAGGAAATAGCGGTAGGTGTTAATGATTGTTGCTAATTGAATGAATGCCAACCAAGTGATAGGTGTAATGAAATGTAATGAGTATTGAAATAAAATTAAATACAAATACTAAGAACATAATAAAATAAAATACATACATAAGTTAAATAAATTGAAGGAAAATAATAATGTTAATATAAGAAATAGTTTTAATTAAGTAGAAAAGTACACAAAAAATTTATGAAAAGTAAAACAACAGAAAATGTGTAAATACATAAATACTTTAAGGGAATTTAAAACTTAAAATCTTAAAAAAAATTAAGTTAAAGTCGCTTAGTTAGTACGTGGATTGTTCCTTTTTATTTGCATACAAAGTAAAATCTAAAAAACGGCTTTTAAAAACAAAATGTTATCTTAAATTTTATTTAAAATGTTCATTGTACATACCAGGCCTGGGCACTCTCAATTACATTTTGTAATTGATTACACCTTCAATTACAATTATATGTAAAAGTTTCAATCACAATTACTTGTAAATGTAATTGGTAATCAATTTTTAATTGCTGGGGGTAAGTGGAAATCTCCAATTACAAGTAATTGCATAGAATGTACCCGTATAGTGGCGACTTGGCTGTATTTACATGATCGCTTATATAACATTTCCATTTTACCATGTATTTTCTTCGTTGATAGCTTATCCTTTTCCAATAGAATGGGGTTTCAAGTAACGGTCTGATTTTTATTTTATTTTTCATAAAATAAAACTCAAAACGTCATGCAACCAGAACCATTAGGATTTTTGGCTTGAAATTATGCATGCACCATTTTGCACACCTTTAAGTCTACTCTAACTACTTCTAATGAGAAATGGTTGGAAATTTTATTATAAATGGTGGAAAAATGGTGTTAAAGTATGCATGTAGTTTGGCTTTAAAATTCTAAGCTAGTTTTACATATATTAACCGTGGCGTGTACGCAACATTTTTGTAAGAATTTTAAAGCAAGCTACATGCATACATACATGAGTAGACTTGCCTTAGAGTAGTAAATATGCCTTAACTTATTAAGGGCACATATCTCAAAAAGTACACGTAGGATTAAAAAAGTTATTACCATTTTTTTTTATCAGTGTATCGGATGCTACCAAATGCAGTTATGAGTAAGGCTGCAGATAAATATCACATTTTTGTTGACCTGTGTTATTTTTAATGGAAAAAGTAAAACTCAAGAAATTGAATTGAGTAAAAAAATTACTCTTAATTATTCCTATTCAGAAAAATAATACTCAGACTTTAATTATTACTTTCAATTTTTATGTATAAAACTCTTAAAACAAAAATCAATTCAGATTACCACAGATTACACAAAGATAATTATAGTGGCATTTTCAAATTATTTTGTGAAAGTGGGAACACACTGATTTTTTGGTCAAAATTTTATTATTTTCCATCCTTGCTTAAAAACGTTTATTTTTTATGGGATCCCAACAGGCCAGGAAGTAAGCGAAATGTAATGGGACTTGAGAACAAGCTTATAACAATTGTCCATTGTAAGCTTATTGCAATACAGTTTTTATAAGCTTAATTGTAAGCTTATTCACAAGCATGATTGTAATAATTGAGGAACACTTACTTTATGTAAGCCTTTCTCAATACTTCTTATGTTAAATAGCTTGAATACAATATTACAATAAGCTTACTTTACACTTGCAATGAAAGCTTGAAAAACTATTAATAATAACATTGTTTTAAGCATGCTGTAAAATTTTTTTAAATTTTGGTTTTACAATGATTCATATAATTCATTGATTCCTTTCTTGGAAAAGGGATGTATAAAAACCTTAATAAAATTCAATATAATGTTGAATGTCCAACTATATGATATGGTTGGATTGAATTTCAGGTTGATGTCATGGTTCGAAACAGGAGGAGAATATAAAATAAAGAACGTTGCAGTAAAGGTGAAGGAGGAAAGAAAATTAAAAGAAAAATGCAAATAAAATTTTATTTTTTTATTTTTTCTACTATTTATACATACAATTGTATTTATAAGCTTACAACAAGCTTTCACAAGTAATATTTTTCTACAATTACATTTGTAAGCTTACAAAAAGGCTGCCGTTTTGATTTTTCTACAATTGTTCTTAAGTCTTTTTCAATAGTTTACACAAGCATTTCTCAAGCTTAACGCTTATATTTGTAAGCTTGTTATAATATTATTCTCAAGCCTTATGGTTTATTGGGATATCATTAAACGTGACCAAGACTACACAGTAAAAAATGATAGTTTAATTCTAATATCATTTGGTACTTGATGTAATCATTCTTGGAATTAAATTTGAATTTTAATGCTAAAAAGTCTTATTTTTAAACTATGAGAAGTTTTACAATTTTATTTATCCCAAAATAGTTTCAAAATAAAGCCTTGAGAAGTATTAAAATTCTCTCTAAAGAAATTTAATTATTTATGGTTTAAAAACAAATCCTGAAAAGTATAAAAAACTTTCTCTTTCTCAATGTATATTACCATCAAAGCTTTTTTGGTTTGAAATCAAAACCAAAAAAATATTAAAACAAATTTTCATAAAAAAGTCAAAATAAATACATATGTACATAAACAAAATGTTTCTAAAAGTTCCATACGTGATCCAAGTAAGAAAATGTCAAATTCGGATGCTGATCCCAAAGCAGTAATCTATCTAACAGATGATGCTGATACCATGGTGGAAAAGTTAAAAAAAGCGGTAACAGACTTTTGCTCTGATGTTCATTACAATCCGGAAACACGTCAAGGTGTAAGCAATATAAAAGCAATACATTAGCTACTCACGGGCAAAAGGGTCCAACAGATTTGTGAGAATGCCAAAGATATCGATACTGGCAAATATAAAATACTTGTCGCAGAGGAGATAGTCGAACATTTACATCCCATACGCAATAAAATCCAACAACAGCTGTTGCGACGTAATAAGTTAGTTTATTTGCTTGAGATGGGCGCAGAGAAGGCGCGTGAAACGGCTACGTCAACGATGGCGGAAGTTAGGCAAAAAATTGGTTTGGGTGCACATACGTATATGCCATTGATGCAGCAGGCGTGTAAGGCGGAGGAGCAGGACCAAGGTGCTATGAAAGATTTGTCGTCAGTGACAGCTAAAAAGCCAAAGACTGAGTTGAAAAATAAATAATAGCTTAAAAAACTAAAAAACACGCTTTAATCTTAAAAATCGTACTAAAAATTGAGAAATAATTTAATTAGAAACAAAATGATGAACGAAAATATAAGTATTTAAGGAAAAGCGTGGGGTGCTCAGTGTGTCAAAAAATATTTAAAATCGGTGTTTTTTACTAATAATTTTATTTTGACTTTTTTGATATTTCATATATCGTACTCTTTAATTTCGCAACTAGGTATATTTTTGTACTAGTTGTACGAATCGAATATTTTCATGTTCAAATATTATTGAGCAGCCCCACGCTTTTCCTTAAATACTTATATTTTCGTTCATCATTTTGTTTCTAATTAAATTATTTCTCAATTTTTAGTACGATTTTTAAGATTAAAGCGTGTTTTTTAGTTTTTTAAGCTATTATTTATTTTTGAATTTTTAGTGAAATGTTTCATTAAAGGATGTTTTATGCGGACGCAAGAATAAAAGTAAAAAGAAGTCTGATGGGATGTGGTGTTCTCCGAAATAGATCTACATACATATGTATGTATTTATAACTTCTACCAAAAGTCCCAATATGCAGTGAAGTAAACTAGCTTATTATGCAATATTTTCCAAACCCTTTTATTCAAGGTTTTCCAAACTAGTTTGGAAATACAAAATTTCCCAAACGTTTTGTTATATTTCACAATCAGAAAGTGAAGAGAAGTGAGGTGAAGCATTTGAAAGAACAAAAAAAAAAAAAGAAACCTGATTGAATAAATTCGAATTTAGACAATAAAGCTCCGAATACGTTTGTAGCGTAATGGTGAGGTATGCTGCCTACGGACCAAGGAGCTCAGGTTCGAGTCCCGAGTGGCGCATTTTTTTTTTTAATTTTTTTTATTTTTATTTTTTATTTTTTTTTTTTAGAGAAATTTTTTTCACCTCACGTTTACAAAACATTGTATAAAAATGTAATTAGCGTTCCTTTTCGTTGATTCAGAACTTACTATTAAATGAATTACAAACAAAACCAGTTCTTGCTTTGCATACATATGTATGTACATGCGATTGTTTTTATTGCAAACACATCAATGACAAAACAGAATGTTGTTACACAAAACACAAAACCAGTTCTTGCTCTGCATACGTATGTATGTATGTACATTGTACATGCGGCTGATTTCATTGCAAATACAACAAACCCAAAACAGAAAGCTACAATCTTCATTTTTTTTTTGAGTGAATTTATGCATTGAGTTTATCGCCATCGCTATGAGCGATCGCTGGCTGTTGTGCGTTAGTTCGCTCGCTATTTGAGTGGTTATACGTTTTTCTTTGAACATGTGTTTGTGATTTGAGTAGAATGTATTTTTGAGCGTTCGTGAGTGAGTTTTTCCGTACCCTGCAAGCTTGTTACTTATTGGCCTGTATACGGGAGTGAATTGAAATTCATTGAGGCTATTTTGAAGAAAGGTAACATAAAAGCCGCAATGAAGCATAAAATATAATGTTGAATGTCCTACTATATGATGCCGTTGGGCTGTTGATGTCATGTTTCGAATCCGGAGGAGAATAGAAATAATAAAGAGAACACAAAAAAGTGAATGTTTGAAAGATATAATAATTTAGTTAAATGTTTACAACTTTTAGGATGGGATGAAGTTACATACATACATACATACATACAGGTGAAACTAATAAAAGCGTGTTAACCCTGCAAAAAATGCGATCACTCCGGGATACATCCGGGACAACTCGCAAGGGAGCATACGATTACTACCTATTTGTATCTCTTTATATGGGTTGAAGTGTTCTCTTTTGTTTGAGCATGTCCTATGAAGAGACTAATTGTACCCAGTTTGTACCCGAACGGGTAGCATAAGCGCACAATTGTACCCGTTTTGTACCCGAACGGTTAGCAAATGCGACACATCCATTTGTGCGACTAATTGTACCCGTTTGATACCCTTTCGGGTACAATTCGTCTACAATTAGTATACATATGTACCCGTTCGGGTACAATTGCGAACAATTGTAGACTAATTGTACCCGAAAGAGAGCGCTCCCGGACAAATCTTTTTAGAGACTCTCGCACACTTTTTTGCAGGGAAAAAGATGGTGGGTGATATTGAAGTGCCAGTGGTGCCCAAACAGTTGCTGAGCGTCGAAAAAAAAAACAAATACAAGTGTAAATTCAAACAAATGTAGATATGGAACAACCATTGAAATTGGATGTTAAGCCTGTGGTCGCAGCAACAACGGTGGCCAATAATAAGACCGAAACAACAAAAACGATAAATGAAACAGCATTCAGTTCAGAGACGCCAGCTAAGACGGATGCTTCGACGACGAAACCGACGATGACACCAACAATGCCTGGGCCCGACAAAGAGACAACAATAGATGATAAACAACAAAAAGAGTTTAAGATTTAGATAAAGGCTTTTTGTATAAGCCAAATTATTTATTGACTAAGAAGCTGCTTTACTCCCATTTTATTTGTATATATGTATGGCTAGTGTTTATTAAAATTTTTAGTATTTAAAATATATATGAGCTTTTATAAATCCAAAAAAGGTATAAAATTTATTCCAATTTGCGGATAGATCTTATACCATTTCAGCTATTTTTATTACCAAAAATATTATAAAAATAATCAAAATTTGGTTTTGATTTAATTCCATAAAAGTATAGAATTTATTCCAATTTTTGTATTGATCTTATACCATTTCAACTACTTTTAATACCAGAATTATTCTAAAAATAATCAAAATTTGGTTTTGATTTAATTCTAAGAAAGTATTAATTTGACACCAAGAATAATTTCTGTCTCTCAATATTCTCTTCTTTTTTTAAACCAGAATGGTTTTAATTTAATGCTTTTTGGCATTGTTATATATAAATGTCGCTGTGGTGCAGTGGGTAGAGTGCTCGCCTGCTATGCCAGAGGTCTCGGGTTCAAACCACGGTCCGAGCCAAACAAATTTTTCTAATTAGTAAAAATCCAATTATTGGGTTTTTTAAGAGCAGCGGTCACCTCTCGGCAGTGGGCGGCATACCCTCCGAGAGTATTTCTGCCATGAAAAAGCTTCTCACAAAAAATGCATTCGCCGTTCGGAGCCGGCATAAAACTGTAGGTCCACCCAATTAGTAGGAAAAACAAAAAGGAGCACACTTCGAATTGGGAGAGAAGCTCGGCCATAAAACTCGTCAGAGTTATAATAGCGCCATTGTATTATATATTATATATATAAATACCAAAATGGTATTAAAATTAAACTAAAATTTTTACTGTGTACAATTTTGTAAAAAACAAAGCAATAAAAATCCCTCTTTGGTTACTTACCTACAGGGTAGGAATATGATGTATTATGGATTTTTATATGGAAGCATTGATTGCTCGTATTTGTTAGAGCTTATTAAGCCAAATGTTCCAACGAGGTCTTTACGTCGGTATGATCCGTTCTATATTAAATTTTATAAAACTACACGGAGAAAACTATATGGATGTCACATCAATATATCGTTGTACCATACGAAACCCAGCATACGATTTTTTGTGGCTGACGAAAATTAAAAAGTTCGACTTCCGACCGACGAAAAGTAACAAAATCGAGTTTTGGCTGACGAAAAGTAACAAGTTCAACTTTTGGCTGACGAAAACTATCAATGGTATGGTACGACGATATATGGATAATCCTGTCTGATCCATAAACTATGGATATCATATCAATATAATGGGTATCACATAAAAAAAAAATGTGTAATACATTAAGAAATATGGATATTGCATCCATTATACGGATGTGACATGCATAGTTTAAGGTTTGTTAACCATAGACTTTGTTAATAAAAAATAAATATGTATAAAAATTATGGAGTTACACACAAGCTATATATGTATGTATATACTTATGTGCAAATTTATGCACTCGTTTAAATATTTTACTTTTTACACTATGCTTCAAAATGAGGGTTAATCTCTCCGTAATTTATGACACCAAAAGAATATAAGAGCTTACCATTCTAATAACAAAGACCCGTAATGCATTTTTTGCCTATCCCTTTCAGACGCATGGCTAAACTAAGTGGGCGATTTTTACAAATTTTAGTTATGATGTTTTTATGGTGCTAAAACCGAAATAGCCTCTTAATGTAATGTAGTTAATATTATGTACTTCCAATTTTTTAAGGACTCCCACAATTGATGCATGTTGGCCTATCTTGTAAAAAAAACACGAGTTTTTTTTTTTTTAATTGGTTATTACCACAAATACATATTTATTTGTCAGTGTGATATTCTTTAAAGCAATATTTACGCTTAGTGAAATATAAAAAAATTTATTTTTCACATCTAGTGCGTGTACGCGAAGAGTAACTCTTTCGACGACACTTTAGGCGGATTTTAAGGCTTCCTCAGCTGCCCAATGATTAGATCCGTCTTGACGTTTTTCGTTACAAGGATGCAGGACGGCGCCTCTTTGGAGGTAAAACTTCAGGCAGTATTTGTACAAGTTACAAAACAAATAACGGTCTTACTCTAAGTTTTTTTTTCTGTGAGTGCCGTGTTTTTCCTTGGTATATGGTATATTTTGAAATCCAACACCATCTCTTCCATACCGTTTTTTGTTTGGCAAGATTTCCCTCACTGGATAAGGACTGGTAAATTAAATAATTTTTGGTCATTTGAGTACCGGTCGTAATCCTTCCGTTAAATATGGAGAGGCAAGCACTTGGAAACACTCTTCAATAGACGTTAGATTTTCTGCGGCTTTATGGTATCGTTGTCGAAGAAAACTTTCTTCATTTAAAAAACGGCTGCGACTTGTGGTTTTGGGAGCTATTGGAAAGCTAACATTTTGTACCACTATTCTGGGACAACACGCAAACCCTATGCAATGTGCATCCGAAAGAAATTTTGTATTTCCCCAGAACTAGTAGGAAAGCTTTCCACAGTTTTTAAGACAGTATTGTAACTACGATTCGCAGGGTTACCAACTTTACCAACCAACTTTAAATAAAAATTAAACCAAACCTTTAATCCAAAAATCTATGTAGTATGAGGTTTTGATATGAGAGAGATAAAGTTTCTTCCTCTTTTGGTTCCATCAAATATATATGTATGCAAATAAATATAAAAAAAATATACATATACATAAATATGTTTTTTTTTTCAATTATGGTAATGGTAATGGTAACAGTGCTTGATTTTTCCAGCTCTGGTAAATACGTATACGTAAGTATTTTTTTCTTTTATTTTCGAACCATTTACTGGTTGAAAAGAAATATGTGTTATGGAGCGGTACAAAGAACAAAAAGTAGAAAATAAATAAAATCGTTATTGTTATTATTCTAACGCTAAGTACACGCCCCAGAAGTCAGAGGTGTGCCGCAGTTGTAGCAGTCCTTGATCGCGACACATACATACATATGTACATATGCATATAATGAACCCTGTTTCTTACGTTTATCAGAATCAAGGATAGCATTTTGTCGACCTTTGACCTCTCCCCACATACCATCCCACACAGACATAATCCCTGTTTTTTTTAAGCGCATATACATACATCTGCGCTTAAATAAAAACACGGCTATAGCTATACTAAATTTTTTCGTAATATTGTAATTGATTACAATTGATTGATTTCTGGAATCGTTCCGATTTCGAATATTTTGATACCATTCGATAGGCTTTAGGAAAGGGAGATCCACCGTACACGCTGTAAACGCGGTAAAAAAAGTAGCTCAAGACGCTATAAGTGGCACACGATGGCTGGCAGGAGCTAAAGAGTACTGCCTGGTAGTTACCCTGGATATAAAAAAATGCATTCAACACTGCAAGCTGGGCGAAAATCTTGGATGCCCTAGACCGCATTGGGATTTCCCATTATTTGAAAAGGGTCGTACGAAGTTACTTTGAAAATCGGACTTTGGAGTACGAAACGTCAGCAGGCATAAGGAACATGGAGGTCACTGGTGGCGTTCCACAAGGGTCAGTGCTTGGCCCCTTGCTGTGGAACATCATGTATGATGGGGTTATACGTCTTAGATTTCCGGAAGCTGTGAAAATATTCGGTTTTGCTGACGACATCGCGCTGGAAGTTACTGCTAAACATATAGACGATATACGTACAAAAACTGAAGAAAGTACTATAACTTGCGTTCAAAAGTGGCTAAACGAAAACGGCTTACAGCTTGCATAGCAAAAAACGGAGTCAGTACTCATATCAAGTAGGAAAAAAGTAGAACATACTACAATAAAAATTGGAAGCCACGATATCGCCACTCTTCCAGCCATCAAGTACCTCGGTATTATGTTGGATAGGAGACTATCATTTAAAAACCACCTGGAGTATGCTAACGTAAAGGCCTCATCAACAGTAACAGCACTAACGCGCATATTGCTGAATTCGCCGGGACCAAAGCAGCGACGACGACACCTTCTTGCGAGCGTCGTAAAGAGTCAAATCTTGAGATGCTGGTTGCTAAGATCTCATGGAGAAGTCGATTTCTACTTGACTCAGTTCTTAACTGGGCACGGCTGTTTCAGGGCTTATCTCTACCGTTTTAAGCACGAGTTAAATCCAACATGTGACCACTGTGGAGGGCAAGCAGCTGAGGATGTGTATCACGTTTTCTTTGAGTGTCCAAGATTCTACGGACCTAGAAGTAAGCTCCGCAGAATATGTGGAAGTGACTATTCACCTGAGTCGCTCGTGAAGCACATGCTAGAAAGCAGTTCAAAGTGGATTGCGGCGGGCGACATAATAACAGGCACGATGAAAACACTGAGGAGCCTAGAGAGACTACGACGAACCAGTGGCGACTAAAGGAGCGCTAATTGTGTCAGATTTTCCCTTCTAAATATAGGTACGCTTAACAATTACCACTTCGACTAGAACGGATACGTACAGGAGCTTGGCCTCCTGCATCCGTCATCGCGCGTGGTGCGGAGATTTGGCAGACCACCTAACACTGACCACCTAAAAAAAAAAACTAAAAAAAATTAATAAAATAAAATAAAAATATATATGGGTGAAGCCTTTCAAGGCAGACTGAGGGCAATAACGCGACCATTACGGACTGCGAGCCTAGTGCTCCCGACGGTAGCTTGACGGTAGTACCGGGGGGTTCGGTACGATGACAGTAGGAGCTTTAGTTCGGGTTGGAGTCCCACACTGACGGGGTAAAGGCTGTCGATGCTTCCTCCTCGTAAAAAAAATAAAAAAAAAACCTTAAGGTACATAACGCTCAATGAAATTCTTCAAGGCTCACACCGCACACTGGTCTCATTTGTATGGAGAGTGGGACAAAACTCAATTTCTTGGAAACGGATGGACCTACCGAAACCAAATTTTGCACATTGATGTCCCACTATACGACTCATCTTTCAGAAAAATTAAAAGCATATATGTTGTAATCCACGCCCGCCACTAACGCTAGTTCACAGCCAAAAAATACCAAGAAAACCAGGAATGGGGGAGGATATGAATTGACATGCTGAGCTTGGAACTATTTTTTTAAATTTTTTTTATGGTTAGGTTTTTGAGATAACGCTAATTTTGTGTTTTTTTGTTATCACTTCATTCAAAAATTATTTTCGCTGGAGTTACAAATGCGATGAACGTAAGCAGTATCTCGTTCGAAAGGCAATTAAAATACGCTTCAAACGACATACAACTTGTAGTGGTTTAGTAAAAACTCGCTTAGCGATAGCTGGTCAAGATCAAAATTTTTTGGATTTTTTGCGATTTTTGAAAAAATTTTGATTTTCAAATTAAGTTATTATAAAAAGTTGTAAAAATCGGGAAAGTTTTATTCCTTTAGAAATTTGCCCGTTTAATTGCAAAGACTTTAAGCGTAATATCAGAGAGATCCGATAAATACTTTATTTTTCGCGATTTTTTTCTTCTGAAACAAAAAGGATATTTTGGACGAAAAGCTTGGTTAGGTGACTTAACTATGTGAAAATGACTTCCTAGGTCAAAAGAACATTAGAAGGAAATATAGAGCATCCAAAGACTAAACTAATGACATTTCGATTTTAAAAATCCAATGTCAAATAACAAAAAAATATTTCCGCGATAGTTCGCGGGATCAAAAAAAAAATTTTATGGAGAATGGGACAAAACCCAATTACTCAGATTGTGTTGAAAATAAAGTTTTATCGAAAACAGTCGATGTACATATGTACAAAAATACGTAAAAGGAGCATCTTGGGCAACAATATTTTTATAGACTAGTTAGATTTAATATGATATTTTAAGAAAAAGGGGGAAAAGGGAAAAATGTATAAACAGGCTTCTTAAGAGAAGACTTGAAAGAACTCAAATCTGCTTATAAGACCTGGTCCAGAGTGGTCCTTAATTGTTAAAAGTTTAAATGAAAATGCTAGTGCTTGAAAATTACGCTCATAGAAAAACCAAGATTTCTTCATCTTGTATTTTGCTAAAAATAAATTTTTCTCACTGTTTTCTTTCGTTAAATCATGAAACATACATTTTTCTTGCGTTTCCATTGTTATCCACATTTTTTTAGCACTCAAACTTGAAATATCGCAAAAATCATAATACACTTATTTACACAAACTTTTTCCAGAAAAATTTTTTTTAAATGTGTTGACTTTAAATGAGCCAAAGTAACATTTAATGGTGTCTATTGCGTATAGAAGGAGATTTTCCATAAAATTTAATATATTTCCCACGGAAATGCATGACAGAAATTTCTTTTTGAAGCACCAACATTTCTGACTTTTGTTTACGGGGGCTGACCAGTGTGCACCATGGTATAAAAATTCAGAAGGTAATTTCACTTTAAACTTTTTGACGGCTATTGAATTTTTCTGAAGTATCTTTTTTGTAAACATTATGAGTGAGGCTGCCATATTGGACAAATATAAAAATAGAGATTTTTTAAGAAAATTTTGTTAATTTTAGTTTTAGTTGAAGAAAGCTCAGAAATTATCAAAGAAAGTCATATATTATTATAAGGGATGTGAAAAGTGGACAGTATTTGGCTCGAATATTTAATACAAAGCCTTACGCAATACAACAGACAGAGCATTTAACAAAGAAGTAAGGCTCGAGTCATCGTTATGTCCGAACAAATTTTTTGTTTACATTTTGCTCGTTCTTTTTCACTTCTATCTTACAGAAAGGGAAGAGAAGGAGTACAATACAAGCAAAAATTTGGTGGAACAGAAATGCAGAATTCAGATTAAAGGAAACAAGAAGGTATATTTTAAAGTTCTTTATTAAACTCATTTACGTTGTAATTTTTTTCATTTTTTTGTTTTTGTAATCTTTTTTTCTCATCAGGATGTCTTCGAGATATTTCCAATTAAATGTTTGTTTATAAAGCACTTGCGTATCTACAGCCTCGAGATTTTCTTTCACAAAGCTTTCCACTAATTGCACTCTAAAAAATACATATTTTATTAAGATTTATGCACATTTTAATTATTGCGTCCATACTTTGTTTTCGCATTATGACTTGGCACTGCACATTTCGATAATAACGTTTTATTGTTTGTGCTACTAATATCGCTAGCACCGAAATGCACTGAGCACATCAATGGGTTCTTTGGAAGATCAATTTCCTCTATTTGGCACTCTTGAAGTCATTGATTCCCTATAAACGGAATTGCTGGAAACCTAAAAAACTTCACCGCTGAGCCTTTGCAAAAGTGCACGGTATATTCGCATCCCCTGAAGAGGCAGCTCATTTTTCAAATCTTTTTTCATAAATTACGGGTATGAAAGCAAATTTATTTATTTATTTAGTTTGCACAAACCACAATTGCTTTTTTGAAAATAAATTAATTTATTTTCACAAACTTCAGATTTCGGCCAAAAAAAACATTTGCTGCTGTTTACTCTGGTAGCATGATTTCAATGAAATGTCATAAATTCAATAAAAGTCAAATGGCTAAGATGGCTGCCTACGTCAATAAGTGATTTTACCTTCTATTTTTCTACCATGCTGTGCACCGCTGCGCTCCTATTACTTTTTTGTAAATAATTATTCAACGTAATCTCGCCTTCAATTTCATAATTTTTATTTCGTTTGTGGTAATAAGTAGTACATATTTACGTACATACTTGAATTCGTTTACAATAATTTTATAATAAATGTCTAGATATCTTACATACATATATAATATATAAAGTAGGTATATTATTAAAAACATTCATTAAAACAACGTAATTTTTCGCAAATAGAAACAAATTGTAAAATTCAAAAAAATAATTTAAATAAAAATTAAAAATTTAGCATAACATTTTTATATTTAAAACATACTGCATATCTACCTATATATGTACATACATATGTATATGCATATGTATACATATGTACATATTTTTAAATAGTATGCTGCATAAGAAGAGCATTTTTTTTTTCAAATAAAAAAAAACAAACAGAACAATGTTTCAATCTAACCTAAGAAGAATTCCCTTTTGTAGCGCAAGAGTCTCAATTATTTAGAGTAAAACCGCAAGCACGCATTTCTTATTGTTGAATTCAATCTGAAAATAACAAATTAAAACATATTAAAAACAGTGACATAGGGACGATATGGGCTTTGTTCAGAAACTCAGTTTGAAGCACAAACTGATTTTGTAGGACAAGCAGAGTGTTCATAAACGTAAATTTTGCATGAAGTGCCGCTCATCACAATCATCAAAAAATAATTACTGCCGCTGTTGCGTTTCATGCTGCGTATCTGAACATACCCAGATTCATATGTATGTATGTACATATGTATTAAATCAGAGATTGAATTTACCTAGAAAAAATCTCTAACCTTGGAAAAATTAAAAGCACACTTACATTTCTCAACAACCACCGCCATCCCTATTGACCGCAGATCACTTTTCCGCACGGAATAGCTGTGCCAGTCCCGTATTCTGTGTTATATCAACAATATCGCTGGTCGGCTTGGCTCCAGCACGCCACTGCTGTTGCATTGGTGGCAAATTTAATATTTCAATTTGACGACTAAACATCTGATTTACGCTACGTCCCACCAAACGGGCAGTCATCTTTTTAAACAGGTCCTTCTTCGCCTTATCCACCTTGTTGCCCTTTACCGGCGTCACGCTCACCTTCTCGTCGAACTTCTGCACATCGGCGGCGTTCACATTCGGTATGCTACGCAACACCTCACTCAACACCGGAAATTTGGGACGTAACAGCTCATAGAATTGTACGCCAAGCGTTATCAGGCCAGCCTGATTGGCCTCATGCATGCCATGAACTTGCAAACCCTGCAGCACAGCCTGAAATGCTGTGGTTGCCTTGTGTTGATCCATTATATGTGGCGGTACGTCACTACCAGCGGCTAGGAAACGCATTACTGGTGCTATAACATTGACCGCTTTCATACTGCAAGCGCTATCTTGCCACGAGAGTGCCGCCATCAAAGTCATGAGTATGTAATTGCTGGTGGCATCGGTGCGCAACAGTTTAGCGCCCAAATCGCTGATGATATCGGAGAGCAGGGCGGATTGCGCGGCACGCGTATGCTGTACGCCATCCATGGAATGTTCCTCCGCATCCATAGCAACATCACCGACAGCAACGCCGCCACCACCAGCGCCAATATTCCCACCTGCCACACTTGCAGGCACATTGTCCGCGCCGGCGCCGACTAACGCAATCTTTAACACATCCAAATACTCGCGTGTCAATGAACGATTCAACATATCCTCCAACACCTCTTGCGTATCGTTTGTCTCCTCATTCAGCTGGCCCGATTCGTATAGCGATGAAATATAGGACCAACGCTGCATCAAATGGTAACACATGAATGGTGCTAAATGGACAAATATTGGCACCAAAACTGTATCGTAAAATGCTGGCGGGCACGAATAGACAAAGGGTTTGAAGAACACGCGCACTATGGGGCGCAAGCGATAGTCGGGCACATCGTCGAGAGAAGCGAAAATGCTGTTAATCAATGCATCGGCAATGCCATGCAACTGATAGAGATCACGGCCCAATGACGGCCCCGCAGAACCCATCATGTGGTAGCAACTTTCGTAGAGTAGTGACATGAATTGTTGCAGACGGTCGATGGTGGTGGGCACATGCTTCACCGTGGGATCGAGCGGATCGGCGGGGGGCGTGCACACACCTAACAAGGTCTTCTTCTCATGATCCAACATTGTGTATACGTGACGAAAATCGTCCGATAGTAAGGCCATTGCTTGCGGACGATAGAGCTCGTTGAGCACACGCATCAGCGACAAAATGTGTGGCAGTAGTGGAATGACGTGGGGTGTAGCGGGATTACGACATATGGGATTACCCAGTTCTGTAAAGCCGACAACGAAACCGCCACGTGATGCACGATCGGGATCATCAGGCCAAGTGCAACGCTTAATAACGCCTAATACAACATTCAGGGCATCTAATAATTGACCACGATTCGCGCCCAACGGATCAGATTGTATGGGTGTAACGGCGGGTTTATCCAAGCCCACGAATTGTATAAAAGTGAAGGCCGATTTAAAAACCTCTGCAAATGTGGGCCAATGTGGCAGTGTATCCTTCATAATATTCGCCACAAAAGCCGTTTGACGTTCGTAATCACAAAAGTGATTCGATATCAATAGCAAAGCCTCCTGCAGAGTAGTACGTTCCATTTTGCTCAGGGCATTACGCGGATCATCGAGCAGAGTCTTAACGTGAGAATCGATTTGATCGAAAACGGGCAACAACAATAACGGATATTTATGGCCCAGTTTAACCATCAGGGAAGCAGCGTGGCGACGCAAATTTTTTATAGCTTGTGCACGTGTTGTCAGTACCTCATGGGGTTGCGACGGCGGGGGTTCAGTGGCGTCGCGAAATACGAGCGCTTGAAAGATGCGCTCTAAAACGCGGGGTAATAACGTTACACCACTCATGGCCACACAATTATTCGGCGTAATCTGACACGACGACATACTTAAGAATACAAAAAGCGCCGAAATGCAAGATAGTAATATGGAGAGAATGAGTGGGTTGGTCGTTTCCACTTTCAGGCATTCCTCCAACAAACGCAAACCCGATTGCACCGACGGTCGTTCCGCAACCAACAATATGCGACTGAGTACGCCATCAATAACACACACCAATGCCTCCCATTCCAAGTAAACGGGGTCCTGCACCGAACAATTCGGGTTATCACGCTCCGTATGCGCTTTAGCCAAACGCGCATTTAACCATTGCTCGCAATAGCTGAATGTAACAATGGGTTGGATGAGAGTGGATTGGCGAAATACCTCCAGGAAATCGGTACGACAACGATGATAGAATACAGCAAATTCTTCCTCACTATCATACTCCAAGCAAATGTAAGCGGCCGTCGATACCGTAGGAGGCAGAGTTCGCGTATTCGGATAGAGCGTTTTAATAATGCGTGGCGCCACCACATCAATCATTTTCGGAATGTATGGCAATACCATGGAATCCTTTGAAATGCCATCATGCTTTAGCAACATATTCCAAATGAGCGTGGCGCCATGTGCCACCGTCATTGAGGGGTGACGTGCCAACAGTAGCAAACACTCAAGGAATATATCAAAATGGGCTGGTCTTTGTATGCTGCCATCCTCTTTACCCCACAAAATACATATCTGTTGTGCCAATCCACTCAACATATTCAACAATTTCTTCAGGAAATTATGATTTTGCTCCAACGCTGCAGTTGTCATTGCAGCGGGTGCCATTTGGCTGGCCGTATAAATGAACCGCATTGGCTCTTCACTAAAAAGCATCAACAGCGGCTTCCGCTCCTTCACTTGCCCCTTGCGCGTTGTGATTTGTGAAAGGCATTCGGCAGCGTTCGATTGGAATGCTTTATCGTTTAATAAAATGCATAGAATATGCAATAGCTTGCAATTGTTTGAGGTTATGTGATTCATTGAGACCCACTCCACAAAGCCGGTTAGTGTGAGTAGCACCACTTCTACTACACGTCCATGCGCGCTCGCTTTCTGATAGTTACCGCAAGCGGTTGCTTCGCGAAATGCCGTTACGTGCATCTCGATTAGGCGCTGAAAAAATTCAAATATATCTGTCATATTATTTGTTAGCGCCTGATACATATCTTTGCGCCTCTGATTCGATTCAATGGTCTGCAGCAGTGCCACGTCTTCCACCAAACGCAGAAACACTAGCAAAACCAGTTCAGTTTGTGCCTCACCCTTGTTGCATGCCTCGGACAGCTCAGAGAGTAATGTAGTCCACTGTTGTGGCCATTCACGTTTAATCATTTCTACAATAATTCGTGATAGGGCATCTTTCAAATGTGCTAAACTGGCATCTTCTGCCGGTCCCACACCATATTGCAGCAATTTCATGGCATTCTCTTTAATATAGAGTTTCTCTTCGTGTGATATGCTATTCCATTTAAATTTTATAGTATATTCCATTAATTGCAATCCGAAATGTTTGACATTTTGTGTGTACTGCTGTTGTCCACCAGGGGCGGATGCTAGGTAAAGTCCAACTTGTGCGCAAAGCGGAGACTCTTCCTTGAAACGTTCGCATGCCATGTATGCTTCCATGCGAGCTTGTTGTGCCGTGGCTGGATGCATTATTAGTTCAATGGCTTGTGCTAATTCCTCGGCCAATGCGGCCACATTGGAGGAGCGCTGTTGTAGTTGTGCCATGTTGTTTTTGTTATTTGAGCAGTAGGTAGAAGTGGGAACGGGAAATTTGTTGCCGGTATGGCTGATGCAATTTTGTATGATTGTTGCCACTTGGCTGTGAAAAAAGAACTACTTTTGCAAACTCATTTGTATTAAACTTTACCAAAAACATAGGTACCTACATGAGCTATTTGTTCACAATTTCCTATTTGCCGTAATTCCTACGGTGTTGCGCTTTCCGTTCTTTTTTCTTTCGTCGCGTATCCTCCACCTTTTTCCTTGCCTACATATGTACATATACAGCAACACGCCGCCGATATGTGCAATTTCAATTTTTTTTTACTTTGGCGTTTTTCTTCTTCGTACACCGGTGGCTGGTGTCTTTGCATATATGTAAGTATGTTTTACTTTTCAACGTAAGATTTTTCTTTATATCCTGGTATGGTTAAGCAACAATTTTACGTAATTTTTTCATAAAAGAACTTTTTAAAATGTACTTAAATCTGTTTTGTTAAATTTTTTTACAAAGTACTCGGCACCATGATACAACCAAACAAGGTAGTTCCATTTCACTTTGACTTTGTCATTTTTGATTATAATATGGATTTTTGACGTCTTACTTTAAGTCAAAAATTTAGGATAGCGTTGCCCAATCAAAAGGTTTTTGGCTGAGGGTATATTTGAACAAAATATTGGGTATTTTAAATGAATTGGTGTTTTTTACATACATATGTTAATCAACAAAACAAATCAACGGATTTAATGAGTATATTTTAACATTTTAAATATAATAGGTCCGTTTATTATTAGCTAGTTATGAATAGTTAGCCAAGTTTCGGCTGGAAAATCGTTTCTTGAGTCAAAAAAATAGCAGAAGAGAGCCATAGACAGCTCCAAATTTCAGCTAGTAAAATTTTCCCTAGCTGAAATTATTTGCTGTCAAAGTAAGAAACAGCTGTTGAAAAAATAAACAAACGAATGCTTTTGATTTTATTACTTTTGAAATTTTCTGAATTTTTGAAATAGAAATAAAGAAAATTAAATGTTTTTTTAGAAAAAATAACCATTAACAGTCAAAAACAGCATTCAAATTATTAATCGCTAATTTTTACTATTTTTCCGTTTCTTGATTTCCTGTTCGTTTCGCTCTTTATGAGCACAATTCTTTCCGTTTTGCTCACTTGACAGCTAGCTGCTAAGAAACAAACCTATTGAAAAAAGCTTTTCAAAAAAGATAAAATAATGAGTTATTCATAAAAAATAAAATAGATTTATACAATTATTACAGTCGAAAACTTTTATCAAAATGTCCTTTATACAATAGCCCTGTTTTTATTTCAGCGCATATACATCTGCGCTTAAATTTTGTATGGATTTCTAAGCGCACATCTCTATCCTGTAACGAAACTAAATTAATTTTTTTCCTTGTAACAGAAACAGAAACAAAACTCCTTTGTAACAAAAGTCGTAACAAAACTCAGAAACGTTACAGGTTTTGTTACAAGAAGAAAATTAATTTAGTTTCGTTACAGGTTTTGTTTCTGCTGGAACCGTTTCGGAGTTTTGTGACGACTTTTGTTACAAAGGAGTTTTGTTTCTGTTTCAGTTTCGTTACTTAGCTGTGTAACAGAAACCGAAACCGAAACGCGTTACAAGTCCCTGATTAAAACACAGCGATAATACCAGCTATTTTGTAGCACGGCGAGCCAAATTGAGACTACAAAAATATGTTATTTTATATATTTAACTTCCGTTTATAGTATGTACTATATTCCACAAACTTGCCGCAACTTATTTTAAGAATTAATCTTATTTTTTATAAAATTATTTGTGATCTGATATTATGAAGAATATAACACGTAAATTTACGTATTTTTATTTACATCTATCAATATTCAAATTGAAAAAATTTGTTCTGTTACAATCGATACCATGGTTACCATGGAAATAAAAAATAACATATATGGAGGATTTTTAGCATTGAGTATGGCAGCACGAAATGTCATAATCCATATAATTGTCAGGTGGCTAATATGGCGACAAAAATTTGACGTTTACACTACCTTCTTTCTTGTATCATGCTCGGCACGACCAGCCCACTTGCAGCGAACAGTATTGGGAATGTTGATTACCCGGCGTCTCCTCAAAACAGAATTCTGTCATCACAAGCACCATTATAACATAGATTTCAAATGGAGACCGCCTCTGTCTTCTGGTATAACAGAGATGCCAAGGCAATTGCTTTAACAAGATTGCCTTAACATGAGCTGTCAGTTTGGTGATTTGACAGCTAAATTTTCATTTCAACGAAAAATTCACAGTGGCAACATCTCCACATTGAACGTGAAATTTCGCACGGCGTCCATTTGGCTTGAGTGTTTGGGCTTAAAAAATAAATAAAAAGAACATTAAGTGCATATATACAGTTTGCGAGCATCATCGCCAATTTTAAACAATTTTTTTTAACTTTCTAAGTGCTTCTGCGTACACGGCATGCCAATTCGGCGCCATTTTGCAAATTATGTCTAACATAATGAAGTGCCCACGCATATGCAAACATGGATTTTAGACATGATTCTGGTAGACAAAATTAACATAATTTTTGTTTTGTGGAGTTTCGGCGTTAGGGACACGAATTTCGATACGATACGATACCAAATCGATATTTTTTTCAATTGATACCGATACTTTTTACTCGATTCTTTTGCAACGATATTTTTTGGTATCGAGTACTTCAACCACGGTATCGAACAAATGAGTACATTCAGTGATGGAAAATTAAAATTGTGTCATATTTGTCCAAAAAACTGTGCAACGCAAAATAGTGCTGAAAATCGGTCGAGTGTGCAGAAGTGACAAGCTGCTTCCTAAAGGGCCGAAAAATGCACAAGCACGAGTAATTTTAACCCTTAAATGCATGGCGTACCATATATGGTACGAGTATTTATTTCTTAATATATCGGACAAATTAATATGTATAACATAGCAGGATAATTTAAGTTGGAGCTATAAAATCTAGCTTTTATTTGAATAGTGTCGAAGCTTGCTGAGTTTCATATTCAGTTGACAGTGGGCAGTTCAATTGGTCAAACCAAAATTTTGAGAAATATTCTAAATGTGATATTCATTCGTCAATAAAACCTAGTTTATTTTATTTTATGGTATATAAATATTACAGATGAGTATATTGGTCCTTTTTATATACATATAAAGTAAATTGTGATTAAATACGATCGTTTCTTATTTTTTGTTGCCTTTTTGCGTATGTACCATATATGGTACTTCATGCATCTAAGCCAAATATTTTACCCAGCGCTTGCTGTTTTACATGTAATTTGTGTGCGATATGGATCACATAATGATTGAAGGAAATAGGCATAATACAGAGAATGCAGAAAGTGTGCTATCTAAGAGCCTATACACACTTGCGACTCAATCGATTTGGTCGAATTGGACTGTTGTATTCACACTACTCCAACTATTTAGTCGAATCGGTGGCAGCTATTCACACTTGAGACTAAAGGCTGGTATCGACCTCTCAAGAAACAGCTCAAGAAATTTTTAGCTTTATTTCTTGAGTAAAAAATAGTAGTAGGCAAGAAATTTTGACGTTTAGTAATCCACCGTGAATACCAAGTGAAATGAAGAAGAGCATCAAAAACGTAAACAAAATAAACCTTTTTGTAAACATAAGCAATTAGTAAGTTCTTAAAAAATATTAAATAAAAGCTTTAAATATATGTTTTAAATAGTTTTATTTTGTGGTTATTTTAGGAAATCATCGAAAGCGACGAGGATGACCTTATATTACTGGTAAACTGTGGTATATTGATGGCCGGAATGGAATAAAATATGAGAAATCGATGCCAACTATGCCCTTGCATCATTAGAAAAGTTGTGCATTCTATTTTTCGGTTCTTTTTTGCCATTTTCACTAACGATTTCCACGATTTTTTTTCAACACGCAAAAAAAGTCAAAATTTCTTTAAGAAATAAATGCTCGATGATATATTTCTTGGCAAAACCTGTGTTGCTGTGTTCGCATAACGTTGAAAAATAGTATTAAAAAAGTGTACTAAATTTCTTGAGAGGTCGATACTCGCTCAAGAAAGTTTCACAAGAAAAATTTCTTGAGCATTTCTTGTACGTCATTTTATATGAAACTTTTGCGTTTCTTGAGAGGTCGATACTAAGCTTAAATAGTCGTGCGATTGACAATGACATAGTGTTGCCAATGTTCACATTTTACTCAGCAAATTTTACATTAGTGGTCTTCATATAAAGTGATGAAGTATTAAATTGTTAAAGTTTATCTGCATTCTTACATGAAAGCACCTTCTTGTCAGCTGTCAACTTGATTAATAAATAAAAAACAATAAAATAAACAAAAAGTGCATACATTGTTTGGCTTTGTTTCTTATTAAACTAGCAACTAGCTGTCAAGTAAATGAAAAGAGAAAAACGGAAGGAATTACGCTCATAAAGGCGAAACGAACAGAAGTACAAGAAACGGAAAAATAGTAAAAATCAGCCATTAATAATTTTCATGAAATTTCATTTTCATTATTTCCATTTTAAAATGCGATTAATGACATTTGAAGAGAACAACAATATCAAGAAACATATGAAAACGGAAGTAAATATCCTTAGTTAGATAATTCTTGTCTATAACTACACCATTTCCAGATGGATTTTAGAAAGCGTCAACTGGATTTTAGAAAGGGGAAATTGGATCTTAGAAATGTCAATTGGATTTTAGAAAGGGGAAATTGGATTTTAGAAATGTCAATTGGATTTTAGAAAGGGGAAATTAGATTTTAGAAATGTCAATTGGATTTTAGAAAGGGGAAATTAGATTTTAGAATAGCCAAATGGATTTTAGAAAGGGAAAATTGGATTTTAGAAATGTCGATTTGATTTTAGAAAAGGGAAATTGGACTTTAGAAACTGTAAATTGGATTTTCGAAAATTTATATAATTATTAATTTATACTTTCATACGCAATAAAGAATTTCTATTCGAAAAATTCTGTGTAAAATTTATTTTAAACGCACATTCTGAAATCCAATTCAAGCTTTCAAAAATCCAATTTTGTTTTCTAAAATCCTTTTAACGCTTTCTAAAATCCAATTGACATTTCTAAAATCCAATTTCCCCTTTCTAAAATCCAATTGACATTTCTAAAATCCAATTTCCCCTTTCTATAATCCAGTTAACGCTTTCTAAAATCCATCTGGAAATGGTGTAGTTAATAAGAAACGAACCTTTTGTTTTTAAACATTTTGAAAATATTAATTGAAATATTCAATCTCTACAATTTACCAAAAGTGAAATAAAAGTAGTGCTGTCAGCATGGCAACTCTTTCCACTACGAATATCACTGTTGTTGTTGTAGTCGTTCGACTAAATTGTCTCAAGTGTGAATACGTAGAAGGGCGCCTTGCTGATCAAGCAGTTGTACAACTGTTTCAGTTGGAATGAAATTGGGCTGCAAATCCAACTGTTTCAGTTGTACAACTAATTGAATGTAGTGTGAATGCTTCCATACATTCCCATGCAAATCAACATTCGACTAAATCGATTGAGTCGCCAGTGTGTATAGGCTCTAATGATTTTGAGGTATGTAGATGTACCCAAATATAGAAATGGGTCCATTTATAAAGGGTAATTCACGCATGAATTAGATGAACTAATAAATGAAACACCAAAACCGCTTCATATTAGAAATCAAGCCGGAAACGAGTATGCACTATTGGATGAAGATTATAAATTTTTCTACTTAATTGCGAGTAAACATCTAGGCAATTTTAGCCGAGATCAATAAAGCGCACCACTTCGTTTCTGTTTCGTGATACCGCGCCAATTGGAAATACCAAGGGAGGACGAGTCAGTCTTCACCTGATCTTCCCAGTGAAGTGGAGGTCGCCCTCTTCTTCTGCGTTTAGCGGGTTTCGATAGAAATACTTTCTGGGTTTGAGCACTTTCATCCATTCACAGACATGACCTGCCCAACGCAGCCGTTGGATTTTTTTTTGCTGAACAATATACAGCTCGTCATTACATCTCCGTCGGTACTCGCCCTCG
The DNA here is from genome assembly GCA_960531455.1 of Urophora cardui. Lineage (NCBI taxonomy): Eukaryota > Metazoa > Arthropoda > Insecta > Diptera > Tephritidae > Urophora > Urophora cardui. The sequence goes on from OY482671.1 coordinate 32,079,968, forward strand.
CTAACGCGCAAAGGTCAATAAATCTTCCGAAGAACTTTTCTCTCGAACACTCCAAGTACCATCTCATCTGATTTTGACATTGTCCATGCTTCTGAGCCGTACATGAGGACTGGAACAATAAGAGTCTTGCAGAGCGTGATTTTTGTTCGTGGAGGGAGGACTTTTCTTTTCAAATGCTTACTTAATCCAAAGCAGCATTTATTCGTTAGAATGATTAGTTGGAATTTCGTGCTTACATTATTTTTAGAGTTAACGCTGGTTCCCAAACAGACGAAACCCGTTAGACCGTTCAATATTTCGAATTGGTAACTGTCAACCGTGAAGTGGCTGCCAAGGCATAATTGAGCTGACTCTGTGTGTGATGACAGGAGGTACTTCGCTTTGTCGTCGTTAACCGCCAAACCCATTTTCTTAGATTTATATTTAGAACGATTTTCCGTCATCCCTTGTCAATTTTGCTGTTGAGATTTTCATAGCCTCTTTGTCCAGCTTGGAGAAGACAGAACGAACAGCACGAGTGTTAGTGCCCATGATGTCAATATCATCGACGTACACACGCAGTTGCACACTCTTGTAATACAAGATGCTTCCATGTGTTTAAGTTCTGCAGCTCGAATTATCTTTTCCAGCATCAAGTTGAAGAAATCACACGAAAGGGGGTCACCTTTCATGAAACATCGGAGAGGTCCTTTCGAGCCGTTCGAGGCCAAACGATGTTTTACACAAGGTGAATGACGGAGCTGGTGGTGTTAGTCAACGTCATTTGGCATATCCATATAAGTTTTGCAGGGAAGCCATCTCATTTTAATTAACTAACAGAAATTTGCCTACAAAAATAATATTGGTCTCAATGCATAGTGTACCATATATGGTACAATTAGAAAAACACCAAAATTCAGCTTTTCCTGGAAAACCGCGCATTTAATCGAAAAATTAGTGTCTATTTCGTGTTTAGTAGGTAATTTTACGTAGGGGGCGTCACGTGTCAATATTGGGGGCTGACCTCATGCATTTAAGGGTTAAATCACTGGTACATATCGAAAAATAGGTCTGATCCACGTGCTGAAATAATTGCAGGTTTGGGCTACTTCGTAAGGTTTTTTGTATGAAGTTACCCAAATCTCACATTAAACGAGGCGCACACTTACCACCGAAACTTGCTTAGAATTTGTAATTACCATGCGATAGAAATAATGATAACTGGAGATATAGGATTATATATTTTTCATTTTCATACGATAATTTGACGTTTGCAAATAAAAAATCGTCATTTTAGCGAAGGAATCGTCAATATTTTTTTCTTTCTCATTTTACTAAAAACACGTAAACAAAAAAGGGTCTGTTTTCCATTAATGCCCCTATGACACTACGTTTTTTCCTAGTATTCTACAAGGTTTTTTGTTTGGAAGAGTTGGTCAAATACAGTTTTGTGTTGGTGCAAGGGAGTAAGCTATGTTGGAAAAAAACCAACGAAATACCATCTAGGCGGTTAAAAACCAATGAGCCAGCTTGTATTACGATAGGTGTTTTGACATTCGGCACTTCTTTCTGGCAATTGTTTGAATTTGACAACTATAAAATAAATTATTTTTAAAATATAAAATATATGTAAATACAAATTTTAAATTTGCCTCTTGTAAGCTTCTGCTTTGGCCGTAAGGGGAAAGAAGTCCGGTAGAAAAATCATACTGAGCAATGGCTTCTCTTTATAACATGGAATGCACAGCTATTCTGCCACTTGAGTCTCATCATTTTTTTGTTTCGATAATTTAAATTGAAATTTCCAAAAAAAATTCAATGATGGATACATATAATCTCAATGAATTGTTAATGTTATTTAAGATAATTATTTTTTAAAATACTAAATATTTTGCAAAGATCTTTTTACAACTGTGATTGCATTAAATACACCTGGTTTGTAAAAAATGTTTTCAAGAACTTAATAAACTTGTATAATTTTTTTAATCAGCTTGAACTATTCTTATGAGTTGGAAAAGGATTTATGTATGTCAAAATAAAAATTTTGGAACCAGCCATGGCATACTATGCTATGGAATTAGCACTAATACAGCGATATGCGTATGCCTCAGTATGCAGTTTTCTTGCGTTTTTGGTAACTTTCTAGAAGATGGTGCAACTTTAAACCCTTTCAATAAATCTAATACCTTTAAACGAGCAATTCTTTTATATATATATATATATATATATATAATCAGGATCTCGAAAACGGCTCCAACGATTTTCATGAAATTTGGTACGCAGGGAGCTTCGGAGGTGAACTCTCGAAAAATATAATTTTTTTACCAACTTTTATCCCGGGTCCCGAGATATGGGTCAAAACGTGGACACGGATGACCCTCGAATGTCTCTGAGCGATATGGGTATCAAATGAAAGGTCTTGATGAGGACTTCAACATAGAACTCTTTTAATTGTGCTTCCTAGGCCGGGTCCCGAGATATGGGATGGATCCGGATGACCCTCGAATGTCTCTGAGCGGTATGGGTATCAAATGAAAGTTCTTGATGAGAACTTCAATATAGAACTCTTTTAATTGTGATGCCTAGGCCGGGTCCCGAGATATGGGTCAAAACGTGGACCCGGATGAGCCTCGAATGTCTCTGAGCGATATGGGTATCAAATGAAAGTTCTTGATGAGGACTTTAACATAGAACTATTTTAATTGTGGTGCCTAGGCCGGGTCCCGAGATATGGGTCAAAACGTGGACCCGAATGACCCTCGAATGTTTTGAGCGATATTGGTATCAAATTAAAGGTCTTAAGGCGGATTCATCGTTCGAGTTCAGAACTTTTTTGCCATGTGGTTGTTGTTGTGTTTTCGGAGTGTGAGAGGAATTCCGAAAAGTTCTGAACTATTTTTATTAGTTAACTCAAATTCAACTTTAGTTCTGAACTCGAACGATGAATCCGCCTTTAATGGGGACTTGAACATAGATGACTCCGAAAATTAGGAATCTTGGCTTCAATATAGAGATCTCTTCGATGTAATGCTCAACCTGGTTCCCTAAGTAAAGGGAACATGAAAAGGAAAAAGAAAGTCGAATGGAATGGAATGGGAATGGGAAAGGAAGAGGAAACCAATATAGAATGGGAGAGGGCAAGGGTGAGAGAGAGATTGGGAGAGGGGAAGGGAGAACGAATAGGGGAGTGAGAGAAAAGGAGGGGTTAGGGAGAGCGACAGGGAAAGGAAAGGGAAAAGGAAAAGAAAAGGAAACGGAGATGAAAGATAAAGAGAAAGGAAAAAGAAAAGTAGAGGGAGAAGGACATGAAGAGGTAGAGGTATCACGGCCAAGCGAGTCGGATCTACTTTAGTTCTGGATCTCACAAATGGCTTCAACAATTTTCATGAAATTTTGTATACAAGGGGTCTCGGTCGCAAACTTCTGAAAAGTTTAATTTTTCCACTAATTTTTTTTATGTTAACTTTTTATTTCGCTTGCGAGGACCTGCGAAAAAATGGCAGCCCGAGATAAGCTCGGTCATCCAGGTACTATCTTTTAAATGTGGAAAAATCTTTCATCTCCGCTTTCGAATTCATAATATAGACGTCAGAACGCGTCGATTGGTAGGTACCTCTTTTAACTATTTTAGAGGAAATTTTAAGGTTGCACCTTCTAGAAAATTACCGCTTTCGATACCGATACTTTGAGTATCGAGTAGTTTAGTTTCGATATTATCGGGTTCGCGATTCTTTTTAACCGATATTTTAAATGAGTACCAGATCGATGCTTTTGATTCGATATCGTGTCCCTAATGTTGATAAATTACTATACTCCCTACTACGCTTTTAAACATCTTTTAATTAGGCTGTGTGCCAATCGGTAGAAAAAATGAAATTTTGACATAAGGGAGTAAAATTTTGGCAGTATTCGTGGTGAATTCTAGTGTCATAATTTTACCTAGCTCAATGGGCTAGGTAAAATTTTGACATTTTGTAATTACATACACATACAAGTAACACAAATATTTAAAAACAAAATAACATGAGATGATTACATGAATACATTTCTTCTGTTTCCATCAATATTGCCATCAACAATTACATTCATTTTACGTTTTAAAATTGTATCGTTGTCCGTTTTCGCCCAAAAGTTTATCTTTGTAACTGTCAAAATTTTCTATTCCGTTTGGCACAGCAAAATTGTGTTTTTTATCTCAACATGGTAAAATTTTCTACCTCATTTTCCCATAGAGAAAAATGTTGCCGATTGGCACACAGCCTTAGTACCATTTTTACGGCACTGTTCTCTCGAATTTACTTTTTTGATGGCCTGATATATATATCGCCCGTTTTATGCAATAGGGATTTAACTCGAAATTTTCGATTTCTGGGAGTTTGCCATATATTTCAATAACTGGGTAGTGCCTTTGAGTCTAGTCTTATGAAATACTCAAAAAGATAAAAATGGCGGGAATAAAAGTGATTTTGTAGTTACCCGTAGAAGGAAACTATTTGAAATTATAAAACTTTATTTGCGTTTTCCCAAAAAAAATTTTTTTGAGTTAAATCCCTATTGCATAAAACGTGCGATATGTATATATATATATTCTATTAAACCGAAAATTGTTTGGTATATATCTATATATAATAAATATTGGAAAATTTTCCAATAATCTACCACGCGTTGAAAAAAGAGTTATTGGGGGTTGTAGAGGAGGTCCTCCTGATTCTAAATCCAAAAGTCCCGTCGACCGGAGATGTTTGACATAAAATGACGTACAAGCGTCAAAATTTCTTGCCATCTACTAGTAGGCAAGAAATTTTGACGTTTAGTAATCCACCGTGAATACCAAGTGAAATGAAGAAGAGCATCAAAAACGTAAACAATTAAACCTTTTTGTAAACATAAGCAATTAGTAAGTTCTTAAAAAATATTAAATAAAAGCTTTAAATATATGTTTTCAATAGTTTTATTTTGTTGTAATTTTAGGAAATCATTGAAAGCGACGAGGATGACCTTATATTAACCCCAGTGGGTTAGGGGGCTTAGAATATACCCGTGGTAAGGAATGCCTGTCGTAAGAGGCGACTAAAATCCACCGGCCTAGAAGGTTTATTATGGCCAAAAAAATCGTTCGCACGACAGTCGGCCTAGTGTCAGAAGGGACTAGTACCCGAGCGTACCGGATTTATCCGGCAAAGGACTGTCACATCCCATACACTCCCCAAAACCTTCGCGGAGTGTCTTGGTGGCTACAACAACAACAACCTTATATTACTGGTGAACTGTGGTATATAGATGGCCGGAATGGAATAAAATATGAGAAATCGATGCCAACTATGCCCTTGCATCATTAGAAAAATTGTGCATTTTATTTTTCGTATCTTTTTTGCCATTTTCACTAACGATTTTTTTTCAACACGCAACAAACGTCAAAATTTCTTTAAGAAGTAAATGCTCGATAATATATTTCTTGGCAAAACCTGTGTTGCTGTGTTCGCATAAGGTTGAAAAATAGTATTAAAAAAGTGTACTAAATTTCTTGAGAGGTCGATACTCGCTCAAGAAAGTTTCACAAGAAACATTTCTTGAGCATTTCTTGCACGTCATTTTATATGAAACTTTTGCGTTTCTTGAGAGGTCGATACTAAGCTTTAAGTTTTAAAATTTACCAAAGAAAACCCCAAATCTGGGAATTATTACCGAGGAAAGACACTTATAAAAACACGCACATATGTGTGTAGAACACCATTTTGCGTCGGCGCGCTTTAAAAAATAACCCTCAGCTTGCAGATTTTGATTTCAGTTTTGAGATCTGTCAGAGGCCCTCTACCCGCCTGAAAAAGTAATTTTTATCGGACCGTGGTTCCTTAATGTAAAGTCGGCCCATTTGGTAGACATATGGATATCTGAGACTTACCCCCTTATTATGGATTGTCATACGATAGCTATCGGCCGCTTGCAAGCGTATCGTATAAAATGAGTTTCCATATTATGAATTCCACACGCCCGCTAGGTGCACTATCGTGAATGACATTTGTTTAGGGTTCAATTAGTTATGCGTTAACTTTATTTCCATTACAGTCTATCGGGTTTCACACGATAGAAATTATTTCGTAATACGAATTACCCGACTGCAAGCGTTTAGCGTGTATCGTATTAATTCATAATAGGGCCCTTAAATATATTTACCCCCTTATTATGGATTGTCATACGATAGCTATCGGCCGCTTGCAAGCGTATCGTATAAAATGAGTTTCCATATTATGAATTCCACACGCCCGCTAGGTGCACTATCGTGAATGACATTTGTTTAGGGTTCAATTAGTTATGCGTTAACTTTATTTCCATTACAGTCTATCGGGTTTCACACGATAGAAATTATTTTGTAATACGAAGTACCCGACTGCAAGCGTTTAGCGTGTATCGTATTAATTCATAATAGGCCCCTTAATAACTTTTTTTTTTGTACTTAATTAAATACTTTTTTTCTGCTCCAAAATATTTTTTCAGCACAAAACACACCTTCAAATGTCAATTGTACTGACAGCGTTCCATTCACAATGAGCTGTTTCACACTGAACATACTCACGTGTCAAGGAAGGAAAATAAGAACATGAAATAGAAGTAGAAATGAAAAAAAACATCATTTTTTACATATGTTTTGAGATTTCGCGTACTGTAATTTGGTTTTTTTTCATATAACTAACTAGAAATTATTTGCAAACTTGTGTTTTCCCAACCGGAAACCGCACTGAATTATTATTTACCCCGACCATGGAGTGGTATGAGATTGCAGTCGATGGTGGACGGGCTGTGAAATTCCCAACAAGAACACTTCAGACGGTTGCTACTGTCACCGGCGCATCATCCACGAAACAGCGTGAGCAAAAAAATTTGCAGCAAAGTGGTGCCTTTGGTGATGTGGACCCGAGAACAAACAGCGGAGTGCCAGCTGCTGCTGATGAAGACGGCAGTGGTAAATATATAAATACATTCCATTATTTATTTCCCTACGTAAATTTCATCTATCATAATGTACAGCACCACAACAATTAGGCGGCATAATTAAGAGCGGCTCATGGGGTTGGATAACGCGCGGCGGTGGCAATTGCTTAGAAATAATCGCTTTGCGCACCGGTCAAATTCTTGCCACTTACGAATTTACGGAATCGCGCGGTTATGACAATTGTTGTATACGGTCTGTGGAGGAATTTGTTTTACCTACACTGAACTACTCTCCTCTTCAATCCTCCGAAACATCGCTACTTGTTGTTTGTTTGGAATGTTTTCGTGCTGCCGGCGGTGGCTGTTCATTTGTTGCCATCTATTCAATTGAATATGGTCAGGTGTTGAGTTGTATGGAGCTGCCGTTGCATGTTACATCGGCAGCTGTTGTGAGTGCAAATTGTTGTCGTCGTTCATTGTTGCAGAATTTCGATGGTTGCTTGGCGATGGGCAGTGAAGAGGGTGTGATTTTATTACTGGATTTGAATATTCGCAAATTGTTGGAGGCTCATGAAGAAGGCATTTATAGCTCCGCACCATTGGATCAAGGTACAACCACTGCGTATACCGATTGTGTAACGCTATGCCAAATCGTTGATTATAATTTGCCACTTGCTGAGATACATCGTTCGTTCACGCAGGCACGGAAAGATAATAGGCATTTTGGATTGCAAATAGAAGGTAAGTGACTGATAACACTGGAATCTGTCCTCCATTTCTTAAGTTTACCAGCAATGAGATCTTAAGCAAATGACTCAAAATTCCACCTTTACTTCCACTTAGTTAATTAAGTTATATTTAACTTAATATTTATAATTTGTTCATTACTGTCTAATGAAACCGTTCACTACGTTTTTTATTTTGTCGTACCATACGAAAACTAGTATATCGACGGCTGAGAATAAGATCGCCCTATTTCAAAAATTGTTTCAAAAACGCCCTATTTGAAAAATTGTTTCAATAACGTCTTATTTCAGATTTTGCTTCAAAAACGCCCTATTTCAGAGAAAATTTCATATATATTTCTCTGAAATAGGGTGTTTTTGAATAATTGTCTGAAATAGGACGTTATTGAAACAATTTTTCAAATAGGGCGTTTTTGAAACAATTTTTGAAATAGGACGATCTTATTCTCAGCCGTCGATATTTAAAATTTCTGGCGAAAGCTACCAATAAAAAAATTCTGTACGAAAGGTAACAAGTACTGTTTTTACATTAAAATTGTTGTTGTTTAAACGAAATTGATAGTTTTCGGCGGCCACAAGTCGAACTTGTTATTTTTCGTCAGCCAAAAGTCGAACATGTTACTTTTCGTCAGCCACAAAAAATATGATGTTAGTTTTCGTATGGTACGACGATTTATTAAAAAATAATTTAAATAAAAAAATAGGAAGACCTAGCCTAATTTTGCTCAATAACTTAAAAACCCGAATTCTAATAGGGTCTTTTGGTGCGTAAATGATAACACAGCTTTTACTATAATAAATAGCCTAATTTAATTGATGTATTTCGATTAAAAAGTTTTATAACATGTGGTTCACGGATAGCAGAAAAAAAGATCTCGAATATTTTGACACCCGGAAAACGGAAAAAGTTAGAACAGCTGATTTTCCTTTTTGTCACTTGACGAGAGTTGCCATCTGTGTATTGTTGCTACGAGCACTTTTCGGGAGTTGCCACATGGCTCCCCCGCTAAAGGCACAGCCGATCAACAAATTTGATTCGCCGACCAGACCTCGTAGTTTTGATAGGCTGTGTTTTGTTTGTAGATGGCATGCGTTCTTCTGACTGGTTGTCCGAGTCGTTGGTTAGATTATCGACAAATGCTGGTTTGAGGCGATCTATTGACACCGTTTTCTGTTCTCCGTTGATGTCCAGTTTGAAGTGTTTAGCTCCGTGCCTTAGGACTTTGAAAGGACCATTGTACGGTGCCTGTAAAGGTGTTTTGTGACTGTCAATACGTACGAAGACAAACTTTGCTTTCGGGAGTTCTGGATGTATGAAAACTGACGGCGAATCGTGAAAAGATGTTTCGCGGGATTTCACTTTATTTAGCTTTTGTCTTAGCAGGTTAATAAAGTCGTAATCGCTCGTTTTGCTGATGGTTTCGTTGAAGAACTGTCCTGGTAATGTGAGTGTCTTTCCAAAGACAAGTTCAGCTGGCGATGCGTTGAGATCGTCCTTGACCACTGAGCGTAAGCCGAGCAGAATGAGAGGTAACTCAGTAATCCAATCATTGTCTGTTAATTTTGCTTTTAATGCCGACTTGAGCCCACGATGCCAGCGTTCGATTATACCATTGGCTTTTGGGTTGTACGCTGTCGTCCTAAGATGCTTCACTCCGAGTAGCCGGTTTAACTCATTGAACAGTGCGGACTCGAATTGACGACCTTGGTCCGTTGTCAAGCGTTTAGGAATGCCAAATCGAGCGAACCATCCTGATAGCAATGTACTTGCGACCGTTTCGGCAGAAATGCTTGCGATGGGGAATGCCTCCGGCCAACGAGTTGCCCTGTCTATGCAGGTAAGTAAGTATGTAAAGCCTTTCGACTCCGGTAAGGGTCCCACAATGTCAATGTTGATGTGTTCAAAACGATCGCAGCTGGTATTGTAATGCTGCACAGGTGACCGTGTGTGTCGATGCACTTTCGCTTTCTGACATGCAATACAGTTACGAACGAATTGCTTACAGTCTCGGCGCATGTTCTCCCACACAAATCGTTGCTGGACCAATTTCGTTGTACCACGTATGCCTGGATGACTTAGATTGTGGAGTTTACCTATAACGAGATTTCGAAATTTGTTAGGAACAAATGGGCGAATAGAGTTACCAGAAACATCGCATATTAGCTCGGTGTGGGTGCCAGGTATTGTTATATTTTTAAGTTGGAGACTGGTGGTATTTTTGTTGCGCAATACGCTGATTGTTTCACATTTTTCTTGTTCCGCTGACATCTCTTTGAAATCTATGTCTCCTAGTTGGACAGAGTCAATCCTCGAAAGTAGATCTGGAACTACGTTGTCCTTTCCTGGGACGTGGCGAATGGTGGTTGAAAATTCACTGATATAGCTTAACTGCGTCGCGCGACGAGGAGTAGTCTTTTCGCTTACTTTCGTAAATGCGAACGATAATGGCTTATGGTCACAGTGAATTTCAAAATCGCGACCGTCCAGTAAATGCTCGAAGTATTTTATTGATCGATAAATCGCTAACAATTCTCTGTCGTACGTTGGATAGCGTGATTCGGTGCTGCTCAATCGTTTTGAGAAAAACCCTAGCGGTTTGCAGATGTTGCCTTCGACTTGATGAACGACACCTCCAATGGCAGTTGAACTGGCGTCCGTTGCTAAAATTAGCTTGGCGTTCGTAGCTGGATGAACCAATAACGAAGCGTGCGCTAATTGTTCTTTGTATTGTTTGAATGCCTGTCTTGCATCATCGGTCCACGTTAGAAGTGTTTTGTCGTTTTTTTTGTTGTGCTTAATCAATGCTTGGAGTCGTTGTTGCGTTTCAGCTGCGTTTTTAATAAATCGTCGGTAGAAATTTACCATCAGCAGGAATCGTTTTAAATCTTTCGCGATAGTCGGTTCTTTGAATGATAATATTTTTTCTACCTTTTCTGGTAGTGGCTTTACGCCTTCAGCTGTGACTTGGTGGCCTAAGAACGATATTTCGCTAACGGCGAACACACATTTCTCCGCGTTTATCCGAAGTCCATGCTCACACAGACGCTTAAACACGTTTCGAATGTGTTCGACGTGCTGTTCGTATGATTCGGAGGCGACAAATATGTCGTCTATGTAAGCAAAAACATAGTCGAGTCCCCGAAGCACCTCATCTATTAATCGCTGAAAAGTCTGTGATGCGTTTCGCAGTCCAAACGACATGAAAACGTACTCAAATAGGCCGAACGGGGTGATGATAGCCGTTTTCGGTATATGTGACTCTTCAATCGGCACTTGATGGTAAGCTTTGCGTAAGTCGATGCGGCTAAAAATGCGCTTTCCATGTAGAATGTTGACGAAGTCTTGCAGGTGGGGAATTGGGTATTTGTCGGGTTTTGTGCGTGCATTTAATTGCCTATAGTCACCGCAAGGGCGCCAATCTCCATTGTTTTTCGGCACCATATGCAGAGGCGAAGCGTAGTTAGACTTTGACGGCCGGCAGATACCAAGTCGAAGCAGCTCGTTAAATTCCTTTTTTGCGATTACCAATTTTTCGAGAGATAACCTTCTCGCCTTTGCTGTAACCGGTGGACCAGTTGTTTCGATAAAGTGCGTGACTTTTGCACGCTCCTTTACTCGAAATGACGGTTTGTCGTCAAGTAGTTCTTTAAACTCAGATAAAAGAAATGAAAATTTGTTATTCGAATCGATTGTGGTTACCTGAGGTGAGAACGATGTAACTATTTCACCTTTGGAAGAAGTTCCAGTGACTGGATCTATTATTCGCTTTCGTCGGATGTCTACAAGCAACCCATACTCATTTAAAAAATCTGCACCGATTATTGACGTTGAGCAATCTGCTATGGTGAAGTTCCAGGGAAATTCACGTCTCAGCCCCAGACATACGCTTAATAGATGTTTTCCGTATGTTTGTATCGGTGATCCATTTGCGGCGTAATATTGTGCGTATTCGTCTGTAGTGCTTTTGTTGTAGTTGCTTCGTATGCGTTCCTTCATGCGGTGAGATGGCCTCAGTATTGAATGGTCAGCACCTGAATCGATCAGGAAATCGTGGTCAGTTAGTTTGTCGTGTATGAACAGGCGCTTTGACGATGTGTATGGTGTCGACGCCTGAGTTGACATCATACTTATTAGTTTTTTGACTTTGGGACGAATGAGCACGGTGAGCGGCATTTTTTTGCGCGCTCTCCCAATTTTTGGTGATACCAGCACACTTCTTCGTCTGATTTTCTTTCTGTTTCTTTCCCCTTTGCACTTGATGAGCGCCCGCGCTGTCTATGTGGTGTGGTTTCTCGACGAGTCGACCGATTCTTGCTTTCGATTGCATTTAGTCGTGTGGATAATTTGTCTAACTTTTGTTGAATCGTTTCCAATGTCTTTTCAAGCGGTGTGGATTTTTCGACACTTGAAATACACACTTTATCAGAAACGTCCCACATTCTGTCGGCGATCTGCGCTAAATCATCTAGTTTATCTTTTGATGCGGCCAACACTGTTCTGGTTGTTTGCGGCAATTTTTTCATCCATAAGTTTTTGATGAAATCGTCTCCTACGTCTTTCGACGCGAGTGATTTTATTTTGTGGAGTGCCTGAGAAGGTTTCATGTCGCCCAGCGGTTCGTTAGAAATTAGCTTCTCAAATTTAATTGTTGCTGACTCGGAGTAAATTGATATGAGACGTTGCTTTAGTTTTTCGTACTTTTCATCATTGAATGGCTCTAGAAGCAGTTCCCTCACTTGCAGTGCGACTTTGCTCGATAGGTTAGCAACTGTGTGTAAGTATTTCGACTTATTTGAGGATATTTTCCGTGCCTCGAAATGTGATTCTACGATGACAAACCAAAGTTCTGGGTCATTTTCGTAAAACTGCGCTAGTTTAACTTCCGAGACCGATGTGATTTGGCTCCCTTCGAAGGCGTTGCCTCGTTCGCGCTGTGCGCTTACCGCCAATGCTTCGCTTAGTTGGATTTTCAGCGCCTCAACTTCCTTTGAAAGCTCTTCGTTATTAGGCATTATGTAACATTTACGACCAACGAGCAATGTGAGTTAAAAATTGTTCAAATGCGGGGTCACCACTTTTGGTGCGTAAATGATAACACAGCTTTTACTATAATAAATAGCCTAATTTAATTGATGTATTTCGATTAAAAAGTTTTATAACATGTGGTTCACGGATAGCAGAAAAAAAGATCTCGAATATTTTGACACCCGGAAAACGGAAAAAGTTAGAACAGCTGATTTTCCTTTTTGTCACTTGACGAGAGTTGCCATCTGTGTATTGTTGCTACGAGCACTTTTCGGGAGTTGCCACAGTCTATACACAGTGCGTCTGACTCGCGAGTCATCTGTGTACGTGTTGACTCGCCGTCATTAAATTTGACAGGCGAGTCACAGAAAAATATCAAACTAATTTTGATTTTCTTGAGTCATGCCAGAGTCATGCACATTTTCACCAATACACCTAAACTGACTCTTTAATCAGACGCATCGTGTATAGACCCTATAAGTTACAATTGAAATTCAGAAAACTGCATTTGAAATTCAAAAAATTAAATTTGAAATTCATAAATTTAAAATTGAGATTCAGAAAATTTAATTTGAAATTTAACAAATTACAATTGAGATTCAGAAAATAATATAAGATAAATATTCTGAATTTTTTGAATTTAAAATTAATTTTCTGTTTTCAAAATTAATTTTCTGATCAAACTTAGTTTTCTGAATTTCAAAATAAATTTTTTGAATTTCAATTTGAAATTCTGAATTTCAAATGTGAAAGGCTGTCAGTAAAAAGCAGGGACCCATTTTAACAGTTATTTTTTTTTGGAGGTCAAAAAAGTCCGGGCCAAAAAATGATGCTAAGTGAACACCCTTGACACCAAAATGACTTCAAGGACCTTTACAGGATCAATCATGCATCCTTTTTATTTTTCTAACTTTTTGGGAAAAAGTCCTCTTATAACTGTTAAATCTGGACTTTTATTTTTTAAATCCAAGAATAACTGTTATATCCGGACTTTTATTTTTTAAGTCCGAGAATAAAAGTTAAATCCGGACTTTTATTTTTTCCGGCCAAAATAAAAGTCCTTCTTAATAAAAAACGAACGGCTTATGCGATTGGAATAAAATTGGTACCAATCGATTCGTATTGATTTCCAGAATCCAAAAATGTATACTTCTTTAACATTGTATATTACTAATACTGCGAATTCAGCATAAACAACATACATCTATTTTCTCATATGGGCATGAATAAGTAATCTTCATGTCAGGATAACTCGGAAAATAGATCCGACACAGAAAAATGGAAATGATATTCGGAATTAGGAATGAAATTTACTTTAGAAAAATCTTATTTCGTTCCTCGTGGCCAAAGTTCTTTTTGATCAACTGAACACCAGTTGCATGTATTTTGCCACTTGGTATGCATAGTATATGAGGAAATAGTTGTGTGTGTTTTTATGCTAAATGCGTAGTATTAGTAATATATAATGTTGAAGAAGTATACATTTTTGGATTCTGGAGATCAATACGAATTGATTGGTGCCAATCTTATTCTAATCGCATAAGCTGTTCGTTTTTTATTAGAAAGGACTTTTATTCTCGGACATGGAAAATAAAAGTCCGGATTAAATTTTTTGCTATTTTAAATCAACACTTTTTGATCAAATTTGGCCCCGAAGAACGAAATAAGACTTTTCTAAAGTAAATTTCATTCCTAATTCCGAATATCATTTGCATTTTTCTGTGTCGGATCTAGTTTCCGAGTTATCCTGACATGAAGATTCTTATTCATGCCCATATGAGAAAATAGATGTATGTCTGTTTATACTAAATTCGTAGTATTAGTAATATATAATGTTGAAGAAGTATACATTTTTGGATTCTGGAAATCAATACGAATCGATTGGTACCAATTTTATTCCAATCCAAGCCGTTCGTTTTTTATTAAGAAGGACTTTTATTTTGGCCGGAAAAAATAAAAGTCCGGATTTAACTTTTATTCTCGGACTTAAAAAATAAAAGTTCCGATATAACAGTTATTCTTGGACTTAAAAAATAAAAGTCCGGATATAACTTTTTTTTGTTTCAAATATATTAAAAAGTCCAAAAATAACTGTTTTGCAAGGACTTTTATTTTAAAAGTTATAACTGTTTGGGTCCCTGGTAAAAAGTGTACATGTATTTTATAAAAGCCCAATGTGCAGTGAAGTAAACTAGCTTATTATGCAATATTTTCCAAACCCTTTTATTCAAGGTTTTCCAAACTAGTTTGGAAATACAAAATTTCCCAAACATTGTGTTTTGTTTAGAGCTTGGATAATAGGTGAAAATCAAACGCCTAAAATTATGCTACGTAATGTTTGTGAGCACATCCAGTGGCAAGCTTAAGGATGGGGTACATTCGGGTTTAAGCCCCCCATGAATGCAATTGGATTTTTTGCTTACTAGGATGCCAGAAAAATTAATTATTAAGGCTCTTCATAGGTTGCACGTGAAAAATTGCAAAGAAAGCTACAATAAATAAATATAATAATAAAGAATAATAATAAATAAAGTATAAATAAATATATAATTATAAAGAATTAAATTTAAAAAAAAAATTATAGTGACTCGCTTAAATTTGAGCCAAAATCTTCGCACGTGAAGGAATAGTGTAATTGTAATAGTGTTTCAAACCAAATATGTTTTGAATGAAAATGAGGCAAGTGCATATTAGCAAATGGAATATATAACACAGCTTTTTAATTTGTAGTGGTCTGACTTTAAACATTTGCATATTTTAGGTCAAAAAACTTGATTTGAATTTTCCTATTTTTTCTTATGACCATTTCAGTGTTTACATTTTTCCAATTGGATACTCGGCATAATTCCATATCTGTATAAATGCAAATTTCTCTCGTGGTAAAAAGGGTTTTGTATTTTTGTTTATGAGTTATTGGAACATTAACTATGCCATAATTTACTTACTTTTCCAAATTTTATTTTTATTATAGCTAGTTTTATTTTGCTTTCAAAAAGCTTGACAATGTACAAAAATATAAAATACAAAATTGAGATAAATTTTGTTTTTTTTTTTCTAAACGCAAGACGTACGAGTGTTCTTCATACTTTTTTTCAGTAAAAATGTCAAAGAAACTAAATCCCTCTTTGGCTTTATTTCATTACACACCACTGTATGTTTATTCAAAGTGCAAATTTGTGTAACATGATTAAGAAATTATCTAATAAAATCTTCACCCACCATACCAATATGCAACCCCTTTATATTTAAATTGTAATCCCGCCACTGAAAACAAACAAAATTTACAAAAATGTAGCATTTTTTAGGCGCTTGATTTCACCTATTTTTCCGAGCTCTAGTTATGTTTTACAATCAGAAGGTGAAGAGAAGTTGAGGTGAAACATTTGAGCGTTAGCATTTGAAAATTTTTCAAATAATAAGAAAAGAACAAAAAAATAAACCTGATTGAATAAATTCGAATTTAGACAACAATATTCCGAATACGATTGTAGCATAATGGTGAGGTATGCTGCCTACGGACCAAGGAGCGCAGGTTCGAGTCCCGAGTAGCGCATTTTTTTTGAGAGAAATTTTTCACCTCACATTTACAAAAAATTGTATAAAAATGTTTATTAAGAATTTCTTTCCAAACGTGAAATGCGTTATAGAATTAGGGTTCCTTTTCGTTGATTCAGCAATTACTATTAAATGAATTAAAAGTTGTATATTAAAGATATTCCAAACATTTTGCTTACTGAAGTAAGTTTATTGTAAACTTATAACAAATGTATTTTGCATATTGGGAGGAGACATAAAAAAATCTGTAAAAAGGTTTATAAAAAAAAAAATACCATACGTGGACAAAAAAATTTTTTTCCATACAAGATGTACGTACAAAAAAAATCAGTAAGAAGTGGAAAGGAGACAGCGATTTATTCCGTAAAAAGGAGACGTAGAGATTTATTCCATACAAAGGGAAGTAGGTGGACACATCATGTTGTTTTAAAAAGATTGGAGGTTGTGCGTGTTAATTATTATAGAGTTAAGTGCATACATATGGTTTTTAATCATTATGTTTATCATAGTTGTAATTATTATTAGAATATTTAATTAATTAAAAAATAAATACAAATAAAATTGGATTATATGTATGCCTCGGAAAGAACGTCGCCTGCAGGGCTGCATTGTATACGGGCGCAACGCGAAGCGAATGGGTAAGAATGATGATCGAAAATTCTATTAGAAACTCAGGCGGATGACTGACGGTTTCAAGACCGGGGAAAATTCCTGTCGGAATGTTAACGGCGATCTGGTAACTGACGTCCAGAGCACACTTTAGTTCGCATATAGCAAGTGTGTTATGCGAAAGATTGACGCCCACCGTCAAAAATCTTATTGGACCTTAACAGTGTGGCTTTAAACCTAGGAAATCTACCACCGATCAGATCGTTACAATACGCCAAATCCTGGAAAAGGTTTGGCGGTTAACGAGGACAAGGCGGAGTCACTCCTGTCATCACACAAAGAAACAGTGCATTTTGGCAGCCACTTTACTGTTGACAACTATTCGAAATTCGAACAGTTAAGGAAGAATCACTCTTGCCAATAAGTGCTACTTTGAACTAAGTAGACAAATGAAAAGTAAAGTCCTCTCTCAACGAACAAAAATCAGGTGAACAGCGCTGCTGCCTCCCCAGGTTTCCCAAGTGACGCCATGCTGCACGAAACAGAAAAACTGGCGCGCTTTATTGGACTCGGCCAGAATTATAAAAATAATAATGATTAAAAACCATCTGTATGCACTTGACTTTATAATATAATTAACACGCATAGCACCTAATCTTTTCTAAGCAACAATTTGTCCACCTACTTAATATAGAGAAAACGCTGTGTCCCCTTTTACGGAATAAATCGCTCTCCTTTTTATGAAAAAAAAATGGTTTATTCACTTCTTACTAATTTTTTTTTTGTTTGTCTTTTATGGAATACATATTTTTTTTGTACATCTTTTTACAGATTTTTTTATGCCTCCCTTTTATATTTTTTTTATTTATTTATTTGTTACGGCTTATTTAGCCTAGATCGAGAATACAATTCATATATATATATATATATATATATATATATAAGGTACATTTACATGCCTTCCCGTCATTAGGGATGGGTGTTGCTGTCCTTCACAAGATATTTCCATTTCCTGCCGTCATAAGGGACGGATTTTTTATCGTTCGCAAGAGAACGTCTCATGTATTAATTCGTCAGAAGGGACGTGAATTCGACGTTCATGAGGGAACGTCATTTCTCCATACAGGCTTTAACTCCACCACGAGCCGTCACCCGGCCGACACGAAAAGATAGAGGAAAAGAAAGAAAAAAAGATAGGAATATCACGGAATTAGTTATCGAATTGGTAATGATTTGCAATATATGGTTAGTAATTTCTTGAACTGATCTAAGTTAATACAGGTTTTTATATTGCTTGGCAATTCATTGTACTCTCTTACCCCTTCATAGTATATACTTTTTTTATCGAATTCACTTCGTACCGCTGGTAAATGAAAATCGTACCTTTTTCTTGTTTCATATGTGTGAATCTCATTGTTGTAAGTCAGACGATCATTTAAATAAGTCGGCAGATTTCCTAGCTTTATATTATGTATAAATTTAAGGGTGTAGTATTTTATCATTTGCTTAACGCTGAGCCAGTTCAAAGTATCCAGTAGCTCCTGAATTGGAGTGTCATATCTCTTCTTCGTTATGAATCGCATTACTTTGTTCTGCTTTTTCTGAAGTTTTGATATCTGCGAGTCTGCTAGCATAAATAATACAGTGGGGCAGTACGTAAGGTGTGGCATGACAATGGATTTATAAACAATTGTTTTATAGTATTTGCTGATATGCTTGCATGCTCTGAACATAAATCCAACATTTTTAGATAATTTCCCTTCTATAAACTTTAGATGCTCATCGAAGTTTAGTTCATCATCTATTATAACCCCTAAATATTTATATTTGTTTATTCTCTCTATAGGTGTATTCGATATTTCCAATGAAACATTACTAACATCAGTTGATTTTTTCCTCATTATCATCCACTTTGTTTTTTCGATATTAATTTTAAGTTTGTTGCGGCATAGCCACTTATAAATCGACTCTAAGTCTTCTTGCATTTTTGATATCGCTTCTTCTAGAGATAAGCTGCTTACTGTCAACAATGCATCATCCGCAAATAGCCTTATTTTACAATGCTCAAGACAACTTTTTATATCATTTATATATATGATAAACAGAAGAGCTGCTAAGACTGATCCTTGAGGTAGGCCTATTTCGACGTTTATTTCTGGTGATAATGCATTCCCTATTATTGTTCTCTGTTTCCTTTCGCTAAGGTAGCTCTTAAACCATTTCAATGCCAGTTCTCCTACTCCAATATTACCCAACTTTATCAATAGGATGTCCCTGTCTACAGTCTCAAAGGCTCTTTTCAGATCCGGAAAAACTGCTATTGTTAATAGTTTTTTAGACTTGCTCTCCTTCCACTCTGCTATTACTAGGTTAAGTGCTGTTTCACAAGAGTGTCGTGATCTAAACCCCGATTGCTCACCTATTATAATATCGTGTTTGATAACATACTCATTTAATTGTTCTTTAGCGATCATTTCGATCATTTTTTCATCGCTAGGGAGTGTATTTATTGGTCGTATCTCTTCTGGTTTATCTGTTCCTTTGACTTTTTGTACAGGTACTATGGTCGACGTTTTCCAATATTGTGGAAATATGCCATTACTGAAGCTTTCATTAACTATACACGTATAAGTGTATCCCAGATACTCCATGCTGTCTTTCCATACGCCTTCCGTTAGGAGCTTTTTTCCACCATACTTATTCTTTAATGCCGCGACTATTGGCATAAGTTCTTCAACGCTAGTTGATCTAAATTCGAATAGATCCCTATTTATAACGATTTCGTTTAACAGGGGCGGAAAGTTTTCTATACTATTACGAATGGTTATTATACTATCAACAAAAAACTGGTTAAGTTTAAATGCAATTTCATTTTCATCTTCAATGCAAATGCCATTTATTGTTATTCGTTTTATTTGGGACTTTTCGTTGTTCATGTTTGTAGCATCTTTGAGACACCTCCACATTAATTTTTGGTTGTGACTATTTATTATAATATTATTTTCCATGAATCTTTTCTTTTTGATTTTAACCATTTTCTTGTAATGGCGCTTTATATTGTTATATTATATTATACTTATATTTCATTTTATTTAACTCTGTTAGTTCACGATCGTACCATTTATTCATAACCTTAATTTGAACCTGTTTTTCGTAAGTTAACGTTTCCATTATTCTGCTAAGTGCATTCTTTAATATTTGAACTCTTTGCTCAATATTACAATGGCTAGTATCTTCAAAATTGTAGGCCCTGAGTTGTTGTAGCAAGTTTTCTTTGGAATAGTTATCCCAACAAATCCTACTTTCATATACCCTCATTTTGTGTTTTTTCCTGACTAGCAAATTGAATAGGATCGTTTCGTGGTCAGATATTTTATGTTTTTCTAAGTTTGATATACCTATTTCAGTGCTGTTGCTGAATAACAAGTCTATTTTCGTTTTAGTTGATTCTGTTATTCTTGTGTCGAAGTTTACTAGCTGGTGCATTGAAAGGGATGCAAAAATATTAATTAGTTGTTTCGAGTACGTAGATTGTGTATTTACATTTATGTTGAAATCGCCTATGACAATATTGTTTTCGCTCTCATTAAAGCATTCCTCCATCACTTCACTAATATGTCTCATAAATTCAGCGTCGCTTGTATTGGGTGAATGATATATTGCACCAATTTGCCATTTAGTCGTGTTGTTCGTTTTCTTTATCACGATGCACCATAAATTATTATCTATACTTTTATTGAAAATTACCTTGAAATCAATCATTTTATGAATATATACTAGTACACCCCCTGTATGACGACTATATGAATCACACCTTATATGGTTGTAACCAATAATTTTTATTTCTGCATCTCTAACGTTTTCTGTTGTATGTGTCTCGGCACATACAACAATGTGTGGCCTTTCTTCTTCTATCATTACTTCGATTTCAGTTTTATTGGCTGTGATGCTATTCGAATTTAGATATATGCACTTCAAAAAATTGTTTTGTTTCTTACTAGCATTTTCTTTTTCTTTTGAGTTAATGACTTCACCCCCATCTAGTTGCTAATACCCTAGTTTTTGCTTTCTCATTCGCAATTTGTTTATATAACATGGACAATTTTTGTCATAGGTATCATGGTTTATGTCTAGTGCCAGATTCAAATTTTTGTTTGCTTTAATACAATTTAAACATTTGTTTATCGCATTTTCTTTGCACATTTTTGTGCTATGATTTCCATGACATTTGCTACACGCTTCTTCGTTCTTACATTCTGACGATTTATGATTAAAGCCCTTACATTTGTAGCATATTAGTACATTAACAGCATCAAATACTCTACATCTTTCCCATCCTATATTTACTCTTTCTGCTTTAAGAACCCTGGTAAAATCATCTTTATCGATTTCCACAATCGCATTGTGGACGGTTGAATTTCCCCTTTTTCTTTCATACTGTTTCACTACCTTCAATGTATTTTGGCATATGTTAGGGTTTTGTTTCCGTATTAATTCAATCAGTGCATTTTGGTCATGCTTAAAGCTCATGTCCGTTATTACGAAACTTGGGCGAATTGGTTCTGGTATTTTTATTTCATATTCTTTGCCAATATTTTTTTCAATTGCATCCTTAATTTTATCGCGTTCATTATCATTTTCGCTATGTATTACAACTACTCCATTGTTTCTTGCCGTAATATTTGAAATCTGCAAATTTTTTGGGTCCACTTTGGTATTCAGGTCCTGCTTTGTTTTTTCAATTTTCTGCTTTTCTTTGGATTTTAGGATTATTGCCACATCTTTTTTAGTTCAGGAAATGTATTTTTTTTCTTGCCGGTTTTAACAGCATCAGAGTATGACAACTGAATCTCGTTTGTGTTGCTGCTTACTTTTTTAATTTCATTCTGTATGGTATCATTGCATTTTTTTATTGACTGTTTTTTCTTTCAGTTCTTCTACCATATCATATAAACTTTTTATTTCACCGATCTTTTTTTCAAACGTTTTTTGTGATTTTTCCATTATAGCAACACGCTGGGTATAACGAGTTTCAACTGCCTCTAACAATGCTTTGATTTCGTTTTGGCTTTTTTTCATTATTTCCTCAAACTCATTTTTATATTCCTTTAGTATTGAGTTATTTTTGATCACATTGACTTGCATGTCCTGCAGCACCATATCAACATTTTGGATATAGGTTATGCACCCATCACACATCAACCTTATCATATTTTTTTGATCAAGTATCTTAATGCTATACTTATCCACACCTGAGCATGCCTCTCTCTCGTGAAATATTTTGCCACAAACTCCTTCCTTCTTATAGACCCAAAAAGTATGTATTATTTTTACTGCCACCCTTTCACCCTTTTGTTTTCAGTTAGATAGATAGATTAGATTGAGGATTGTACTGCGACCATTAGGTCTATTGTACCCTCTCCTTGATCACATTATCTCGTCCAGCCCGAGCTCCTCCATAAAACGAAGGATATCGCTCGGCTTAAGAGACTGAATGTGCCCCTGACTTGGCCAAGGCGAGCCCAGGAATTTTTCACGCTTCCTTGCAATGGCATCGCATTCGACCAGTGTATGCTCTGCAGACTCATCTTCTCTGTCACAGAAGCGACATAGACTGCTTGACAGGATACCTAGCCTATTCATATGCTTCCTAAGCCTGCAGTGTCCTGTGACAATTCCTGTCAGCATTCTCAATTTATTCTTAGAGAGGTTCCGAAGCCCTTTGAAACGACTTGTGTTGTACCCCCCTTTTAGTATCTTTGCCTGTCGCATTCCATCGGTTTGGCGCCAGTACTGTTCCCTTAGCCTCCTTTCCTCGTTCATGAGCTCATTCCTGATAGTATGTGGGCCTATTGCTATGAATGGCTCAGGTCCTATTGGTTTCGAGGCCGCCGCCTGCCTGGCCAGACTGTCCCTATTGAATAAAACGTGCGATATTATGAATTTCAAATGTAACATTATGAATTTCAAGTAAAAAATCTGAATTTCAATTTCAACTTTTTGAATGTGAATTGAAAAAGGTGTAGTGTGCTAATTTTTCATAAAATTTTTGATTTACCACGATTCCGTTTCAATAAAACCAGCGATAATAAATTCTATTTCCCTTACAATAGTTTATTATATATTTGTCTTATTTAGAACAAAAGTAAGTAATAACTTTTTTATTTTTAAACTAAAAATAATTTTAAATCAAAAGCAGTTCACTCATTTTCATTTTATTTACGTTAAATTTCATAAGAAACTAAAAAATATATTGTATGTATGTGAATTTCATTGACTTTGTTTAATTTACTTTGCTAGCCTTTAACGCTACGGTTAAAAATGGAAAGTAAAACTTATTTTTATTTATTTATATTATTTATTTCAAAAACTAAATCTTATTCCAAGAAAAAACTAAAAATTATTCTTAAAAAACGTATTATGTAATAATAGTACAGAGTGCGAAAATAATCGAAAGAAGGCCGACATGGAAAAACTAGTCACTATCGCAGTCCCTTCAATCCTCTCTTTGTTGTAGTTTTTCTTTAATGGCAAGCAGACCGTGCTAATTTTGAGCAGCACTATGTTACGAATACAATACCGAGTCATTGCGGTACTCAGTTCTGATGGCTATGGAACGATGAGAGTTTGTTGTTGTAGCAATTGGATTTAATTGTCATTAAAAAGGAGTTATCTTTCGTTCCGCTTGTTTTCCTTCGCTTTTCTCTTTTTCCATCTCTTCTTTCATTTGTTTATTTATATTGTTTGCCTTACTTGTCATTGTCGTTGGATCAATCCCCTCCATTAATTTTTCGCTTCATTTTGGCTTCTCTTTCAAGATTTTTATATTTTTCTGTCTGCCTCTCTCTCATTTTTTATTCTTGAATTCAGCACTATTTCCCTTACTCTCTCTCTAATCATCGTCATCATCATTCCGCATCTGCACATCCAACATCCCGCAAATCATATAGGATAAATCATCTGTTGGGTCACCATCATCCCACATGCCACCACCAGCAGCAGCATTCATCATATCCACTTCATTGAAATTATCATAGTTGAAAGTCATAGCCGTTTGATAACTATTCTCCCCTATACCACCATCTACACCATCGCCGCTGCTGCTACCCAAATCCAAAAACTCCTTAGCATCATCGAGCATCTCCTCCACGTCCGGTTCGGGTAAACGCAACAGCACCACACTTTCAACATTTTTCTTTTGCGTATGTGCGGCGCCATGATGCCTACGCAAATGCTCCAAAACGTTGCGTCCATTCAATTGTGTGAAATTGCACAATTTACATACACGCACCTCGATATATTTGGGGCGTGAATTGTATGTGAAGTCCTCCAGCAATTTGCCCCGCTTGGGACATGGTTGATTAATGTGCACCGTCATGGCCGAACGTGTCGGCTTGCGTATATTGCAGCCGCTGCAGCGATACGCATATTCACCGGTATGAATCGAGTAATGTTGATACCAATAAGACATTTTGAAACAGCACGTTTTATCGCAGAAGACACACTCTGCCTCATATTGTTCCTGGCCGTTCAAGTAGGGTCGCAGACGCACTATTTGACCGCCATGCTTACGCAAGCGTGCCATGTTCGCTTTTGGTATTCGCGATATGTATACTTCATGGTTGGGATGTTCGTTGACGTAGTGGACGACGGTGCGCACTACGCGTTTATTACAAATGTGACACCAATCGGTGCCAGCATGCCAATTCACATTTGTATTTTTGGGTGCTTTCTCACGATCCGTGCTAGTTCTGGAGGAGGCGGAGGCGGCCATTACACGGACATCCTCAGCACTTTGCGCCGATGATTCACCCGAAGCGCTATCGCACGTTATCAATTCGGGTTCAACACCTTTCTTTGTTGTTATGGTTTGTTTGCGTGGTCGTCCCCGTTTGCCTTTCGCTGGCACCAGCTTTGATGTGATTGTTTCTGCTACACCGGACCCGCTCGTGTCGTCTTCGTCGTCGTTACTAATACGGTTGTTGTTGTATTGTGGTTGGTAGTATTGCTGTGCGGCTAATAGCTGTGTGGGCACCACTTTATAGATGCGATGTGAACGTGGCTCATCATCATCTTCTGCATTATCATCATCGTCATCGTCAATGATGATGTGTTTTGTGTGTTTGTTGTCTTTTGAGCGGCTTGAGGTGGCACTCTCTTCAAAATGGACAGAAAGGAATACACAAATTACAAATGTTGAAATAAGCAGTTATGATTATTTGCCTGTACACTAACTCACCGCTATTCTCATTCGAACTTCTTCCGCGCAATGATTTCGCAAACATTTCCAAATAGGCACTTTCAAATGATTTCACCTGCTGCTCCCGTTGTCGCTTCGCCTCCAAGCGTTTCTCTTCGGCTTTACGCTGCACCAGTTCGCGCATTTGTTCCTCCTGCCGTCGCTTGTTGCTCATAGCCGAACGTTCGTATGGCACATCAGGTTCTCCTGACTCCGCCTCGGCTTCAGCCTCCGCTTCGGCCTGCTCATACAAGTAGGTTTCGTCGTAGCAGCGTGTGCGATGTTGACGCAACGATTTCCTTCGGCCCTCACCCGATCCCTCGCCATCCTCCTGTTTCTTTTCATAATATTTAGCCGGCGTGTACTCTTCCTCATCGCCCTTTTGCCGTTTGCGTTTGTGGTTTTCATCACCACTGCCGCTGCCGGTCGTACCGCCGTATTTGGCTAAAAGCTCATTGTATGGACATGTACGGACTGCTATGCGTCCGCTAATCGCATTTGTCATCAATGTTACATTATTCGCCATTTGTGTGCAGGCGGCAGCGCAAAAGCGAAAGCCTTCGTTCGTCAGCCGGCGACAACCGTCGCTATAGAAGACGTTTTGTAGTTCGCGCATAAGAGAGCGATCGACTGCGCACTGTGATGTGTATGTCTTTGTATTGAGCTCTGTGCGCAGATCTTTGATGCGTGCAAAAGTTTTATATTTAAGAGCATTTTGAAGGAGAACCAAACAGGAATGTGATGGGCATCGCTGGGCATTGGCGAATTCTGCAATGAAATCGTCCAGCCATAAGCGATAGATACGCTCTTGTTGCTCTGTGACCATAACGGTTTGCACTTTGGATGTTGTTGTTGTTGATGGCGATGAATGTTGTGGTTTTTCCCTTTGCGCATGCACGCCAACGGACGAGGAGGCTGAAGACGACGTAGCTGCTGTTGGTGCTTTTACTTTATCAGCCGATGCTGTTGTTTTTGTTGTTGCCACATCCTTCTCAGCCGCCGCCTGTCGATTCGCATAGAACGCATTGGGTATTATAATATTTTTATTCGACAATTTCGCCGAAAATGCCAAAGGATTATCGCCGCTGGTTGCTGCGGCGGTCGGCTGCAAATTCACTGCATTCAAAAAATTCGATTGTGGCGTCGGAGTGAAGCTGGTAGGCGGCAAAAGTAACACGCGGCGAGTTACTGATTTGGTTGTTGTCGACGACGCTTTGTTGTTATAAGCGCGATAATTGGCCGGTACTGCCGCACCCGACAGTACTTGACTGATTTTAAGCGTTTTCCCTCCCTGCTGCTGCACTCTTGGCAAAAGCGTACGCTTACGGCCTCTCTGGCTTTGACTTGGCTGCTGTTGTTTTTGTTCCTGCTGTTGCGTCGGTATCCTACACAAGCTACTTCTAACGGCGTAACGCATATTTCGGCCTCTTCTTCTATTGCCATTCCAATTTCTCTCTTCATCGGAGCTGTCGTCGAGCAGCTCGATTGTCTCAGTCGAGGGCGGCGGCTTTTTTGCTGTCATGGTTTTGTTGGTTGTTGTTGTACGTGTTGTTGTTCTTGTGGAACTTGTTGTGATGCTAATTGTCCTTTTATTGCGATCATTTGCCGTTGCTATTTTATTCGCTCCAGTTCTAACAAAACGCTGATGCATTTCGTCACCATCATCATCATCATCGTCTGTGTCAAGACAAATAGGTGAATTGCGTGTCTCGATAATTTCTACGTCATCATCATCATCATCATCACCAGCAACAGCATTCGCTTGTGTCCTATTCGCTACCTCAGCCACTTTTTTGGTCTTTTGATTTTCTGTTGCATTGCCTTCTTCGGCTCCGTCTTCGACTCCATTCTCTGCCTGAGCCAGTGGATCGTCGCAAGTGATGACTTCGCCACGCGCATTACTGCTGTCCATAGCGATCTCGGCTGGTAGTAAATTGCTGTTTTGGTCGTCGGTTTCGCAGTTTGACTCCTCAATAGCTTCAACATCAGAGTTGGACGCATTGCCGTCGTCATCGTCACTCTCTTTTGCAGCCTTTGGTATTGTTCTTTCTCCGCTGCTGTCTCGTGTGGTCTCTTCTTGTTCATGTACACTTGCTCCACTACTAATTTGCACAGTGTCGACTGTGTCTGCGGTATCTTCAACGTCACGAATGGGGCTTTTTTCTACAACGCTTTCGGTTATGCCTTCATTCTTATTGGTTTCGGTGCTTTCGTCCTCTGTACCCCTTACCGCCTGCTTTACTATTACTTCGCCGCCAACGACGGTTTTCGAATCATTTCTGTCCTCTGTTTTTTGCACGTTTCCGCTCTCTGGTGTTTTGTCAATTTCTGTTGCATTCATCCTCTTCCCCTTCGTTATCTCTAGTTGCTCCTTTTCAACCACTTCTACTTTGTCGGTTTTCTTCGCTTCCTTCCCTATCTCATCGTTATCCGCGTTGAGCTCCTCTACCTGATCATCATCCATGTATTGTTCTTCCTCCTCCTCTTCAGCGTCGCTTACGCGTGGCTCGAAGTCGGCTTCATCTGCCGAGTCTGGCAAAATCATTTCATCTTCAGCCACGTCTTCTGGTATTTTAATCAGTTCGACTTCCCCCTCATATTCCATTTCATCAAAGTCGTCGTCAGTCTGTGACGCCTCATCATCCGCTAATTGCCTATTTTCTTCATGCTCTTCTACTAAATTATCTTCGTCCATGTCATTGGGAATCGTCGTCGCGGTAATATCTCCGATTTTACTCTGGTCTCCGTGTTCTTTGGTCGTTTTCTGTTGAGTGTTTGTGTACTTTTGACTGGGAGCTTGATTTTCTGAGCATGCATTTTCTTTTACATCGCATTCGGTTGTATCTTGGGAACAACACTCCTTCTCGTTGGTTATTTCTTCCTCTATCCGGTCTTGTGTTGTTTCCTGTTCGGTAGTTGGAGAGTTTTCATTTTTATTTTGTTTGCTAGAGATTTCCCCGATGCTTTCAGTAAATTTTGTTTCTGACGCACAATGTGCGCTATTCGTGTTTTCTTTCAATCTCTCGGAACTTTTTTGTTCTACCTGTGCTTCTTGGTCCTTATTATCTTGATTTTCTAAGCTTGTCCTTACTTTTTCTTTCTCTTCATTGTTTTGTATCGCATTTTGTTGTTCAGAATGTGGAGAATCCTTACTACGAATTTGATTTCCTGCTGTGGTGATTTTTTTCTTTTCAACGCCGCTTTCAGTTACAGTTTCCGAGGTAGAATAGTTTTCACCCATCGTGCTTTCTTGCTGCTTAATAGTGGTCTCTTCTTCCATCCCCGTGCCCTCTTCCGGTTTCTTAAAAGATGCTTCCTCTTTCCGAAAGATCTCTTCCTTCACATTCGAGGTTTCATCCTGCTGTTTGGTACTATCTTCTTTCATGGAACAGTCGTCCTCTTTCGTCGATATCTCTTCCTCCATCCTCGTGCTTTCTTCCTCCATTTTCGTGCTTCCTTCCTCTTTTTTTGTAATTTTTTCCTTTGTCTCGGAATTCTCTTCCTGCTGAATAGAACTTTCTTCTTTCTTCATCCCCTCTTCCTCCATTTTCGTCGATACCTGTTCTTTTATTGAAGTCTCTTCCTCTGTCATGGAACCCTTTTCCTTTATCTTCGGCACTGTATTTTCCCGCATGTTTGGTTCTTTTTCAATAAACATAGTACCGGCCGAAGGCGTATCAACAGTATCTGCATCCTTGTGGTTCTTGCCGGTTTGTTCTTTTTCAGCAGTAGACATAGTACCGGCCAAGGGCGTTTCATTAGTATCTGCATCCTTGTTGTTCTTGCCGGTTTCTTCTTTTTCAGTAGACATAATACCGGTGGAATGCGTCTCAATAGTATCTGCATCCTTATGGTTCTTGCCGGTTTGTTCTTTTTCAGCAGTAGACATAGTACCGGCCAAGGGCGTTTCAATAGTATCTGCATCCTTGTTGTTCTTGCCGGTTTCTTCTTTTTCAGTAGACATAATACCGGTGGAAGGCGTTTCAATAGTATCTTCATCCCTATGGTTCTTCTCGGTATCTTCTTTTTCAGTAGACATAGTACCGGTGGAAGGCGTTTCAATAGTATCTTCATCCTTATGGTTCTTGTCGGTATCTACTTTTTCAGTAGACATAGTACCGGTCAAGAGCGTTTCAATAGTATCTGCATCCTTGTGGTTCTTGCCGGTTTTTTCTTTTTCAGTAGACATAATACCGGCGGAAGGCGTCTCAATAGTATCTGCATCCTTGTGGTTCTTGCCGATATCTTCACTGACACTTCCGCCATTCGTTAGCGTATTTTCTTTCGTAGTAGACTAATAAAAATGAGTTTTTTCTCTTTAAAAAGTTCAAATTTCTTGTAGAAGGATGCATACCTGCAGAGCAATATCGTGTTTATCCGTCGACATCTCCACACAAGAAGTTGTTGCTTCATCCACTTGTTTCCGTAGCATTACCGCATATTTATCCAGATCTTCCAGCGAGAAACTATGATGCAAAGTGAACAAAATTAAATAATCAAAAAATAATAATTCAAAAAAAAGTAGTTGCATTGCTTTTGTTTACCTTTTTTTGTTATCAACAGCTGCGTCAGCTGTCCTTTTAAACGGCTGCCCATCATCAACAACACTTCCACAACCACCGCACAGTAACTCATGTAATAATTTTAATTTTTGCAATTCTTCTTCATTCACTCCACTTTGTTTTTGTTGCATCGCCTTTGCTAACATTTGCTTTAGGGAGGGCAAACAATTTTGCATTTCATTGACTTTTCTTGAAAACTCACTTTCTTGCTTTGCTCCTTCTTTTGATTGATCTTGTTCATTTTTTTGCTGTTGTTGTTGCTCAACCGTCGCCGGCTCCATTATTCAAGTGTTGATGCCGCTGCTGCTGCTGCAGGAAATCGGGTTTATGTGGCTCCTTGTTGGTACTATGTACATACATACATACATATGTATGTGTGGAAGTGCGTGTTCACGTTTCTTAAATTTTGAAAATTAGTTTTGTCAAAAATTACTTAAGAAAAATGAGGTGAGCATAATTTTTTTTGTAATTTTTTTACTCTTAAATAATTTCTTAAAGGGTAGCTGCTTTGTGCTTGAGTTCTGGTGAAAATTTTTTTTGTCTGCCATTTTAATATCATCGCAAGCCAAAGTGCTGTGCTACTTTTGATTTTACATGCGAGCGCACTGTAAAGGAGGGGTGCGTTAAAAATATTTGAAGGGCGACAGGAAAAATTTAATTTAGCGAAACGTCGGGCAGAAAGTGGAAAAGAACGGGGTTTTCCTTCGCACTAGCGCATATTTAACCAAAATGGGCCAACTAAGATCTTTCAAATAAATTGCCAAATTTGGTCAGCTTATTCTATAATACAAATCTTGACATTCAGGAAAAATTTGTAAGTCTTAAATTAAAAAAAAAAATATGAAAAATACAAGCAAAGAATTCGACACAGTACTTATTCTACAATAAAAATTTTGATATTCAGGAAAAATTATAAGTATAAAAGAATTAAAAAAATATGAAAAAATTCGACACAGCACTTTGGCTTTGGTAGGCGTAAAATTTAAAAATATTAAAATCGCTTTAGTAAAAATAATGTGCCAGCATATATGTATGTACATATGTATGTATATCCATACACATATATACATATAAGTATGCACCGATTTGCGGCGTTGGCCGCCTCAAATAAAAAGGCAACCCCTAATGAAGTGCAATTACTTTGGTTACCCTCTCGCTAGTGCCGCCACTGTTTAATTTTACACACATGCCTACATAAATTTTTTTTGTCTTTCGCTTTTTTCTTCTTCACTGCTGCGGCAGCGCAAGCACTTTGTGTTTTTGAAGATTCAAAGTTTTTGTGTACACACACTTATGTACTTTACCTTTTTCTAATAATTTTTCCTGTATTAATTATTACCTTTTTCCTTAAATTTACACTCTGAACGCTGTACCCAAAAAATTTCGTCCACCAATCTCATTTATTTCCAGTGCTCTAGTGTAGTACGTTGTAAAAAGTAAAATACTTTTTAAAAAGGGTAGCAAAGAAAAAGTACTAAAAAAATTAATAAGTAGTAAAATCTTAAACAATTTTTTGGCATATAAATTTATTTAGAATGACGCTCAAGCACAATTTTTAGCATAAATAAATTTCTTGAATACTTTTTTTCTGACTTCAAATTAAAAAATATCGCTTTTAGAAACTCTTCCCATGTATTCATAGCAAAGAATATAAATACAGTACCAAGTGCCTAATGCAAAAAAGTACTTAAAGAGTACCGACCGCTTGCGCCAATGCCACACTGTTTAAATGTAAAAATTTGCCACAGGGTTGTATTTGATTTGAATGGCGATGGAGCTTGTGTGTTTGTCGCTTGTCAATTGTAAGTATATATGTATATACATATATATAGACATACCCTGCAGGGAAATCAGTAACTAGTGAGCAACATTTCTAGTTCCGAACTAGCGAAAAGGTGTCAAAAAGGAACTAGCTCCATTGTAGTTAGACTCTCACCAGTTCAGAAGGAGTGAATTGAGTCACCATTATAAGACACACTTTGATTTGTATACAATTTCGAATTGACAAAAATTCATTTATTTTTTTTGATTATCCATTTGCCGTCGGGTTTGAATATTTTCACAATTCTCAGATTGTTAGTGAAGCATATCGTATAAAGAGTAAAATTTGCATCTTCAATTAATGGAATGAAATGTTCGCCTAATTATGATTTTCCGATCCCTCAGGCGTATTTTAATGTTTTTTATTTTATTAATTTTTAAATATTTTTGTAAATTTTTTAAATAAAAAAATATTAGTTAAAAAAACATTAGTTAAAAAAAAAATTATCCGCCTCGACACCGACAGGTTTCGAACCCCCGCTCGCCAGATTAATTGTCACTAGTGCAAAACTATCGAAATTGTGGCAATAAACGAACGAATTCAAAAATTTTCAGGAGTGAAAAAAACATTTTCTATTTTACGGTGAATGATATGGACAAAGGCTACGTATAATAGTTATTTTTCAAATTCTCACTGATGGAAAAGATTTTTTGGCATCGCTAGAGATATACATATCCGTGTACCGATTTATTAAAATATCTATTTTCGAAAAATTTTGAGTTATGTCACTTTATGATTGGTGTGATATGCATGAGACAAGGCAGATCAGCGATGCCGCCGTCACTCCAATTGGAAGATTTCATTCCGATTTTGACCTCATCACTCCATCACTTCTTCTCTGAGTAAATCACTCCACTTTTTCATTTATGAAATAATTCAGAAATTTTTAATCAACTGTGTATATGCAGAAATTGCCACTTTCAATTTTGTATGCATAAAATTACAATCTGGCATCGTTATTGTTTACGTCTTATAATTCTGCCAAAGTGGCAATACTTATCGACTATCTAAACAAGCATTGACAACTTTTCACATTTTGATCTTTGTTTTGTGCGCGATTCCATGGAAAATTGCAAACCAAATTCGCTAAAATCAACAGGTGAGTATAAATTATAAAAACTCATTAGCTGGTTTTTACATTTTTTTGTTTTCATCAGGAAAGTTTGCCCTGGACCAAATACAAAAAAGGTGATTATGTACATAATTTCCAAGGCATGATATCTAATGCATAACATCCAATAATTTATGTATACAAAAGTTTATAAAGAAATGCGTTATGAATAAAAACACAAATTTTAATTTAATTAAATTCATTTCTAATAAATATGTTCGTAAATTCGAAAACAAAATTTGCGTTTGCTTTCCCATATTCACATTTCTTTGTTGATTTGCTTATTTTTGACATCACTCCGCAATTTCACTCCTCTGTTTCGTCCGTCACTCCGAAACACTCCGCTATTTGTCAATTTTCACTCCGTTCATAAAATTTGGAACGGCATCGCTGAGGCAGATCTACAAAGTAAAGGCCCTCGGCAACTTACAATCTTGCATGACAAGCAGTGCATATGTGTGAGTGTCGGGTGATTGACGCAAATATCAAAAATTTTTGATTTTCGTCGCCGCGAGCAGATAGCGAGCCGACAACAAGTACGTGTAGCACGACGGCTGCCGATTGCACTCACACCATCAAAAAAACACTAACACATATGCACTGCTTGTCATGCAAGATTGTAAGTTGCCGAGGGCCTTAAAGCTTTAAACAGAACCAATCGCCGGACGTGTTTTCGCCTGGTACGGCGATGACATTTGTTTGCGAATATCGCCCAGTAAAACAGAATCAGGGCGAAATTGCCATATGCATATTTTTATAATTACGCTGTTTCCTTACTTCTTTCATTGACTCTTCTCTTCTGTCCATATTTTCAATTTTTTCCACATCAAAAAATATATATTTTTGTTTTATTACATGTTTTTATCAAGTTCCAAATAATTTATTTGACAGGCGATAGCGTCCAAATTAGAAATAAGTCTATTCTGACGAATTTTCGCCAGCGTTTTCGTTCTGTTCATTCACATATACTGCCGTGTATTTTAATCGTTTGACAGAACGCCACGTACGACGAAAATTCGTCCGACGCTGATTCTGTTTAAGCTATTAGGCGCACGGGCGAATTCAGAAATTTCCCATGCACCAAGGCAGATCTAGGCAAGGCAGATCTAGGAAGGTAGGCCCGCTGGCGAATTCAGAAATTTCTCATGTAGTTTGTTATTGTAATTAGTAGAGTGTAATGTCAGAATGATATTTCGCCGTGGTTAAAATCTGAATTCGCTTGGCGCTCGTCCATTCATATTGGCCATGATGTGAATTCGCTTTGATTTTGACATTACACTCTACCTTTGTAAATAAAAAAAGAAGTTTTTCAATTCGCCGCCGAGCCTACCTGTTAGATATGCCTTGGATCTAGGAAGGTAGGCTCGGTGGCGAATTCAGAAAATTTCTTATTGCATGCAAGGCAAATTCATTATGGTAATGGCACGGCGAATTCGGCAATATGCGCCTCGATTCGCTTTAAATTTTCGTCCAGCAGAATGTCAAACTCAAAGTAAAATTTTTCTTTGTTTGACATTCTCCGGTATTCTTCTATACACGGTGAATTAAAAACGAGAAGAAGAAGAAGTCAGCTGTTCACGTACCATTACCATATCGCACACTAAATCAAAAAGCGTTACAACTCAAAATTTTTCGAAATCGGGTTTCTTCCATAAATTGGTACATAGAATATATCTCTAGCGGCCGCCAAAAAATCCTTTCCATCAGAGTCTTTTTTAACTGAGAAATAACTATTATACGTAGCCTTTTCCCATATCATTGCCTATAAAAAATAAACAGTTTTTTGCCTCTCCTGAAAATTTTTGAATTTTGAGTTGTAACGCTTTTTGATTTAGTGTGATATGAATGAATTTGCCTTGATTGCATGATTCCCATTCCTATTGGTCATGATGTGAATTCGCTTTGATTTTGACATTACACTCTACTTTTGTAAATAAAAAAAGTAGTTTCTGAATTCGCCCGTGCGACTACCTCTAAATTATTGTTCCATGGTATGAGAGATAATGAAAAAATTTAAAAAAGGGCGTAATGCCTTTTTTCTAACAAGAAAAGAGAAAATAACATAATATCGACCCCTTTTTGCGACTTTATCGTAAGGGACAAAAGCAAATTTTACAGGAGAGCATTGTTTTGTTTTTTTTTTACTGTTTTTTATTGGTATATTTAAATTAAATTGAACACGCGATTACATATTTAATTAATATACTGAACCTGATATTTTTTTCTTGAAAAAATTTGAAGTTTGTGAAAAATCATAATTTTGTCGCTTGCGATAATTCCGCTATCAATGTTTTATGAGCGTATTTGCATAAATGTCACTTACGATAATATTTAGTTAAAAAAAAGCTTGTATATGGTCAAGATCGCGAAAAATGTAACCAGTAAAATGTTTTTTTTTTGTCGAAATATTATATAAAACGGTGTTTAATATGAAACGTTATTCCGCAAAATACCTGATAAAAGTAAAATTCAGGAAGTTAAAGATGTTTTTATATGATATTTCTTCATCTTTGCAAACTTATCTCAGAAAATTTTTAAGAAGTTCATCATCAGAGAAAATGGCAATAAAATTCTGTCCTGTTGGTTTATTTCGTATTATATCCACTTTGAGGCCTGGGAAATGATTGTTATTATTTAAATCCCACCATATAAAGAGCGAAATGTCTTTGGTTTGTATGTTTGGCTGAAAAGATTAGGGTAGGAAATATTATGTAACGTTCCAGTCAAAAATACATATTTTTCTTTTTTTAGCGGAATGCATTTATATAATGCAATGTACTATATATTTCTTAAACAGGCTTCTTCCCGTGTTGGTGCCGGTAGAAAAAAAGCCTAGAAAAAGGCCGGTAAAATGGAATAAAAAATGACCAAACATTTGTAACGTGGCAGTCTGTTTACAGGAAAAATTTAAAATTTTATTAACTAAATTAAAATTTTGTTGAATATGCAACATTGTTTCGCGATGCACCCGGCACCTCTAATGGAAAGGGGTGACAAATGTTGGTAGTTGACATATTTATTGTCCATTTTAAGAAATTCGATTCAGAACTGAAAATATATGGTCAAAAAATCGACTCCGGGTAAAATGTTAAATTATGTTATAATTTCGTATTTATTTTACTTTGATTGGGAAAGTTTATATCTTAATAAATAACTAAAGTAATTATAAAATTGTTCCCAAAGTGCCAGATTATGAAAACGGTTTTGTAATGCAATTTTTATGTGATGCATCTTCAATGAGCTGTTGGTATGGGGAGTGTAATACATGCGCTGGAATAACTGTTTCGAATGTGACTGATTTGGTAGTCTCGATACGCAAGTATCGTGGGTGAAATGGAAAAAAAAAATTGTTGTGTGAGTCGAACTGAAAGACGAGAGCGAAACGGACTATTGATGGATTTAGTTTTTCACATATCTGCGTTGGCACCGCATTTTTTAGTACATAGCTTTAATAAACGTGAGCGGTCTCAAGTATTTAACTTGTACGTTCGCCCAAAGACAAGGGCAGAAAGCCCATTGGAATCAGCGACAACTTTCCCTTTTCACAACGAAACTTTTAAAGCAAAAGTATTCGTATCAAACAACTTATCGCATACAAAAGAAACTATTGTAACATATTTGTATCATCTGTTAAAAATTTTACCCATCCTCGCAATTTAAAAACAAATTTATACCAAGTTTTATCATTCACTTTGAAGAAATATTCGTAATTAAAATTGTGTGGAACTATTTTGCAACATCACATGGAAAAGGATGTGTGGATGGAATAGGTGCCACCGTAAAAAATATTGTTTCAAAACACATTACTGTTGTTGTAAATAATGCATGTGTTTTTGAACTTGCATTTCATATGACTGCATCCAAAATTTCTTTTGAGGAAATTACGGAAAAACAAATTGACTGTGTTAATGATGAGTTGAAAGTTGTTAGGCTTTTCTCAAAAACAAAGTCAATAAGAAATATATTCAGTGCTCACCAAATACAAACGATTAGCAAAAATATCATTACTTTTCCTAAATCCAAACAAGGATATTTGTAAACTTAAAATGAAGACTTAAAAATGTTCTTTTCTAATAAAATGAATTTTTATTTACTGCTTTGTTCATACAATGTATCGAAAATTCGTACGTGTAACGTGGCAGACAAATTCTTGTAACGTGGCAGTCCCCACCTTATTGCTCGTAAATAGGGCAACCAAAAAATTGCTCTAAAAAATGCTTTTTTGGCGCCAAAAAATTGCCGTTAAATTTAAAGAATTGGCACTTTTTAGCCTTAAACATTTTTTTTATTTCAGTTCATTTTCTTAAAACATAAAAAAAAATAAAATAAGGGCCGACTTCATAATGAAACTCTTAAAGCTCCTTTTGTTAAAAGTTCATTTTAGTTAAAGAGCCATTTAATCGTGCTTTAAAGTAGGAGTGATTTCATAATAATATAATATTAAAAGGCTCCTTTAAGCGAAAATATTGCAAATGACAATGCCGTCTTCGACAGTTTCACGTCAAATTATTGTCATAAATTTAAAAATATTGAAATTCATCATTTATTTTTTTTTTCTGAAAATAAATAAATTTTTGGATTGTGGCTTTAATTTTTTTGAAAAAAAAAAGTAAAAAGAAGCATAATTTGGAAACCCAGTGCAGAAAAAATAGGAAGCGGTCATCCAACCTCACAAAAGAGAAAGAAGATGAATATTGCATTATAGGACTCAACAAACAAAATCGGTTGAAACATTTTAATAAATTCTTGATATTTGATTTTGACAGATTGCAGAAATTAAATTTTTTCCAGCAAAAGGGATTCTCAAATCACGTTTTTGGGTATTTAACCTTGAAGGAACATTTATCTTGAAAAAGACTTTATGAAATCGATCAACAAATTAAAGGCTCCTTTAGATTTTAAATGAACTATTAATTTGATTATGAAATCGGCCCTAGGGTAAACTAAAATTAAAATAAATATAAAATAAAATAAAATAAAATAAAATAAAATAAAATAAGAAAATGTAAACTCTTAGGTACATGTCTCAAAAGAGAAATACAATATACCTGAATCGTAATTTGGCGTTAGGTCGGTCGCGCATTGATCGTACCTCAAAGTTGATTTACTCTGACATCCGATATTACATGTTGAAGTGAAAAAATGCTAACTGCCACTAATATATTTTGTTGAATTTTTTACATATTTAATAGCTTTTCATCGAAAGAGAACAATTTGAATTTATTTTTTCATCGATATTTACTTGAGGGCAAAATGCGATTTGCTCCATATATTTTCATACATTTCTACTCACCTGTCAAAAACGTGGCCGACCGAACGCCATATTTGGATTCTGGTATAAAAAATTTAATTCATATTGCCACATACGGCATCCCCGATCAACACAACAAAAAAATTGGAGCGAGAGCGAAGCTCGCAGCAAAAAAAAATTGGGAGTTAGGAGCAGAGCCAGGAGAAAACAATGTTTGAGAATGGAGCAGGATCGTAGCTAAAGAAAAAACAAACTTTTGCTCCGATGCCCTGGTTGTGAAGATTAAACGAAATATATAAGGGGGGGGGGGGGGGGGGGGGTTAGATTTACAATAAAGTTTTGTTGAAATTACCGGACGTCTATACATACCATTATCTGGAGCAATTCAATTGACAAATTGAAGCGACTAGCCAATCAGAGAGCAGAAAATCCGTAACATTTTTTTTCCTATTTTTTTTTTTTTTTTTGTAATTTTCATTTAATAGTGAAATTAGCATAAATTAGCATTTATTATGAATTTGGCAATTTTTAGCTCTATCAAAAGTAGGTCAGAATGTATAATTTTTCTTAAAAACTACCCTAAATTAAGTATTATGTGATAGCTACCATAGAAAAAAACTTGCTCGTGCCAATTTTTGGTTGCCCTACTCATAAATCATCTTAAAATGTATTTTCTAGGTACACTGAACCACTCTCTCTATGGGTTTACCTCTTATATGGGACATATAAGAAAAGCAAAAAAATCTGTTGGTTATATTCGCAGATTTTTCGCAAAATGTACAGTAACATCGGAATACACTTCCAAAACTATGTAACGTTCCAGTCCGATGAAATTTGGCTTAACATTTTAGTTACGAAAGTTACAGAGAAATGGTAATATTCAATATGATGCCTCTAGGGAGACCCACGATATGCGCTTACAAGATCTCATTTTAAAAATATGGTTCCGGAGATATGAGGTTAAACAGTGTACGATTGTAACGTGGCAGTCAAAAATCTTGACCATATGACAAATACAAGTGTCTTATTCCATAATTTTGCATTTTTAATGATGGGGTCATGGTAATATAGTGAGTGATTTTCACCTTCGATTTCCTACTAACTATATTCAAAATATTTTTTATATGAGAAATACGATAAATTCGAGCTCAAGAAAAAAGTATAGATTGTCCCTTACGATAAAAAAGAAAGCCCATTTTTGGCACAACTGGGTATAAGGATTTCAGCTACAATATTTTATCAGGTGATGCGCTGACGGATGTAGAACAAATTTGCATCAAAAGGTAAATTTCGAGAAAATGACCCTTACGATAAAATCGCGCAAAGGGGTCGATATACATATATTTGACATATTGCAGGTAACAATTTCTAATTTAATTTAAAAAAATTAATGGAACTTAATTTATAAAGTTATGCATTAAGCCATTAAGGGTATTCACGCTTAGTTATTAATTTTGCGTAAGGGAGTGTGAGTATTGTTAATACATATTCGTAATTAAAATTAACAACCCAATTAATTAGGGAAATTAGATTAAAAATCGTAAGTACCTAACTATTATGGTAAAATATACATACATATCGTGGGCCTCCTGCCAGAAACACGAATGTGAAAATTTTTTTATTTAAGTGCGATATCTGCTCTTTATCGGGTATATATTGATATAATAACAATTAATATTTGTATATATCCTTATGTACATATGTACATACACGTACATATTATGTATGTTTTCACAAGCATTTATACAAATATGAATTCTTATTACATCAATATATCGACAGCTGAGAATAAGATCGCCCTATTTCAAAATTTTTTTCAAAAACGCCCTATTCCAAAAATTATTTGAATAACATCCTATTTCAGATTTTGCTTCAAAAACGCCCTATTTCAGAATTTGTTTCAACAACGTCCTATTTCAGACAATTATTCAAAAACGCCCTATTTCAGAGAAATATATATGGAATTTTCTCTGAAATAGGGCGTTTTTGAAGCAAAATCTGAAATAGGATGTTAATCAAACAATTTTTGGAATAGGGCGTTCTTGAAACAATTTTTGAAATAGGGCGATCTTATTCTCGCCGTCGATATGTAGACCCGATAAAGAGCAGACATCGCACTTAAAAAATTTTTTGGCCGGAGACCGACGACGTGTACATATGAAAAAAATACTTCAAAATATGTGTCGGGAAAAGCAGTTGTATTGCGAAAAAATCTACACATTTTCTAGTTTAAGTTGAGAAAGATACAATTGAAGTTCAGAATTGCAACTTTCTGAACTTAAACTGGAAAAGGTGTAGTGAGATTTAAAAAAAAATTAAAATTAATATATGACAAAGTAAGTAAATAACGTGTCGCGTATAAATAAATGCTTTGAGAGCTTTGTGGCTGGCGAAGTTAAAAGCGAAAAAAAGTTTCCTTTAATCCTCCTACACGTTTCGGCGTATATTTGCGCCTTCTTCAGGGAGTCTAATTTATTTATAAAAAAAACACAAAACAATACATAATTATACAATTAGTTAACAATTACACTTTACATTAAATATTTGACACTGCCTACACTGCACTATGGTCTGGCGCCTACAGTTCGCTGGTCAAAATTCAAAAAGTTATCATATAGTTTTGAAATTTGGTATGCAAGGAGTTTTGAGGTCTCTTATTTCGAATCTGATGTCAGATCTTTGAAATTCAA
The DNA here is from genome assembly GCA_960531455.1 of Urophora cardui. Lineage (NCBI taxonomy): Eukaryota > Metazoa > Arthropoda > Insecta > Diptera > Tephritidae > Urophora > Urophora cardui. The sequence goes on from OY482671.1 coordinate 32,120,488, forward strand.
AATGGAGGATCCAATATGGCGACAATTTTTTTTAATTGATAGCTTTTTAGCGTTTTGACTCATAAAAAAATTGGATACTTTGTGACATTTTTTCCATCTTTCATCCATGTGAATGCATATCAGACAATTTAGTATATCTCTACTTAAAGAGGAATATTATACCAAAATCATATACTTTTTTGGAAGCTATTTTTTTTATTAAGAAAACACTATTTTTTGATTTTTTTTTAATCACATATATATATTTACCTTCCTTATTAACTTCCTTTTAAATATATCTACGTGGCCGCTGTGGTGCAGTGGTTAGAGTGCTCGCCTGCTATGCCAGAGGTCTCGGGTTCAAACCCCAGCCCGAGCAAACACAAAAAAAATTTTTTCTAATTAGTAAAAATTCAATTATTGGGTTTTTTAGGAGCAGCGGTCACCTCTCGGTTGTGGTCGGCATACCCTCCGAGTGTATTTCTGCCATGAAAAAGCTTCTCACAAAATATGCATTCGCCGTTCGGAGCCGGCATAAAACTGTACGTCTACCCAATTAGTAGGAAAAACAAAAAGGAGCACACCTCGGATTGGGAGAGCAGCTCGGCCATAAAACTCGTCAGAGCTATAATAGCGCCATTGTATTATATTATTATTAATCTAATGGTTTTGTATGTGTCTCTGTCATTAAGCAGTTCTGACATCTTCTCCTTTGTCCATTAATACCGTCTTGTTTCCTCTGTCTGCATTAGTGATGACGATTGAGTCTTTATATTGGTTGATTCTTCTCTTTGTATCTTCAAAAACTTTTAGTATGAATTTCTCTTTTGGGCTATAGCTAAACTTATTTCGCTATGTTGGATCTCGCAGTCTCTTTATCCTTTTATTCTTTTATATATTGACCCAAGAAAATCAAAATTAGTTTGATATTTTGCTGTGACACGTCGAGTCAACACGTACACAGATGACTCGCGAGTCAGACGCACTGTGTATAGACCCCATAAGCATTTTTTTTTTTTATTATATTTATTACTTTAGCATACTTTTATAAAAAGTGACATTCTGGAAAATTGTTAACAAAAATGAAAAAAATGAGAAAAACAAAAATTTGTTTGAAGGGCCTAAAAGCAGTTCCGTATTCCACATAGATTTTCGCGTTAGTAACCGATTTCATGGGATATATACACGGAGAAAACAATATGGATGTCACATCCATATATATTAGGGCGGGTCAATTTATTTTGCAACTTTGTTTCGGCCACAGCTGCATTCTCTGGTCAATTCTGAACAAAAAAGTCCAAAGGAGGCTAGTTCTAAAATGAAGTTTGACCCTCCGCAATTTTGATTTTAGATAGTCATCCCTAAACAAATTTTTTATATTTGTTAAAAAAATGTAGTTGAAGATACTTAAATTAAATTTTGAGGTTTACTTGAGTTGAGCCCATCCGTCGGCCGACACATCATAGCAAAATTTAATCAATTTGGTTGTTTTTTAGGGAAATACATTCATTTTCCTAACCCCTTTTTTAGAACTTCTCCAAATTATTTTATGTTACAACAGGTATATCTCAAAAATTTTAAATATCTAAGTGAAACGCCGAAACACGTCAACTTAATTTTTGCCTGTAGAATACAACGACGTGTTCAGAATATCCGTATTAAATCTTGATTTCGAGATATTTAGGAAAGAAGTTTCAGATTTCTGAAAGTGAATTCTTCGTCGTTTGTAAACTTTACCCAGGCTTTGCACTTTTTTCCGCGAAAAGATTTTAATAGCTGTCTACTTAATTGGGATATTATAAATTCAATGCCACCTCCAGTTTTCCGAAATTGCATTCGGTTTTCGAGATAACGGTAGATAATTAAAATTTACCATACCCCATTTACACCTGGTAATAACTCATTTAGTTTTCCAGCTAATATATCAAAACTTTGCACGTGACTGTATCCTACTATTACCTTAACTATTTCTAAAAATAATCGAAATCGGGTCACTATGGCATATAGTCGCCGTACAACTGATTGTTCAGATATATGGTTTTGATCTTTTATTTGTTCCTAACTCCGAAAATACTCCTTCCACGCAGAAAGTATTATAATAACTTTCATTCAAAATTAATACATAAACAACTTCTTCATATACGATTTCGACATATATGCAACAGTTAATGCACTTTTGTGCAACCAAAGTCGAAATTTCACAATAAAAATTTTTTCTAAGCTCGTTAACACATGTAAGTATCATATTAAATGAATTAGATGAGTTTTATATCATCTTATAGAAAATTAAAAGAAGTATTATCCAGTTTTAAAATCGTGAAAATACATGCACTTATAAGGATTTTATACCTATTTGATTAAATTTTTCTTTGTTAATGTTTGATCAAATTTTCGTACAAAACAATCACGGCGAGGTAAAACAAATTTTAATACGAAGGTCAGACCACCCACGAGGTTATTGCAGAATATCAAAGTTCAATGCTTCACTAACAAGTATCTGTCAAAAACAAAATCGCAAAGTGGTAACTTTTGAGAAAACCGCAATTTTATATATTTCATGTCTTCGCGGAATCTAATATCCGCCACAGTCCGAATTTTTTCGATTGGTATACCTTTTCGGATACCTTGAGGATAATAAAGAAAGCATCAAATAAAAAAAGGATACCTGTGATGGGAACATTTCACGTAAACAAGATATAAAGGATAACACCTGCCATGTAAAAGATACCTACATTAATTCACTTATAATTCCGAAAATGTTAGTTCCTCGTGAAAACTTATATTGCACGTTCATTTTAGAATTAATACGAAAATATTTCTTTGATATATGATTTTGACGTACCTGCAGTTTTTAATGCACTTTTGTGCAACCCAAAGTCAAAATTTCGATAAAAAAATCGTTTTTTTTCCATGTTCCTACTTTGGGGTCAAATATTTTGTTTGTAGACATAGTTATCTTTGAAATTTTGATCATTTATAAAAACATGACATATTCAGTACGTACACTAGTAATCTGTTGATTTTGTTTTTGACAGATACTTGTTAGTGAAGCATTGAACTTTGATATTCTGCAATAACCTCGTGGGTGGTCTGACCTTCGTATTAAAATTTGTTCTACCTCGCCGTGATTGTTTTGTACGAAAATTTGATCAAACATTAACAAAGAAAAATTTAATCAAATAGGTATAAAATCCTTATAAGTGCATGTATTTTCACGATTTTAAAACTGGATAATACTTCTTTTAATTTTCTATAAGATGATATAAAACTCATCTAATTCATTTAATATGATACATGTGTTAACTAGCTTAGAAAAAATTTTTATTGTGAAATTTCGACTTTGGTTGCACAAAAGTGCATTAACTGTTGCATATATGTCGAAATCGTATATGAAGAAGTTGTTTATGTATTAATTTTGAATGAAAGTTATTATAATACTTTCTGCGTGGAAGGAGTATTTTCGGAGTTAGGAACAAATAAAAGATCAAAACCATATATCTGAACAATCAGTTGTACGGCGACTATATGCCATAGTGACCCGATTTCGATTATTTTTAGAAATAGTTAAGGTAATAGTAGGATACAGTCACGTGCAAAGTTTTGATATATTAGCTGGAAAACTAAATGAGTTATTACCAGGTGTAAATGGGGTATGGTAAATTTTAATTATCTACCGTTATCTCGAAAACCGAATGCAATTTCGGAAAACTGGAGGTGGCATTGAATTTATAATATCCCAATTAAGTAGACAGCTATTAAAATCTTTTCGCGGAAAAAAGTGCAAAGCCTGGGTAAAGTTTACAAACGACGAAGAATTCACTTTCAGAAATCTGAAACTTCTTTCCTAAATATCTCGAAATCAAGATTTAATACGGATATTCTGAACACGTCGTTGTATTCTACAGGCAAAAATTAAGTTGACGTGTTTCGGCGTTTCACTTAGGTATTTAAAATTTTTAAGATATACCTGTTGTAACATAAAATAATTGGGAGAAGTTCTAAAAAAGGGGGTAGGAAAATGAATGTATTTCCCTAAAAAACAACCAAATTGATTAAATTTTGCTATGATGTGTCGGCCGACGGATGGGCTCAACTCAAGTAAACCTCAAAATTTAATTTAAGTATCTCCAACTACATTTTTTTAACAAATATAAAAAATTTTTTTAGGGATGACTATCTACAATCAAAATTGCGGAGGGTCAAACTTCATTTTAGAACTAGCCTCCTTTGGACTTTTTTGTTCAGAATTGACCAGAGAATGCAGCTGTGGCCGAAACAAAGTAGGCTTTTTCCCGTCAGTACAAATTGACCCGCCCTAATATACATGTATGGATAATCCTGTCTGATCCATAAACTATGGATATCATACCAATATAATGGGTATCACATTAAAAAAAAAACAAAAATTGTAATATATAAAGAAATATGGATTATCCATATATGTATATGGATGTGACATCAGTATAGTTTTTTCCGTATATGTATACAATACTTAAAAAAAATCGAGCCATGTACGTTTTTGTTAAGAACGATCCTTATATGAAAAAATCAGTAGTCTTTACATACATACATACATATATGTATGAAGCAGACCTGTAAAGTGCAAGTACCAGTACAATTACAAGTACAAGTACCCCAGTACTTCGAAATTCCAGTACAAGTGCAAGTACTTCAGTACTTGTACTTGAATTTTACAAGTACAAGTACTCTACTGATAAGTACTTTTTAAGTACGTACACATATCTGTGTTTTTGTTCTGCTTTTTTAAATGTTTTAAATGTTTTGTTTGAAACAATCTGAAATAGTTTGTCAAAAAAGTACTTGCATATAAATTGATAAGTACTTTTACTTGTACTTGGAATATCCAAGTACAAGTACTGTAGTACTTGTACTTCGAATTTCTAAGTACAAGTACTGTGGTACTTATACTTATTTGGTACTTAGTACCAGTATATACTGAGTATTTTACAGGTCTGGTATGAAGTAATCGTCACTTGTAAAAATTGGAATTACTGTATTCGTAATCATTTTGTTATCTTAATCATTATTGCTCAGCTCTGAATTTTTAATAACAAATTTCCCGTTTTTTTTCTCGCCCCTTCCTTTTCTATCAAAGTAATCGACACTCCATGCTCCGTACAATGTCTACTACCTATCGACTTGGCTCTGGGCTTAGCTGCCGGCCTCGAAGATGGACGTTTGGCATTTTATGATTTAGCCGAATTGCAAATAATTCATATAGCCACACCACAAAATCGACAAACAGTGGCACCTATAGTGAAGCTATCATATCTCGAGCCCTTGGATGATCCACGCCATTGCTTGTACGTTTGGGCCATGCATGAGAATGGTGAGAATTTGACAGCCATATTTCATACACTCATATATGAACGTCGTTTAACAGATAATTATGACTTTTATTATTTCGAAGTAAGTATAATGATGTTTTTTATTCTTTCTTTTACACAACTTCACCTTTACATCTCTCTCCCACTCTCTATTATTTGCAGTCATTCCTTAGGAGCACAGTACGTCTACAATTACCATTGGAGGTCACAAAGAGTATTGCTATCGGCTGTCAGTCGGTTAATAGATACCAACATACTCCACTCTCAAATAACTCGAATAGTAGCTTTTTGCTGCATAATGAAACCACGTCTTCGAGTGATGAGGATGATGGCTATTGTTTGTGCGCGCTAAGTTGGTATTCGACGTTGGAAGAGAAGAATAAATTACTGATTTTCGATTTGAATCAATGGTATAAAGAAGAAATGCCTTATAGCATTCCCCATAAGAAATGTCCCAGTTATTTGGCCGGTTATGTGCTAAGCGGGCGGCAAAGCGCTCTGGCCGCATATCTTAATCCTAATACGGTGGCACAATTTAATTCGTTGCAGCGTTATGAAGAGCATTTCTATCCAAATTCGCTGAGCTTTGGTGAGTGTACCTGTGACAAATACATATGTACATATGTACATACATACATATGGTCAAAATAGCCAAAAAATGTAACAGTATAACTCTAATGCTAAAAAAGTTGCGGGGCAATGTAAATACAAAAAATTTTGATTTTTGAGAAAAAACCAACTGTTATAACATTGGAGTTATGCCATATTTTGTTTCACTGCCTCGTTACAATTTTTGGCGACTTTAACCATATATACATATTTGTTATACTGCCCAGTAGGGTCTTCCAGAAAGTCGTACAAAATCTTACTTGTGTATTTTATTTATATTTACTCTCCTTCATTATTTCTTAGATTGTGTGCTCTTGCTGGATAACGGTACTCTAAGCTATAACTGGATTGGTGCACAAAATAAGATTATCAATGTATTGCGCGCCAGCAATTCGAGTATTTTTCTTGAGCCCGAACTTTATTTTCGCGAGATTTTACGTACACGCTTATTGCCACAATTTTCGGATTTAAATGTAGATTCGACATTCTCACAGGTAGGATATGATAGCCCAGTGATACGATACCTAGTGTTGTATTAAAAAGTAAAAAAATCTCTATTATTTCTATCGTCCTCGATCAGCTCGCCATCGTTGAAACCATTTTATCAGTCGCTTTAGAGCATAACTGCTATAGTTTATTGCGTGATTGTGCTAAATGTTGGGCTGATGGCAGTTTTATGGGCAGTAACTTCACGGCCACCACCGGCATTTCACTATCCACCCTAACCGATTGGTTGTGGAAGAGAGCCACAGATATTAAGACACGTTGCAATGATCTTTCCAAGGGCGTTTTCGATTATAACGGTTATCCGTTAGATCAGCGTGAACAAAAGGAATTGGGCTATTTGACGCGTCAATTGAAACTTCTAGGCGATTTGATGAGTGAAGTGCTGGCCACTGGCAAGCGTTATATACCGGAGAAAGGTGGGGGTGACGAGTATCTTTTTTTTAATAGTATTCTGTTCATAAATTTATTTCGTGTTTTCTCTTTCGCTTTTCTTTATATAGTTCTCCGCAATCTCGACACTCAACGCAAATCAATTCGTATAGCTTCCGAATACCAAGAAGTACTACTTTGGCTTCTCAATATTGGTCTGCTACCCGTAATGCAACGCCGCATGCGCAATAGCTTTATCAAAGATGGCGGTGGCGACACCACAACCACCAACAACATTCAATATCCTTACGAAGATCTAAAGGAGTTATATGACCAAAAACGCTCCTTCTTCCTCGATCACGATGAGGATTCAATTTCGCAAAAGACTGGCAGCTGTCGCTTGCTTTACATCGATGCATTAATCGATCGCGAATGCAAAAGCGATGGTTTGCGTGAATGTTGGCTGGAGAATGGTGGCAACGGTCTATATCCGCCACCAACCATCGAAGCAATGCTGCGCGTTATGCTTGTGCCGGAAATGCAATTCGAGTTTAAATGTGCTGTGCTGTTATATTTCTTTTTGGACTTGCACATGACGATCGCCAGCGGCGGTGATGATGACAATCGATGCACCACGCGGGGGCATAAGGAGATTGTGGAGAGTTTTGTGAAATTTCCAAGCGTTTTTAAATTGAACATTACGTTGATTAAAACAGTGGAATCGTTTTGGAATTTAGATCATGGACAATTTATGGTAAGTGGTGAAATGTGGATATGACAGAAGAATAGAAATAAAGTCTGAAGTAAAACGAAGAAGAAAACTGATATTAGCAGCTTTTTATACTCTTGAGGTGTTATAACTGTTATAACCGCTGTATTGATATAACCTTTATACCGTTATAGCTGCTATAACCATTGATTTTACTGCTATAATTGTATAGCTTTGTTCGGCACAAAAATGTTCAAGAATTGTGTCAAAGTCTCTCTAAGGCTGAAACGTACAAAGTTTCGCGCTCCACGACTGAGGTTTATTTTCTTAAAGCGTGGCCGAAGCACTAGAGTGGTGTACGCTAAAATACTGTATTAGTGATCTATATGAACCCTCATACCACCCAAACAATCGAAAAATTCCGGGGTCGGTGCATTATATCGAAATTTAAAAAATAATGAAGCTTTACAAAAATTTTAAATTGTTTTCCAGACTGAAAATTCTGTGTCAAGATCAGCTGTTTTAACCTGCAAATCTTTACTGAGTCAAAAAGACTCCGCAAAAACTTGCAACTTTCTCTGCAAATCAAATGTAAAAATGCGCTTCTCCTTGCAAGTTTTGTGCAATGTCGAACACCATTCGACAAAATTTCAGGAAAATGTGTACAAATTGTACAAATTATCTGCGTGCCAAACAGTCTTAATTTGTACAAATTACCTGCTTGCCGAACAAATTACACAGGTCGACAAAATTTCAACAAATTTTTGTTACGGAAATAAAATTCTACTTTTCTAAAGGATTTCGGTGCTCTGAATCCGAATCTGAACTCAGATTTTCGCTAATACGTACAGTTTTTGAGATATTCATGTTTAAAGAGGCCAAAAACACGATTTTTGGCTATATTCACTCCTCAATATCTTTTAAATTACTTACTTATTTTAAAAATTGATTAAAGCTATTGAAAGCTCGGCCATTCCTTTTGAAGACAACGTTTTAATTTTTCGGATATCTAATTTAGGCATGTAGTAATATATGTTTTTGCACAATAAGGTATTTGTCGTCGAAAACAACGGCAGCATTTGTAGCATCTTATAGGCGCAATCAAATTTTGTAGTTGCTCAGCAGAACAATTTTTTTTACGAAGCCACTTACATACGTCCACAATATAATAAACTGCCTAAAAACTTGCTTCAAAATTTTTAATTATTTTTATATGGAGAAAATATTGCAAAACTAATGAACCTTAATATTAAATATTAAAACGGTTTCTCCAAGAGAAATGTCCGCGCTTTCAATAGCTTTAATCAATTTTTAAAATAAGTAAGTAATTTAAAAGATATTGAGGAGTGAATATAGCCAAAAATCGTGTTTTTGGCCTCTTTAAACATGAATATCTCAAAAACTGTACGTATTAGCGAAAATCTGAGTTCAGATTCGGATTCAGCGCATCGAAATCCTTTAGAAAAGTAGAATTTTATTTCTGTAACAAAAACTTGTCGACCAGTGTTATCTGTTTGCCGAACATAACTTATAATTGCTATACTATTGCACTCTTACATTAGTACATATATAGTTATGTACATAAATTAGTATATGGACATTTCCTTGGCGTTGCGGCCATTACGTTCGCACGATTTCTTAATTTTTGAGGCAGAAATATCGCGAAATATTTATATAGGAAAAGATTTATGCCACAGCTGATGATAAAAATATGTTGGGAGCAGAAATTCAGTTTAATACCTTTGTTTTTGACACATAAACTGCGTTGCGGACGTTACACAAAATGGAAGTTGTTTTTAGGTTATTACACGTCCACATTTATGTATGTAGTTATATATGGGTATTATAAAGGCCAGCTGATCCCCGCAGAGGAGTGTATATTTCTTTTGATATACGAAACACTTTTGTAAACTACTTCAATAATTTCAAAAAAAAAACACCCAAAACATCTTTTTTTATTGCAAATGTAAGGATATGTCTAACATAGAAAATTGCACTGACTCCCATTGACTGCAAGAAAATTTATTAACTTACTATCTTCATTAAGTTCACTAGATATAATTATAAATATTTTGTCCTTTTTTGCTGATTTTTGTTCTCAGCATCTCTTAAATTATATAAGCAGGGATAACACTTAACTAATTCAATTAGTTTTTCCATTTTGCTTCTATATCTTGTAACAATAAAAAGACCACAACACAACAAATCACTTAAGCCATATCGTCCTAAGCAAATTTTTTTGAAGCATATCTTGATGAAATTTTCACCTTTAAGTAAATTTGGGCCTCTGAATTCAAATCTGTTATCAAAAAAATTTAAATTTAGTTTTTGAGATATCAATATATATTTTAATATATTTTTCTTCCTGCGAACAAAAGAAAACGTATTTTCCTTTTTTTGTTCATATTTTATTTTTAGATAAGTGAAACAGAAAATTAAGGTATTTAAGTCAAAATTAATTTACTTTTGGTTTTTTAAATGATACCTATGACTCAAAACAATGGGTATAAAGTGAAAAATGGCATCTCTTGCACAAAAAGGAACTTGGTTTGTCTTACAATTTGTATATCCATTTCTTATTATTTTCGATTTTGAATACGAGATATTGTCCCTTGATTCGCGGCAGATTTCTCAGATGAGCATCCTTTGAAAATCCAGGTCGATCATTACGTCCCTTTCGTCGCCTTCCGCGACCTCCATATCCCCACAGTCCTTGGATTCGTCATCCGCTGTCATTAGCAGAGAATGTGCAATATCCACCTTAAAATCTTGTTGGGGGAGAATATTTATTTTAAAGCTTCCATGCGTTGACGATAGCTGAATTTAAAGTCGAAATCCATAAAGGCCAATACCACTCATTGGATCGCATTGCGATATAATAATTCTGTGCTTCATTGTCGTTCAGATCTACTGCACCAATCCCTATATTGTAATTCTTCATTAGCTGGGGCTGGTTATAGTTCACATAACGGCCGGGCTTAAGAGTTTTCCCTTCATTGTTGGTTTTCTGTTTCTTCCATTCTTTCACAGACACCATTCGCAGGATCTTCTCGAAATAGGTGGTAAGTGCAACCACGCTATTATCCTGTCAACGACAAATCAAAATACTGTTGTGGGCAAGGCAGATCTATAAACCCATTAAACACTGAAAAAGAAATTATCAAACGTTTGAGAAAATATTGTTTCTAAAGTTGAGAATCAGCATATATATCATTTGAAAATAAACATATTTTCAAGTGTTCATCAAACATTGTTTATCAATTTTAAAATAACTTACAACACATTTGAAAAAAAAAAAAAAACTTGTTTCGCATTTTGTACCATTTCACGAATTTCAACATGTCAAGGCTTGAAGGAACGAAGAAATTTTGTGTGTTTGCTAATTTCAGTCAGCGTTCGTTGTTCTACTCGAGCAGTCTTTTAACGGTTGAATTGATGATGGTTGAAAATGACTGTGTTTAATAATGATTCTGTATATCTTACTCTTATTTTATTTGTTTGTGGCTTTTTGTGAAGTTACACAAAATTTAATAAAAACAGTTTGTTTCTCACATGTGTGTATGCATATTAAAAAAGATATTAACATACTCATGTAACTGTACAAAAGGTACCGGCAAAATTCACCCGCACGGGTAAATGAAAAACATCACATCAGAGTACAAATATGTACGAGTAATATATGTATATGTACATACATACATTTATTTATTCCATTCCACTTCTGCGCTCAAAACACAAACTCTCTCACTATCCCTCAATTTTTCTGTACTCTAGAGTACAAATATGTAATACATACATACATCTATTGATTGCATTCCATTTCGTACCACCTTTGAAATAGGTTTGAGAAAATGAAATGAATCAAATTGAGAATCAGCCCAAAATCCCATACTAAAAATGAGCCGTTTTGTTTGAGAACGCTATCAAGGGAAATTTGAGGTGCATTTGATAACAAACGTTTGATATTTGACAATAGGGTTACTTCTCAAATGAACCTCAAATTGAAAATGAAGAAAAATGTTTATTGGGCAAGACGGAAGTAAACAAAATAAAAGTAATACGATTTGACAATTTAGCCAAAATGAAAATGAATCAGCTGCTGAGCTTATATTACCGGTATAGATCTGCCTTGGTTCTGGGTATCAAAACAGATTTTAATTATGCACCACCAATACCGTTTGCTCGTACAGTGCCTATGCTCCTCAGAAAAAAAACCACTGAGTAACGCCCAGCGTCCGATAAATCGAACAGCTAACTTTAAATATGTGAGCTGTTCGTTTTATTGACTTTGCAAATAAAATTCAAATTAAAACTTGAATTTTATTTTCTTTCCAAATGAGGTGTATATTAAATTTTATTTAATATTAAGGGTTTTTCTTAACCGCCCCGTTCAGAGAAAGCTGGGGGCTTAAAATTAAATATTTATTTTCAATTATAGAAAATATTCCACAGTATTAAACTACATAAAAATTTTGGGTTTAGGTTCTGAAAAACAGATCAGAAAAAATAATAAAAAATGTTGAAATTTGCTGTTCGATTTATCGAACATTAGGACGATATGGGTTAAATTTACAGTTATATATTTAGCGGTGACATTTTTGAACAGCGCTGCCATCCTTTAAAATGATGATGGAAAGTAATTTTTGCATCCACTAGATACCATGTACATATTTTCTTCGAATCGAATTATAAACACAAACCGATTCTAAAAAAATTTTAGTTGTGCCACTTATATGTACATATATCGCTAGCTTAGAGTGCAAACTGTGTAAGTCCACTTTTATGAAAAAGTGTATTTTTATGTAGAACGCTAGAAATATCAAATACGCACCACGCTAAACAAGTCTTTGATACTTGTCATATTTCTACTCGTTGTTATTCAATGATACGCAAATTGTGTAAGTCCAAAAAGCGAAGAAAATTGTGTAAGTCCAAAATATTTACATGAACAGAAATTTTTTTTCGTTTCGAAATTTTTTTATTTTTTGTTTTTTTGTCTCTCCTACAAAGTTTGAAAAAAAGGACTTGCACAACTTGCACTCTAAGCTAGCGAATATGCATTTAAATATTTGCATGATTATATTATCATAAACACAATTTAATCAACACATTAACATAACTACAAATAATCATTTTGTAGAAACTCTGGCTCGAAATTGCAACCTTGCATACGACGCAAATAAAAAAGTCACGTGCATTATTAAGAACAACATTTTTGGTGCTATCTCCAAAACTTTTCGTTTGACATAGCCATAGTTGATAAGGCAAAACTTCCTTTTTCTTATAACACACCGTTGCGGACGTTACAATGTTCACAATGTATTTTTATGTCAGAAAAGCGTATTTTCGCTAAATCTTTTTATTCTTATCTAATCACAGAGCAAATCCCTGTTTAGATAAATATAACATTTAGTATAAATGCCACCGGTTTTTTTTTTTTTGTGATTAAAACAAAACTGATTTTTGCGTTGCGGACGTTACACCTCAGGAAGGAATTCGAAATATCAGAAATTTCCGCGTAATTACAAAGGCAGGCTATTTTGTAATATAAAATCCAATAGAGCACAAACAAAATCTGCGAAAAATAATAAATTTACACCAAAATCACTTTTCTGAGGTTAGTGAGAGCTTCAAGAAAAATACAAATAAATAGGGAAATATTTGGCTTTGAAAAGTGAACATGAGAATTCACATTTTTTTTAAATAAAAATTAAGAAATATAGTAATGTTTTCTGCTTTACAAGATAGACTAAATACTAAACTTCCCCGGTAACAACTAAATTGTACAATTAAAGCAACTTTAAATTTTCGTGCTTGGTTGACTTTTTCTTTGAAATGCCCATATCGACGCTTCCAAACAATACTGTGCTAAGTCGACTTAGTACATTTTCCCGTTTTTGGCGTTTTCAAGTAGAGCGTGTCTTAATTTAGATGCTGTCTAATTTTAGTATCACTCGGACAATCCAATCAAAAGTTATAAGCAAAAGTGTACATATAATACAAGTCGAGATAGAATAAAAAGTTTTGTTTTGAAGCGTCGATATAGTACTATATATACTACGTAGTACTGTTAAATACTTCTCACATACATCCGGTATCCCATTTTGTTTCACAGACCGCAGTCGACGAATTCATATCACCGTTCAACAATAATAAAACCTACCCACAATGGTTAGTCGAGCTACTCATCGAGTCGCTCATCACACAAAATGCTTCCAACTATGCACTGCGCATTCTAGAGACCCGACCCCTACTCATATCGCCGTTACACAAGCTCAATACACTCTTATTGAATGATCTCATTGCGGACGCGTTCCATTTTGCACGCACCAGACACGACGATTCGTCATTGGAGCTTTTTTTCAAAATGTGCCTTCACAAAGGCAAATACGGTGTTATACGCGACTTAGCGCTAACCGAACGTGAGGGACAATTGGTACAGCGCATATTGCGTACAAGTACAACTCATGGCGCTGAAAATTTACATTTTGTTTATTTGCTGCAAAAGTCAAAGTACATTGAGGCAGTCTCGTATTTGGATGAGTTATCGCGTACGAAGGGTATGCGCAGCGGTGGGGCTGGGAGCAGTGGAGTCGGAAGTAGTATCGGCGGCAGCAATTCCGATACGCCAAATTTGGTGTTATCCGCTTTCAATACAACCATGGCACCGGTAACGCAAGGCCTCACCGATGTCTATTTTCGCATTAAGAATAAAATCAAAAAGAAGGAAACGTACAATCGATCGCCTGTGCCACTGAGTTGCCAACTAATTAAACAAAATGCAAATAATTTACTTGGTGGAATTTATCATAGTTCAGCGTTGAGCGCACACTTTGCCACCTACTATTGGGGTGGCGAAATGGCTGATTGTGGCAATGGTAATTGTAATGATGAGCATAAAAGTGACGCCACTGTATCCTCATCATCCGCTTTGCTTAGCGCAAATAATGCGCCATTTTTACGCAAACCACAAGTAGAAACATGTAATTTCGGTTTAGGGAGCGAATATGGTGCCGCCAACACCGATTTATCATATCCACAACCCTATCGAGCGACCGAAAAACGTACGCTTGCCGAAAGTCAGCTAATGGAAGAAGATGAGGTGATGATACGGCGGTCTGGCGAACGAACGCCGATGATGGCGGCGGCGGTGATTCAACCACGCAAACGACGACGTTTATTGGGTGAGGAAATTGTCGAAGATCTCGGCCATTTCATTCAAACCAACAAAACGGCCAGCCAATTGACGGCGCAAGGTTTTGAGTTGCAGCAGCAGCAGCCGGCTTCAGTTGAACATGAGTCGACACATGCGGAGAACTCTGTTAACTCAAATTATCTAACACAACCGCTGCTGAGCACACCGCAACGTCGACTAGCGGCTGCAGCGGACGACGGAATGGGCGGTATTCAAACGCCCAAGTCAGTCTCGGCCTCAACGCGTGCTAACTCAGAGTTGCATAGCATTTTGAAGACAAGTCAAACCCCAGATCGACAAGAACGTTCACTGAGCAGCTTGCGTCGCGATCTGCACCAGCATCAATACACGACGTCACACTTTGATGGTGATAAGAATTTGCGTTTCAAGCTACCAGCAACAGAAATGGGCAGCGGAGAAGGGGAAAGAAGAAGCGTAAGCGTATTGGAGAGACAAGCAACGCCAAGATGTCCACGTCCTCATCCACGCATCTTTAACACAACAACGACAACAAGTGTGGATGAGGCAGAAGAAGAAGAACAAAACGACGATGCAGGCTCCGAAATGAGGAAAGATGAAATTACGCACAAAACAGATCTGCTGAACCACGAAGATACCGAAATGATGGAAGATGAGATGGTTGATGAAGTGGTGATCGAAGTGCATCATGACAGATCCACACCACCTAAAACACTGGGGGTGCATCACAGGGCATTTGTAAGTACATATGCTGCGCAAAGCCTTAGAAGCAACAAAGAGGACAAGCTGGAGCAGGAGAAGAGAGCGCACGAGACTGGGACGGGGGCTGTGGATAAAACAGAAGAGGAGGATGAAGAAAATATAAAAGATGGAGAAAATGATAAAGACGAGGACGACGAAGAGGAAGACGAGCACTTCTACTCACCACTTTCCTCGCGTAACACGTCGCTCAACACCGCCGAAACCGTCAACGTAGAGTCAGCACTGCATCCCCAGTCACTAGAGCCCGCAGTATTGGATCGCAACATTTTCCAAACGGCAACAACGCGAGTACTCCATTACCGCAATGGGCCGCAGGCTCGTAAGCCGTTAGCACGTCTCTCCGCGGAACGCAGTCGCAGTCACAGTCGTAGTCGTACGCCAGAGAACACAGGAACAGCACTACAGCCAAAGCAGATGAAGGAGAAATACGAGCGCCAACAGTCGACTGATAAAACAAGTAGCGATTATGTGAGTGCAACGTCCTCATCCTTCAGCATGTCAACAGGCGGAATGTCTGCAACTGCGCCTGCCAGCACCCAACCGGATTTTGGGATCAAATCAATTATATCTTTAGCCAGCAGCAGCGAATTTACACCACGCAGCTCATCTTCAAAACTTTATCCAACACTATCGAAATCGGGTTTGGAAGGCGAACAAAATAAAATCCCAACGGAAGCAAACCATGACAAATTGACCGAGTGCAGCACAGTGGTGGGCAGTTTTACGATTACTGAGGAAGAGCAGGAGCAGGAATTGTTGCGTGCGGATGAGACCGCCAAAGACAAGACAAAGGATGTCAGAGTTTATAAGCCGTTAAAAACGGCTGACACTACGCTGAGTATGAGCAGCTTCGAGTACACACAAGTCAAGTCTCAAGCGGCCCTATCTATTGCGAATAGCTTAAGCAAAACTGATCAAACCAGCAGCACCTACGCCAACACCATGCAGAAAATGGCGCTATTGAAGGCAATGGAAACGGTGGAAGTGATGGGTTTGGATGATGTATTGGAAGAGAAAGATGAAGAAGCTCAAACAGCTTGTGCAGCAAATTACGATCTTGGCATCGCAGTGCAACCGGCTGATGTTGCAGAAGAAGATGTAAACGCCGAGGACACCAATGACGACGTAGTCGCTTTGTATGAGAAACAGCGAGCGGAGCAGGAAAAACGTAAAGCCGCTGAAGCTGCAGCACCCAACGAAAGCAATGATAGCTGTGTAATTGTTTTATCTTCTTCGGAGTCATCGCGTAATACGACAGCGGAAGGTCCAGAATTTGATAGCGATTCTGCGGAAGATTATGAATATGAGGATCGAGATGAAGAGGTGAATATGGATGAAGATGAGGATGAGGATGAATGCGAAGAGGAAGACGATAACTTGGACGCTGAGAATGAAGAAGATGAATACGCCGAGGATGATGAAGATGAATACGCCGGGGATGAGAATGACGAACACGAAGACGATTATGAAGAAGGTGAAGAAGAGGAAACAGAACAAAACAACGCCCATAACGACAATGATAAGGAAAGTAATGTAAACTCTAGCTCATCTTCCATAGAAATGATCAGCGAAGATAAACGCAACACCAACAGCAGCAGCTGCGGAAAAAACGAAGACTTTACCAGCGGACAGATACCGAACGAAGAAGCAGAGACAGAAGGAATACCGCACAACAAAGAAAAAGGAGCTGAAGAAGACAACAGCAGCAAAAAAAAATACAATGAAAATAGTTCCAATGAAAGGCATAAAAATTACCAGACCTACGAAGATGATTCCCAACCCAAAGACTACGGTTCCCTTGAGAGCGGCGAAAGCCGAATTTTGGTCGAAGAAGCTGGCGACTCCAGTTGTGGCTATTATGAGGAACTGCATATGCGCGAGACTATTTATTTTGCAAAATCCGAGGACGACGAAAAAGAACAACGGACCAAAGAGTCCAAATCAGATGCCTCAGCCGTAACCGAAGCGAACAGCATCTTTTCGACCCGAAGTGTCTTTTTGCAAAACGATGCCGAAATAACCGTTGAAGAACTCAAACATAGTGCATATACAGCAACCAAGAAAGATGCATACGAAGAGCTAAGTACGAATGTTTACTATTGTGATGCCGAAACAACAAGTGAGAGTGTGGGTGTCGTCGTGGGCGATGATAAGAACCGAGAGCTGGAGGAGATAGATGATGATGAGACGGCCAGTACGTCCGCTAAAGCGCTGAGGGAAGCAAAAAATCGAAGAAATAAAAAAACGGAGATCGCGGAGTCACAAAAAATAAAATCCCCACAACCACCAGCCGCCAGTCAAATTTCCAAAATTGAAAACGACGCAGAAACGGAAGTGAAAATGAAGAATGAAAATGACGATTTCGCAGAGAACAAACCAAAATTAATGGGAAACCCAAAAAACGGAGAGGAGGGAGCACATGGAGAGGAAGAACAGGAATTCAAGCTAGATGTGGATGATGGCGATGATATCAATGATTTGGAAGACAGTAAGTCCGCAACCGAATCAACAAGAAAGCCAAATGAATCAAAGGAAGCAAATATGAAGCGGGAGGAGAACGACCAGAACACCGAAACCGAAGTAACAGCTGACCCAGACACCAGTTCTGCAGAATTACCAAAAGCGCTAGGCGCCACTGAAATGATATCTCCCAAATCTCAAGACGAACGCCAAATCGCAAATGCAACTGAAGTCGAAGCCGATGCCGATTCCGATGCCGAAACACTTTTGTCCACCCCACCCCAATCACGCAAGGCACACATCCATCACCGAGGAGCATCTGTACCGCCACCAGCGGCAGCAACCCTAAACACACCACCACCACCAACAACACCTACCACTATTGCCGCAGCACATGCCCAGCAGCGTCAGCGTAACAAACGTGGCATTTCAATGCCACCGCAGACCAGAGCTCCGCCAGAGTTGGAATCTGGTGCTGCTACACCGGAGAAGCGCGTTGTCAGCGCACGCCGTAGTATGCGTGCCAATTCAGCGCAGCCGATCAGAGATGAATTAAGCAATACTGCGCGTCGCAGTTTGCGTGGCGCTTCAGTACCATATGAAAGTTTGAAATTTGGGGACGGGAGTGAAAATAACACACCCATACTCTCTGGACACCGCGCCAGTGCCGGCACCTCAGCAATACCATCACCAGCCCTCGCTGCCAAAATTGTTACCCGCCGCCGTTCAGCACTGCTCGATGCCATAAACGAAAATGTGCCATTGGTTGATTCACCATCGGCTCGTACACGTTCGCGCATGCGCCTCAATTCTGGAGATAGCGAATTGGATGCATCAATTGTGAGTGGCAGTGAAGCGCAACAACCCAAACGAGCGCGACGCACATCGATATCGAGCAGCGTGTCAGAGCAAGCGCCGAATACGCCAAGCGGCGGCGGTCGGCGTACACGTAGTCGTATGAGCCAAGCTGCTGCAGCTGATACAAGCAGCGAAGCGGGCGGTGATGGTGATACACCACGTGCTTCACGACGTATAACACGCCGGCGTGAAAGTGGTCGAGACGCAACGCATTTACCGGCACAGCAACAAGAGCAAACGCATGATGATGAAATGGAAACGGAGGTGGACAATGATACACATAATGTTGGCACTGCAGAAGCGGCATTATATTCATCCGCACGTCGTTTGACGCGTACCCAATTGGCCATTATGGAAAAATCGGCAGCACTTAGCAAAAATCTAAACATGACCGCCCTCTCGTCGTCGCCTACAAAAACAACAACAAAGCGTATCGGCAGGCGTCGCACATCACGCTCGACTCTGCAGGATAGCGATGACGTAGAATCGGTATCGTCGCGCATAAGTAATGTTTCGGGCGCTCCAAGTCGTCGTGTAACACGCAGTTCCGTTAAGGATAAGGTGAATCTAGTTTGCGAAATTTTTCAATTTGTAATTTTTTTCTCTTTACTTCCGACAGGAGGAGATCGATGACGACATAGCAAGTGTTGCCAGCAGCTCATTGGGCAGTGAACGCTTGCTTAAGCGTCGTTCTAAGGAATCGAAAAATTCGCCGAATACCACCTTGAGCACGATTCAAGAGGATGAAGCGGAAGGTGCGTTGACGTGAAATATATTATATTATTATAAATAAAAAATACACAAGAAAAAAAAGAACAAAAATAATAATAAATAAAATAATTTGTATTTATCTATTTATAGAGCCCAGAGAACCAAAACGTTCCAGATCAACCAGAAAACGCTTGTCTTAGTCAATTGCCCATCTCACATTAAATTTTGCTATACATTGAAATTAAAGAAATATATATATATTTACCCATGTATTTACCAACAAAATGAGAAATTAAAGAATTTTTCTCTAATACGAAACTAAATATATATTATTTTTATTTAAAATTTGCCTATGTATATTTCTTTACATATTATATTTTTATTTATTTTTTATTACCTTTAATTGTTTATATTCCATTCCTCATTTTTTGTTGTATGAGTAAGTGCATGATTCAAATCAATACTATTTTAAATAAAGAAAAATGAAGTGCCGTGTATTTATTTGTCTGAATAATAGTTCAATAAGAGCCTATACACACTTGCGACTCAATCGATTTTGTCGAATGTTGATTTGCATGGGAATGTATGGAAGCATTCACACTACATTCAATTAGTTGTACAACTGAAACAGTTGGATTTGCAGCCCAATTTCATTCCAACTGAAACAGTTGTACAACTGCTTGATCAGCAAGGCGCCCTTCTACGTATTCACACTTGAGACAATTTAGTCGAACGACTACAACAACAACAGTGATATTCGTAGTGGAAAGAGTTGCCATGCTGACAGAACTACTTTTATTTCACTTTTGGTAAATTGTAGAGATTGAATATTTCAATTAATATTTTCAAAATGTTTAAAAACAAAAGGTTCCTTTCTTATTAACTACACCATTTCCAGATGGATTTTAGAAAGCGTTAACTGGATTTTAGAAAGGGGAAATTGGATTTTAGAAATGTCAATTGGATTTTAGAAAGGGGAAATTGGATTTTAGAAATGTCAATTGGATTTTAGAAAGCGTTAAAGGGATTTTAGAAAACAAAATTGGATTTTTGAAAGCGTGAATTGGATTTCAGAATGTGCGTTTATAATAAATTTTACACAGAATTTTTCGAATAGAAATTCTTTATTGCGTATGAAAGTATAAATTAATAATTATATAAATTTTCGAAAATCCAATTTACAGTTTCTAAAGTCCAATTTCCCTTTTCTAAAATCAAATCGACATTTCTAAAATCCAATTTCCCCTTTCTAAAATCCAGTTGACGCTTTCTAAAATCCATCTGGAAATGGTGTAGTTATAGACAAGAATTATCTAACTAAGGATATTTACTTCCGTTTTCATATGTTTCTTGATATTGTTGTTCTCTTCAAATGTCATTAATCGCATTTTAAAATAGAAATAATGAAAATTATTGATGGCTGATTTTTACTATTTTTCCGTTTCTTGTACTTCTGTTCGTTTCGCCTTTATGAGCGTAATTCCTTCCGTTTTTCTCTTTTCATTTACTTGACAGCTAGTTGCTAGTTTAATAAGAAACAAAGCCAAACAATGTATGCACTTTTTGTTTATTTTATTGTTTTTTATTTATTAATCAAGTTGACAGCTGACAAGAAGGTGCTTTCATGTAAGAATGCAGATAAACTTTAACAATTTAATACTTCATCACTTTATATGAAGACCACTAATGTAAAATTTGCTGAGTAAAATGTGAACATTGGCAACACTATGTCATTGTCAATCGCACGACTATTTAGTCTCAAGTGTGAATAGCTGCCACCGATTCGACTAAATAGTTGGAGTAGTGTGAATACAACAGTCCAATTCGACCAAATCGATTGAGTCGCAAGTGTGTATAGGCTCTAAAGGTACTTTTTGCCTGTTTGCAAAATTTTCTTTCTCGTCGATAACGTAGTTGGTGACAATATTGTGTGCGATAAATGTGAAATTTTTAATAAATAAAGAAAGCTTTAAATAAAGAACAATGAAGTGCCGCGTATTTAATTGTATGAACGATAGTTCGATAAAAGGATTGGGTATATCCTATTTTACGTTTCCCCTTAACGCCGTATTGTGTGAAAAGTGGGTGCAATTCTGTGGGCAACGCGTACCATTTAATGTGATCCAGAGTCATATTTGCCACAAACACTTCCGAGATGAGGACATTGAAAATCTTATAAGATATAATATGGGTAAGCGTTAGCCATTCAGTACCTTTGTCTCAGTTCATTTGTTTCAATAAAATGTTTAGGATTTGCTAAAAAGCGCTATCTCAAGTCCAGTGCCGTGCCCACAATATATGAAAATACCACTTCCGCTGACCAATCTGCAGTTGCAGAAATTAACGTGTATGAGTTAATTGAAGCCCAAGCCAGCAATGGTAAGCATATTAATATCCTGAATGAACAAATAAATAAAAAAAATATAGTACATACATTATTAAAACAAAAGTTTGTACAGTATACTAAATTTTGTTTTGGTTTATTGGCTTAATGTAGATAATTTGAATAAATCCGTCGATGCCTCGACATCACCGTCACATGACATTTTTTTTTATGATGCTGATCTCCAGGAAGTGGAAGTTTTAAAAAATCAAATGTAAGTCGAATTAAGAACAAATTTGTTGGTGCTTTCTTATTTTCGATGTGCCTTCTATTTATATTTTATAGACGAGCTATGGAACGTGAAAACCTGGTGCTAAAGCATAGCAACAAAAGGCTGCGTTCAGAGCTATCTGCAGCAAAGCAGATAGAAAGCCGGCACTTGTGGTAGTTAGACTCTCTGCGAAAAGAGCTATCGTCGGCTAAGCTTGAAATGAAGAATATGGAGGATAAACTCTCAACAATATTTACTGATGGTCAAATATACAAGATAAAAACAGGGTTCCGACGACGAAATTGGACTGAACAGGACATCACCCAAAGCATTACGTTACATGCAGCGAGCCCGAAAGCGTACAGACTGCTATATAAACGTAAATTCCCTTTGCCTTCCATTCGCACCCTACAACAGTGGTCGCAAAAAGTAGATGTTTCGCGAGGGCTAATCCAGCCTGTGTTCCGTCTGTTGCGAGCCACGACACACATGAACGAGCTGCAAAAGTTATGTGTCCTGAGCTTCGATGAAATGAAGATCAGGAAAACGTACTGTTATGATCTGATACTACTCTCACAACAGTGGATTATGTTCAAGTGGCGATGCTTAGAGGTAAATTCAGAATACGTACATACATACATTTGAATATGTGTTTATTTATGTACATATATTTAAAAAGGTCTAACAGCAAAGTGGAAGCAACCTGTGTTCTACGATTTCGATTGTAAAATGAAACATGACTTGTTGGTGCGAATTTTACAGGAGTCGCGAAACTGTGGTTACAACGTTGTCGCAATGGTATCCGATCTAGGAGGTACCAACAGATCCCTAATGAACGACTTGGGAATAACACCAGAGAAACCATGGTAAGATATAAATGAGACCCACTAACCATCTAAACTATCGTACGACGGCATTCTCCACATCATAAGATAGTTAGTAGGGTTAGTAGGATGCACATATGTACATATATTTTAATGTTTGTCCAACAATTGTTATAACATGAGTTTAATTTATAGGTTTTCTCACGACGACCAAAAAGTGTTTGTGTTCGCTGATGTTCCGCATTTTTTGAAGTTGATTCGGAATAATTTTATTAAACACGGCATCGAAATTGAAGGAAAGCCCGTGAAGAAGGAAATATTTTTGGAGTTATTGTTGTGCACTTCATCGGACTTGACAATAACGCACAAAATTTCGGAGAGCCACTTGACCGTGTCCGGACCCCACCTACAGAAGGTCAAGACTACAGCGAAGCTCTTTTCCAACACGGTTGCACAAGCCATTACAAGAGCAGCTAGTAAGGGTAAACTCTGGAATGAATGCTTCAAACTCTTTAAAATAGTATGTATTATAAACACATTGGCATATACAAAATATTATAATACAATTTATATTAACACAAATCATTTTTACATTTCAGACGAATGATTGGTTCGACGTATTCAACGTCAGAGTGCCCTATGCCGACCACAGAAAACGTACGCATGCGTATGGTTTGGCAATTGAGGAGCAAAACGCTATAATCGACGACATGACGAACCTTATGCAAAATTCCAGGGTGGTAGGAAAAAATTGGTTACTACCATTCCAAAAAGGTAAATTATTTTTCTCCAACACTTTCTTAATGCTTTGCATCAAACTATTTATTTTCAGGTATCATACAAAACAACACAGCGCTAAAATTATTGTTTGAGTACATCAAAGCTCGCTTTGGTGTTAAATATATAATGACATATCGCCTCAATCAAGATGTACTTGAAAATTTTTTCGGGATTATTCGGTCTAAAGGCGGATTACATGACCACCCTGATCAGCAGGAGTTTAAATACCGGCTTAAGCGTTATTTACTGGGCTATAATGAAGGTATTTTAACAAATACAGGTAATGTTGAAGAGGACGACACTCCTGACATGGAAGTTACTGAAGCGCCTCTTACAAGTAATCACAAATAATTTTACCTTCTTCTATTTATACGTATGATTTCACTGTTTTTTAATCCATCAATAATTCTATCAGCGCAAAAGTTGTGTAACCTTAAATTTATTTTCGTAACGAATCTGTTGAAAAATGCATTATTTTCATAATGAAATATGAAAATATATAATGCTTAATGTAGCATGCCTTACCTATTTTTAGTTACACCACTTTTGCGGTGATAGCCTCAAATATACTAAATATTCCGTTTTTTATTTATTCCCAGGCATTCTGCTTAAAAATCTAACGTCAGATTTGGGATCAGAAGAGTGGCCAGTTGAAGATGTACAGCTCGATGATTTGGAGCATGATGGTCTTGAACACCTATCTGGATATATATGCCACAAGCTGCGTGACGAAATCCCCAGTTCGTCCTTTAGAAGCAGCGACGAGCCAACATGTTCATGGGCAGATCAATTAAACGAAGGTGGTCTGACTTTACCCAGCTCAGCTATGATGGAGCAAATGCAACAGCTCGAGTCCGTATTTCAAGCAATGAATGAAGGCGGCTTGCTTATTACAAATGATTTTGTAAAAAGACACATTAAGCAAGCCGAACATGTGAATTGCAATATTAAAATAAAAAGGCTATTTTTTAGATCAAGAATGTTCTTTAAGATTAGAAAATTAAATAAAGAAATAGTTGATAAAGCCAACAGCAAAAAAAGAAAATACAACAAAATATTTCATTAAAGCACGAGTTCTCAACGGTCTCGTATTGATATATTTATTTATTTATTTTATTTACTTATTTATGAAGTCTATGAACAAATATATTCTTACAGACTAAAATTCTTAGCAACAAACAAACAAACGTAAACAAAACAAAATCCTTTTTGATATTTTATTTTGATATAAAGTTAGCAAAATTAATTGTGATACAATTTTTGATATTTTTTTTATATGGTTATTGAAACAAATTGCTGCGAGCCATATTAAATATGAACATAATATATGTACATATGTTTATATTATAAACAAAATGCATGTACATATGTATAACAATAATAAAATTAATAAAAAATAACAAATTGTGCCTTGTTTTTGTGGACCATTATTTTAATTTTTTCAGCTTAAGTATATAAAAATAACTTCTCTTTGACGATATTGCACCCCTCGGATTACCATTTGAATTTTATCTTCAGTGGTTCTTTTTGCCGTTTCTGCATAAGTTTCAATAATGACTTACAAAATATTTACTACATAAACGAGACCTAAGCCCAATGCCAAAAACTTTAAGAATGTGGCAGATTTCCATCGTTGAAAGCGTAACGATTCCATGCACTGATTACCGATTTATTATTAATAAACTATACATTTTCGCTCCCTATGGTTTACTTTTAATGATCTATACGACCCCCTTCCCTCGAAAATAACAAAAAAATTCCAGTCCTGGTGCATTACATCGAAGCCGACCCGCAATCTATGGAACACACATTATTTCAAATTGCAATTTTCACAATCAAAAAACTGCAATAAATTTTCATTACAATAAAACTGGTAGAACAATCAATGATTGCTGGGACGAATGATTGCAGCTTTTTACAGCTCTGGTAATTTCAGATGCTTCAGATCACGTTGTTCTTTTTCGGCCAGCCTAGCTATTTGCTGTTGTAGTTCTTCCTCCATATCCTCAGCGTTGATGCATTTCTGCATTTCGGGATGTAGCAATGTACTTTTCTTCTTCCCCTCCAAATCAAACTCCTCGAAAATATATTTGGGATCGAGTACGCGTGGATCGATACTTATGGGTGCTAAGTACCCTTGGCACACAATGAAAATCTCAGCCGATTCTTTACGCGATGCACTCTTGGTGGCATGTACTTTCTTGAAGAGTTGCTTTAGCACCCATACCAATGCATTGTAATCTTAGGAACGAAACACTTTGGTTACAAACCAACCACCACCACGCAAAGCTTCAGAGCATTCAATGTCAGACAGATCTGTTGATATGCATACAAGAGCCAGCTGCGTCCTACGTTCGGCGCACCATCGTGCAACACCACATCCACTTTCCACGATTGCAGCTCCTTGGTCAGCGATTGTTTACATTTGTCTGTTGTGATGTATTCAACCAAGCTAATGCAACCAGCAATGCATCGTATAGCAAACAGATCAACACCAATTACAATACTTGAGACGGTCATATTTTGTTTGGCAACTTGCATCCAACCGCCGGGTGCTGCACACAAATCTATACATACTTGCACTTGCGATTGTTGAAGGAAACCAAATTTTCGATTGAGTTGTATTAACTTGAAGGCGGCACGTGAACGGAAACCTGCGGTTAGTGAAGTAATATTATAATATTAATGAGCTCCAAGCTACGATTCCGAATACCAAGTTTTTTGGTATGAAATTCGTGTCGTGCTGTCTTTTTGTCGCTTACCTGTTTCTTTCGCAAGTTGATTATAAGCAACCAAATGACGTGCCAACTTTGAAGGCGAACATAATATTTCATCACAATATTGGCTAGGATATGGTTGAAGAACGAGCAGTCGCAATACGTGCATTATTAACTAAATGTACATATGTCAAGCAATTGCTTCAATGGAAAAGTAAATTCGCAATGTGGACACGGGAAAATATTTGTCTCCACTGGCTCCGCTTTCTGGATCGGGGTTCGCTTCAAATGGTTCATTTGGATCGATAATTTCGGGTACTAGATATACATTGCCATCTTCATCCTTCTTAACAAATGTTTGCTTGAGACGTGGTTCCACCTCTAAACTGGCCTCCTTGTTCAATATTCTTATCGAGCATTTGTGTATTTAGTACCTTGGATTCACTTTTCGGTGTGTTCGGGTAAGGTGTTTTTTTTTTGTGCCGGAGGGAGAACAGGAAAAGATCCGGTCATCTGCGCCAACACCACCACCATCTCCAGATTCACCCACTTCAGCAGCAATTATTTTCTACCATGATTTTCATGAATTAACAAATCATCAAGCATGATTTTCTACCCTGAAAAATTGGCTTGCTTTTGGTTTTAACACAAATTCATGAAATAAATTGACACTTTTCCACTTATTTCTTATTTCTTCAATTCACTTCTTTCTTTGATGTGCTGTGAATGTATTGGTGAATGACCATGATTCAAATAAAGTAAGTGCTCCTTAGAAATAGCACAGCAATTTTAATTTGATCTAAAAAAATTTTGAAGTTCACATAAGCTGCAAGTTGTAGTCGGCAGGTTAAATTGCTTGGAATCTAAAGTATTTCCTAATAAACCTAATTACACTAGCTTACAAATAATTAATTTGAAAAAAAAAAAAAAGGAATACCAAGGAATTCAGGTATAGGGGTGAATAGGCATGGACCTACTGAGCATGGAAAATTTTTTTATAATTTTTTGTATGGTTATGTTTTTGATATAACGTTAATTTTGTGTTATTTGGTTATCACCTCGTTCAAAAATTATTATCGATGAAGATTTATATTTTTCGATCAAAAGTAGATATTATTATTTAATTTAATCCTTTTTTTTGATAATTTAATCTTTTTTTTTTTTTTGCTATGATTTTAATTTTATTACTCAAGCATAATTATCACTTCTTTATTTTAAAATTTTCCATCAATAAGTAATTATTATTATAATATAACTAGCTGACCCGGCAAACTTCGTTCTGCCCAAAATAGATTTTTTTTATTAATTTCATTTCAAAAATTACACCGGTATTAGTATTTTTAATAGAAAATTAACGATTTTTCACTACTTCATTGTGTATACAACTTCAAAAATATATAATTTAGTATTCAGTTTAAGGCTGCACGATACACAACATTTTTAGTTTTCTGTTCCGGATATTTATTTTCACTGAGTATTGGTTATTTTCACTACTTAAGTAAGAAAGGGGATTGATATAGTATACCTCCATAATGGTTTTCAGGCCCCTCCTCCAACCCTTTTAGATATATTCAGCCTTAAAAGTTTAGTACGTATGGGAGGTGCAATGCCCCATTTTTCGATAAATCTTTTCTTTTTTTTTGGGTGAACATGGTATTGATATCGTATATCTGCATAGTGATTTCTATGTACATGCCATGAACGCTTTTAAGGATATTTAGCCTTAAAAATTAAGAACGCGTGGGAGGTGCCACGCCCGCTTTTCCGATAACCTACACTTTTATGCGCAAAAATTGTTTTGATATCATATATCTCTGTACCAATTTCCAGGTCCCTGACTTAAATCCTTTTAAAGATATTCAGCTTAAAAAATTAAGTGTTGATGGGAAGTGCCACGCCCCCTTTTCGTATAACTCCTATTATTTTGCGTTAATATGGAATTGTTATCGTTTATCTCCACACCAATTTTCAAGCCCCTAGCGTAAACAATTTTAGAGATATTCAGCATGAAAAATTAAGTTTGTATGGGAGGTGCCACGCCCCTTTTTCCGATAACCCCCACTTTTATGCGTGGGAATGGTTTTGATATCATTTAGCTCTATACCAATTTCAGCTCCCTACCTTGAACTGTTTTAGAGATAATCAGCTTTAAAAATTAAGGTTGTATGGGAGGTGTCACGACCCCTTTTCTAATAACCCCCACTTTTCTGAGTGAGAAGGGTTTTGATATCACCTATCTCTATACCAATTTTCAGCTCCCTACCTTAAACTGTTTTAGAGATAATCAGCTTTAAAAATTAAGGTTGTATGGGAGGTGCCACGCCCCCTTTTCTGATAACCCCCACTTCTCTGAGTGAGAAGGGGTTTGATATCACCTACCTCTATACCAATTTTCAGCTCCCTACCTTGAACTGTTTTAGAGATAATCAGCTTTAAAAATTAAGGTTGTATGGGAGGTGCCACGCCCCCTTTTCTGATAACCCCCACTTTTCTGAGTGAGAAGGGGTTTGATATCACCTACCTCTATACCAATTTTCAGCTCCCTACCTTGAACTGTTTTAGAGATAATCAGCTTTAAAAATTAAGGTTGTATGGGAGGTGCCACGCCCTCTTTTCTGATAACCCCCAATTTTCTGATTGAGAAGGGTTTTGATATCACCTACGTCTATACCAATTTTCAGCTCCCTACCTTAAACTGTTTTAGAGATAATCAGCTTTAAAAATTAAGGTTGTATGGGAGGTGCCACGCCCCCTTTTCTGATAACCCCCACTTTTCTGAGTGAGAAGCGGTTTGATATCACCTACCTCTATACCAATTTTCAGCTCCGTACCTTGAACTGTTTTAGAGATAATCAGCTTTAAAAATTAAGGTTGTATGGGAGGTGCCACGCCCCCTTTTCTGATAACCCCCACTTTTCTGAGTGAGAAGGGGTTTGATATCACCTACCTCTATACCAATTTTCAGCTCCCTACCTTGAACTGTTCTAGAGATAATCAGCTTTAAAAATTAAGGTTGTATGGGAGGTGCCACGCCCCCCTAACATTTTTAAATTTTTTCTTCGACTAAACCTTCGCGGGGTGACAACAAACAAACCACCCTAAGGAAGTATTTGATTTGGTTCAGCCGTTTTCAAGTTTTAGCGTTACAATTAAATACCAAATCATTTTTATATATATAGATATTAGCTTTGTTCAATAACTCAAAGTTTTTAATTGCTTTTACAAATAGTTACGAATTTTATGTTCAATAACCCAAAAAATTTGCAAAAGAGACCCAAATTGGGAGAGTAAGACTTCGAGAGAGTTGAAAATAGTTGCAAGTAAAATTTTCACTTGCAACTACTTGCAGCTTGAAAAAAAATAGAAGCGTCAAAAACATATGATCACAAAAATTGCAATTGGAAATATGCCAACATTTTAATCGCAAATTTCTAATTGCATACTAAATAAATTAGCACAAAAAGTAATCTTGACGATGTTGTGGAATATCCAAAGTAGATTTTCGTCTTCCTAATTCAGTTATTTACATTCATTTTCAATTTCAAAGATTTCAATTACAACCTAACCTAAAAATCAAATTGTGAAAACAGCGCATCAGCTGTTTACTTGCAAATGTTTAGATTTTGTGTTCAATAACTTTGGTTTATAATTTTCTCTTTTACTCGTTTTTACTCTTAATTTGTCACTGGTGCTCTTGTTGCAAGTAAAGTTGTTGAACAAAGCTATTATGTACTTGATTTTATTCTAACAAAAATGTTACGTATACGCCACGACAATGGGCCGTATTAATAATCACTAGGGCAACAGAAAATATGCCCTAAAAAATTCGTTTTTAGCGCTAAAAATATGTCCTTAAAAATATGGTTTAAGCGCTAAAAATATGCTCTTAAAACTTGGTTTAAGCACTGAAAATATGCCCTTAAAATTTTTTTTTATGTACTTAATAAAAGGATATACGGCATGGTAGGTTGTGTGCTCCCCTTTCATGCAAGAGGTTCCAGGTTCAAACCCTGGCCCGGACAAATATCAAAAATTAGTTTTAAATAAAATTAGAACACTTTTTGTAATAAAAAAATATTTTTTATTAAAGGTACATATTTGTTTTTATAAGTACAAAAGGGAAATAAAAAATTCACATTTTATTAAATTATAATACTTTTTGTAAAAAAAAAACTATTTTTATTAAAGGTACATTTTATAGGTACAAAAGACGAAATAAAAAAAACACATTTGTGAAACACATCTTCGTTACCAAAAGAAAACAAGTATTTTTACGTACGAAAATCTATATATATTATGGCGGGTCAATTTGTACTGACGGAAAAAAAACCTACTTTGTTTCGGCCACAGCTGCATTCTCTGGTCAGTTCTGAACAAAAAAGTCCAAAGGAGCATAGTTCTAAAATGAAGTTTGACCCTCCGCAATTTTTATTTTAGATAGTCATCCCTAAAATTTTTTTACATTTGTTAAAAAAATGTAGTTGAAGATACTTAAATAAAATTTTGAGATTTATTTGAGTTCAACCCATCCGTAGGCCGACACATTATCACAAAATTTTATCAATTTGGGTAAAGTTTACAAACGACGAAGAATTCACTATCAGAGATCTTAAACTTCTTTCCTAAATATCTCGAAATCAAAATTTATTACGGATATTCTGAATACGTCATTGTATTATACAGGCAAAAATTAAGTTGACGTGTTTCGGTGTTTCACTTAGATATTTCAAACTTTTAAGATATACCTGTTGTAACATAAAATAATTGGGAGAAATTCTAAAGAAGGGGTTTGGAAAATTAATGTATTTCCCTAAAAAATAATCAAATTGCATACTTATTTATTCAAATTGCTATTGCTGTAAACTACAAAATTTTGCGATAAATTTTCAAATAGAAAACTATGTCGATTGTTGCGGTAAGTTTTAAACGTAGAAAAAGATATTTCCACGTCAACTGAAGGTATCGGGGCGTATTAAAAGCAAGAATTTCAGTCACTGTGTAGCGTGTAGTGCTATATGTTCTATATGAATATTGCGATATTTTACTTCCGTCCTTTTCGCACTTTCACTTTCAATTCGTTTATTGTCATTGTGGATTTCGAAATTTCTAAACATTTTGCGATCCAGAATCGCGAGCCATCAATACTCGATGCTACACTATCAATATGAATCGCGATCCACGGATTTCATCAATATATATTCACCGTCTGACGTATGCCTATGTATGTAGATACACAACTGATTCGTGTAGCACATTTGAATGAAGCATTACGAAAATTATTAAATTCGCCTTGAACTTGTCAGACAAAGAGGAATGGCAAATAGTATGCGCATATACAAAACAAAGTTTCCAGAGTACAAAATTTAAATAAAAACAATTTTACGAGCGAGATGGAAAAATACGACGAAATACTATGCTAAAATATGAATTTATAGAAAAATATGCCAAAAATATGCAAATAAGTCAAGATATGCAAAAATAAGCCTTTTGACCTAAATATGCGAAAATATGCCCTAACAAGATAGGCTTATTCTCTTCGTCTTGAGCTAAAACGCCGACATATATTTATCATATGTAAATAGGACTGCAACAGAAAAATATGCATTTGCATATCTTCTGTTGCCCTAATAATCACCAAGAAAATGCTTTTACTCAAGATTTTTAGAATTTGACAGTAATTTGTATGAACCAAATTTCAAAATTTTGAGTAAAAGGTCTGAAATCTTAAGCAAAAGCAAATACTTGGCTTTTATTAATATGACCCAATATATGTAAAACTAGCTTTGACTTTTAAAGCAAATTACGTGCATACTTTAAACCCATTTTTCCGTTACATGCATAGAATGTACCCGTGCAGAGGCATTGCGCGACTTGGCTGTATTTACTTGATCGCCTATAACTTTTCCATTTTACCATAGATTTTCTTCGTTGATAGCTTATTTTTTTGGTAATGGAATGGAGCTTCACGCAAAAAAGTAAAACCGAAGGTGAAAACATTGGTTTTAAAGAAAACGCCGGTTAACAAAAACCCTCGATTTCCTTGTATTTCTGCCAATGTGCACACATGAAGACGCGCGACTGTGTGCGATAAATGTGAAATTTATATTAAAAAACTATTTTAAATAAAGAAAAATGAAGTACCGCGTATTTATTTGTGTGAATAATAGTTCAATAAAGGTATTTTTTGCCTGTTTGCAAATTTTATTTCTCGTCGATAACGTAGTTGATGACGTACTAACCAAAATGAACCCAGTCTCACGGATGAATATTTTGCTGAATATGGCTGAGTGCACAATCTTCTTTATTTGAATCATGCATGCATGGGTTTTTCCTTCTAATATGTTATCTCTCTTCAACTAATAGCCCAATAAACACAACGGATTCGCCTCGAATTCGCGTCGGACTCGCTTTCTTTGATTATATTATCGCGGCAATAGTTCGCGGCGATAGATCGGCGAATCCGAATTCGTAGGAATGCCCCCTATCACTAGCAATTCCAGAATTTCTTCATTCTCGGATCGCTGGCGATTCCAATTTTTTATCATTAGCGATTCGAGAATTTTTAATTTCTCTGATTGCTGGCGATTCGAAATTTTTTACATTCTCGGATCGTTGGCGATTCGATTTTTTTATCATTATCCCAATAAACACAAAAGCGAGGATGATATCGTGGCGAATTCGCCTCGAATTCGCGTCGGATTCGCTTTCTCTGATTATATTATCGCGGCCAAGACCAATCTATATCCAGGTCGTCTTATGTGAAGCAAAATAGGTGATGACAGTTAGACGGCGTCTTTCAAGAATGTCAAACACAGAGAAAACGCGAGCGAACACACAACCGAACACACAAACGCACAACCGAACACACAAGCTATTTCCACGAAAAACACGTGCAAGAATGCAAAATCAAAACAAAAGACAATAGTTTGACATAAGCTACAAACTCGCGTAAGAAGAGCTACTCTCCCTTGCATGGACCTTCTATAGTTAGGTTATGATCGCGGCAATAGTTCGCGGCGATAGATCGGCGAATCCGAATTCGTAGGAATGTCACCTATCACTAGCGATTCGAATTTTTTATCATTAGCGATTCGAGAATTTTTAATTTTTCTGATTGCTGGCGATTCGAAAATTTTTACATTCTCGGATCGTTGGCGATTCGAATTTTTTATCATTAGCGATTCGAAAATCTGTAAAAAAAAACTGATTTCATCGGACTTGCCGAGGCGAGCCCGAGGAAAATAAAAAAATGATATCGCGAAAACTGATTTTATCGGACTTGCCTCGAACTCGAGGCGAGTCCGAGAAATTACATTCGCGAAAATCTGCTTTCGCGAACTCACCTCGAATTCGCCGCGATATCATCCTCAAATAATTATGAGTACAATATATGATGAAACCTCCCATTTTTGGGAGCCCTCGATACAGAGTGAGAGGATTCGTTTTTAATTATCGACGCTTCCAAACAATATTGTAGTAAGTCGACTTAGTACATTTTCCCGTTTTTGGCGGTTTCAAGTATTACGTGTCTTAATTTAGATGCTGTCTAATTTTGGTATCAATCGGACAATCCAATCAAAAGTTATAAGCAAAAGTGTACATATAATACAACTCGAGATTTTTACAGAATAAAAACTTTGAGAGCTTGCCATGAAAAACCGCGTAGCAAATTTTTTCTTACAGTTTTATATAAAGCGTACCCTAACATTGATATTGTCGAGTTTTGGTGTTGATCGTTCAATCCAAACAGAAGTTACGAGGGAAAATAGACTTAGCATACAACTGAAGTTTCATATCGAGTTTAAACTGAGAGCTTCTCCTGCAAAACACAGTTTTCAGACTTAGCACAGTTTTGTTTGGAAGCGTCGATATATGCAGATAGGATAGTCGCGTCCAGAATACAGAAACAAATTTTGATGTTGTGATCCATTATATATATATGTATTTTATTTATGATAAAAACGGATTTCGGATTGTAATGTGCATCAGTGTACATTAAGGCATCGAATCCCGAAGCTTTTTGGCAATCCCGGGATTTCGGGATTTAAAATGACAATCCCGGGATCCCGGGATTTTTCGGGATTACCTAAGAGACTGTTACGTTTGAAATTTTGCTTAAAAAACATACACATATGAGTACTTTAAAACATACCATTTATTTCATTTCAATGTTTTGTAGAAAAAATTAAAGCTTATTGAATTCAACTTTTGAAAAGAAAAAAAAAAAAGATTTGTATTGTATACTTTAACACAAATGTTATATAAATATTAAATTGTCGTCGAGGTCGGATCGAACAAAAATGTTTGAATCCATAATGAGTAGTAGCCATACTCGCTAAATGGTCGATAAAAATTTCCCTCTGCTCGCTAGCATTCACATATAAATTTGACAGAAGGAAATTTATAGCCAGCAGAGAAATTGTGAATCGAAAGCGGCTAATATAAAGGTATATATTTATTTCAAAAAGTATCTTAAAAATATAAAGCATAGCAGTTGAGGAATTTTAAACACAGGGGGTGTCTTGTGATTTAATATTGTAACTTTAAAAATAATATGGCAGAAACAACTTCATCAAAAACGTTGAATAATTTTTTTAAATTACTACATATATGAAATCCCGCATAATTCCGAAATCCCGGGATTCGAATAAAAACTATCCCGGGATTTCGGGATGAAAAAATTATACGGGAGGCCCGGGATTCGGGATCGGGATTTCCCGGGCTTGATGCCTTAGGGCCGTTTACTCAACCTCTGATTAATTTAACCGCTGGTTAGTTTGACGTAAATTGTATGGTGAGCTGTCAAATAAATTGCTTAACCGGACAAAAATCTGTGGTTAAGTGCTTAACCGGAGCTTGAGTAAACGGCCCTTAGTGTACATGGAAAAATTACCAAACAAGAAAAAAAGGTTACCAAATTACCAAAATCGTTTTAGAGGGCAAAAAATTACCAATTTTGGTTAAAAATAACCAAAGTGGCAAAGCTGTTTACGACTTGACTCGAATACGAATGAAAACCATCGAGAGCACTCGAGATGTTTCAACAATCGAGAAAATCGAATAAAACACCTCGGATTCGCCCATCACTAGAGCAGTGATGCCATGTTAGGGAAAAGAGGCTACATGTAAGGAAATTCGACC
Source organism: Urophora cardui (assembly GCA_960531455.1). Taxonomy (NCBI): domain Eukaryota; kingdom Metazoa; phylum Arthropoda; class Insecta; order Diptera; family Tephritidae; genus Urophora; species Urophora cardui. Next base: position 32,156,030 of record OY482671.1, read on the forward strand.
TCAGATTTGCAGTGTTGGGAAAAAAAAACAGATTTTCAAAATTTAGCTAAATGTAGGGAATTTTTGAAGACAAATATTTTCTTTTTCTTTGCAACGAATTCATTTTTTCTAAAAACATAAAATTTTTTAATAGCTACAAACAAAATGTTTCTGCCAAGGCAAATTCATTATGGTAATGGCAGGCCGAATTCGGCAATATTCCCCTCGATTCGCTTTAAGTTTTTGTCCATCAGAATGTCAAACTCAAAGTCAAATATTTCTTTGTTTGACATTTTTCTGAAGTCAGCTGTTCACTTACCATTACCATATGAATGAATTTGCCTTGGTTTCAGCATACTTGAATGCAATATTTCAAAGTTGTACTTTATTCTGATCTGGGAATATATTCTTCGACCTGCTTACAGGGCCTCGGGACAAACGTTCTTTTCGTTAGCTTCGCCCCTGCTCCACCCCCAAAATTTTTGCTTTAGCTTTGGGTTCGCTCATATCACCAAACTTCGCTTATATTTTTTTGTTGTGGTGATCAGAGATGCGTTCGTAGACTTTTCTTACCAAAGCAGTATAGGAAGTATATAAGAAATGTGGACGTGGTACCTATCATATAAAGTGAAATTTTTATGTTGTAATTGAAATTAAAAAATAGGGCTGGTCGAAATTCGACCACTGGGCGATTGTTGTTCAAATAAATGCTATAACAAAAAAAGTATTCACTGTCATCTTAAAATGTGTATCAATACATGATGGGACCACATGAAATTTGTATTTCTCTTATGCATATATGACACTACATTATTTCTCTGTTTTTTTTTTTTGGTTTTGAAAACCCACCGAAAGTCAAAATACAAAAACAATTATTCTATAGGTTGAAAAGAGACAAATACTCCCTCAAAAATAATTTGATTGACATTAAACTTCAAACTAAATGAAAATATGTAATATTTATTTTAAAAATTATTTTTTTTGGAAATTTGATTTAAATTACTGAAATAAAAAAGTTATGAAACCCAAAGGGCAGGATAGCTTTGTATTCCGTGTTATAAAGGGAAGCCAGTACGCAATATAATTGTTCTTGCGGACTTCTTCTTTACCCTTACGGCCAAAGCAGAAGCTTACAAGAGGCAAATTTAAAATTTGTATTTCCAAATATTTTTTTATTTTAAATATAATTTATTTTATGGTTGCCAAATTGGAATAATTGTCAGAAAAAATGACCGAATGCCAAAAAACCTACCGAAATACAAGCTGGCTCGTTGGTTTTTAATCGCCTAGATGGTATTTTGTCTGGTTTTTTTCAATATAGCTTGCTCGCTTACACCAACGCAAAACTGTATTTGACCATCTCCTTCACATAAAAAACCTGGTAGAATACCAGAAAAAAACGTAGTGTCATATGGGCTTTAGTCAAGGTATGATCATTTTAATGGGAAATGTCTGCCCCATATTTTTGTATATGAAAATATCTACATAAATACATGTATACATTATTTATTTATATTATATAAACACAAAAAAACATAAAAATTTCTATGTATGCATATGTGGCTTTTTGAATAAAAACTTGATTTCCATCAATTTTGTGCGTGTTTATTTCAATATAGAGAAAATACGTCGTAGGGAAATTTGTAGGGAAAAATTTCGTTAGCGTAGGGAAACATAGGGAATTTTTTGGCATGCCGTAGGGACTTTTGGTCCAACATTGCTGGCATCCCTGCACTAGATGTGAGCTTAAGCGTGCGGCTCGCTGATGGGAGTTGACACAGAGTCATAACTCACTGCTGAGTTACCCAAGCCTAGTATCTATCGACAATGGTTGAGATTAGAGATGAGCGAAACTGCGATTTTTCGATATCTGTGATTTCGGTGATTGCTATTTTAAATCACTGCGATTTTAAACTGCTATTGCGATTGCATGGACTGCTATAAAGTCAACAGTTACCGGTAGAGATTAATTTTGCGTTTTCTGAGCGATATAACCTGTCTTTATTTTATGTTAACAAAATGATAGCAATAACAACGTATTCCGCAGTAATATCGCTGTTTGTAAATATTTTTCAAAGACAAATTGTAAATTCAATAATTTTTTTTCTTATATTTCTATATATGTACGTATGTGGTCTGCTCAAAAGTGTAAACAAAAAGAAATTTATAATGCTTTTGCGATTGCGATTCACATAGGTGAACTGCTTACTTGCTACATCGATAGCAGTGCCAATAAGTAGTGAACTGCTATTTTGAAAAAGTGATCGCAATTGCGATTTGTGATTTTTTATTCACAGTGAAAAAATCACCGTTTGCGATATATCGCTCATCACTAGTTGAGATGCTTCCATTTTTTAAAAGTGAATAATTATTAAAGCAGAATGGACACAATGAATGTGCAGTTTCTTGAAAGTGTATGTCGTACCTGTATGCAGGAATTGGCTGAAATGGCTTTAATAACAGTGGATTTCAAGCCAGTACTAACATGGAAATCTATGTTCGAAACTATTATGGAATCTGATATGCTGAGCGCTGCTGATTTGCTATCCAAAACAATGCCACAAATAAAAGTGAAATTGAATGACAATTTACCCAAGAAAATTTGCAGTGAATGCTTAGAAAAATTAGTAAACTCATATCGCTTTCAGCAAATGTGCCTGCAAAATGAGCAGAAATTGCATGAGCTGCTGGCTAAAAAGAAAGTAGATACACACATGACAATTGAGGAAGCATCTAAAATAAGTAGAAGGGGATCTTCACAAGTGAAGGAAGAATCACCTTTAGTAGCCATTGGGCAGGGAAATGATGTTATGTCAATGAACAACTCGCTGCCCGCTGTTTATGTTGGTCCAGCGCAAAATGGTAAAGAAGATATTGATGATGGCGTTGACGATGGTTTTGAACATAGCGACAGCGATGATAGTGTGCCAATAAATAGATTAAAAGAGGAAATATTGGCAACGGTGGTACCAGATAAGTAAGTAGCAAGATTGCGGCAAATATAAAAAATAAGAACAGCAAAAAAATATATTCAAATCCATATTGTACTAATATATATATATATATATGTATGTGTATATATTCATAGCGGTCCTTCGTATCCATGTCCAATTTGCAATAAGAATTTTTCTAAAGATCGCAATATGAAATGCCATATGAAGCGTATGCATAAATCTAAGCAGGCAGATACGGTCCAAAAACAGAGCGACAAGGATTCAATTCGCGACAAGAAAAATCCCAGCAGCAGCAAATCAGTAGAGAAATGTGAGGAACAAGTTGCTTTGGTGTAAGTTTAAGTATGTGTAAAACAAAAATTTTCAAATTTTTATGGCAATGAATTTTCACATATTCAAAGCGCACGCACGTATGAATGTCACAATTGCCATAAGATCTTTTCGCAAATTGGTTCTTTGAAAACCCATATGAAGCGTAAAAAATGTAATCCGATGGACCCAGATGCGAATAAGAAGATGTCGAAAGAAGACAAATGTGAGATATGTGGTAAGAGGTCCTCTAATCTAACGATGCATAAATATTGGGCGCATCCCGGATTATACAAGCTGAATTTACCAAAGTATAATTGCGAAATTTGTGGTAAAGGTAAGATTTTAAGACCAATTAGTTACCATAAGAATTTAAGTGTTGGTAGATTTTAATATAAAAAAAAATAATAATTGTAGGCTTTAGTAAATCATTTACTCTAAAGGAACATATGCACGTGCATACAGGAGAACGTCCAAATTTATGTCAAAAGTGTGGCAAATCATTCAGAACCGTAGGGTGAGTGCAAACATTCATAAGCATATAGAAAACATTTTTGAAAATGTTACTATTACATTCATCTCAAATTGCAGCCTCCTTCGGGATCATATTTTACGTCATTCCGAAAAGACAGTCCAATGTCCACAATGTCCTTCAAAATTCTATTTAAAAAGCGATTGGAATAAACATAATTTTCTGGTACATGAGGGAGTTAAGCAACATGTGTGCGACATTTGTGGCATGGCTTTTTATAAACCGTATCAGCTAACCAAGCACAGAAAACGTCATACTGGTGAAAAACCATTTAAATGTGACTATTGTGATATGAGGTGAGCTTACATTGGCTTTGTTCAGAAACTGTTTGAAGCGCAACCTGCGTTTGTAGTATGTACAATCATAAACGTAAATTTTTCATAAAGCATAGCTCATCACAATCATCAAAAAATATGTAGGTACTGCCGCTTTTGTGTTTCATGCTGCGTTTCTGAACATACCCATTTTTCCAAAACACAAAATTTGAAACCTATAGTAAATTAAAACTAATACAAACCCAAAGGTTCGCTGTTAGTTATGGACGGAAACGTCATATGCGCACACACACCGGCGAAAAGCCATTCAAATGCGAATATTGCGATTTCGCTTTTGCACAAAAAGTCGAAAAAATGTTTCATTTACGCCTTCACTTGGGTAAGAATGTTTATCGGTGTGAGTTATGCCCGGCTAACTTTCAGAAGTTTCCTGAACTGCGTGAACACACTTCTACGCATGTGAACGATGACGAAGAGACACGTGAGCGTAATATGAAAGCACTAAAAGAGGAGGAAGCTAAATTACCTAAAAAATTGGAAACTCAAAAGCAGAAAACGAAATGAAATATCACAGCCTCTGTTATAGACTACATACATCAAGAAACGTTAAAACAAGGGTGCCCAACGCTCTCGTATTGAATGGGGAAACTTCAATACATCTACAAAAATTTATTAGTGCACTCAGAAAAAATTTGTGTTAGATTTAAAAAAAAATTAGAAACTACAAGTAAATTTTTATTGTACGATTGGAAAATTTTACATGCAACATAAATACATATGTACACTATTTACAACATATTTTATTTATATTAAATTAAGATATGAACTCGTACATATAAAAAAATGTACCTTCATATTACATAATAACAATAAGTGATAAGTTTATTCAAGGCTGTTTAATAAATTGTCAATATGTATTTATTGTCGAATCAGAGGTGGATAATTGCAGAATTGCTTCCAAATGCTTTTGTGATAAAAGGTTTCTTTGGTTTGTTTTGATTGACTTAAGGCTAGAACCCTGCAAGAACTATGCAGGTCATTTGACCGGTCATATGACCGGCAGGCATGACCAAAAGTTTTGGGATATTTCCTATCACATTCTTAAGGGCATCGGGAACTTTTGTGACCGTTTCATTCATCACGTTCCCGTATGTGTATTTTCAAATTCCATTCTATCCTTATCTATCTCATTGGTTTTGAACTTGGATAGACACACATACGAGTGCAAATGTGTTGGTAATATTATATTTTTTTAATAGTGTTAGTACTTTCGGTCACACAATTCTAGCAGGGAAAAGGCTTTTTCGCAAATATAAGTGCTTCCGAACCTGGATAAGTATTTTAAAATTTCATTTCTTATGAGTGGATACTTGTCATATTTTATTTCAGTCATATATGTAACTTACCTTAATTATTAATTTATATACGTACCTATAATTAATTAGCATAGACTGTGACTCGCAATAATATATCAGCAAAAAAAGCTTTAATTCCTATTTTTCTTATTAAAATCTACTTTTATTTTTCTTCAAATAATTTGAAATACACTTTTGCCACACATTTTTCAATATTAACTAGAAATTTTGTTAAGTTTTTTCGTTTGCCTACAAATCGCACCCTAAATCAAAATATTGCACAACTCAAAATTTTTTCAATCCATGAATAACTTATTTAGGGACTGCTAAATGTTAGTGTCCTCGCAGCAAAAGTCTTCTTCCTTACCCAAGGTTTTACTTCAAAGCTTCGTTTGTAAAGAAAAGGTTTTCATGCATTTCTTCCATTTATTTTATATTTATTTGGGTTTTGAATTACGTCGCTTTTCAATTCAAGAATTAAATTTTTTCAAAAAAATTTTATTTTCAATTTGTTAGTGTAATTTTCAATTTCATATGGGAAGGGCGACGCCAACGTAGCTTCATATGGGAAGGGCGAAGCTAACGTTTTGTTGTTTGTGCTACTAATATCGCTAGGGCCGAAATGCACTGAGCACATCAACGGGTTCTTTGAAAGATCAATTTCCTCTATTTGGCACGCTTGAAGCCATTGATTCCTTATAAACGGAATTGCTGGAAACCTAAAAAAAAAATTAATTTATTTTCACAAACTTCAGATTTCGGCCCAAAAAAAAACATTTGCTGCTGTTTACTCTGGTAGCATGATTTCAATGAAATGTCATAAATTCAATAAAAGTCAAATGGCTAAGATGGCTGCCTACGTCAATAAGTGATTTTACCATTGTGAACGTACCCAAGAACTCAAAACTGGTATCATTTGACGTGAAGGATCTATACCCTTCGATACCAACAACAGAAACACTAAAAACTCTAACTAAAATACTGACAGAGAAAACGAACAAAGACATTGCAACAGAGATAGTAAATACGCTGAGAATAACCCTGGACCAGAATTATTTTAAATTTGACAATAAAATATACAGACAAACTCACGGATTAGGCATGGGTAGCCCCACATCAGCTATCCTTATGAAAGTATTTATGCAACACTTGGAGGAAAATTACATGGAAGAACTGGCGGAAAATTTGGGAGTCAATTTTTATGCCAGGTATGTAGATGACATCATCTGCCTCATATCGGGAAATAAAGAAGAACAAATTTTGGAACACCTCAACAGCCAACACAAAAATATAAAATTCACTATGGACACAGAGAAAAATGGAAAAATCAACTACCTGGACCTAACAATTAAAATAAACAAAGAGACTAACAAATTTACTTACGAAATATACAGAAAACCCACAGCAACAGATGCAATAATACACAATAAATCTAACCATCCTCAACAGCACAAGTACGCCGCTTTCAGACATTTATTAACACAACTTGAACGAATACCGTTAGAAAAAGAAGCTTAAGCCCATATGACACTACATTTTTTTCTGGTATTCTACCTGGTTTTTTGTGTGAAGGAGATGGTCAAATACAGTTTTGCGTTGGTGCAAGCGAGCAAGCTATATTGAAAAAAACCAAACAAAATACCATCTAGGCGATTAAAAACCAACGAGCCAGCTTGTATTTCGGTAGGTTTTTTGGCATTCGGTCATTTATTCTGACAATTTTTCCAATTTGACGACCATAAAATAAATTATATTTAAAATAAAAAAATATATGGAAATACAAATTTTAAATTTGCCTCTTGTAAGCTTCTGCTTTGGCCGTAAGGGTAAAGAAGAAGTCCGCAAGAAAAATTATATTGCGTACTGGCTTCCCTTTATAACACGGAATACAAAGCTATCCTGCCCTTTGGGTTTCATAACTTTTTTATTTCAGTAATTTAAATCAAATTTCCAAAAAAAAAATAATTTTTGAAATAAATATTATTTTCATTTAGTTTGAAGTTTAATGTCAATCAAATTATTTTTGAGGGAGTATTTGTCTCTTTTCAACCTATAGAAGAATTTTTTTTTTGTATTTTGACTTTCGGTGGGTTTTCAAAACCAAAAAAACCAGGGAAAAATTTAGTGTCATATAGGCATTACAACAAGGAACTCAGCACAATATACACAATCGCAGAGAACAACGGATATCAAAAAAGTTTAGTGAAGAAATTACAAAAAGACATAAATTCAAGAAAATCAGAAAACAAAGAAAAAGTAGAGAAGAAATGGGCAGTCTTATCATATACCGGAGCAACATCTTACAAGTTGGCTAAAGTTTTCCAAAAATATAACATTAATGCAGCATTTAAAACGAGGAACAATATGGGAAAACTTCTACGAAACAACATTAACAAGGAAGACCTCTTTGACAAACAAGGCGTATACAAATTGACTTGTGAATGCCAAAATAGTTATATATGACAAACAGGACGCCAAATCAAGACGAGATATCGAGAACACATAAGGGATTACAATAAGAAAATCATCAACGATAGTGGAATCAAATTTCGCCAACCACATGGCAGAAAACAGGTTTACACCCATGAAAATAGGAAAACCAGCTAAAATTCTCCACATACAGCATAAAGGAAAACGGCTTTACATATTCACCCTTATTACGGTTGTCGTCGTCGACGTCGTTGTCACTTTTCAGTCGACATCACGTCGTCGTCACATCGACGCAAAATCGGTATTAGCTAAAAGCCTCCGCACACGAGCATGATTTAAGGGTGTTTTAGGCAAAAATCGTGTTTTCGGCGTTAATTACCCTTAAATAACATTGTTTTGCCATACAAAAATGCCAGCTGAAATCACCCTTGAAATGCGCATTTCGGCGAAAACACTCACGAAATTACTCTAGAATCGGTCTCTTCTCTAAATTTTATCGATTATAATCGAAAACATCTTTACCCATCGCTAACATTTCACATTAGCTGAGTTTTATTTTAGCGCATATACATCTGCGCTAAAATAAAAACGGCTATTAAATTTGTTCGCGACGGTTTCTTAGATATATTCTCATTGTATATTGCATTAGCGATTCCTTAATTATAAAAAATTTAATTTGGTGGGAGTATTTTATTAATGATATTTTCATTTAAGTTGACCATGTACAAATTTTTATTTGGTGTAGGAACAGCGTAACTGAAACCCGACTAAATGAAATTACTCAAAAACGTGTGTGAATGCGCGTGATTTCGGAAAGTGATTTCGGCTAATCAACGTAATTTCAAATGCTCGTGTGCGGAGGCTTTAAGCGTATTGAGACGACGTCGAGTGTTTATCGGTAAACCGAATGACGAAAGTACCATCCCTATAATTTCTGCACTAGCTGTTTGATTTTATTTAGAATCTGTGCGCCTTTATTCGACTGCAAATCTCCCGAGGGTGAAGTTTCGTTTACACGTCAGATAAATTGATACTAAAATATAAAATTGTTAAGAATCAAAATCTCTAAAAATAAAGTGTGAAAAGACACGCACTTAGTTGCAAAGTGCAAAAATATTAAAATTGTCAAAAAAGAAAATACATTTTAAGAAAAAATAAAAAAAAAAAAAAAAAAGTAAAAGACTAAGCCAGCTTAGTGTGTGCTACAGAAGTGCAAATTATAGAAAATATCTGGTAAGTCGTTTCTTTCCAAAATTGATAAGTTTCCTACATTAATTGTTGGGTGACGGGCATTTAAACATGGCCGACGCCGCGGCGTCCAAGGCCTTAGAAGAAAATTCTGATAATGAGGCATTCCCCAATTGGTTTGAGGAAAGCCGCAATATCAGAAAACGACAACAGAAAACCATAAAAGGTGACAAAAAAGAATACGATGACGAGCTAGGGCGAACAAAAGCCGGTAAAATTACAAGAAATAGAAACTCCAACCAAACTGTTATTCCGTTACAAGGCATGCTTGTACAGAAAGGTACATACCTCAAGGTGACCCCTAACACGCAAAATTCAACAGTTAAAGAAAAAACAACTAACGAAAATAAGTGTGAAGCAAACGACATGACAATGGATACAGACTCCACAACGAATGCAAACACCGCAAATAACAGTTTTACAATCAACGGAATTGCAGACACCGCAAACAACAAAACTTCAACCAACACTTTAACTGAGACCGAAAATAACACTGCTAAAGAAAAAATAGTTTACGGCAAGTTACATAGAGGTCAATTTTGTGTGTTTGTGGACACCTCCAAAAGCCCAATATGTGACAACGACAGAATGATGAATGGCCTTTTTCTATGGGAAAAAATCAGAAAATTCAATATAGATGGCATTAAAGACATAAAGTCAATAGGCAGACATCTTTACAAAGTCTTCTTTTACACTTATGATACTGCTAATGCAGCCCTTGATGACGAAAATTTAAAAAAATACGAAATGCGCACTTTTATTCCTCGCAATATGGTTGAAACTATGGGGGTTATACGCCAAGTACCATTAGGTTTCACAGAAAAGGAAATATTTGAAAATTTACATTCCGACATCACAATTAAATCCGTGGAAAGGTTGAAAAGAATCGACCTATATGATAAGTCAAAACTCCTTCCAACGTACACTGTTAAAATTGGGTTTGAGGGTACAGAACTACCAGAATACGTGGATCTTTTTATTTTTAATCAAAAAGTATCGCATTTTATCCCAAGGGTCAGACAGTGCTTCAAGTGCGGCAGGCTAGGCCACACAAGGCTAGGTTGCAAATGGAAGGAAAGATGCATAATGTGCGGAAAGGAAGAGGGCTGTAGCTCAAAGTGCAACAATACAAACAACTGCATACTTTGTAGCGAAATCGGTCACAACGCGCTAAATAAAAAAAATTGTAACAAATTGCACACTGAAAAGAGCTTAACAACAATCATGACGATCAAAAAAGTCTCCAAAAGAGAGGCCTTTGAATTATATTCTCGACCACAAGAATATACTAATTCCTTTGCTATACTGCAAGACTATGAACAAGAATTCCCACCTTTGAATAAACAACAAACTGCCACAATAAATAACGACCAAATTATTAACCGAAAAATCACAACAAAAAAATACAGCCACATCGCCAGATTACCGACTATTCAAAAACCAAAAACACAAAGTGTAATAAAACCAAATAAACAAAATCATCAAGCAGTTTACCTCAACCCGAAATGGGAAAGGGTGACCGAAATAGAAAAATTACTCAACGATTTAACACAGAAGTTTGGTATAGATCAAGAAGAACCCATAGTAAAATTAATTCACAATATTTGCAATTTCAATATAAATGACAGAATCAACAATGAACAACAACAGAGTACTCAGAATACTACAATATAATGTACAAAGTCTTAAGACCAATAAATCCTTCATCGATCAATTTAACGAAATAAATAAAATAGATATCATATGTCTTCAAGAAATTTTTTCTCATGACGAACAAACCACAAACCATAAACTCATAGATTTCCAATTATTAAAAAAAACTAGGTCAGATGGCTATGGCGGAGTGGCCATTGGATTCAGAAGGGGAATTAAATTTACTAAAATCAAGTATAATACTGATTTCGACATCATTATAGCAAAAACCACTAATTTAAAAAATAATCTTACTATATGCAGCTCATACTTTCCTCCAAGCATCAATACTAACACATACAAAATCGAAATTAACAAACTCATCACCTTCCTCAGCAACCAGGACCAAATTATCCTAGCAGGGGACTTCAATGCAAGAAATTCCATCTGGGGCGACACCATAAACACTACCAAAGGCACAATACTTGAACAAGAAATCAACAAAGTCTCACTAAAATGTCTAAATGATGGAAAATACACCCACCAAATCAGAGATAATGAAGGATCAGTTCTCGATCTCACTTTTACCAATATTCCATTAAACATCATCTCATGGAAAAACACTGAAGTATGCATAGGTGGTAGCAAACACTACCCAATTATTACAATAATTAAAGACATCGACAAAAACCCAAATTGGTTCATACCAAGCAGCATCATTGCCAAGGAGCTAAACAAAATCAAATTTTCAACCTTAGACAACATCACAAAAGATGTACACAACATTAAAAAGAAAATTGCAATTGACCTCAACACCACAAAACGACAACCCAAAGCATGGTGGAATTCAGACCTAGACAAATTGTACAGAGTACACATAGCAAACAGAACTACCAGAGTTGAGGATATGGAGGAAGCATGCAAATCAAAGGAAATGTGGATCAAAGCAGTAAAGGAAGCAAAAAAAGCCTCATATACCAAAAAAATCGAAGAAATTAATAAACAACCTAACACTAAAGCAGCGTGGAACTTCATCAGCAACGTCAAAGGAAGGCGTAACAACAACAACGATTGGGCAAATGAAGACAATTTAGCGTACCTACAATTTTTAGACAGACAAATCACAAATACAAATAACATAATCAATAGCAACAGTAACAATGCAAATATTGTAAATAATTACAGTCCTGATTTCACACCACAAAACTTCATCAACAAAATCCGCCAAAAAAAATCCACTGCCAGTGGCTCTGACGGCATTACATACAACAACCTACAAAACCTCTCAACTGAAACTCTTGAATCAGTTATAAAAGCGTTGGAAGAAGCCTTCAGAAAAAACATTGTGCCAATAAAATGGCGTGAGATTAAAATAGTCCCAATACCCAAACCTAATAAAAACCTAAACAGCATTGAAAATTTTCGCCCAATCTCATTAATATCTGTCTTAGCCAAAAGCCTTAACATGCTAGTAAAGGATGCTCTTGACGATTATATAGAAGAAAACAACATTTTACCTTCAAAGACTTTCGCTTATAGGAAACAAAGATCCTCAACAATGTGTCTAAACGAACTACTACATCTCATTGCTAAGGAAAAAAATAGCAAACACAAAGCCCTGCTATGCGTACTAGATATTTCAAATGCTTACAATTGTGTCAATTTAAAAATTCTCAATCAAATACTTGTCAATTATAACATCAACAGTCAAATTGTTAACTGGATTATTAATTTCTTTTCATCTCGCAAACTCGTACTTGGCAACCATACAATAGAAGTCAACAACGGCCTCCCACAAGGAAGTTGTCTATCGCCCACACTATTTAACATTTATACTGCCAAACTCCATTCAATAAATGATTACAACACTACAACCTTTCAATTCGCAGATGACATAGCAATAGTAATTAGTCACAACAACATCAATTCTGCCAAAGCAAAGCTTCAACACAAGATAGCAGAAATTCAAGCCATATGCAACTCTCTAGACTTAAACATCAACCCCTCTAAAACCCAATTTATGTACATGACAACCAGCAACAAGCAAATAGGAAACATACAAATAAATGGTGTAAGCATAAATCAAACAAGGCAAATAAAGTGGCTAGGAAGAATCATTAATGCAAATTCCACCATCAAAGATCATATATTTAATATTAAATCGAAAATTTCAACTGGTAACAACCTACTAAAAAAACTCACCACCATAAAATCAGGCTTGCACCCCTCCATTGGACTAAACATTTTTAAAACATTTGTAAGGTCCAAAATGGAATATGCATACACTAGTTTTGCCAACGCACCAAAAACGTACAGTGAAAAACTTAAAACCATCGCAAACGAATCTATGAGAAGATGCCTAGGTGTGCCACCCAATACACCAACTTTAGCCAGATATGCCCTTACATGTGAACTTACACCAATTCACAGATCCATTTTTCTCACAGCAAAAGAACTAATAAAACAAAAATTCATAAACCCGGATATTATCAATATGCTGCAAAACCACCAAACTGTTAACTCAAGCTATAGTCATGCCTACAAATCATTCAAACACATAATTGACAGAATAGATACTAACACATCCTTTCCAATTCACAACAAATTATCCCTCGAAGGTTCCAAATTTGGTAGATCAAAAAACAACATCACAATTGAACAGCTAAAATCGTATTACAACGAAAAAATCACAAACTTACAAAACGACAACTATATTATTCTAGCAACAGATGCATCTGTCAAAGAAAACAAAGTTGGTTATGCCATATACCAAAAAAGCACTAACACATCTTATCTGTTTAATATTAATGAATCCCTATCGTCCTCTACAGGTGAATTAATGGCCATTTTAGAAGCAATTGAACTTACAATCGAAAAGCAATGGGAAAAAATAAGCATCTTCACGGACAGCTTAGCAGCTATACAAAATCTTCTTAAACACAAAACCAATAACTATCTAATAGCCAAAATTCACAACAAAATAGCCAACTCAAACATAGAAAACATCAAAATTATTTGGGTACCCAGCCATGTAGGGATAAATATTAATGAAAAAGCTGATATCGCTGCCAAAACCGCTACTGAGTTCGGAAAACTAAAACACATACAATTGCCATACAATGAAGCTATAATTAAAATTGAAAACGACCTTTGGAACAAAACCAAAGAGACTATTAAATCAAACTGCACCCAATGGGACAATGACATAATAGACCAGGTCACCACCAAACTTAAAAAACCGTGGTTCAAAGACAAACACTTTAAAATAGATACTTACGATGTCAAACTACTCAATAGACTCATTACCGGCTATACATACAACAAATCGTACCTAAAACATATATATAATGACATTGATGACGATTGCCCCATTTGTCACGTCAAGGAAACACCAAACCACAACATTTTTGAATGTCCAAAATTTTCAGTGGAAAGAAATGACTTTTACTTTTTCAAAAACTTTAACAACCTCAATAACCTTTTTAAATCTAAAAACAAAAATGCTTATATAGAACTTATTGACTTTCTACATCGCACAAATCTGTATCGCACACTATAAAAAAAAAAAAAAAACAAAATCATAAATAAAATAAAAAAAGAAAAAAAAGAAAATCAAAACAAAAAAAAATAACAATACTATCCACACAAGAAAAAACAGAACATAAGAGCTGGTAAAACACAAAAATAAAAAAAAAGAAGGAAAAAAAATAATAAAAAAGTATAACAAAAAAGAATTAAGAATATTTATAAGATTTATATGTACTCACAACAATATAGAAAAAAATTAAAAATTGCACACACCTTAGTCATATATTATAAGTGCCTTTTATGTCTAATGAACAAAACTTAACAAATTGTTACTAACCCAATTTGTAATCGGTTATTAAAATCTACAAAGTATGTCTACTGCCATTCACATGTATTTATGATCTCACAAACACATACATATATGTATATGTATTCATTCTTAATAAATTCTAACTTATATAAAAGACTGATAGTTGTAAGCTTTACAAAATCAAGAGTACAAACTCTCAATCATAAGATGCACAAGTAGCATATCAATTCAAATATAAGACACAACTAATTTTATATCATAATTTGTATTCATCTATACAATTCGTTTATTTTATTTTTTTCTCAATGTACATTTGCATACGAACTTCACCCTCAATACATCAAATATCATGACGGCCACTAAGAAGGCCTACAAACAAACCAGCTGACAAGTACAACCTGGCGTTTTAAGGTCATTGGCGAGACCTAGCCATAAACAACTATCATCGATAGTTGCAAAGCCACAAAAAAAAAAAGAATCTGTGCGCAATTTTTTCCGTATTTTTAATCTGTGCTATTTAGATAATTTATTTCTTTATAATAAATGTATTTTGCATATGATTCATCAAGTTTTAGCGATGAACATAGCAATGAAGTGCTCGAGTAATTAATAAATAAAAGAAAAAATATTTTAGTTGAAATACATATATACATATGTATGTATGTATGTACATAAATATTTAATAAATTAGTTTTCTCCTCAATCTTTCTTAAAGGAGGTGCCAAGGCATTCAATTTAATGGTGATTGCTTCTCAATGTTGTAAAAAATTAGTTGGTATCGTACCCCATTGAAAACCTTTGGGTCGCCTTCGGTAAGTGCGCTCACCGAATTTATTTTTAAACTAGTGGGAATTTTTCAATAAAACTAGCAGGAAATATTCTGCGGATGTTAGTTCTACTAATTTTAACACTCCCGTAATAAAATACATACATACTAAATTTTCTTCTTGTCACCATTAAACACCGCGTCGACGAAAATGGCAACGAGTGACCGTCGACGTCGACTTAGCTGATACCAAATATGTTTCGATAGTTGTCACAAGTTATCGACTTTACCATACGTAATACCGATTTTGATAGGTCGTCGCCGACAGCGTCGAGTGAGTGTCGACGACGACAACCGTAATAAGGGTGATTAGAAAATATGGAGATATACAAACAGAAAACATTCGTAGGTAAAATAATAAATGAACAAATAAACACCGCATCAGATACATTATTTGAACCGCTTAAGCTACTATACCCGAAAGAGGACAAAAGACCTAAAACCGACATAAACAAAACAACACACAAGCGGACAATAACGGACTTTTACCTACCTGGTTAATGAGGGTACAATAATGAAAATATGACAAAAAATAGATTTGCATACCAACACAGACTCACACACACACACACACACGCGTTACCCGAACGCACGAACACATCACATGAACACGAAGTACCTGAACAAAACGACGGAAGTTAGTTACTATAAATACTATCCATGGAGGAACAATAAAGGAGAATGCATAAGATCAGCTGACTTCTTCTTCAATCTTCATAAACACACACGAACACAAGCATTTTTTTGTTGACATATTCCACACACACACGCACCCTAGCATTTCCATAGGGGCCACATCTGTCAAATTCTTCTACATTCCTCTTTGCATGACACTTCTGGCCCCACTATGTATGAAGGTATGTCGTTATGCATTCTGCTTTATTGTTCCTCCATGATACTATCGAACTTACACAAAATAACTCAGAACGAAAGAAGACACTGAAGATGGCGCATATTAGCCGAAACCGGTTTGTCTCCAAACCAAACTTGACAAGGGATGACGGAAAATCGTTCCACAATACATCATATTCCTACCCTGTCGGAAAAACAAGCAACCTGTTATGGGTTGCTATCGATATCAATGCTGATATCGATCACAAACAGGTTAATTTCGGTTGCTCAATTCTGTCTGTGTGGCAGCACCACTATTTCAGTAGTTTTCTTAGTACTTTTCCAATAACTTCCAATTAATAATGGCCGACGTGCTGACATGGTGAAGAAGAATAGATGACGCTTGGCCCAAAGAAGACAGGTCGTCGCATGTGAGGGAGAATATGCGATTGGCGTTAGACGGGTTGCTTCAAAATGTCAAAAGCGGGGTAAAAGCCAGAGAACACGCAACTTGGCATTCAACCTATTTCTACGAACAACGCATGTAAGATTGTAAAATCAAGACATAAGCCAAGTGATAAGTTGACATAAGCCAAGAACAGGAAGAAGAAGAGCGATTCTCTCTCACGTCGACCTTGTGTGGTTGAGCTGTGGGCTAGTGTAACAGTTGGCCGCACTGCAAAACGAGGTTGATTATTAGGTTGTCCCCATGGAACAGCTGACAATTTTTTTTAGACAAGAGCAATTTCCCTGTTCGAGTAACTTTCATTCTCCATTGTTGGTGTTCTGGCAATAATTAAAATTTGTATTTTCTTATTCAGTTAATACGTATTTTAAATGCGAAATTTTTCTTTGCCCAAATCCTGTAATTAATTCTTTTCTTGCTCCACTAAGAGTCTAAACTAATTTTAAATAAGTAATTGCATCCGAGATTTACACTGATTTTTTTATTCTTCTAAATGGCTATGTGGTTTTAATTCATTCTTCAGATTTCAATCCTTATAGATCGCATGAAATTTTTTTTTTAATTGCAAATAGGCAAGCTTTCGAGCCAACCTCTACAAATAGGCCTTTCATGGGGAAAGCTTAATTAAAATCTCGCATCTCAACCTTGACAATCGTTCCAATGGCGAGGTATGCACATGTATTGGTGATGGAGAAACTGGTTCTTTCAGGGTTGCCATGAATACCTGCTACTGTGAAAATACGCCACACGTGGTCATTCGGATACTTAGTACTTTCAAATGCACCTATTATAAAATGTTCGTATGCGCTCCATACAATTTTAAATTTTGCACGAATACAATCGATTTTTTTGAGATAGTTCATGGGAAAATGCTTGAGGCATTTTATTCCGAAAGTATTGGTTATTTTTTTTTGTGTAACATGGCAATCGCATTCCACCTTGCTGTGTCATTGCTAGCGTCACATCATGATATGGACATTCGGGTAACCGTAAAGTCACGCCACTATTATGCGCACGTCACTACATTGTTATACGTCACTACATTGTTATACGGAAAAGAAACGGGACTCTTCCAAAACGAATACAGAAAAAGGCGAAGGTGAGGTTTTAGCTAGGCACGCTTGAGGAGAAAAAATTTGGGTACAGAGTGAGGAGTTGAAAAGAGTCTATGGAGCGTGCCGGTAAAAGAAGTGTTAGAATATTGCGTAGTTTCGGAATTTTGCAAAATTAAATGTAAGAACAATCAGTAAAAGAAATAAATTTTGAAAACAAACCAATTGTGACAGCTAAAGAGCTTTGAAAAGGATATTTTGAGTGATTAAGCGCTGTTGAAGTAAATAGTTGTGGAAAAGAAAAGGAAATGCAATTAAATTTGAGAAAAATGATAGTCAAATTTTGAATTCCAAAAATTATAAGGAAAAAAAATTTTATAAGGAACAAATACATGTTACGCCACAAAATTGCAAACAGTATTGCGTAAAAATTTTTTTTTTGGCTAAATTAAAATTATTGAGAAAAAAAAGAAAAAGAAAAAAATTGAATTACAGTCGAACTAAGGAAAAAGGAAGTGAACAAAAATAAAAACCATCCTTAATAATATCTACACGACTACGCAATTACCAAAGCTGGCAAGTATCTACAGATATACAGTGTGCAACGAATCAGAAACAGCGACAACAATATTGTCAGCCCTCAGCAGAACCACAAGCTCAACATTCAACAGCCCTACTTAGAGGCTGAGCAGGCGCCGCATAAACAGCTCCGCCGACGCTATTGACGGCTCACTGCTTTTCTTGAGCTGCACAGCATACATACCATTGCCGTTACTAGGTATAACCACACTATCAAATTCGTCCTTATCATTAGCAGCAACAGCATCACCAACACACTTGTAAACGTCAGTCAACCAACTGTTGTTTTGGCGCCCTTATATTGCGCGTGAAAGTTTTGCTTGTAGAAACAGCAGCAACATCCGCAGGATAAACAGCAGCACACTTTTTACATTCGTCGGTTCCACGAGTGCGCTGGGTGGTTGGGATGGATATGCGA
The DNA here is from genome assembly GCA_960531455.1 of Urophora cardui. Lineage (NCBI taxonomy): Eukaryota > Metazoa > Arthropoda > Insecta > Diptera > Tephritidae > Urophora > Urophora cardui. Next base: position 32,174,754 of record OY482671.1, read on the forward strand.
TGGCTTTAATGGCATAAAAAGAAAAGAACAAGTTTAGTCGTGCTGATCGGTGTGGGTTTTTTTTCTGCATTTGTCGGCGGCAGCATACCGAAGATGTGTCTAGCATATTAGCCAGTTTTGACATCAACAACAGCAGCTGTGGCGAATTCTTCTGCTAGCTCCTCTTCTATTCAACGTCTTCGTCCTCGTCTGGGCTTCGTTTTGCTCGGCTTTTGTGCGCTCCATTGCACTTGTTTGACATAACAACATCACTAAGCACCAGCAAAAACTACAACAACAACGACAACAGCAGCAGCAACAATCACCGGCGCATAGTCCGTAAGAATAATATTTTTATTTAATATTTAACTTCACTTTATTTTAGTAAAGTTGATGTACATACATATGTGCATATTTATGTGGATTTGCCTTGCCTGTACATATACATTTGTACGAAGGCGTTATGTATACTGAGTTGCCATAAAACAAATTTTATGTTCAAAAAAAAAAAAAATAAAAATTTTTTTTTGGCACAGGCACATACGCATAAATACGTACATATTACCATACAACAAAGACGAAGATGTATAGTGCTCAATATTTAGGGTTGGCTGAAAATCACCCTCATGCTCGAATGTAATATCGTTTTATAAAAAAAGGGCGCCCTAATCTATATAATTTGTAGCACTAATATTTGAACGTAGGGTATACTAAATATATAATGAAAGAAAATTGAGGACTTAGATTTTAAGAAAAAGGAAAATGAATTCCAAATAAAATTAAAAAAAAATTTAAATTGGGAATGTTGACCACCCTAATTTAAAGAGGCATAGGGATCTCAGGTACGGGGTCATCAAAACATAGGTGCATTGATGGCCATGGATGAGGGTGGGCCGAAAAGCACCAGCGCTGCAACAACACCAGCGGCGCAACACAGGTAAGGGGTTACTGGTATTCGGGTGCGACAGTAACCATGGATTAGGGTGGGACAAAAACGCACCGGCGCTGCAACAACATCAGCAACGCCACCCCCTTGTGAGTTCGGCCTTTAACTTTTTTTTTTGACTGTTCATTTATTTTAAATTTCAGCTTTTTTTTTTTATGTATTTTCAGATGCCTGTTAATAACCGGTCCTTCCGGTTGGTTCAAATTAAATTCAAATTTAACGATTTTTTTTTGCGATATATATATTCAAATTTAAATTCACTTTGACAGTTTTTTTTGACAGTGTTTATTCAAATTTAGTGCATGTCGATTTCAACGTACATTCAAATTTAAATTTTGGTGCAACGATTATTTTCGCGTCCGTCCGCGATTATTTAAATTTAACGTGCGCTCATCTATTTTTAAATTTTTCCGTCGATTGTCAGTATTTCCGTCCGATTTAAATTTCGGTTTAAATGTTTTGCTAACGTCCGTCTGACTTTAACGTACATATGTACGTTCAAACTCATATTCAAATTTTAACGTCATTTTCCCTCGGTTTGCATTTATTTAAATTTAACTGATGCCTGGCCTCTTGAATTTGGATTTTTCGGGTTATTTTGAATTTTCGAAATTTTCAACGGTCCGTCCGTGGCATCCGGCTAAACCGGATGTTGTTTTAGTGTGATTTTACTCGTTTTGGTTTGAAAAGGCATGATATGAATTTTTTTCTGTTTATGGCGCAGGACAGCAATGTAGGCAAGAACCCCGCCCAGCCGACAATGACTAGCCACAGTGCAACCCTAGATCATGCCGACCGCCATGCATTACTGCTCCACTCGATTGTAGATCGTAATCGAGGTCAAACGCGTACCATAACAGATGGCGCCCAACGTGCTGACTCGATGGCTTTTTGGTCAGCCAGTGATGCCTTACTATCTCGCAAGTCCCAGATGGGCAGGCCCTGCGCCGCCACTGCGTTGCGGTGAGATGGTGAGACTGATCAGGTTGTCCAAGGAGGTCATCGCTGTTGGTGGCATAGGGCGCCACAAAACGCAGATCGTAATCGAGGTCAAACGCGTACCATAACAAACCAAAAAGTTATTTTTTTGATGTGTAAACATCTTTGCTGTAGCTACGAGTAATTTCAAAAGTTTACGCGTAAACCGTAAATGACCTTTGTGTTAGTGCGCTGATGTGTCCGTGTGAATCGCTTGGCATTGTCAGTGGTAGGTAGGTAGATAGACATGTACTTACAAATGCTTGCATGCATAGCCGTGCAACAATGCGACAAATAGGCAAAATAAAAGGGACCAACCTGTTTGAACATGTACGCAAATGTATGGATATGCATACCTCTCTAATTTTCTGAGCAATATTGGTATCAAATGAAAGGTTTTGAGCAGGCCTTCTACATGGAGCTCTATTCTCTATGGTTCCTAGGTCGGGTCCGGAGATATGGGTCAAAACGGGGACCCGGATTTTCTTGCATGTTTCTGAGCAACATTGGTATCTAATGAAAGGTTTTGAGCAGGCCTCCTACATGGAGCTCTATTCTTTATGGTTCCTAGGTCGGGTCCGGAGATATGGGTCAAAACGGGGACTCGGATATTCTTGCATGTTTCTGAGCAATATTGGTATCAAATGAAAATTTTTGAGCAGGGCTTCTACATGGAGCTCTATTCTTTATGGTTCCTAGGTCGGGTTCGGAGATATGGGTCAAAACGAGGACCCGGATGATCCTTGAATATTTCTGAGCAATATTGGTATCAAATGAAAGGTTTTGAGCAGGACTTCTGAACGGAGCCCCGAGATATGGGTCAAACGTGGTCCTGAATGGTCTTGCATGTTTCTGACCAAAACAAAACAAATCAAAATCAGAATTCAAAAATCAAAAACCAAACACCAAAACAAACAAAATGGAGCCCTGACAATGACAACAAAAAATTATAAAAACGATAGTCGCATTTTAATCCATAGAAAACCAGGGGCAAAATGGAATAAGGGAATAGAATCCGATTTCGAAACTGTTTACACATCAATGTTCATGAGTACTCGTTACTTACAAAATTATACCGCCAATATATATAGTAAAAAAGTCGATTAGTCGAGCCAATTAATCGATTTCCGACTAACTTTCACACACAACAATCGATTGTAGAAGTCGATTTTTTTTGAGCAAAACGTCGATAATCGATTAAAGTCGAAGTCGATTTACCCAGCCCTAGTACAAATCTATTCCCAGCCAACATTTATTATGGTGGAAGTGACTAAAAAATAACTTCAAGAAGTTTAATTCAATCGCGGAAGATATCGCTTTCTCAACTTTTTCCTATCTTCGTTCGAGAAAAAGTGTTCCCCGTCAACGTTACGTCCATAAAAAGTCATAAACGACACTTCAGGAAGTATCTTCCAAGTGTCGTTTGGAAGAGACAAAAACGTTACGTACAAATAAACTAATAAGACACTCAATAAGACGTCAATTATAATTTTACCCTCTATTTCCTCACTTTATATAAAACCTAAATAAAAGTGCAAATGTGTACATATGTATATATATTTTCTCACTTCTTTATTTTTTATTACCACAGATATATACATACATACATCCACAAAGTTATGTACATATCACGTGTTGGTTAGAGCAAATGTTTTCCTTCAGGAACAGATAGTTCATTTTCCTTTCGAAGAGAATCTAAAAAGGAGTAGGAAACCAAAACCTTATAGTTCTATGAAATCCTAGAACATTTTAAGAGAACTTAACAAAATGTTTAGCAAGGAAAAACACCAAATGAAATTTTGAAGAACATGGTTTTCTTTAGGATTTCTTTGATTTTTGTTTAATTTATAAATTTAAAATTTGTAAAAAAATATTGTTTTGACTTTCTTTTGGTTGTCAATACACAAATATCTTCTCCATTCACACGAAGAAGTAAGATACGCGATAGCATTGAAATTTGTTGTTGTACAAATAGAGATTGTCTGTAGAATAACGCCTAGAAGTGCCCCAGACGTTACTTAGTTGAGATAGACGATAAACCTCTCTTCCCACTCTCTTCCAAATGCTAGCAGGGTTGCCGTTGTTGCTGCTGGTAAAATTCATTTGTTTCGTAGCGTTTCATTTCAGAAAATTTATTAATGTTTAAATAATTAATTATGTATTATTATGCACGACACTCTTTGGTTGTGATTGCAAAAATACAGCGTCTATGTATATCATATTTTTCAATTTGGTTCATTTAAGCTGATTCCACATAAAACTTTTTTCGCGATGCGTTACGCCATTTTCTATGTCAAAAAACGCAAAACTGAAAAACTATGCTACAATCATGGTGAAATAAAAATAGGTGATATCACGGCCAATGACAGCAGTTTCACGTCTCACTCTTATTCCGGTCATGCATTTGAAGGGAGTAGAAAAGAGGGACAAAGTTAGGAGTATTTTAGTAATTTTTTACTACTTTTGTGTATTTTTATAAGACTAAACTTGTGAAAGGGGAATATTTTTAAAATGCTTATAACGTAAGCATTTAATTTGGTTTAGATAACAAATTGTTTGCTCCATACTTACCTATGCATGTGGATATGCTTATCTATACATTAGAAAAGAAAAAAAAACTCCAAAAAGAAACTTGATAGATATTGATAACAAAGTTAGAGGAATTAAAGACAGTGTATTTTTTTTTTTTGTTTATTACAATTTACAAAATCTTATATATACATATATGTATTAATGGAGATATAATATTAACATAGTAAGCTAATAAAAAAGTTATAATTAATGTAATGCACAAAACGATAAATTTCTACTGAAAATAACGGTATTTATTCCAGTTAATTTTTCGCGCTCCATTCTATTTTGCATTACGTGGAATGGGTAATGGAAGCTTATTCCACTCTGCATTACTGGCAATGCGTGAAAAAGTGATGAACTCGTCAGATGTTCCATGGCAAGGCCTTCCTTCATGCCTGACAGTTAATAGCGATGACCAAATTTTTGCTGGGATGCTTAGCACATCTCACACTGAAACACTCCCAATTACTGTGTAGTAAATGCACATGCTTTTGCATGTCACATTTCCACTTTGGTTCAAAATTTCGGTATTTAGCGCTGTAATGCAAAAATAAAAAGAAGTTGGGATATCACAATTTATGCAATGCATAATTTACTCTTAGCTTAAACTTACCAAGCAAATATTTGCGTATTCTATACTAATTACTAGAGTCTAATAGAATATCCAATCTACAAAAAAATTCGCATCTGCGGCACCATCGAAGTGAGAATACGTGGTATATTTAAAAAACGCGCCGCCAAGAAGTTTATCTTCCATCAACGCTTATGTCAGCACACCAACGAGAAAAGTGGTCGCTGAAACATGATCTTGTTGTATTGGCTGCTGAGCCGTTTGGACGTATTGATGACAGCGCTGCAATATGTCAAAATTGCTGAACTGCGCGCAAATGTTGTAGTTATATGTGTTGCGCAAGGGGGAGCGTGCAGAGAAACAGTTGTTTCTACGCGTAAATATCAATTTGCGTAAACACATTGAGTACTATCAGGAGTTGAGCAAACACAAACGCACCTATGCGGCGGAAAAAGCGACAGCGTGACAAGGAGAGCTAAGTTCGCAGATAAGTGAAGGTTGCAGCAACACTGCGCATACTCCATCACACACACTCAACAGCGGTGGAACCGATTTTGAGTCCTTCTGCGGTGCATCGGAAAGGCTAAGGGCACCGATAGCCATGCGAATTCCGATGAGCTGTATGCCGATTGTTTAATCCTTTGCATGCGTTATGCGGCGATAAAGCGGTAACAATCAAAGGCAGGAGGCTGATGTTGATACAGATAAAATATTGGTTGTACTGAAACGCAGCGCCTTCAATGTGCTCAACTGGAATGAACTGCCGATGACACACGCGGTGAACAACGCTGAAACTAATTAAATAATATTATTCCTTCAGGTTTTTATTAGAAAGACTACAATATATTATTGCAAACACCTTTTCTGTTTATTTCACCATGGCCACAATGAACGTTGTAACATCACTCAAAAAATATTTATTTTCTGAAAAACCTGTCATTCTCCGTTTTATTTATAAAAAAAAAATAAATAAGAAAATAAAAATCTATTAAATTATTTTCTAATTGTATGAAATTTAAATTTCTTTATTTACATTTGAAATAAAGTAAAACTGAAAAAGAAATTCAACGCACCTAAAGCTAGAATCGCACCATAGTACACTACGCGACGCTGCAAGACGCGACAAAATATTATTTGCATGTATTCTTACGGAAGCAAGAGGTGAACTGCGCGACACCACGCGACGAAGTTGACCAACTAGGCAACTTCGTCGTACGACAGAAATTTGTGCAGTTACACCGTCGCATAGTTCGGTATAGCCAACTGCACTTCAAAATATATGCAAAATGTTGTTGGACGAAGAAAAGTTAATTTGATTAGTGAGTGACAAATAAATTATTAAGTTTTTAGAGAAATAAATTAAAAATATTGTTCAGCAAAGTGTCGCGCAGTGCGATATACCCAAAATGGTCGCACCGAAAATTGAAGTGTAGCGGCAGTGTAGCGTAGTATGGTGCGTTTCTAGCTTAGATTTGGGCAACTTTGTGCTTTACGTAACTTCGGCGTTGCGTTACTTTTTGTTATGTGAGAAACCTCATATAGATACATGTATTTTATCCCAGCTGTCACGCAGAAAGTGTCACGTAGCGCAACACAAAGTTCTATGTGGCATCAGCTTAATTTTCGTTTTGTCGTAGCAGTCGGCGTTGCCGAGACCGAAGATCCGAGGGTTTGTAGAATAGCTATGAAAGCTTTTGTCAAATAAATTACGAAAATGTCTGGAAACGCATTTAATTTCACAAAGTAATTTCGGCTAAAAAACGTAATTTCAAATATAGTGTGAACGTGCTTTTATTGCATCATCCATCTTCATAAAAATCAAAAATTATTAAACCACAATCACATCGAGAAAATCAAATTCCTTCATGGGTGACCACAATGGATACAACGAATGTACAGTTTCTTGAAAGTGTCTGCCGTACATGTATGCATGAATTGACTGAAATTGTCTTAAATACAGTTGATTTCAAGCCAGTACAAACATGGAAATCTATGTTCGAAACTATTATGGAATCTGATATGCTGACCGCTGCTGATTTGCTATCCAAAACAATGCCACAAATAAAAGTGCAAGTGAATGACAATTTACCCAAGAAAATTTGCAGTGAATGCTTAGAAAGATTATTAAACTCATATCGCTTTCAGCAAATGTGCCTGCAAAATGAGCAGAAATTGCACGAGCTCCTGGCTAATAAGAAAGAGAATATACATATCATAATTGGGGAAACATCCAAAACAAGTGCGAGAGAGTGGCCACAAGAGGAGGAAGAATCAATTTTAGTAGCCAAAGTGCAGGAAAATGGCGTTATGTCAATGAACCACTTTCCGTCCGTAGTGCCAGTGGATCCACTGCAAAATTTTGTCAAAGTAGAAATTGATGAAGGCGTTGACGATGGTGTTCAATATAGTAGCGATGATAGTATGCCAATAAATAGATTAAAAGAGGAAATATTAGCAGCTGTTGCACCAGATAAGGAAGTGGTGCGATTGACGTAAGTTTAGATATGCGTAAGTAACATTTTGCCAAAAATGATATTTCCCCAAAAACGCTTTCCTGGGGTCCGACCCCATCCATTCATACGAGGATTTTAATGTGTTATCCCAATGTTAAAATTCTTGTAGGATGGATACATACATAATATGTATTACATATTAAAAGCGCGGCTTTATATACATAACCTAAGCGCGTTAAGAATTTTTCTTAAAGCCGCTATCTGAAAAATCGGCTGCAAGTTCATAAGTCGTGCCAATATTCATAATTTCAAAGCCACTGAAAATTTTTCAGTGAAATTCACAGGATATCGAAATTAAATGAAATGAGGTATAGTGGGAGTCTCTAATAACACCTATATATATATACTATTATTTATAAATACTATTTTTTATGAAAATTTTAATAGGGTAATTATCTAGTGTACGGTACAACGGCTAAAACTCGTCAATTTTTAACAAGCGGGGTATTAATAGACGAACACGAATCAGAAGGCGGAGCTCAACTTTTTTATTTCAATAAAAAGTTATTAACAAAAAACGTTTGCATTTTTTGCTTGCTTATTACACCCACACGAACACGCAAATTCCACTTATTTTTTACCATTTGATAATACATTCTTTATATTTACTATTTCACGCCCAAATTTTGCTGATATGTTGCAAATAAATATAATATTTTAGTAAAAACCAAAGTACAAGTAAACAAACTGCGCCAATTCCATCACTATGGTGCGTAGCGTTGCCAACTAACTTGATTGATATCCCGCTCTTAAAAAATGGAACTATTTTAGTAAACTAGATAATTACCATATTTTCAAATCTACCCAATCGGAAATTTGGATGTGCTTCCTAGAAAATACGAATATGAAGCGCTTCCCTTTCATATCTTAGAGCCTATACACACTTGCGACTCAATCGATTTGGTCGAATTGGACTGTTGTATTCACACTACTCCAACTATTTAGTCGAATCGGTGGCAGCTATTCACACTTGAGACTAAATAGTCGTGCGATTGACAATGACATAGTGTTGCCAATGTTCACATTTTACTCAGCAAATTTTACATTAGTGGTCTTCATATAAAGTGATGAAGTATTAAATTGTTAAAGTTTATCTGCATTCTTACATGAAAGCACCTTCTTGTCAGCTGTCAACCTGATTAATAAATAAAAAACAATAAAATAAACAAAAAGTGCATACATTGTTTGGCTTTGTTTCTTATTAAACTAGCAACTAGCTGTCAAGTAAATGAAAAGAGAAAAACGGAAGGAATTACGCTCATAAAGGCGAAACGAACAGAAGTACAAGAAACGGAAAAATAGTAAAAATCAGCCATTAATAATTTTCTTGAAATTTCATTTTCATTATTTCTATTTTAAAATGCGATTAATGACATTTGAAGAGAACAACAATATCAAGAAACATATGAAAACGGAAGTAAATATCCTTAGTTAGATAATTCTTGTCTATAACTACATCATTTCCAGATGGATTTTAGAAAGGGGAAACTGGATTTTAGAAAGGGGAAATTGGATCTTAGAAATGTCAATTGGATTTTAGAAAGGGGAAATTGGATTTTAGAAATATCAATTGGATTTTAGAAAGGGGAAATTAGATTTTAGAAATGTCAATTGGATTTTAGAAAGGGGAAATTAGATTTTAAAATAGCCAAATGGATTTTAGAAAGGGAAAATTGGATTTTAGAAATGTAGATTTGATTTTAGAAAAGGGAAATTGGACTTTAGAAACTTTAAATTGGACTTTCGAAAATTTATATAATTATTAATTTATACTTTCATACGCAATAAAGAATTTCTATTCGAAAAATTCTGTGTAAAATTTATTTTAAACGCACATTCTGAAATCCAATTCACGCTTTCAAAAATCCAATTTTGTTTTCTAAAATCATTTTAACGCTTTCTAAAATCCAATTGACATTTCTAAAATCCAATTTCCTCTTTCTAAAATCCAATTGACATTTCTAAAATCCAATTTCCCCTTTCTAAAATCCAGTTAACGCTTTCTAAAATCCATCTGGAAATGGTGTAGTTAATAAGAAACGAACCTTTTGTTTTTAAACATTTTGAAAATATTAATTGAAATATTCAATCTCTACAATTTACCAAAAGTGAAATAAAAGTAGTGCTGTCAGCATGGCAACTCTTTCCACTACGAATATCACTGTTGTTGTTGTAGTCGTTCGACTAAATTGTCTCAAGTGTGAATACGTAGAAGGGCGCCTTGCTGATCAAGCAGTTGTACAACTGTTTCAGTTGGAATGAAATTGGGCTGCAAATCCAACTGTTTCAGTTGTACAACTAATTGAATGTAGTGTGAATGCTTCCATACATTCCCATGCAAATCAACATTCGACTAAATCGATTGAGTCGCAAGTGTGTATAGGCTCTTAAGTGCCGGTTTGAATGCGTTCTTTTGTAGCTCTTTCAGAAGGCAATTGGAATCACTTCGAATTTTTTGAAATCAAAATTTACTCTAGAACGAAGCGCTTCTAAAGCGCATTTATGGAATCGAGAGGGAAGCGCCTCATCGCAATGACATGCCAATGTTAAATTCCCCACCATTGGCAGTGAGAGAGAAGCGCTTCACTGTTTTTTCGGATTGCTTCAGAAGCGCTCGGAGCTCATTCAAATGTGCACTTAAGATGTGAAAGGAAGCGCATTCACATTGGGTATTGCATTTAATTTTTACAATTATACATATATACTCACAGCCCACGCACATATGAATGTCACAAATGTCATAAGATCTTTTCACAAATTCGCTCTTGGAAAATCCATGCCAATCGTGAAAAATGTAATCCGATAGACCCAGGTGCGAATAAGAAGCTGGCGCATCATGTTGATAAAGCGAGGCGCTCTAATATACCGAAGGGGAAAAAACCCCGACGTCGAGACTTATACAAGGAGAAATTACCAAAACATAAATGCAAAATTTGCGATAAAAGTAAGACTTTTTTAAAACCAATGTTAGACACCATAAGAATTTAAGACTGTGTGTGAATTTTAATATAAAGGGAAAAAAAATTATAGGTTTTTTCCAATCACATACACTAAAGGAACATATGCGTGTGCATACAGGAGAACGTCCACATTTATGTGAAGAGTGTGGCAAATCATTCAGAACGCAAGAGTGGGTAAAAAAAAAAACATGCATATGTACATATGTACATTAGGCATATAACAAATTTTGACGAAAAATTTGGCATACCACCACGTCGTGGAAAATATCTATTGTACAAGTAATGAATATCACTTTTTTATGTGATTTCGGTTCAAAAACGTTCCGCGCACAGCTGTGTTATTATTATATTGAATCAGAATTTTCTGAAGAAAAATTAGTTTGGGTGGGTGGGGCACTTCCCTTTGGTCCATTAAAAGGCGTTTGGAGTAATAGGAAGATTATTAGTTAAATAAATATCTATTATTATGAAGAAAAACGTGTACACTGTACAAAACTTTTTGTTTTTTCAGCAGTTCTGATAAAAAAGTAATTTCGTTTTGCACGGAAACTTTTTTGCAATTTTGCAAAAAAAAAAAGATAATGCGGTTCATACTTTTTTATGCTCTATTCGTCTATGGTATGCCGTTTTTCGTATTTGCAAAAATTGTAAAAAGTTATATGCCTAATGTACATATTTACAAATTTGAATCAAAAACACTTATAGAAATGTCGTTAATGCAATTTTCATCTTAATCGCAGACTTCTTCAGCAGCATACCCTACGTCATTTTGAAAAGACCGTCGATTGCCCACAATGTCCGGCGAAATTCTATTCCAAAAGCGATTTATGTAAACACAAATCAGTACATGAGGAAGAGAAGCAACATGTTTGCGATGTTTGCAGTAAAGCCTTTCACAAGCCATATGAACTGAGGAGGCATAAAAGATATCACAGTGATGAGAAACCGTATAAATGTGACTATTGTGATATGAGGTGAGTTAAAATTTTTTCAAAAAACAAACTTAGAAACTGTATAACTCATGTATATCTCGTGTTTTCTCCTGGCTGAACAACAATAAAATAAAACAAAAACAAAGGTTCACTGTTCGTTATGGACAGCAACGTCATATGCGCATACACACCGGCGAAAAGCCGTACAAATGCGAATATTGCGAATTTGCCTTCGTTCAAGGTAACGATAAAATGAAACATTTACGCATCCATTTGGGTGAGAATGTTTATCGGTGTAAGTTATGTCCGGATGGCTTTCGGAAGTTATCACAGTTGCGTGCACACTTTGCTACGCATAAGAACGATGATGCAGAGACACAAGAGCGTAATTTGAAGGCGCTAAAGCAGGCAGAGGCCAAGCTACCACCAAAATTGGTTGAAAAAAATCAGAAGGCGACGTCATAATTATTATTATGGGAATAATAATGCAAGCACACGTTATCAATCAGTTAAATCTTTTATTTCATATTCCCGTATAGGTGGCCGTTGAAGTTATCAAATTTTTAACAAGACTTGGCATATTATGAAAAAGTAAGTATGTATAGTTTAAGAAAAATTGTAACAGATTAAAAATTAGCATTAAATCAGTTTTGGGAACTGATGCGTCTTAGGAAAAGTATATAAATACATTTTTAATTTTTTGATTTATAAGCTTTAGCTCAGAGATTTGCTTTTGCTATGCACGCGTGCAAAAGCTTTTTGTAGCTTTCACACCGATAGCCTCACACCGACACTACAGAACTCTTCGTGCGCGAAAAGAAATATTGTTTGCAAATTTTTGTTCAACGATTTCTAGTCAGCGCTAGGCTGTTGAGCTCACTGTAGACCTGTAGGCAAGCTTTGAGATGGGATTTTGGGAAATTCACCAAAATTGGTTCCATTGACAGAAAAGGGTTGCCGGAGCAGCGAAAATATGTGAACAAAATATTTTAAGATCGTGGTAGAGTTGTATAATAAATAATTATATCAAAGTGCACTCTTTAAAACAGATTGAGAAAGTGTTTTTCAGTGATCAACGAAGGATAGCTGAAGTTAAAAGTTAGTTTTGTTTTGTTTCCAAGCTCTAAAGTTTTTTAGAGCAATTCAAATGCAACTCTGTGCTGCTACTGTCCGCTATATTCACCTAAATGGGTTCCGTCATTTTTTCTTTTTCACCTAACCTTGCCTACAGGTCTACAGTGGTTGAGCTAGAAGGTTGTGCTGCTCGCGCAGTCTCTGAACGCTTGTAAATGATTGTGCGTTAGGGGTCGTTTTTTTTTAATCTAATTTTTTTACGTAATATTTTTATTAGGCTTTGTTTCTTGCTCTTATTTTGTTTGTGTTTTTTTGTGAAGTTAATAATAGTATCCATTTCCAATTTCAAAATTTTAGTCTTCGACCATTATTGAGTTTCTTTTGGGTGTAGGCAAGAGCTTTTTGTGCTTTTAACACATGCACAATATGTGAGAGTGTTAGTGTGATAATCCCTGCTTTAGCTATGTATATGTGTATGTGGCAAAATCGACAACTGCGGCTAAAATTAAACTGAAGAAACTTATTCTCTGAGCAAAAAAATAATACTCAGAAAATAACCATTATTTTCTAATCGATAAGTAAAACTCAAAAAATAGCTTTCATTTTGTAAGCGAAATACAAAACCCAAAAAATAAAATATTCTGAGCAAAAAATAGAACTCAGGAAATAACTTACTTTCTAAAGCCTAGTACTGAGTTCACCGCCGTGAAATTTCGCCAGCAACAAGCATTCATTTTGCCGTGAAATGTTTCAAGAAAAATTTTTTGTCAAATGGAAATAAATGCCAAAACGAAAACTGAGCAAATGTAAAAAAGAAAAAATTTGGAGCATCGCCTCAGAACCACTTTCAAATTTTGGCCAATAAAAAAATTTTTATACAAAATATAAATTTCAATTTCAACAAATGTCACTTTTCACTCGAAAATAAATGGCATTGTATATTTAAATTGGCGTGAAAAAATGTTGCTGGCATGATGTTTGCATGTTGCGCAACTTTTTCACGGCAGGAACTCAGTACAACTTTGTCGTGAAAGATCTGTGAAATTTTACACATGTTTCACAGTCAGTTTTTTTTGTATGGATTTTGACAGCAGTTTCACGTGAAACTCGAACTCAGTACTATGCTTAAGCGAAAAATAAAACTCAAAAATAACTTTTATTTTCTGATCGAAAATAAACTTATTTTCTTGGAGTAAACGCTTAAATTAGTATAATACAAGATTCTTTGAAAGCGTTTTTTGCAAACGGTTACTAAAGTGTTTACTGGGAAACTGCTACCTCAATCCATGATCCAATTAAAAGGTCATGCCAGTTCGCTGACCGCCATATTTCTTTCGGTTTTAGAAAAAAGTTTCAGGTCCTCATACGTCATTTCCTTTTGCAATTGGCACAGCTGTTTGTTTGGTTGTTCGCGGCTTTATTGGTCCTGTGACGTAAGCAGTATATGGCGGTCAGCGAACTGGCATGACCTTTTAATTGGATCATGATGAGATAATTGTTCTCATTGCTGTTTTACTGTCACTTAGTACAAACATGGTAAAAACTTTGTACAAAAATTACGAATAATTCCGACTGAAAAATACTCGGATTTTTAACAGGCTTTTATTAGTTTCACCTGTATGTATGTATGTATGTAATTTCTAGCTGCTGTCTAAAAATATGCAACATATTTACTAATGAGATTAGGTTATAACCACCGCTATGTTCCAATAGATGGCGCGCGTGTATTTATATTTTTAAAATATTCACTTATTTAGTTTTGGGACCAAAGTTTATATTTCCTTTGTATTCATAGTTGTAGTACCACCTCTTCTGTCTTTAGGCGAGTTCCCGTGGCAGTGATCCAGATCCGGATAAGAAGTTTGCATGCAAATCCAACAAGAATTTTGTGATCCTGGTGTTTATCTGTATCAATTTCGGATCCGTATAGATTGTAATAGATTTTTTTGATCCAGATAAATACCAGGATCACAAAATTGTTGCATTTGCTTGCAAAATTTGTATCTGGATCTGGATCACTGCCACGGGAACTCAGCTTTTGTCTATTAAACAAAAGTAAGGGTGAAAACAGAATCGGTACGTAACGACACGACATTGCGACAACGACAGTACCTTGACGTAAAAATGTCGGTGCGAAGCCAGCGACTGAAACATAATAAATGCGGCAACGACCGTCTCTACTGAAGGCTCGTTGCTGCCACATTACAGTTTTTCATTCACAGCTAAAAAGTTTTTGATTCAGATCGTAATTTTTTAATGTAAACTAATATATTAAATAGTTAAATTTATTAATTGAATGCTTTAAACTGTTATTATATTTGGCTGTGTATAAATACTTCTGCTTTTTTTGTAAAGTTTCGTTAGATTTATTGAGCTGTCAAAATTTTCATATTTTATAATGCAGTGGCAACTCATCGTCCGCTCGTAGTCGTCACCAAAATTAGAAATCGGCCGAAGTTGACGACAACGTAATTTTGTCGGTGGCCGACGTCGTGTCGCGTCGTCTTTATTATAATTGCTTTCATAAGAATGCATGGGTTTTAATTTTTGACAGGCTGTCGTTGTCGCAATGTCGTGTCGTTACGTTCCGATTCTGTTCTCACCCTAAAGCTCAAATTAGTTATACAGTAACAGTATCGTTATAAAACAGCTGATTAGCCAAGGGTAATGGCGCAATTTTTTTGGCGCTGAAAAATAACACCAGCGCCAACCGTGGCGCCGCGCACTGTTCTGGCGCAATAACACCTTTAGCGCAATTGCCATGGAATAATGGATAAATAACACTTGTTCGCTTCTTACTGTTTACCATCCCCGTTTTATTTCTTTTGGCGCAAAATTAATTTTAATTTTCAAAATCATTTGGAAACATATTCCGTATATTTGTGAAAATATGCTGGAAATTAGAGTCACTTAGATCACTATCAAGCATTCATAATTGTGACGGTGTCATATACGCTGTGCTGTTATTGGCTTTGTGGTGGTGCCATTTTACACTAGCGCTATATTGGTGCTGGTGTTAGCGCACGAAATTGAGTCGGTTTTATGTTGCAATATTGAGTTGGCGCAAAATTGTGTTGGCGCTATATTGAGTTGGCGCATTTCCCAAATCGGAGTTAGCGCAATAACGCCAGGGTTGGTGTTAGCGCAATTGCGCCGCGCAGCGCAGTGTTACCCATGCCTACAGCTGATCAACCAACCTTATGGGAAACAATGTATTTGATTAGTGATTCGCTTGTCGGTAACGCTATCAGTAACAACCAAATGAATTTTGGATTTCAGCCGTAACGCTAACCAGCTGGTCGATTTTTTCAGTTGTTCACTGTCATGACCCAATAATAATATGGTCGTAGCAATCAAAAGAGAACACGCAATTAGCATTAATACAAAATATGATAATTTCGCAACCTAAAAAACCAAAAGAAGAACAGCGACTATTGCTATGGTCACCTTTATTGGGCTATGATCACTGTTCAGCTGTTTACTGTTACTGCACCAATAATCGACCAAATTCCCAACAAACACTGAGGTTAGTTATCGATTTGAGAGTGACTCGAGGACTAGCCTCATTCTCAAACCTCTAACGTTAGAGGACGACTCGAAAATCTATCGAGAATCATAGCGTTCTCAAACAAAAGGATACCCAATTCTCAAATCGAGAAAATTATAATTCTCGAATCGAATTCTAATGTAGTTCTCTAATGAGATTCTAATCAGAATTTGTAAATACTTCCAATTGAAATGAGAAAAAAAAGCTTTGTATCCTTTTACATGATTTTTTCATTGTTTAGATTTTATTAACGCAATATGTGCCTAAATTGCATATTATTATATATATTGACATGTATATGTTTACCACATTTATAAGAACTGAAATTTAAACAAAATTCAGTCTTATTATTTAAATTAAAGGTACTTCTTGTACTTTTTAATGGAAAACATTGTACTACGGTAATATTAACTTTACCATTTTTTAGTATATAATTTCAATATGTGTATGTATATTCAATATATCACAGAAATATATTGAGAATTGATAAAAGGCGTGAGATTTGGATCCTTCTCTAATCACTCGCTAATCGAATTCTAGTGTAGTTTTCAACCCTAGTTATCGATTTGAGAATATATAGAGAATTACACTAGTTATCTAAGGTAATCTCGACAAAATTTCTAACGTTAGAGACTGTGTTTGCTGGGTTAATACCGATACTGTTACTATTATGGAAATAAAGTTAATGCATAACTAATTTAAGCTTAAATCAACTACAGGGCGGAGGGCGCTATATGCCATATGTATTTCCCTTGCATGATCCAATTAAAAGGTCATGTATCAGGTCCTCATACGTCATTTCCTTTTGCAATTGGCACAGCTGTTTGTTTGGTTGTTCGCGGCTTTATTGGTCCTGTGACGTAAGCAGTATTTGACATTACCGCCTACTGGCATTACCGTCTCAATATAAATACCGTGTTTCCCTTGTATGGAAGAAGCATCGGATTCACTTCCTCGCACGGGAAGACATAAAATTGAAGTCACTTGAGGTCGGTGTTATGATCGCATATTTTTAATTCGAAAACAAAATTTTGCGTTTACATATTTATATTTTTTGTTGGTTTGCTTATTTTGACATCATTTCGAATTTAAAAAACCAATTCATAATTCCGAAAAGAAATTAAGGCTGAGATCCTAAAACGCAATTCCCGGAGAAAGCGTAAACGCCAGCTATTCCACGAATAACATGTGCAAGAATGTAAAAACAACCTACAAAACAGAAAGAAGAAGAGCAACTTATATATTTTATATATATATAATATTATTATTATATAAATTGTCAAAGTGTTAATTGTAGCAAGCATCTGGAATTTCGCTTTGCTTGGTTGTCTTGCTAGAAACAGCTGACTTTTTTTCATTACCTAAATTGTCAAACTTTATGTGTTTGTTGCTTTTCTTGCAGGTAATATAGATTCATTATTTCTTGGCAGAACCAGAGTTCAGTTGTGCACTTTTTTTTAAATCTTAAAAAAATAGTAGTAGAATTTCTTGGGAACTGCGTACCGCAAAAGAAAATATGACAAAATAAATTTTTCTTGAGCATTTCTTGTACGTAAAATTTTATAGATTTTTTGGTTTTCTTGAGAGCTGCTTAGAGCCTATACACACTTGCGATTCAATCGATTTAGTCGAATTGGGCTGTTGTATGCAAATCCAACGGTTTCAGTTGTTCGACTAATTGAATGTAGTGTGAATGCTTCCATACATTCCCATCAGTGATGTGATACGTAGGGAAAATTCCCTACATGTAGGGATTATAGTCGGAAAAAAGTGACCGTAGGGAAAGAAGGACAGATTTTTATAAAATAGCTAAATGTAGGGATTTTTTGGCAAAGTCAAATCAAAATTTCAATTCAACTTTTTTTCACTTCAACACTGACTGTCGATCTGAATAATGAAAATGCTGCGAAGATGACTTAAATCGCGAACCCTTCAATGACGTAATTGGAGAGGGAATACCGTATAGTGAACTATCTAATAACACGATACTTTTAATCAGGGCATCGGAGCAAAAGATTTTTTTGCTCTGGCTACGCTACGAATTTTTTTTCCCTTACGACCAACTAGATGGTATTTTGTTGGTATTTCGTTTGGCTTTTTCAATATAGCTTGCTCGCTTACACCAACGCAAAACTGTATTTGACCATCTCCTTCACACAAAAAACCTTGTAGAATACCAGAAAAAGCGTAGTGTCATATGGGCTAAAGCAAAGTATTTGACGCAATAACTTTGTTTTTTATTATTTTTTAGAGAAATGCTGTACCTATGATAGTATCAATGAAATGTTTCGTTCCCTTACATATTTATATGCCTACGTCTACCTACCTATATATCGCACGTTTTATTCAATAGGGATTTAACTAAAAAAAATTTTTTTTTGGGAAAACGCAACCAAACTTGTAGAGCCTATACACCATAGATGCCCACACAAATACAGTCTCATTTTGCCGTAGTGTTGATGCATGGCGCTTGGTCGCTAGAAACGTGAGTTGCCACTTCCCTGTAATGG
The DNA here is from genome assembly GCA_960531455.1 of Urophora cardui. Lineage (NCBI taxonomy): Eukaryota > Metazoa > Arthropoda > Insecta > Diptera > Tephritidae > Urophora > Urophora cardui. The sequence continues at coordinate 32,193,338 of OY482671.1, forward strand.
CACCGACCTGAGGTGTTTTTTGTTTGCTAATGATGATTTTAGGCTAATGATAATTTTCCACCTTTGTTATTTAAAATACTTGTACGTAAATACATCTCACACTTAAATGATAAATATAAATATACAGCCTTGCCCAAAAGTATTACACACCAATGTTTCTGTAAAATCATATTCATACGTATGTATATGAAAATATAATAAATATCCCAATATGCAAAATACATTTGTTATAAGTTTACAATAAACTTACTTCAGTAAGCAAAAATTTCGAAAATCTTTAATATAAAACTTGTAATTCATTTAATAGTAATTGCTGAATCAACGAAACCCTAATTCTATAATTGCATTTCACGTTTGGAAAGAAATTCTTAATAAACATTTTTATACAATGTTTTGTAAACGTGAGGTGAAAAATTTCTCCCAAACAAAAAAAAATGCGCTACTCGGGACTCGAACCTACGCTCCTTTGTCCGTAGGCAGCATACCTCACCATTATGCTACAATCGTATTCGGAATTAGAGTTTTTGACAATAAATAAATCTAATTCGTGCACGTCATCACACATTTTGGACATTTTCGCAAATACAAATTATTTACTTGCATTCATAATTGCGCATAACGGTTACGCAGCTGGCAACCACGAGCTAAAATTCAGAAGAAAAACAACCAACAGCAAAGTCGACTGAAGCAGTGCTTTGCTACGTCACGTCAGTATACATATATGGCTCTGCGACAGCGCTGTGCTCGCGAGCAGCTTCGTGGGCATCTATGCTATACACACTTGCGACTCAATCGATTTAGGCACTCTGCACACGAGGCGTATCGTCATAGACGCGTACGAGACATTTCATGTAGCGTCGATTTCTCTACGCCTCAAGATCTGCACACGAAGCGACATGAAACTTCGCTGCACAAAACAAACAAACAAATTAATAATACGGTATTTGCTTTAAATTTCGAAGCTTTAAATAGAAAATATGAAAAATTTTACGGAATCTTCCATTTTCTTTCATTATACACTGATTTTTTCCGATTTTTTACACAAATTTTACTGCTTTCATAAATTCCACCAAGTGGAAAAATGTAAACAAACATCTTCTTCTTCCTGTTTTCTAAGCGTAGTACGCCTAGCTACCAGCACTGCTTTACGCCAAGCGACATGTAGCCAGCATACTTTGACGAATGCTTGAATCTGACGACTCGTGTGCAGCCCTCAATTGAAATATACGTGCGCGACATCAAAGCGTACAGCTTTCGCCTGTAGTATCTAATACGCGTCTAAAGCAGTACGCTCCGTGTGCAGAGTGCCTTAGTCGGGCTTTGATTTGCATGGGAATGTATGGAAGCATTCACACTACATTCAATTAGTCGAACACCTGAAACAGTTGGATTTGCATACAACAGCCCAATTCGCTTAATCGATTGAGTCGCAAGTGTGTATAGCAAAGATGACTTGATACGAAACTCTTTTTTACTCTCTCACTTTTATGATTTTCCCACGGGTTTTCTGTGGCTTTGTTGCCAGCATCAACACAACAGAAAACCCGGCCGATCAGCTGTTTGTACAAATTGCAGGTGCCAGAAGGGAAAACACGCCAAAATAAATAGGCGCATTTGGTGGATTTAGATTTTTTGTTTTGTGTGTTAAATTTTGTTGAAATAATAATGAATTATGAAAAATATCGAGGTAATTGTATTGCTCGTGTATAGTGCAGTGCAGTTTATTGTTTCAACTGGAAAAAAATTGTGTTTCAGTTAAAATTATAAAAAATATGTTAATGAGATGGAACGCGGGCAGCGGTTATTCAGTAGATTTATATATATCTCCGGTTAAAAATTATTATATTTCAGTTCTAATATATTCACATTTTAATAGAATTGCAAAATAGAGTAAAATATTTCTTAAAAAATACCACCCAACTACATGTATTATCGTTCACCACTTTTTGTGCGTTATTCTTAATTTGTCTAAGATTGGGTTTTGAACACGAATATTCAGAATGTGGGAAAGTCATACTAGAGTAAGTGCGGGTAATGTGGAATACCCATTTTATTTTCCTCTGTAAAATCATGAATCTGCATGCAATTTCAAAGAAAATTTTCTAATAAGATACTTGAAGTTTTACGAACAAAGGAAGCATAAAGCAGTAGTCTTACAGCTGAGAGTTTCAGAGATATTTAAGAAAATATCTTAAAAGTCATAAACAACCTATTGAAAAAATTGGCGGGTAATGTGGTATACCATGTCGGGTAATGTGGTATAGTATACCACGGATCAAAAGCTTCTATATTGCGGGTATGGCTATAATGTCCGTCTAATATAAGCAGCACAGGTTCACATGCAGATGGTTTTGTAACCCTTAAAAAATAGCTTAACCATTCTGTGAAGATGGGAATCTGAACCAACTGACAAATGACAAGTCTAGCCCGAGCCAGGTAGAGCGTTCTTCATGAGAAGAGGATGGTGGTTATTACGCGGAAATATAAAACCGGAGGAACGAATCTGCCTCCTGCGCTCGTGCAAGTGATAATGGTTACAAGTGATTCTCGTTCAGCTGAAGTAATTATTCCAATTTGGTTTTTCCTTTTCTAGCGAATATTTGGGGTTATTGCGAAGGTACTACTGATTTCTGGTTCCGTCCACGTTCCAAATATGAGTTGGTGAGAAATTATATTTTATGTATTCTTTTTCAAGTATTTCGAAAATTATAGGTGGTCCCAGTTTAGTTTCTAATAGTTTGACGGTGGGTTTCTCACTCCTTGTCATACGCTGCAGCGTAGTACGAGGGACACAGACTTTTTGAAAGCCAATAGAATACCCATTTCCCGTCTCCTTACTGTTTGTATAGGGTTTTCATATCCTCTGCTCTCCATTTTCGTGTTTTTAATTGAAAGAGTTATTTAGTATAGTTTTTCGGCATGTTTTTAATTGAAAGAGTTATTTAGTATACTATACCACTTTACCCGCATTTACCTATACCACAATAGCCGACATGGAGTTTTATCCCATTATTCTTAAATAACTAATTATACACAAATGTGCACAAAATATTGAATATGCAGTTCACAGAAAATATAATCACTTATTACCTTACAAGTAATAAATGTAGTTTAAAATTATTGGTATTTCTGCAAAAAATCGGTTTGTCTGAACAAAAAAAAAAGTCAATAGCAATACCGCGCAGTTTTATTACAACTGACTCACAGTATCGCGTACAAAGAACAAGTTCAATCCTGCTTTACTATTTTTCTGCGAACGCCGATCTCTTTGGATAGGTCCCATTATTTTCACGTTCATACTTTCCGAGAAAAGGAGGTGTACCACATTAGCCGCCTATACCACATTACCCGCACTTACTCTATCCTGTGTATCACTTTTGTGGTTATATCCTTATATTAATTTGGTATAAACAAAATTTTATTATTGCTAGTCTTCAATAGCATAAGGAAGCCGAATAATTCCCAGAATTAATATGTAAAATACCCATTATCAGTTTTCGAACAGAGTGGCACCAATGAAAAATGTTATAAAAAATGCGCATTTTGACAGCGCTCTCACGAAATGAAGAGTTTCGTATCTAGTTATCTTTGGTGTATAGGCTCTTATAATTTCAAAGAGTTTCCTTCTACGGCTAACTACAAAATCACTTTTATTTCCGCCATTTTTATCGTTTTGAGTATTTTATAAGACTAGACTCAAAGGCATGACCCAGTTATTGAAATATATGGCAAAACCCCAGAAATCGAAAATTTCGAGTTAAATCCCTATTGCATAAAACGTGCGATATATATGTTACATACAACGCATTAATACATATATTTTTTTATTATTATAATAATTGTTCAAAACAGTACATCATTAGTATTTTATTGTAATTTTTTTTGATTTCTTTGAGAGCCAGTGTGTATGCAGTATGCAGTAGAACAGCCGATTTTCATTATTTAGTAAAAGAAAAAACGTTCATCTACTGCCGTGCGGTTTCTTCATTGTTCTAGCATGGAAATAACTAAAAAAAAAGTGTAGGGAATTACGTAGGGAAAATTTGAAACAAGCGTAGGGAAAAGTAGGAATTTTTTTCTTGCTCTGTAGGGAATTTCCAAAAAAGTATCTACCATCACTGATTCCCATGCAAACCAAAGCCCGACTAAATCGATTGAGTCGCAAGTGTGTATAGGCTCCAGGGTTGCGTGATTTTGATTTGACTGAATCACTAATCAAAAATATTTTCTGATTCTTGATTTAAAATATTTTCAAATCAAAGATAATTTTTATTTGTGATTCCTTTCAAAAAAGAATCAGAAATACCCTAAGATTCGTGATTCAAACTATTTTCAAATCAAAGATAAATTTTATTTGTCATTCGTTTCACAAAAGAATCAGAAATATCCTTTGATTCGTGATTCAAACTATTCTCAAATCAAAGATAAAATTGATTTGTGATTCATTTCTCAAAAGAATCAAAAATGTTTTTTGATTCTTGATTCAAGCTTGATTTCGAATCATGATTCTTAATAAGTTTTTGATTCGAATAAAATTTTTGATTCGAATCAAATTCAATCAAAAAATTATTTTGAATCAAAACTTTATTTCAAATAAGTGGCTATGCACATACATACATACGTATGTATGTATGTACGTACGGCGTAGCACAAACGTAAATACGACAATCAGAAATATGTATATATGTACATACATACATACACATGTACACATTTGGCGTCAGCATACAATTTGGCTGTTGTTGCACTTTTGGTGCAGTTTATACATTTTTGTGTTTTAAATTACCGAGAATGTACTTGAATATTTCTGACATGCTACAGGATTTTTTATTCTAAACATATTTTTGATTCGAATCAAATTATTGATTCGAATAAAATTTTTGAATCAAGAATCAAAAAAGATTTTTGATTTTTTTGAGAAATGAATCACAAATCAAATTTATCTTTGATTTGAAAATGGTTTGATTCACGAATCAAAGGGTATTTTTGATTCTTTTGAGAAATTAATCACAAATAAAAATTATCTTTGATTTGAAAATAGTTTGAATCACGAATCGAGTTGTTTCTTTATTTGAAAGTTGATTTGAAATCAAAATTGATTCGAATCACGCAACGCTGATAGGCTATAACAGCTCACATGGATAGCGATAAAGTTACAATAAGGTTAACGATACTGAAATACTTATAAGTCACCAATGTCTGAACCTTAAGCATTTCAATGTTATAAATTTGGTTATGATAACGCTAATCAACGAAATGAAATTATTTTGATAATTTCTTTTCGCTAATCAACGAAGTGGTATTATTGCGTTAATTTCATTATCGTTATTTTGCGAATATAAATTATTTTGATAATTGCGTAAACGGTAAAAGCTGAATAGTTTCAACGGAAACGATTGCTTTTTTTCGGTAAACGATAATATTAACGTTACGATGCATCCTTGTTTTCTTGTATGCATAAGTTGCTTGGCCAATTGAAAGTGGACGTTTGACAATTGAGATATGCTCTAAGCACATTCGAACCGGCGAGCGACAAGCAGCAAGCTGTAAAAATTAAAATGCACACGTTCTTATGGGCGCACATATTTTAACGCCAGCACGACTTCACGGCAGAAGGGTTGCATTTGTCGCTGCCGCCAATATAGAGCTATTTCTATTGACAAGCGACAATGCACATGTACAGGCAGAAACGTGTCTATGTGTGCATTTTAAATACGTGGCCATGTTCAACGCCGTCGTCTTTAAAATATTTCAGTGGACCTATTCTGTAACAAATTTGCGACTATTTTCGGATCGGTATCGTAAATTTGCGATCTTTTTTGCGATTATGCTATTCTGTACCATTTTTCGGTCGAATTCTATAGTATATTTTGACAGATGTTTCCGATAATCATCGCAGAGGTATCGAGGGAAATTTTTGTGTCGGTAGATTTTGCGATTATCGGTCGCAAAATAAGCTACAGAATTCCAGCACAGATGTTTACTTCAGACGACGTTTGATGTCATGAAGTTGATCGACAGATGCTGCTCTGTAGTTGCTGGTTCGAATGTGCTTAGAGTAATAGCAAAGCGGGCAACAACAAAATGTATTGCAGGGTTGCTTTTCCGCACTGCGGTAACCTTATGGATCAACCTTGGATTGAGGTAGCAGTTTCCCATTCAACACTTTGGTAACCATTTGCTAATTAAGAGCGCTTTCACATTACTCGGTGCGGTATCGGATCGACATTTTTGGTTTTTACCGAAAGTATACCGAAACCTTACCGACCACATGTATTTCAATGGCACTTTCACATTAGTGTTGCATACATGAAATCGGAGCGGATTAATTTCGGTATACCGCAACGCGGTAAGACCGGTCAGTAAAATTTAAGGAATTACTGCATACATTTTTGCGGCGTGATAAAAGAAGAAGAACAAACTCAGTAAAACTCGTTTCGGTAATAAATGTAGCAAGTTATAATTAGGGATGGCAACAATAACCGGAAAAACGATTATAATCGGTTAATTTCTTTCGGTTAACGGTTAAAATGTATCGGTTTTTTCATTTTGATTATTTTTTCGATTAACCTTTTTCCTCTCAAGTCGAAAATAGTCGAAAGGAAATAATCGAAGTTGAGAATTTCCGCCCTTTTCATCCGAGTCCGAATTCGGTTACCTACGATATTGTGAGTATATCCAAAAAACCGCAATAAATGTTCCCTCCAGTTCCCGAATGGACGATTTTATCGTCATTTTGACGATTTTTAATAATAAATGATTTTTTTTCGTTTATTATATATATATTTTTTAAGGAATAATTGTTATCGAAAAACGGTTATAATCGGTTAGTTCCTCACAATTATTCGCGATTAATAATCGAATGCTTTCGATTAACCTTAAAAGCGGTTAATCGGTTATTTAATTTTTTTTGCCATCCCTAGTTATAATGTCTTCGTCTTCGCTAGAAGCATAGATAACTAGATACGAAACTCTTTGTTTCGTGAGAGCGCTGAAAAATGCGCATTTTTTATAACATTTTCCATTGGTGCCACTGCGTAAAAAAGTGAATGTGGGTATTTTAAAATAAAATTTGGGGGTATTTCGTTATTTCTTGCAAATGAATAATATTACGTAATTTTTGCTGCAAAATATGAGAGTGACTTCGCAATTATACTTGAGTATTTAAAATCATGTAAAATGGTTTATATGTTATTAAACCAGTTAATAAAATGCACGCAAGTATTTCATTCAAATTTTGTTTCCAGGCTAAAAAGGAAAATGATATTGTGTTTTCATTGAGAAATCAATTAATATAGCATTAATTTTAAGGCAAATATTTTATATTTATAGTATATCCTACTTCCCATATCTAGATATTTGTTGCATATTTTTGATTCAAAAAGGTAAATATGCAAACAATTCCATTCTCACCCCTTTTCAAACTTTATTATACATTTTTAATTCACTTCTCGATTAATATAATAAGTAATAAAGTCATTTAATGAAATGGTGGCAAATATCCAAAATCCCTCATTTGTTTATTATTTATGGTGGATTTGATCTGGTTTGTGGTATCAGCTGATTTTGCTGTCAGCTGTTTTCCCTGATTCGTCAGTGTTTGAAAGTGAAAAGACAGTTCAGGCCCCCGTGAGAGCAGATAAATTTGAGAGTTTCGTATCTAGTTATCTTTGGCTAGAAGACATTATTGTTATTATTGAGTGATTTGTTGAAGTTAAAAATTTTGTTTTGCAAATTTCAATGTTTGTTTTCCTATTTTCTGCCGATTACGCACCGATATAAGTATATTGTTACTAATGTTAGGATTACGATTTCTAGAATTAAGGTTCAAACGTAAATTAACCAATGGTTGTATGTTTGAAATAAATAAATAAATAAATAAAAAAGTATTCCCACAAGTGTGAAAAACACAGCAACGCGGAATCGTTTCGGTAAGCTGAAAATACCGAGCAAAAAATGTCGATCCGATGTCGTACCGAGTAATGTGAAAAGGCCCTTCAAAGAAGCTTGAATAATTATGCTAATTTAAACATCTCCAGAGATGACTTGATACGAAACTCCTTGCTCTCCCACGGGTTTTCCCAGGGGTTTTATTTGGCTTTGTGCCAGCATCAGCACAACACAAAGGCTTTGTTCAGAAACTCAGTTTGAAGCGCAACCTGATTTTTTAGTAGAAGCAGAGCGTTCATAAACGTCAATTTTGTATGAAGCGTCGCTCATCACAATCCATGGAGGAACAATAAGAGCCTATACACACTTGCGACTCAATCGATTTAGTCGAATGTTGATTTGCATGGGAATGTATGGAAGCATTCACACTACATTCAATTAGTTGTACAACTGAAACAGTTGGATTTGCAGCCCAATTTCATTCCAACTGAAACAGTTGTACAACTGCTTGATCAGCAAGGCGCCCTTCTACGTATTCACACTTGAGACAATTTAGTCGAACGACTACAACAACAACAGTGATATTCGTAGTGGAAAGAGTTGCCATACTGACAGCACTACTTTTATTTCACTTTTGGTAAATTGTAGAGATTGAATATTTCAATTAATATTTTCAAAATGTTTAAAAACAAAAGGTTCGTTTCTTATTAACTACACCATTTCCAGATGGATTTTAGAAAGCGTTAACTGGATTTTAGAAAGGGGAAATTGGATTTTAGAAATGTCAATTGGATTTTAGAAAGGGGAAATTGGATTTTAGATATGTCAATTGGATTTTAGAAAGCGTTAAAAGGATTTTAGAAAACAAAATTGGATTTTTGAAAGCGTGAATTGGATTTCAGAATGTGCGTTTAAAATAAATTTTACACAGAATTTTTCGAATAGAAATTCTTTATTGCGTATGAAAGTATAAATTAATAATTATATAAATTTTCGAAAATCCAATTTACAGTTTCTAAAGTCCAATTTCCCTTTTCTAAAATCAAATCGACATATCTAAAATCCAATTTTCCCTTTCTAAAATCCATTTGGCTATTCTAAAATCTAATTTCCCCTTTCTAAAATCCAATTGACATTTCTAAAATCTAATTTCCCCTTTCTAAAATCCAATTGATATTTCTAAAATCCAATTTCCCCTTTCTAAAATCCAATTGACATTTCTAAGATCCAATTTCCCCTTTCTAAAATCCAGTTTCCCCTTTCTAAAATCCATCTGGAAATGATGTAGTTATAGACAAGAATTATCTAACTAAGGATATTTACTTCCGTTTTCATATGTTTCTTGATATTGTTGTTCTCTTCAAATGTCATTAATCGCATTTTAAAATAGAAATAATGAAAATGAAATTTCAAGAAAATTATTAATGGCTGATTTTTACTATTTTTCCGTTTCTTGTACTTCTGTTCGTTTCGCCTTTATGAGCGTAATTCCTTCCGTTTTTCTCTTTTCATTTACTTGACAGCTAGTTGCTAGTTTAATAAGAAACAAAGCCAAACAATGTATGCACTTTTTGTTTATTTTATTGTTTTTTATTTATTAATCAAGTTGACAGCTGACAAGAAGGTGCTTTCATGTAAGAATGCAGATAAACTTTAACAATTTAATACTTCATCACTTTATATGAAGACCACTAATGTAAAATTTGCTGAGTAAAATGTGAACATTGGCAACACTATGTCATTGTCAATCGCACGACTATTTAGTCTCAAGTGTGAATAGCTGCCACCGATTCGACTAAATAGTTGGAGTAGTGTGAATACAGCAGTCCAATTCGACCAAATCGATTGAGTCGCAAGTGTGTATAGGCTCTAAAGGAGAATGCATAAGATCAGCTGACTTCTTCAATCTTCATAAACACACACGAACACAAGCATTTTTTTTGTTGACATAATCCACACACACGCACCCTAGCATTTCCATAGGGGCCACATCTGTCAAATTCTTCTACATTCCTCTTTGCATGGCACTTCTGGCCCCACTATGTATGAAGGTGTGTCGTTATGCATTCTCCATTATTGTTCCTCCATGTCACAATCATCAAAAAAATAATTACTGCCGCTGTTGCGTTTCATGCTGCGTTTCTGAACATAGCCAAAACCCCGCCGATCAGCTGTTCTCACGGTTGCCACAAACAATTTTGATTTTGTACCAATTTTTAAATTGAAATGTACCAACCAATATAGTATCCACCCACCAAAAAGTCAGCGTTATTTAAGAATTAAAACAGCAGATTTAAAGGCTTAAGAAATAAGGCCTGAAAATTATAAGGGTAGAAAATTTGAATGGCGTAAGACTTAAAATAAGGCTGATTTTCCTGTGTTGATGTGATCAGGCCATAGGGAGTAATCTCTCTCTGAGAGCACACCTTTTTCCTGAGGCTTATCCGCCATGTGAAGTAAGGCCTAGATAAGTATTAGAGAGTTACTGCTTGCCCAGAATGTTGTACTACAGCTACGGACTACATAGCTTACTACATCAGCTGATGACTGATTTTGTGGCAACGCTCGAAAATGTGAACACAATGGTGTAGCTCAGTGTATCTCATATATGTCATCTTTTTTATATTTTTGTACAGGGGATTCCTTAAATTCCATAAAAACTCTATTTTTTACAAGTTCAATTCATTTTTCCGTTTCTTCGTCCTTCATTTCGAATTTCCGTCATTAAAAAATTGAGCTGTCACACTGTAGCGCGCTACAAAGTTAAAGTTAACTCTACTTCTACTACAGCCACAACTACACGCTACAGACACAGCTACACATTGTGGGCATTGCAATGCAATTGTACTGTTTTAACTTTTGACAGCTCTTACTACGTACTACAGCCACACCATTCTGGGCAAGCAGTTAGAAGCAGACAGAGTGAGTGCATAACAGAAGCAGAGCTGCCAGCAGACTCCTTTTACATACCTGCACTGCGTTTCTGTAACTGAACTCTATCAATCTTTTCGCCTGAGTGACGTCATAATGACGTCAATCGATAGATTCTCACCTGCTTTTTAGGTGGTGACAAAGTGTGGAACGCATTAATGTGACGTCATTTTGATCGAAAATTTTCGCGATTTTGTTACAGAAACTCACTACTGATTTGTCAACATAAGCAAAGTTTTTTGCCGGGTATAGTGAAACTACATACACATACATACGGCTATGTCCCAGTTGGAAAAGGTAATGTATGGTCATCTATAAATGGATATAAAGGCCATAGGATCTATACATTCCAGAATGCATGATTTTTTTCATTGTGATGTCCTCTGATGCATCCTCTTTTCCCTGCCAAGGTAAGGCAAAAAGGAATGTTTGGATGAGAGTCGCTCTTGCCGTGATCTCAGTGTCGGTTTATTTTCTCACTTAAAAATAAAAAAAATACTTTTTTTGCATTTTTCTCTTCATTCTCTCTCCATCCGATTTCCAACTAGAAATATGTAACTTCACTCCAGCTTGTTCTCCTCTGCTTCTCTCATTGTCGCACCATCTTCCCCTTCACTGCTTCACCCATGTGGGACATTCAACATTATATTGATCTTTAGTGTCGCTCAAGACCAATCTATACAGGTCCTCTTATGTGAAGCAAAATAGGTGATTACAGTTAGATGGCGTCTTTTAAGAATGTCAAAAGCAGAGAAAACGCGAGCGAACACACAAACGCACAACCGAACACACAAGCTATTTCCACGAAAAACACGTGCAAGAATGCAAAATCAAAACAAAAGACAATATTTTGACATAAGCTACAAACTCGCGTAAGAAGAGGTACTCTCCCTTGCATGGACCTTCTATAGTTAGGTTATGGTGTCGCTTTTATGCGTCCGTTTGTTAAAATAGACTCTGTGAATTGTTGTCGTCATTGTAAAAGAGCAAAACTAGAGAAAACCTGATTCTCCTAATTGGTGTTTTTTTTTTTTTCTTGCTAGATTCAATGTTATAGCTGAGAGCCGATGACTGACCTCTTCGCTTACCTAGGGTTGCATTCTGGAATGTATCCGATTTCCTATAAGTTGGAAGGTATAGCTGAGAGCCGATGACTGACCTCTTCGCTTAACTTGGGTTGCATTCTGGAATGTATCCGATTTCCTATAAGTTGGAAGGTATAAATGAGAGCCGATGACTGACCTCTTCGCTTACCTTGGGTTGCATTCTGGAATGTATCCGATTTCCTATAAGTTGGAAGTTAAAGCTGAGAGCCGATGACTGACCTGTTCGCTAACCTTGGGTTGCATTCTAGAGTGTATCCGATTTCCTATAAGTTGGCAGCCACACAACATAGAGTTTAGATGAAATCATAGTTTTTTTTGGAATACATACTATAATGTAAATTTTTCGTACATCTATTCATGCGTCCGCAAGGTCATGCATGACCACCTTTCCAACTGGGGTTCAGAAACGCAACAGCGGCAGTAATTATTTTTTTGATGATTGTGATGAGCATAGGTGGCACTACCACATTCAAGCGATGACCGAAAAATGAGCGTGTGTTGGTGCGCCTACTGTAGGCCAAAGTGAAAAATTATTACAGATAGTCTGCATGCAGATGTTGAGCGAGCAGGGTTATGCGCGCACGCTTTGCGAAATTATGAAAGAACGTACGTATACACATATGTATGTATTTGTGTACACACATTATTTGCAAATAAAATAATTTCAAGCGACGGCCACCTAACGAGCACTTGCTTTTACGCCAGTCGAAAGGCAACTAAATAATTTTTGATAAGCTACGATCGCCTAGTCCCATCGTAAGCGCTCTTTATTTGTCTGTGGTAGTGACAATCGGTGTGTATACGTACACGGGCGCTTACTCTCATTTAGCATGTGCTAAGGTTTTGCCCACCTTTGGTGATGAGCCCCGCTTCATGCAAAATTGACGTTTATGAACGCTCTGCTTCTACTACAAAATCAGGTTGCGCTTCAAACTGAGTTTCTGAACAAAGCCTACATATGGATAATACCATGTCTCCACATAATGTGTTTCGCTCTTTTTTTCTGCACTCGCTCTCTCAATATTGTTTCGACCTCAAAACGAGTGCCGAATCTCGCCAATTTCCATACAAATTTCTGAGAGCGTGTGAAGATTGACACTTGTTTCTTTCTCAATCCTTTTGCCAAACGCGATGATATCGATGCCTGCTCTAATTTTGTATCGAAAATATATCGAAATCTCACACAGACCGAAACAAAAACGCAAAAATAAGCAAATATACAAACATTTAAGAAGAACAAGAAAGACAAATGTTAAACTGAATGACGATCAGCCACCTGGAGACGGGTTATTTAGCGAGATGTTTTCCTCGATGTTTCGATGGCGAATCAAGTTATGTGGAGACGGGCTTTAAAAGAACAGTCAAAAGGTGAGTTCCCGTGGCAGTGATTCAGATCCGGATACAAATTTTGCAAGCAAATGCAACAAAAATTTTGTGATCCCGGTTTTTATCTGGATCAAAAAACTCTATTAAAATCTATACGGATCCGAAATTGATACATATAAACATCAGGATCACAAAATTCTTGTTGCATTTGCATGCAAACTTCTTATCCGGATCTGGATCACTGCCACGGGAACTCGCCTAAATATCGTCAGGGTTGACATCGATGTATCGGCGATTTTTCGATATTGAGTAATCAACAGTTGCGATTTCTCAACGTAACCATCAACAATAAACAAATCACCCGGTTGATGAAAGCATAGCAAATCAGGCTCCCTATAAATATCCTAAAAAAGGGTCAAAGAAACTCTGAACTCCAAGCATAGCAAAAATATAAATGCAGGCACAAAGAATTATTATAATACACCCAGGTTCGTTCAACTTGAGGATAGGGCATGCCTCCGATCTTAATCCAATAACAGTTATACATGCTGTGGCTTATTTGAGGCATAAGTCGAAAAATTCTCAGAGCCACAAGGATAGCATACTGCCAACTGTACAGAGCATGCCTGAAATACTGGCCGAATTCGAAGAACAACGATTGCAAGTTTCGCACTCAATACAATCATACTCATCATCACCTCAAGACCGAAATTCTAAACGTTTACGGATAGCTACTCCGCCACAACAAATTGCCACCTTTAATAGGCGAAGCGTGCCTGAAGAGCTGCCTCTCAATATTGACGATAATGTAAGAAGTAACTGCCGCGGCAGCAGCGGCAGTGAAGAAAATTTTAATAAAGCGGAGGCAATCAACGAAAAACGTCACATACTATTCGATAAAGATATTTTGTTGTTAAATGAAAACGAGGCCAACGATTACAACATACACTTCCCAATTAGGCGGGGGGAACTGAATTTACACAAAGGTGTTGGTGGCTCTATAGCAGCTGTTCTATCGCACATGGAAACAATTTGGTTGCATGCACTAGAAAAGTATTTAAATATAAGTGCCAATTCTTTACCACAGTATAATGCCGTATTGGTTATATCGGATGTATATAACCGCACCCACTTGCGGGAATTAACTTCGTTACTACTGCAACGTTTACGTTTTCGTTCCTGCTTTTTGTTGCAAGATCATGTGGCTGCCACATTTGGTGCTGGGTTGAGTTATGCTTGTGTTGTTGATATTGGTGATCAGAAGTCGTCTATATCTTGCGTGGAAGATGGCATTAGTCATCCGGAGACACGTGTACGATTAAGTTATGGAGGTGGCGATGTAACGCAGGTTCTTTTAAATTTGCTTCGTAAATGTGGTTTTCCTTATAAAGAGTGCAATGTGGTGGAGAATTATGCTGATGCAGCGCTTTTAATGCATCTAAAAGAGCTCTTCTGTCATCTAACATTGAATGTTTGTGGGGCCCAAGAACGTTGTTTCGAGGTGATTACAAAATATCACTCTAGGCATGTGAATTTTAGCTTAGCCGATAAAATTGAGTTAATAGTTACTTACATACATACATATTTCTTTTTTCTTAATTATTTCAGGTGAAAAAGGAAAAGCAACGTTGGCGATACACAATTCAAATTGGTGATGAATGTGTTGTGGCGCCGTTATCTCTTTTTCACACAGAACTTCTTAATTTAACTGGCAAAGCAAAGCAAGCAGTTATTCAATTACGAAGCAGCCAACAACCTGATCCAGAGGACTGCTTTGATGCTGAGTATATAAGAGAAACGGGACGTCGAAATGGCGGACGAGATCAGCTACTTGATGGCGCATTATTACCAGTGACAGGTGAATCCGTTGATGATGATTTAGTTGTAGATGAAGTGGTTGAGCGTGATGGCAAATCAAGCGATAAGGATGAATTTGTGTATGTGGGTACCAGTGGACAAATATTGCCAATAGATCAAGCCATAGTACGCAGTGTTGAACGTTGTGCAACGGAAGAGATGAAACGTAAAATGTACAGTTGCATACTATTGGTTGGTGGAAGTACCAAAATTCCCGGAATTTCTAAATGGCTCGAAAAACGTGTTATGTTACAATTGGCTGCAACGGCAACGACCACAACGGCGATTGAAGTAAATGCATTCACCAAGGAAATGGATGCCGGTATGATTGCTTGGAAAGGCGCGGCTATTATGTCTTGCCTAGAGAGTGCACCAGAATTATGGATATACGCAGGCGAATGGGAGAAATATGGTTTACGTATATTGCGTGAAAAAGCGCCATTTATATGGTAAAAAGGTGTTGGGATCAAGACAATCAATTATCTATGAATGTAATTTTTCGATAAATATGCAATAAGTCGCTTCTATGTATGTAGGGAGGTGGCGATGTAACACAGGTTCTTTACGGGATAAAATTTCCGAAGAGAAATTACCATTAAAAGATTCCAATAAATAAAGGAAGGTAAATTTCGTTTGCAACGTATGTATAAGCCCACTTGAGAAGGTGATAGCTTTGACGCATTTAGAAACGTGTACAAGTAAAATAGATCATTTTTTTTTCTCTTTTTACCGTTTTTCCTTAGTATATTTAAATAAAATTGAACACGCGATTAGATAGTTAATTAATATACTGAACCTGATATTTTTTTTTTAATTTGTAGTTTGCGAAAATATCATTATTTTGTCCCTTACGATAATTTCGCTCTCATTGTTTTATGAGTGTACTTGAATAAATGTCCCTTACGATAATACTTAAAAAAGGGTTAAATGACAAATACAAGTGTGTGTGCTGGTCTAAGCAGGGTTAGACTGAAATGACAGCCCTTGGTCGGGGAAACCCCGAGTCATTCCGGTGCGTAGAACCGGCTGTCGTGGGTGATACTGCAAAACGTGCTATGTCGCCGTGACTAAATTTTTGAGGAAGGAGAAAAAACTATATATATTTTCACTTTTCGCGGTGTTTTTTACATTTTTATAGTATATATAAAAGCGAAGTTATATATAAAAGTATGTGATTGAGTCAATCAGATTGACAAAAGTGTAAAAAGGTTATTTAGGTGAATTCAGGAAGAAGTGAAAAGTGACGTGGAACGTATTGCAGTATCACCGACGAAGTGTTTTATGAGTTAATTAGTTCGATACTACATTTTTCCACATACAAACTAGGACTAGCGGTGTATTGTGTACAGATTGCATAGGTTTTTACAAAAAAAAAAAATTGGTGTATAAAATCAGCATACGCTTCTTTCTGTCTAATCGGTGTTATGATATCATTTCGGGTTCAGGAGATATGATGAATCGAAAATCATCTTAAGTCCATATTTTTCACATATGCATTTGCAAAAGCCACTTAACTTAAGATAAGATAGAAGTGATAAGAAAAATTGCAAGAATTCCTCTTGAAAAAAGAACCTAATTTAATTTAGGTGGAATCTTTTTTTTTTTTCAATATGCTTTTGAAAAACCAACCCAATTACCAACTTAAGTCGATTTTGTATCATATTTCAGTTTGCCAAATGAACTTAATTCCAATTAAGAGGCTAAAATTCTATAACATTTTGATGAAAATCAATTTGAAAAAAGAACCAAAATTGAGATAAATTGGTGTTTTTTCAAAACACAATTTGGAAAAGGCACTTATTTTATTTGAAATCCATTTAAATAAAAACCGTTACGCCAAGAGATAAAAATTCACTTTAAAATGAACAACAGAAGATTGTTTTCTCATGCCACGCTCTTATTTCCATGAAAATATATGATAAAGACTCTGTGCACTTGCAAAACTGTTTTTTGCTCTCCTGTAAAATTGAGTGGTAGTTAAATCTTGAATCAACTACTCAAATTGGTGGTCGAAACCTATTTTGGCATAGAAATCATTGAGAAGTTAATCAAAAAACCAATCAGCTTGTGGTGAAATGTACATATGTGAGTATATATGAGTCGTTACTTTTGAAATTGGCATAAGTCCATTTTTTGGTGTGTTGAGATATTGAAGGGTTCGCGTTTGGACTGATTCCAAAATATTGGTATACGTTAATAAGTGCGAGTTTTATTCCTGACACTTAAAAGCCGTGTTTCACATACGGTGATCCTAACCCAGATAAAAATTTTTGCATGTAAATGCAACAACAAAGATTTCAGCTCGATTAAACCAGATAAATTGCTGGTTCAATTTCTGATCCGCCCTGTTCGATTTGTTTTTTCCGTGCTGATTTGGCAGCACAGTGCTTTTTTGATTTGGCAGAACTGAAAAGTGACATTTGTGTATGTATACATATACCCTGCAGTAAATTTGTTTCACTGCTAAATGATCATTGATCATTCTTTGTTGAATATTCATCACTATCGTTTTGCGTTGGTGCAAGCGTGCATGCTATATTGAAAAACCCAAACGAAATACCATCTAGGCGGTTATAAACCCACGAGCCAGCTTGTATTTCGGTAGGTTTTTTGACATTCGGCAGCTTTTCTGACAAATTTTTCAATTTAACAACTATAAAACAAATTATATTTAAAATAAAAAATATATGGAAATACAAATTTCAAATTTGCCTCTTGTAAGCTTCTGCTTTGGACGTAAGGGGAAAGAAGAAGTCCGGAAGAAAAATTATACTGCGCACTGGCTTCTCCTTATAACATGGAATACATAGCTATCCCGCCATTTGAGTTTCATAATTTATTTCAGTAATTTAAATTCAAATTTCCAAAAAAAATAATTTTTGAAATAGTTATTTTCATTTAGTTTAAAGTCAATCAAATTCTTTTTGAGGGAGTATTTGTCTCTTTTCAACGTACAGAAGAATTGTTTTTGCGCTATTATAACTCTGACGAGTTTTATGGCCGAGCTTCTCTCCCAATTCGAGGTGTGCTCCTTTTGTTTTTCCTACCATTGTACAGTTTTATGCCGGCTCCGAACGGAGTCATATAGGCATTAGGAAAGCAAACCATTTATTTGAAAAAATTCAGCAGCCTTTATATGAAAGCATTCACTGATGCCTCCTCATGATGAATTTCATCAGTGATTCATAAAGGATTCATTTCAGATTTTTACTGCTGGGTATATGTTGTATATGTTTCTTCTTCTTTTTAGTTCTTTTCAAGTGCAGCCAATTTTCATTATGAGCCGGATTGTTTCAGTAAAAATTTATCTTAACCCAGACCCAGATGTAATAACTGAAATGCCCCTAAAATATACTAGATTTTCATCTTCATCTTAATCTTCTTCTTCTACAACTACTATTAGCCGTGTTTCACATACGGTGATCCTAACCCAGATAAAAATTTTTGCATGTAAATGCAACAACAACGATTTCAGCTCGATTAAACCAGATAAATTGCTGGTTCAATTTCTGATCCGCCCTGTTCGATTTGTTTTTTCCGTGCTGATTTGGCAGCACAGTGCTTTTTTGATTTGGCAGAACTGAAAAGTGACATTTGTGTATGTATACATATACCCTGCAGTAAATTTGTTTCACTGTTAAATGATCATTGATGATTCTTTGTTGAATATTCATCACTATCGTTTTGCGTTGGTGCAAGTGAGCAAGCAATATTGATAAAACCAAACAAAATACCATCTAGGCGGTTAAAAACCAACGTGCCAGCTTGTATTTCGGTAGGTTGTTTGACATTCGGCAGCTTTTCTGACAAATTTTTCAATTTGACAACTATAAAATAAATTATATTTAAAATAAAAAAATATATGGATATACAAATTTTAAATTTGCCTCTTGTAAGCTTCTGCTTTGGCCGTAAGGGGATAGAAGTCCGGAAGAAAAATTATACTGCGCACTGGCTTCTCCTTATAACATGGAATACACAGCTATCCCGCCATTTGAGTTTCATAATTTATTTCAGTAATTTAAATTCAAATTTCTAAAAAAAATAATTTTTGAAATAGTTATTTTCATTTAGTTTGAAGTTTAATGTCAATCAAATTGTTTTTGAGGGAGTATTTGTCTCTTTTCAACGTACAGAAGAATTGTTTTAGCGCTATTATAACTCTGACGAGTTTTATGGCCGAGCTTCTCTCCCAATTCGAGGTGTGCTCCTTTTGGTTTTCCTACCATTGGACAGTTTTATGCCGGCTCCGAACGGTGTCATATAGGCATGAGGAAAGCAACCCATTTATTTGAAAAAAATCAGCAGCCTTTATATGAAAGTATTCACTGATGCCTCCCAAGGTTTATCGAAATAGGGGTTATATTACTTCCGTTTTTATGTGTATGTTTTCTTTAAAAATGTCAATGTGAAAGAGAAGAGAAATGAATTTCAAAGTAAAATTTTTGCCAATTCGTTTTGTCTGACATTCACACTTTTTAGTATACATACACAATTACAATCAGCTTATCTACTGCGATATCCTTCTTTAGATAATTCTTGGATGCCTCCTCATGATGAATTTCATCAGTGATTCATAAAGGATTCATTTCAGATTTTTACTGCTGGGTATATGTTGTATATGTTTCTTCTTCTTTTTAGTTCTTTTCAAGTGCAGCCAAGTTTCATTATGAGCCGGATTGTTTCAGTAAAAATTTATCTTGACCCAGACCCAGATGTAATAACTGCCCCTATTGTAATGCACATGTATTTCTGTTGAATTTTGTATACTTAATGTATGTATAGCTATATGCATACATTCAACATATAAGTTTTTCCATAAGCTTTTTTTGGGTTTGACTAACTTTTCTGCACTTTTGCTACCAATACTAAACTTGAGTGGTAGTTAAATCTTGAATCCAGATTTAACTACCACTCAATTTGAGATTTTTATCTATTTATTTATTTATAAAAAAACAACAGGACACTACAACCATCTAACAAAAGATAATACCTATGTATATACAACTTTATAATCTTAATTTAATTAAGTTCATGCGCTTATACAGATCATTTGAGATTCTTAGGAGTACTGGAGCCCATATAATGATATAAATCTTGTAGTGTTGATTTTACTAGCTTAGCTTTTATAGTCACCCTTATTACGGTTGTCGTCGTCGACGTCGTTGTCACTTTTCAGTCGACATCACGTCGTCTCGACGTCGTCGTCACATCGACGCAAAATCGGTATTAGCTAAGCGTATTGAGACGACGTCGACTGTTTATCGGTAAACCGAATGACGAAAGTGCCATCCCTATAATTTCTGCACTAGCTGTTTGATTTTATTTAGAATCTGTGCGCAATTTTTTCCGTATTTTTAATCTGTGCTATTTAGATAATTTATTTCTTTATAATAAATGTATTTTGCATATGATTCATCAAGTTTTAGCGATGAACATAGCAATGAAGTGCTCGAGTAATTAATAAATAAAAGAAAAAATATTTTAGTTGAAATACATATATACATATGTATGTATGTATGTACATAAATATTTAATAAATTAGTTTTCTCCTCAATCTTTCTTAAAGGAGGTGCCAAGGCATTCAATTTAATGGTGATTGCTTCTCAATGTTGTAAAAAATTAGTTGGTATCGTACCCCATTGAAAACCTTTGGGTCGCCTTCGGTATGTGCGCTCACCGAATTTATTTTTAAACTAGTGGGAATTTTTCAATAAAACTAGCAGGAAATATTATGCGGATGTTAGTTCTACTAATTTTAACACTCCCGTAATAAAATTTTAAAAACAAAAATGCATACATACTAAATTTTCTTCTTGTCACCATTAAACACCGCGTCGACGAAAATGGCAACGAGTGACCGTCGACATCGACTTGGCTGATACCAAATATGTTTCGATAGTTGTCACAAGTTATCGACTTTACCATACGTAATACCGATTTTGATAAGTCGTCGCCGACAGCGTCGAGTGAGTGTCGACGACGACAACCGTAATAAGGGTGATTATCCCGTTTTAAGCGTTTGTAGGCCTCATATCTATGGCAACCACCAAAACTGTAATAATAATCGCCACCCTGACTGCCCCTAATCCATAGAACATCTATTGGTGGCACGTCATCTTCGGAATTTTCATTCTAATTGCGAAATAAGGAAAATGGAGGGTGATGGTTAATTAGATCGCTTATACCATTATTATATATTACTTTATGGGTCATCTTTAATCTATCGAGCAATAAACTTGCTAATAAAGCTTTGGAGTTTAAAGCATTAATACCTTTATAGTTTCCATTAGAGATTCCACTTTAGTTTCATCCAATACTGGTGGTATTGGTCTATGAATGACACTCATTGGTATTTGGTGCACTTCCGCTATAGCTGCTGAATGTACGCTAGTGTTAATTGCGGTGGTCGCCATAATCTGTTTGAAATAGCCTGAAATTTAGTACATATCAAAAATAAAAACTTAAGTACATTGCAAGTACAATGTTTACCAATGAAACTTCTGTTTAGCCACTTGTTACGTCTAAAACCTGTGCGTCTAATGACTGACATTTTCGGGTGATTCAGCTTAAACGTTACGACCAATTATTTACTATATTTGACCAATTTACATATGTACCCTGCAGGGAAATCAATAACTAGTGAACACAATTTCTGGGTCAGAACTAGTATTTACAGATTGCATCTTAATGATTTCTCGTTTAATGAAATAAAATGTTCCCCTAATTATGCTTTTCTGGTCCCAAGAATTATCTAAAGAAGGATATGGCAGTAGATAAGCTGATTGGAATTGTGTATGTATACTAAAAAGTGCGAATGTCAGACAAAACGAATTGGCAAAAATTTTGCCTTGAAATTCATTTCTCTTCTCTTTCACATTGACATTTTTAAAGAAAACACACACATAAAAACGGAAGTAATATAACCTCTATTTGGATAAGCCTTGTCTGGTCCCTAAGATTTACTTTTTTTTTTTTTTTTTTTGTATTTTAATAATTTTTAAATATTGTTTTAAACTTTTATTAAATAAAAAAAATAAAAATAAAAAAAAAATTTCATCCCCCACTGTCAGGATTCGAACCCGCGCTCTCGAGATTGAAAGTCTCATGGATCCATATAATTCATGGTCATACCCAGTGTTTAAAAAACTGGCATAAGTTTCATTTCTGTTGATTTTGATTTTGATTCCGCTTTTAAAAAATCAGAAGTCGCAGTTAATCAATATGAAAAAATATGAAAATGAACGATTTTGCCTGATTTTGATTTTGCGCTGATTTCATATTGCTCAAAATCAAAAGCAGCCAAATATCAAAATTAGCGAATTTGCCTGATTTTCATTTTGCGCTGCTTTCATATTGCTCAAAATCAAAAGTGGCCTGATTTCAAAATGAACAATTTTGCCTGATTTTGATTTTGTGCTGATTTCATATTGCTCAAAATCAAAAGCGGCCTGATTTCAAAATGAACGATTTTGCCTGATTTTGATTTTGCGTTGATTTCATATTGCTCAAAATGAAAAGCAGCCAAATATCAAAATTAGCGATTTTGCCTGATTTTCATTTTCTGCTAATTTTGATTTTGTGCTAATTTCATATTGCTAAAATCAAAAGCAGCCAAATATCAAAATCAATGCTTTCACAGTTTTGCTATTTACGCTTACATGCGCATACACACATATGTATGTATACAAACGTAATGCAGAGGGTAAGAAATTACGTACATACACACATGTGTTCATGTAAGCGTAAATAGCAAAACTGTGAAAGCATTGATTTTGATATTTGGCTGATTTTGATTTTAGCAATATGAAATTAGCACAAAATCAAAATTAGCACAAAATGAAAATCAGGCAAAATCGCTAATTTTGATATTTGGCTGCTTTTCATTTTGAGCAATATGAAATCAGCGCAAAATCAAAATCAGGCAAAATCGTTCATTTTGAAATCAGGCCGCTTTTGATTTTGAGCAATATGAAATCAGCACAAAATGAAAATCAGGCAAAATTTTTCATTTTGAAATCAGGCCGCTTTTGATTTTGAGCAATATGAAATCAGCGCAAAATCAAAATCAGGCAAAATCGTTCATTTTGAAATCAGGCCGCTTTTGATTTTGAGCAATATGAAATCAGCACAAAATGAAAATCAGGCAAATTCGCTAATTTTGATATTTGGCTCCTTTTGATTTTGAGCAATATGAAATCAGCGCAAAATCAAAATCAGGCAAAATCGTCATTTTAAAAAGCGACGAATATCAAAATCAAATAAAATCAAACATTTCACGACTTTTGCTAATTCCGACTGCAGTTTTTTAAACACTGGTCATACCACATCAAAACATGCTTCCACTTCTTGTTGACTGATGGTTGGTTGTTGTACCTTTTGACACAAGAGTGCACACGTTTGACATTAATCCATTTGCGACTACCACTATTTAGTGGATCCTGTGTCAAATCAGTTTCCGCCACAATTCTGTGTGCCGGAACGGATTTTCTGACGGAAAATATCAGCCGTTCACTACCCCCTGGCCGGTTTTCCGTTGATCCGTCGCAATTGTGTTCCGGCCATAACATGCAAAAGAGACACACCTCTACACCTCTTCCAGTTTAAGTTCAGAAAGTTACAATTGAAGTTCAGAATTTCCAATTGAAGTTCAGAAAGTTACGATTGAATTTCAGAAAATTTCAATTGAAGTTCAGAATTTCCAATTGAAGTTCAGAAAGTTACAATTGAATTTCAGAAAATTACAATTGAAGTTTAGAATTTCCAAATGAACTTCTATTGAAATTTTCTGAACTTCAATTGTAATTTTCTGAACTTCAATTGTAACTTTCTGAACTTCAATTGGAAATTCTGAAATTCAATTGAAATTTTCTGAACTTCAATTTTAACTTTCTGAACTTAAACTGGAAAAGGTGTAGTAGTGTCGAACCAGTTATGAACTAGAGATTTTCCCCGTAGGGTATGTATGTATGTATGTACATGTGTATGTTCACGAGCTAACATCAATCGGTTTATGAGTACATATCGCGCCCTAAATCATAAACTGACACAACTCAAAATTCAAAAATTTTCAGACAAAACAACTTTTGTATAAGCGATGATATCGCATAATGGTAATTTTTCGGTCAAAAGATATCATTGAAATAAAGGATTATTTGGCAATCGCTAGATATATATAAATACACATGTTATATGTACAAGTTTATGAAAAAAAATTATTTAAAAAAATGTTGAGCAGTATCATTTTTTGATTTAGAGTGCGATATGTACATTAGTGAGTATCGCAAAAAAAAGTTCGCCGTACGCCTCCACATTATTTCTGTTTCGAAAACATTTCTGGAAAATTTTTTTATATTTGTTTTTTTTTTTTGGACGCCGCTACACCTTTTACAACAGTACTTCCCAAATCACAATGTATATTTCGTAAGTCGTTACATGTAATTCAAAATAGTAATGTTTAATTCAAAACACATAAAATGTACTTCAAAATAAAATGTTCTAGAAAATTATTCGACATAAAATTTCGGTGGAGGCCTCCTCAGAAAAAATCTTTGTAAAATGAACCTAAACGACCACAGGAAGCGGGAAACTTGTATTCCTCTGAATGAAGCGATATAAATATTTCTTTTGCAAAAGATTAGGGTACGTTCAAGAAAATTTATAATTGCAGTAGTACAGCAACCCCGTTGCTTATTTTGCACTTGCCTGCTGATACTCGGCTGATCTATTGCTATAACAGCATTATTAAAAGTATTTGGAATTAATTTGTGTTATTAAAATTACAAAATTGCATATTCCATTTAATATATAGCAATCATGCTTACTCTTCTCTTTCCATTTTATTAAAGCTAAGATTGCAGACACAAATTATCTGTTGCCAATTATTCAAACAATCTGCACGGTTTATGTGTCAAACGAACGTTTGACTTTTGCAGGTGTTGCCACAAACACGCGAAGAACGTGATACTTGCAACACTGCGGTTCTGATTACCGTCGTGAACGTACCCTTAATGTTTTTGACGACGTTTAACGAGCCGGAAAAAAAGTTACATTAAGGATGGAACCCTCCTCTGAAGCCAAAGATAGTGATGTATCAAACTGAAGGATCGGACCATAAATACCGAAGATATGAAAAATGAATTTTTGCGACTTCTAACGGCGTCCAAAAAAAAATTAAAAAAATTTTCCAGAATGTTTTCGAAAAATAAATCATATGGGGCGTACTGTGGACTTTTTTTGTCCATATAAGGCGAGACGGCCTAATGTAAGTCCATATGTACGTATCGATAGCTTAGAGTGCAAAATGGCCTAAGTCCACTTTTATGAAAAAGTGTGTTTTTATGTAGAATGTAGGTACAAAAATTAAATACGCACCATGCTAAACAGGTCTGTGATACTTCTCATATTTCTGCTCGCTTTTATTCAGTTATACGCACATTGGCTAAGTCCAAAATATTTATCTACATCAAGGATGGGCATTTTTCAACTACCACTCATTTTAGTTAGGTAGTTAAATCTTTATTCAACCATTACTCAAATTGGTCATCGAAACCTTTTTTGGCAGTGAAATCATTTAGAAGTTAATCAAAAAACAAATCAGCTTGTGGTGAATGTACATATACTATGAGTATACATATATGAGTCGTTACTTTTGAAATTGGCTTTAGTCCATTTTTAGGTGTGTTGAGATATTGAAGGGTTCGCGTTTGGACTGATTCAAAAATATTGGTATACATTAATAAGTGCGAGTTTTATTCTTGACACATAAAATATACTAGACCTTCATCTTCTTCTTCTACAACTACTAATGTAATGCACATGCATTTCTGTTGAATTTTGCATACTTAAGTATTAATTAATGTACGTATAGCTATACGCATACATATAACATATAAGTTTTTCCATAAGCTTTTTTGGGGTTTGACTGCTTTTTCTGCAATTTTGCTACCAATACAAAACTTGAGTGGTAGTTAAATCTTGAATTTAACTACCACTCAAATTGAATGCACTCAAAATTAGTAGATTCATGCCCAACTCTGATCTACATGAACAGAAAATTATCTTTCATTTCGACATTTTTTTAATCGTTGTTTTTTTCTCCTGTAAAGCTTAGTATCGACCTCTCAAGAAATTTAGTACACTTTTTTAATACTATTTTTCAACGTTATGGGAACACAGCAACACAGGTTTTGCCAAGAAATATATCATCGAGCATTTATTTCTTAAAGAAATTTTTACGTTTGTTGCGTGTTGAAAAAAAATCGTGGAAATCGTTAGTGAAAATGGCAAAAAAGAAACGAAAAATAGAATGCACAATTTTTCTAATGATGCAAGGGCATAGTTGGCATCAATTTCTCATATTTTATTCTTTTCCGGCCATCAATATACCACAGTTTACCAGTAATATAAGGTCATCCTCGTCGCTTTCGATGATTTCTTAAAATAACAACAAAATAAAACTATTGAAAACATATATTTAAAGCTTTTATTTAATATTTTTTAAGAACTTACTAATTGCTTATGTTTACAAAAAGGTTTATTTTGTTTACGTTTTTGATACTCTTCTTCATTTCACTTGGTATTCACGGTGGATTACTAAACGTCAAAATTTCTTGCCTACTACTATTTTTTACTCAAGAAATAAATCCAAAAATTTCTTGAGCTGTTTCTTGAGAGGTCGATACCAGCCTTTAAGTTTGAATAAGCGACTTTGCCAATTTGCACTCTAAGCTAGCAATATATCCATTGTTACATTTAATTAATTTCCTGGTAATAAGGTTTGCGCACGATGAAATTAGTGCATACATTTCGACTTGTAAAAATTTTCAACCTCCAAATTTAGTTTTTTTTTGGAACATAAGATGGCTTTACTAAATGTATACAAATACTAGTGCAAAATTTCTAAAGATTCAAAAACGTTTTGTGGCAAATATGAACAGAGAAATAGAAGTGCGTGAAAAAATAATTCGATTTCATAACGAAAATCCGAACTGGACATTTAAAAAAATCGCTAGGAAACTAAAGGTTTCCAGAAATACAGGGTCGCGTGTTATCAAAACATATAATGAACGTCTAACTGTCGTTAGGAAAGGTGGAAGTGGTAAAAACAAGGGCTTTAAAGATCTGAACGTCGTCAAAAGGATTATAACCCTTCTCAGGAAAAATCCCAACATATCTGGTAGAAAAGTGGCTGAAAAAGTGTAATGCTCCCAGGCATTCATCAGGAAGGTTAAGAAGGAGGAAGGGCTTAAGTCTTATAAAGTACAGAAAGTGCCTGACAGAAATTCAAAAAAGAACAACACGGCAAAAGAGCGGGCCAAACCACTACACTTAGATTTTCTCAAAATTTTTGATTGATTTGAAACGTATGTGCTTGGAGACTTTTCACAACTACCAGGTGTTGATTTTTTTGCCGTAGACCGTAGAGGAATGTGCAGGAGGAGTTCAAGACCCAAAATAAAACAAAGTTTCCTAAGAATTCTTGGTTTGGCAAGCCATTTGTAGCTGTGGTAAAAGAAGCATCTCTTTTGTTACAATGGGAACAATTAATAGTGAATTATATAAAAGGGAGTGTTTGCAAAAACGACTTTTGCCATTCATAAGACAGGATGACGTATCTACTTTTTTGGCCTGACTTAGCTTAGTGCCACTATAGCAAATCGGTAGATCAGGGGTATGAAAAGAACCATATAGTTGTTGTGCCCAAACAAGCCAATCCGCCTAACTGCCCGGAGCTCATACCCATCGAAAGATATTTG
Organism: Urophora cardui; assembly: GCA_960531455.1. Classification (NCBI taxonomy): domain Eukaryota; kingdom Metazoa; phylum Arthropoda; class Insecta; order Diptera; family Tephritidae; genus Urophora; species Urophora cardui. The sequence continues at coordinate 32,221,206 of OY482671.1, forward strand.
GCTCTAGTAAAAAGGATTATGAAGGGCACAAAACAAGTTACTGAAACCACTAACAATTTTGTAAAAAAATGGCTATCTTCAAGCAAAAAAGTTTCCGAAGTTACAGTTTGAAGGCTAATGGGAGGCATATTGAAAAAAGCTAAATTGTGCATAAAAACGCATTAATTTGAAAAATGTGTTTAATAACTATAAACATAAATTTAATTTATTTTAGAATCCCGTGCATTAACTTTTAATATATTATCTAACTTACAAGTTATTTCAAATATTTTGTGCACTAATTTCATCGTGCGCAAACCTTAGAAATAGAGGAAATAAGAACAAATATTCGGCTATTGATTTATTTTGATAAAGTTGGGCAGAATAAATAAAAAATCGTGCTACACGAAGCATGTCATAGGTACTTTATACCATGTCTCCACATAACGTGTTTCGCTCTTTTTTTCTGCATTTTCTCTCTCAATCTTGTTTCCACACGGAAACCAGTGCCGAAACTCGCCAATTTCCATACAAATTTCTGAGAGCGAGTGAAGATTGAAACACTGTTTCATTCTGAATCATCTTGCCAACCTCGATGATATCGATGTCTTCTCTAATTTTGTATCGAAAATCTATCGAAATCTCACACAGACCAAGACAAAGACGCAAAAATAAGCAAACATACAAACATTTAAGAAGAACAAGAAAGAGAAATGTCAAACTGAATCACGATTATCCACGTGGAGACGGGTTATTGAGCGAGATGTTTTGCTACATGTTTCTCTGGTGAATCAAGTTATGTGGAGACGGGCTTTTACATGATTGAAATTCCAAAAAGGGGTTTGTGAATCAGAGCAGGAGCGACCGTACGATGACCGTACGGATATTTTCATTAAGGTTGTTCTCTCTGTCTAATCTTTTTGCAGAGATATCATGATATCTTGACAAATTTCTCACACAGAGAGAGCGCACCTTTAAGAAAATAAAATTCGAACTGAATTCATTGTGAACTAGCATGTTAGTTATATTAGGGGCAGGGATGCCACTAAGAAAAAGTTTTTCCTACCAAAAACCTACCAAAATGGCTTCGAGCCTACCAATTTTTTTTTTTTTAATGCGAGATTTAACCATATTCAACAAATTCATTTAAGGTAACTATGCCAGTAACCGACCACCCTGCAGTAATGGCCTGGTTATGCTTACAATGCTGCTTACCAATCAAAATCGGAACATTTCGGATACCTTTGTTTTTTTACCGCTTAAAATAAAAAAAATGTTTATTTTTTTTTTATTTTGAAAACTTTAGTATTTAATTTAATATTTGGCGTTTTCGATTCGCCATCACACAAGCGAGGTCGGATCGAAAAAAAATGTTTGAACCCATAATGAGTAGTAGCCATACTCGCTAACTAGTCGATAAAAATTTCCCTCTGCTCGCAAGGTTGGATTGGGTATTAGTGGCTGCCACCGCTCGTCCAGTGCGGAGCAAATCAGGATTTACATTTTGTGGAATAACAATTGAGGAATAATGAGAGCAAGCAACTGATCAGGAAGGAAACGTAAGAAGATTTGTCGACGGAAATAGCGGACATTGTTTCCACTTGGTATCGCAAGCACATTTACTACCTAGGTAGGCCTGATGGTCTGTTGTGATACCACATGGAGCTCTTTAATACACACCATGTAGACGAACAACCTTGTTTGCTTCATATAGCGTAAAATGTTAGATGCCTTTCTGTTTTCAATCTCCTCCAGTCGTGTTTGTGGGGGGGCAAGTGTACATGAAGCTCAAAGAAAAAGATTCTATTTAGCAGAGTTTTGTGACAAAACTCTACCGAGAAGATACGTTTTCTCAACAGTGTTGTGGCAAAGTGACCAAATGTACCAAATCAGTGATGTAGTTGAACCAAGGCAAAAACCTACCAAAATTCAAATCGCCCTACCAACCTACCAAAAGGAATAGAACCTACCAGTTTTGGTAGGAAAATACCAAAAGTGGCATCCCTGATTAGGGGTATTCGCTATCCAAAACATAACCCTAGCACGTAGCACGGATTGCACGGATTGCAAAGTTTTACAACGCACAACAACAAAATATAGGCGCACAGAAATATGCTAGACCTCAAAAATATGCTACACCAAAACCTATGTATATTTATTTGCTATGAAGTGTAGGAAATTAATTGCGACCCTGTGTCAGCTGACATTTACCAATTGCTAATTTCAATTTCAATTTGAGCATCCGAAATTTGCTTAAAATGTTGTGTTTTGTGTGTATTTATTAAATTTACTAAAATAAAATGATTTATTTATTAAAAAGTGAGTGATGAACGCGTCCCTTTGGCTAAAAAGATAAGTTGCTTCTTAAAATTTCCTACGACTGTGCAATGGGGTGCTCTCGATGTGTAGCATATTTTGGTCTAGCATATTTGCAATCCGTGCTATCTTGCTAGGGATAGCGAATACCCCTATTCTTTCCGCTCTTTACTGCTTGCCCAGAATGTTGTACTACAGCTACGGACTACATAGCTTACTACATCAGCTGATGACTGATTTTGTGGCAACGCTCGAAAATGTGAACACAATGGCGTAGCTCAGTGTATCTCATATATGTCATCTTTTTTATATTTTTGCACAGGGGATTCCTTAAATTCCATAAAAGCTCTTTATTTTTCACAAGTTCAATTCATTTTTCCACATAAGCAATTGGTAAGTTCTTAAAAATATTAAATAAAGGCTTTAAACAAATAGCTCCAATAGTTTTATTTTGTTGTTATTTACGAAAATCATGTATAGCGACGAGGATGACGTTATGTTACTGCTAAACTGCGGTATATTGATGGCCGGAATGTAGGAAGATATAAGAAATCGACACCAACTTCCGCTTTGCATCATTATAAAAACTGTGCATTATATTTTTTGGAAATTTTTTTTTCATTTTCACCAACGATTTCCACGATTTTTAATAACACGCAACAAACGTCAAAATTTCTTTAAGAAATAAATGCCCGATCATATATTTCTTGGCAAAACCTGTGTTGCTGTGTTCGCATTACGTTGAAAAATAGTATTAAAAAAGTGTATCAAATTTCTTGAGAGGTCGATACTCGCTCAAGAAAGTTTCACAAGAAAAATTTCTTGAGCATTTCTTGTACGTCATTTTATATGGAACTTTTGCGTTTCTTGAGAGGTGGATACTAAGCTTTAAAGTTAACTCTACTTCTACTACAGCCACAACTACACGCTACAGACACAGCTACACATTGTGGGCATTGCAATGCAATTGTACTGTTTTAACTTTTGACAGCTCTTACTACGTACTACAGCCACACCATTCTGGGCAAGCAGTTATACGACTGTTGTCGCTTTGCTTTGCTTGCTTCAATTTCGAATTAATTAATTTTTTATCTGAATAAAATAAAATACTTAAAAAAAGAACTAGAAACATAAATTTAAACTCGTTTCTCATAAAAGACTATTGTGAATGTAATAACATGGTTGCATTACCCGTGATATTTTTCTCATGATATCAAATATCACGGGTTGGGGTATGAGAAATTTGCCGAAGTTCCAAATTTGACAAGACGTGTATTTTGTTGTTGTTCTCGGCAAATTTATCACACTTATGTCATCTCGGCAAATTTTCCAGGCCAAAATCACACAGAGAGAACAAAATTCAATTAATAATAGCGTTTGTTGAGTGTAGGAAAGCGTATGATTTGCAGGTATTTTACCACAAAAGAGCGAGAGGATCAGAGGATGTGAGCGAGAAAGAAGACTAGCTATTTGTAGGAATCCGCACACAGAATTTGTGTGGGTACTTTCCTAAAATGTGTCAAAATCTCTGAAGAAGAGGAAGAAATTGTAAACAGCGTTGCCACAGCCTCAAAAAATTTGGTATCAAAAATTTGATACATTTATGGTTTTTTTGGTATCACCGAAAAATGTTTGAAAAAAAAATTAAAATTAATAAAATATGCTGCTTTTGGTGTTCTAACACAGTAAAATTTTTGAGAAAAAAATTAAAATTAATAAAGTAAGCTACTTTTGTGGTTTTAACGATATCGTTTTTTTTTTATAATATAAAAATATAAAGATAATACTTAAATTTCACATGCAAATAAATATGAATACTTTGGTACTGTACCGAGTAATATAAAACGTCTATAAAATGCAATGGGTCAAACGAGCTGGGTGATCTAGTTGCCAGAGCTGATTCTGGAATTGATTTGGAGTCATTGAATCAGTTCTTAAATATTTGTCGCTCTGTCCTCCTTTAAGTCAAAATGCCTGCTATGCGGAGTGGTCCAACCAAAAGTTTGATAAAAATAAAATTTGTTCTAAGCCAAAATAAAAAATATCTACGTATCATTCATATGTAATTGTGCTTAGGTGTTTTTTAACACGCTTTTATTTTATATAAATTTAAGTACTCCCTCATGAAGGCGATGAAGGTTTTCCACGCAGGATTACTGTGGATGGGTACGTAGATTTTGCCCCAGAAAGATTATGTGGTCCTTTCAACCCGTTATCACCAAAATAAAGATTTTTGAAAAAACAAATATTTATTTTTCGAAAACTATCGGCCTCTGGACTGCTCCGACTTCAGATATAGGATCAGAGGACGGTGCAACGCCCCTTTTATAAACGGTTTTTACGCCCCTGTGGATCGGTAAAGGAAAGTGTGACCACGAAAAAAAAACATGAAGGCGTCAATTTGCGATACCATAATTTTTGAGGCTTTGGCAACACTGTTCCTAAGCGTCATTTTTGACACTAAATAGCATTTCGCACAAATGCGTTTGTTGAACTTTTGCCTTCATCTTCAGTTTGACATAAAATAGCATTCTACCCAAAATCTCACCAAACAGACCTAATGCAATGCTTGTTGAGTTTTATTTGTTTTTTATATTTTTCGGCATATAGATTTACATTTATCTGGGATTTCTAAATCGAAAGTAGAAAAAATAAAATTATAAGGGACTAAGACTAGGGCAACAGGAAATATGCAAAAAATTTTCAAATAGGCAAACAATACCTTTACTGAACTATTATTTACACAAATAAATACGCGGCACTTCATTTTTCTTTATTTAAAATAGTTTTTTAACATAAATTTCACATTTATCGCACACAATCTTTAGTTTTTAGATAACCGGAAACGAAACTGGGTGAAAGAGAATTTATGTTACTACGTCACTAAATCAGCTGATTCTGTCAAATTTTGGATGCACGCATAGCGGTACCGCTGAGTGCACAATCTCTTATTTGTTCATTCATGGTCATCAACTACGTTATCGAGGAGAAAAAATTTTCAACCAGGCAAAAAATACCTTTATTGAACTATTATTCACACAAATAAATACGCGGCACTTCATTTCTTTTTTATTTAAAATAGCTTCTTAATATAAATTTCACATTTATCGCACATAATCTTTAGTTTTTAGATAACCGGAAACGAAACTGGGTGAAAGAGAATTTATGTTACTACGTCACTAAATCAGCTGATTCTGTCACATTTTGGATGAACGCCTAGCGGGACCGCTGAATGCACAATCTGGATATTTTTTAATTCATGGTTAGCATGCATGATTCAAATAAAGAAGATTGTGCACTCAGCCATATTCAGCAAAATATTCATCCGTGAGACTGGGTTCATTTTGGTTAGTACGTCATCAACTACGTTATCGACGAGTAAGAAAATTTGCAAACAGGCAAAAAATACCTTTATTTAACTATTATTCACACAAATAAATACGCGGCACTTCATTTTTCTTTATTTAAAATAGTTTTTTTAAAATAAATTTCACATTTATCGCACACAATCTTTAAGCTGATTCCACATAGAACTTTGTGTTGCGCTACGTGACACTTTCTGCGTGACAGCTGAGATTAAAATACATGTAACTATATGAGGTTTCTCACATAACAAAAAGTAACGCAACGCCGAAGTTACGTAAAGCACAAAGTTGCCCAAATCTCAACTTTTGGTGGCGTTGAAATTTTTTTTCAGTTTCACTTTAATTCAAATGTAAAAAAACAAATTTAAATTTCACACAATTGAAAAATAATTTAATAGATTTTTATTTTCTTATTTACTTTTTTATAAATAAAACGGAGAATGAAAGATTTTTCAGAAAACAAATATTTTTTGAGTGATGTTGCAGCGTTCATTGTGGCATAGTTTTTCAGTTTTGCGTTGTTTGACGTAGAAAGCGGCGTAACGCAAAGCGGAAAAAGTTTTATGTGGAATCAGCTTTTAGATAACCGGAAACGAAACTGGGTGAAAGAATTTATGTTACTGCGTCACTAAAACAGCTGATTCTGTCAAATTTTGGATGAACGCATGATACAAACAAACAAGGTAGTTCCATTTCACTTTGACATTGTCATTTTTGATTATAATATGGATTTTTGACGTCTTATTTTAAGTCAAAAATTTAGGATAGCGTTGCCCAATCAAAATTTTTTGGCTGAGGGTATATTTGAACAAAATATTGGGTATTTTAAATGAAATGGTGTTTTTCACATATGCTAATCAACAAAACAAATAAAAGACAACAATCAGCCGATGTAATGAGTATATTTTAACATTTTAAAAAATTAAAAAAAAAAGCTTTCCATAGAAAATAAAAAATAAGTTATTCATAAAAAATAAAATAGATTTATGCAGTTATTAAAGTCGAAAAATATTATCAAAACGTCCATTATATTTCAATATTTGAAAACTTTTCGATTTTTTATGAATAAGGTAAGAGTTCTTGATTTTCTTTATATCGTCGCTATAGAAGAAAAAAGACGCAAAGTGTTTTGTTGAGGAAGAAAGACGCAAACTTTTTTTTTTTCAAAGAAAGACGCATTAAAAATATTTTTCGAAAGAAAAACTCTTATTTTTTTTTTTTTTGATAACGCAGAAAGACGCTTTATTTTTTTTACTATAAAGAAAGAAGCATTTAAATATTTTTTAGGAAAGAAAGATGTATTCGATATTTTATTTTTCTTTGTCAATATTAATGCATATGCGTCTTTCTTCGCAGTTAATAATGCTAATGCGTCTTTCTTCGTCGAAATATTTTATAATCCATCTCTGTTCGTCGAAATATCTTTAATGTGTCTATCTTCGTCGACATGTTTTGTAAAGCGTCTTTCTTCCCCGACATATTTTTAATGCGCCTTTTTTTCGACAAATTACTGGCATGCGTCTTTCTTCTTCCGGATCGACGATATATATAAATACATATTTGGTTTCAATGTTTTATACAAGAATTTTTCCACATTTAAAAAATATATTTATTAAGAAAATTGTTTAGCAGTTATATAAAAATGTAAATTTAATTAAAATTTTTATGTTGCAGTTTTCCTTAGATTTTACTTACGTTACTAATTTTATTTTCCTTTATTTTATTATTTACCCAATTCTGAAATAGATTCTTCGCAAAAAAAAAATCTTTTTACTAACTTTTCATCTAAATTAAATATTTTATTTACTAATAAATTTTGCATATAACTAGAGCCCTAGATACCCGGGTATCGAGCAATTCGATCTGATCGTTTTTGTTTGAAGCCCGTTTGTTGTTCAAAAGCCCGTACAAACATACGGGTAATGAACAAACAAATAACTGTTCGAGCATTTGAACAACAATTGTTCGGGCTACTCGAAAATGTTCAAAAAACATCGAGAGCTCTACATATAACCATGCCATCAACCGCACTTTTTTTTCGGTTACAAGTACATAAGTCTCGCCAATATTCATAATTTCTAAACCACTGAAATTTTTCAATGAAATTCACAGCATGTGTAGTGGGATTGTAGTATGTACTATATTCCACAAACTTGCCGCAACTTATTTTAAGAATAAATCTTATTTTTTATATAATTACTAGCTGACCCGGCAGACGTTGTTCTGCTAAAATTTATTCCCATGAAGCCTAAAGAAAAGTCTTTGATTACCGTATTGCTAACCATTATATTAGAGTCCATCTTAATGACTACATAATGATAACAAAAAATAGTCTATTCTCTGAATAAAAGTTATAGTTATATTCGCCGCGACAAACCTACTTCCCCCGATCCCTATCTCTATCTCAATCCCTATCTCTATTTCGGTCTCAATCTTAATCTCAATCTCAATCTTTATCCCTATCACCATCCCTATCCCTATCCCTATCCCTATCCTTATCCTTATCCTTATCCTTATCCTTATCCCTATCTCTATCTCTATCCCTACCTTTTCTCTATCCCTATCCCTATATCTATCTCTATCTCTATCTCTATCTCTATCTCTATCTCTATCTCTATCTCTATCTCTATCTCTATCTCTATCTCTATCTCTATCTCTATCTCTATCTCTATCTCTATCTCTATCTCTATCTCTATCTCTATCTCTATCTCTATCTCTATCTCTATCTCTATCTCTATCTCTATCTCTATCTCTATCTCTATCCCTATCCCTATCCCTATCCCTATCCCTATCCCTATTCCTATCCCCATCCCTATCCGTATCCCTATCCCTATCCCTATCCCTATCCCTATCCCTATCCCTATCCCTATCCCTATCCCTAGCCCTATCCCTATCCCTATCCCTATCCCTATCCCTATCCCTATCCCTATCCCTATCCCTATCCCTATCCCTATCCCTATCCCTGTCCCCATCCCTATCCCTATCCCTATCCCTATCCCCATCCCTATCCCTATCCTTATCCTTACCCCTATATCTATCCTTATCCCTATAGCTACCTATCTTTACCTTACTGGGACCGTCGATCACCATCCGGGCCCACTACTTTAGCCATCTCTGGGAAACAGCCTTAGAAATCACAATGACAATAGCTGTATGTGGAAGCCTGCTCAACGCTTTTCATTTGCTACCAATATTGCCCAGAAACTTTCCAAGGTCACTCGGTCCCACGTTTTAACCCATATCTGGGAACCCGGCCTAGGTATCGCAATGAAAATAACTTTATGTTGAAGGCCTGTTCAACACCTTTCATTTGATACCAATATTGGTCGAAGACTTGCTGGATCGATCTGGGTCTTCATTTAGGCCTGTATTCCGAGAAGCTTCCTTTTTTTCGAAATTCTATATACCCTACTATGTGCACTAACACCACATGAATCTACTGTGAATATTTCATAAAGAACGGATGGTTACTTTGGGAGTTTATAAAGGACACACATCCACAGATGCACACATACACACATACACACCAATTTTTCCAATTTTCGGACTTTTCCGGAGAGATTTTCCAAAATTTTCTTCCGTACGAACCATCTCCTCGAGAATACGAACAACTGACAAAAAGTTTTACAGAAATCGGCCCAGCCGTTCTCATCTGATGAGGTTAGTAACATTTTTTACACCATTTATATATATATAGATTTGTGATCTGATATTATGAAGAATTTAATACGTAAATATACGTAGGTATTTATATATATATATATCAATATTCAAATTAAAAAAATTCGTTTTGTTGCAATCGATACCATGGTTACCATGGAAATAAAAAATAACATAAATGGAGGATTTTTAGCACTGAGTATGGCAGCACGAAATGTCATAATCCATATAATTGTCAGGTGGTTAATATGGCGACAAAAATTTGACGTTTACACTACCTTCTTTCTTGTATCATGGATGAACGCATAGCGGGACCGCTGAATGCACAATCTCTTATTTGTTGATTCATGCATGGTTAGCACTAATCAAGGGTTGAGTAAACGGCCCTTAACGGTGATCAACGCCGAAACAACGATTTTTGCCTAAATAACCATTAAAATACGCCAATCTGAACATGCTTTAAGTGGAGAAGAAAATTTCGTGAAAATTTCAAATAGCTAATAAAAAACATTGTCATTGCTGAAGATGAGTATTTTGCCTTATCAACCGCCAAGCGATGAAGAGATATTTCGTTTATGCACAAAAGAATGCGGCGTCATCACAGCCACCGAGGATCAACAATACTTCGCTTTGGGCTGTATATTTTGTGCAGCCAAATTTCTCTATTTCGATGAATTTATTGGACATATGCAGACGGATCATGCAGCTCAAATTAAGGGCCAGAAAGGGATTTTCGGTGGTGTGTTGGGGTAAGAGATGAAAATGAGTGGTAATTATCTAGTTTACGGCTACAATAGTTCAGTTTTTAACAAGCGGGATATCAATCGACGCGTTTCGATATCAGGAACACGAATCGGCTCAGTTTTTCATCTGTCTACCAAAAGGCCCGGGTTTACATTAAGGAACCACGATCCGAGAGAAATGACTCAGGGGTGTAGAGGGCTTCTCACAGATCTCAAAACGGAAATAAAAACCTGTTGGAGGGATATTTTTTTAAATCGCGGCCGCCTATGCAGAAAGGTGCTCTACACACATATGTACCTACATATATACATATGTGCGTGTATTTATAAGTGCCTTTTTTGGGGTTTTGTTTGGTAAATTTTACAACTTACAAACATCTCCGGTCGACGGGACTTTTAGATTTAGAATCAGGAGGACTTCTACAACCCCCAATAACTTTTTTTCAACGCGTGGTGGACTGTTGGAAGATTTCCCCTCATTACACATGACCACGGAAATTCCACTTTTTTTACCATTTGATAATACAAATGTGTTAAAATGTAAACGAGCTCGTAAACGGATGTTTTCTCGAAGAAAACTAATAAAATATCGTTTATGTTATCCGTTTACGATTCGCCTACGAATACTGTTTCGCTTTAAAATGTTCAGTGCCTACTAGTGTCGCAAATGTATCGAAAAAGCACTCGTATATGAATCTTTTTACGTCCGTTTTTTTTATCGTAAATATAGAAATTTTACAAACATACATACTTACTTTTAAAATATTGAGTTTGAAATTTTTCGTTTTTTTTTTTTTTGACATGATAGAAAAAAGTTTCTTTTGTTATTGTTTTCTTATTCGAGAATAGCTCGTAAATCGCAATGTTCGTAAAATGTACGGTACCTTGCTGGCTGGGTATATATATCGTCGCCTGAGAAAACGAATGTCGTATGTAGCAAAACATAGTTTCGAGAAAATCGACTTTTAAGTTTAAATTGGAAATTCTCAAAAACTGTACAACAGATTTTTCTGTTATTTGGACGAGCTGTAGAGAGTATTATATATTTTGACTTGCAATTTGCAAAAGTTGGATATCTTTAAAATTATGGGAGATAAACGACTTTTCATTCAGTATGCATTTGTCGTATGTGACGCACCAATACCTGTTTATGATAGCACATACGACAAAAATTCTTCTCTTTTTTCAAACCGGAATGGTTATGAGGCTAACATTTTTTGAGATATCGACTTGAAATTTGGCAGTTGCATATATTTTGATGATACTTTGATCATTTGTCGGAATCCACCACATCGGACTAATATAAGATATAGCTCCCATACAACTGTTTGTTCAGATATAGCTGTTTTCGGGTATAACTTCCTTATTTGAGGAGATAAGGATATGAAACTTTGAAGTAGTTGTACCCATATGGACCTAATAAATGTCACCGAAATTTGTCAAGATCGGACCACTATAGAATATAGCTCCCATACAACCGATTGTTCAGATATAGCTGTTTTCGGGTATAACTTCCATATTTAAGGATCAAATTATACTAAACTTTGCAGTAATTGGTATTATACTACAATAAAATCACCCCGATTCTAAACGAAAAATCCACAAGGATTTTTCCGCTTCTCCCTGTTCCCTTATTCTAAACACAAATTCCTTGTGGATTTTTTCGCTTCTCCCTTTCCGGCTATTCTAAATGATGTTCGAAAAAGTGAAAAGCGAATAAGGAAGAAAAGTAGGTATCATGAATGAAAATAAAAGCGAGAATTTATGCCATTATTTTGTGAGATTTTTCACAAGACAATTTTAAGTGAATGTTGAACAAAATGTGAGTGAATATAACTTTTGTTAATAAAAAATACATAATTGAATTAATTATGTACTGGTTTGCTTATTTTTATGACGGAAAGTATAAACAGCAAATAGATATTTTAGTAAGTTTATTGAAGGGGCAGCCGGATATTTCGCGGCTTGTAGGCTGTAGTATCCCTTCCGGTTGTAGTAAGGGTGCTTGTTTTGATATGGAGCGATGATACGGACATGTGTTCCATCAATACATTCAAGGACACTAGAGATGTCGTAGTTTTAAAAACCGCACTTAAAAACTTTCTTTTTCGTCGCTGTTCATAGCTTTATGAATCCAAATCGGATACAACTCATTTTCAAAAATTTCAACAACTTTTAGAACTTTGCTGAAGGTGGATTGAGCCAATCAAACGTCAGAATTTTTTCCAACTCCCGTTTGATATCCGTCTTCAAGCAAAAAAACGGAAGAATGCGCATAGTTTTATTTAGGAGAGATTGCAAATAGTTTCTTTGGCTGCTGTGTATGTGATATTAAAATGTCCAATAAATATTTGGGTTGGCTTTCCAATAATGTCACACGCCCCGAGAAAAACGACTTTTACTGGGTTGTAGGGGAGGAGTAGGTTCTGAATCAGTTAAATTTAGGCGCCGGACGTACCTAGTTTTCCCGGAATTTGGTAAAGATGTTAAATTTTTACCAATAACAACCCCAATTCCTCATTTACAAAACCAGTATCACTCTTTATTTTAGTCACAACACAGTATATTACTAATATACTTAATAAATTTTACAATATTGCGTTAAAATCACTTTTATTAAAAATGTTGCTAATAGCGACTTCACAGGGTGTACTACGCAGAAGGACATCACCGTGGCGGTAGCCACGGTTAGGGCACACGTCCGGACGGATGGCGTAGCCCAGGGTTATTTTTTATATGCGCGGCCGAAGGTCGCCAACGCAGAAAATTGTTCCGTGCAAAAGTTTTTTCGTTATCTTTCGAATTTATATGGAGTTACTAAACTTTAACCATAACTTCCTCGAAAAAGAGGTACGTCCGGTGCCTAAATTTTACGGATTCAGAACACTCTTCCCCTCCCCTACCACCCGGTAGAAGTCGTTTTTTTGGGGGCGTGTGACATTATTGGAAAGTTTCGCCAAATATTTGAACTCAGGTTTATTAATTATATAGTGTTTAATAAAGCTGCAAATTAATAAAATCAATGCAATACTCAAAAAACTTGTATTTCCTATAAAGATTCCGTCAAACAGATTCGTACCATCGCGCAATCTTCCTCTTATAGACCTCTGCTACTTTCGAAAAGCAATACCATGTATATTCACTCTCAATTTTGTTAAATTTGCAATTTTTTAACAAAAATGCAAAATTTTTGGGGAAATTTCGATACGGGCCAGGCCCCTGAATTTTCGGTTTTTTTTTTTATTTTAGGGTAGGGGGGTCATATGGATCACTAAAATGCAAACGAAATCTTGGGAAAACTTATAGTTTATTAATAATAAATTATTTTTGCGTAGTACACCCCAATGCGTTGGCGGCCTTCGGCTGCGCTTAAAAAAAATAACCCTCAGCCGACAGAATTCTCTTTCTGGAGTAAAATCTACGGACCGATCCACAGTTGTTTTGAGTAGAAAAACATTTTGCGTTTGCGGCCTTCGGCCTCGCTTCAAAAAAAATTACCCTCAGCCGGCGGTATTCCCTTTCTGGATTTATATTTCTGGAGCAGTCCACAGTATTTTTGCATAGTGGGGTTTTAAAATTTGTAAAATTAACATTCACATAACATTTCCAGAAAATTTTATTGGAAAATTCTTAGTGGTTTGAAAATAAATACGGCATTCGCATAATATCGAAGGCGACACAGGGAGGCGCATAGACAAATTCCGAAGTTACTTTTTTATTTACAAAGGTAGAGTGTAATGTAAAAATCAAAGCGAATTCACATCATGGCCCAATAGGAATGGGCCAGTCCCAAGTGAATTCAGGTTTTAACCAAGGCGAAATATCATTTTGACACCACACTACCAAATACAATAACAAAATGCATCGGAAATTTCTGAATCCGCTTATGCGCCTACATTCCTAGATCTGCCTTGCAACAAAGCTGACTTCGAAAATCCGCTCACATGTTCGAAATTCTGTTCGCCAGTTTTTCTTCTCGCTAGTGAAAGAGAATAGGAGGAAATTTTCCTGGTGAACAAAAAAATCCACAAGGGCTGAGATCCTGGCGGATATTTAGAATCGGGGTGAATATGTCAGTGAAAATCATTCAGATCGGATCACTATAACCTATAGCTCCGATACAATATTTTGTTTTATTCTCAGTAGCTCAGCGGCACATACGACATTTGTTTAAAATAAACAAACACGAATTTATATGGAAATTTGTCGTATGTGTGTTACATACGACAAAAGCTTACCCAAATGGTAGTAATTTTGTAACATACGACAAATGCATACTAAATAACTCAAGAACTAAAAGAGATAGAAAAAAATGGATTGGAAAAATTAAAAGATTGGGTCCGATTTAGTTAATCTGCATCAAAAACTAGAAATCGTCGATTTTCACATACGACATTCGTTTTCTCAGGCGACGATATGTATTATGAATGTATTTAGGTATATGCATGTATGTATTTGAAAATGATTCGAAAAAAACTGAAATTTCTTTAAAGGTTGATATACATATGTATACACATTTTCCTATATTTTTGGTTTCCAGTGCTGGCTATAATAATGCTTATCAAGAAAATACTAGCAGCGGCAGCAGTGCTGAAGATATTACTGATCCGAATCTCTCACTATTAGTGCCACAAACTGTTGTGATTAAGGAAGAAGTAGAAGAGGTATGCATGGTAATAAAATCAAATAAAAACATGGTATACGGATTTCGGCTGCGGTTAGTGATGGGCGAGTCCGAGATGTTTAGACAATCGAGAGAATCGCCATCGTTGCAAAATCACAATCGAGTCAAATGTTGACTCGCTCCTCGACTACACAATCGAGATGTTTTTGCGATTGTTCCGAGTCGGCGAGTCGTAGGTTGTTTCGATGACATCTCGACTACACAAGCGAGATGTTTTTGGGATTGTTCCGAGTCGGCGGGCCGGCTGTTGTTTTGATGATAGGTTTCAGTTGATAAAATAAACTGAATGAGGTTTGTTGATAAAGAAAGTAGGATTTTTAATGGAAGTGAGGCAAATACATAAATAAATTAACCAAATTGAAAAATATGCTATACATAGACGCTGCATTATTGCAATCACAACTAAAGAGTGTCGTGCATAATAATAATAATTAATTATTTAAACATTAATAAATTTTCTGAAGTGAGACGCTTATGAAACAAATGAATTTTACGAGTAGCAACAACGGCAATAGATTTGTACCACTCTGTATGTTTTGTAAAGCAATTTTAATATTCAAGCGGCAAAAACAAATATGTATTATGAATTTTTTGCAGCGAGTCCGAGATGTTGGAGGGTTGCTTTGAAAACGAGAGGAATCGTTGGCGAGTCCGAGATGTTTTAGCGATTGTTTCGACTGACGGCCATTTACGACTTGACTCGAATACGAATGAAAACCATCGAGAGCATTCGAGATGTTTCAACAATCGAGAGAATCGAATAAAACATCTCGGACCCGCCCATCACTAGCTGCGGTGTAGTGGGTAGAGTTCAAACCCCAGCACGGACCCACCAAAAATATAATTAATTTTCTAATTAATTAAAACCCAATTACAGGGTATTCTGTGAACGTCACAACATTCAGGTGAAATCAAATTAATATTTCCACGGTTAAAGGCCTGTGCTTCTCTTTTACTTCCAACAACGCAATAATCTTAATTATAATCGTTATTTACGATTTTTTTTTTATTCTTAAATAGGAAACAATAGAACCTTCTCAATCTGACAACTCTATTATAACTGGTTTTCCAAGTGAAAACGATTTAGCTGATGCCACAAAGTCCATATATGGCATGAAACAGAATACTCCTACCAATTCAATTTACCCAGTGAAACAGGAACACATCGAGCCTGATATGGGCATGGATAGGGACAGGGAAAGTTATGCCAGTAGCAATTATGAGGATTATAGCAACAACGATGATGAAAATGATACCAGCTGTCAAGGCGGTGAAGAAGATGATGATGAAAACAATTATGAAGACTTAGTAGAGCAATCATTGTTGGGTGGAAGTAACGGAAATGTATGAGATTTAATTTAATATATTTTATTATTTTGTTAATAACAATCCTTTTTACATCCGAATAGAAATCTGGGTTAGCAACGCATATAAAGGATCGTAAAATGATACAATTTATAATTGATTCGTACCGGCGCAACCAATTCCTTTGGGACCATCGTGATCCACAATTTCGTGATCGTGTGCGACGACAACAGTTTCTCGATTGGATTGTGAAGGAGTTTAAGCGACGTTTTAATTTTACATTAGAAAGTGATACAATAATACTTAAATGGCGTAATTTGTGTACCATTTATAAAAAGGAATGTAATCGGATGTCATGGGAAAATACTAATACTAGTACAATTTGGTATTTCAAAGAATTGGATTTCCTAAATCGTTTGTATGGTGGTCATCAGAAGATACCGGACGATGTCGTAAAGGTATGACTAATTATTATAATTAGTACTAAGTGACATGTGGACGGGTTTTTGATACTAACATCAGTATGTACATTAGGGTGCGCCTTATTTTTTGACTTTGAACTATGGGGCATCACACCCCTCAATCTGTAGTAACATGGTCAAAGATATCACACATAAATTTTGGTACCGATTGGTGGCGATTAAGGCGTGGCGCATTGAGCTCAAAATTCAAAAAAATCAAAATATTTTTTTAATTATATTATACCCAAAATTAATACTTCTATACCCAAGGATAACAAATATAAATTTTGCTTCCGATTGATGACGGTTTACTGGTGTTTCAAGGGGGTCAAAGTTCAGATTACCATATGCGACACTAAAAATGTAAGTCTTCTATGGCAATCTGAAAATTGAGCCCCTTAAAACACCACTAAACCGTCATCAATCGGAACGAAAATTTATATTTGTTATCCTTGGGTATCTACATATATATTAATCTATATATTAATAGGCTAACATTTTTTCCATACAAACAATTGCCAGGCTGTTTAGCACATTTAACATACTCATATCCACATAAAATTGATATGGATGTGTTCGTATGAGTCAGGAGCAGTGCATAGGCATATCATCTATTATATAAAAATAAGTCGCATTTTCCTCCCTGATGATTTAACTCCAGAACGGCTGGACTGAATTAAATGAAATTTTGCACGTAGTTTTCGATTGAGCCCGACATGGTTTATGGCCAAAAAAAGTATAAGAATCCGGGAAGGTTTTGGAGATATTCCACAAAATGTGGACCAGGATAAGCCTATAACGGGTTCGTACGATATAGGTATCAAATGAAATGTGTTGACGAGTGCTTGAACAAGGTGTAGTTATTGGTATCATATAAGACGGTCTTATTAAGACCCCGTATCAAGGGTGTAGGCAGGTAGGGGCAGGAGTAGTGCTTAATATTATAATGGCATCAGAGAATAGTACAGAAATTTACATGTCAAAAAAAACACTGAGATTTGTTTCAATTCGTGTCTACAGTTCACTAAATATTTTAGCATTAGCATTGATAAGCAGAATCTAAGGCCCGGTTTCACCAGCGTGACTAAAGCTAATACTGATTTCACACAGGCGGTTAATGGAGTAATTATCCACATTTTCTTCATTAAGTTGATAATGAAGCTCGATTTTCCATACAGAAGTTTAATTATTAATGGATCCATTACTAATTAATTGAATTTTTAATCGAATAAAAATCCAATACAACTCTGGGTGGTAAGTTCGTTTTTATTAATTTTGAAGTTTTCAGTGTCAACCGTCAATTCGTTTTGGCATGAATTTATTATCCCAACAAACATTCTCAGAGCACTCATAATTTGGAGTCGGATATGAATCACAAACATGTTTGAAATATGTATGAGCTTAGGAAAAATTTTTTTATAATTTTTTTTCTTGTTTTTTTTTTTTTAAATGATAATTGTAATTCGAAAAATGGGAAGTAGGTATAAAAGTATCACTAAAGTTCATCCGAAGGAAAATACAAATAGACAACACTATAAAGCAAGCAATGAAGGTCCCACAATGGTTGTGTTCAGAATCCCAACGGTTGCGCAACAGTTGTGTTTTTATCTTCTGAACGCAAAGTTGAGTATTTCCGATTAACACGTGAGTTTGGACACTTTTTTTCATCATACATTTTTTATGCTCACTTCGGACAACATGTGCTTACGATTTTGACATATGTAATAATAATATAATACAATGGCGCTATTATAACTCTGACGAGTTTTATGGCCGAGCTTCTCTCCCAATTCGAGGTGTGCTCCTTCTGTTTTTCCGACTAATTGGGTGGACCTACAGTTTTATGCCGGCTCCGAACGGCGAATGCATTTTTTGTGAGAAGCTTTTTCATGACAGAAATACACTCAGAGGGTATGCCGGCCACTGCCGAGAGGTGACCGCTGCTCTTAAAAAACGCAATAATTGGATTTTTACTAATTAGAAAAATTTTTTTGGTGTTTGCTCGGACTGTGGTTTGAACCCAAGACCTCTGGCATAGCAGGCGAGCACTCTATCCACTGCACCACAGCGGCCACTTTGACATATGTACAAATATATAAATACCTATATTTATGAATTTTTGAATGTATTAAAAATGTTTCAAAGCAGCGAAATTATTGCTGATTATGTTGTGGATAGGTAATTATAATAATAGTTTGTTTATTTTCTGTATCAGCTCGTTCAGAAGGAGCAAATTATATCCCTTTCCGCTCAGTGATATTTACACAACAGTTTTGCTCAACATTTCCGACTTCTGAACGCAACCAATGGGAGAAGAGGTGAATAAGCTGGGGGAATGGAGAGAGAGGATGAAGAGAATTAGGTCAGGGGAAGGAAAATGCGAAAAGAAAAAATTTTTTTTTTGTTTTACTAAATATTCAGGCTCATAAAATGTATGAAATTAGGCTCATATCAGGGGACCACCTTAAGAACAGAAATACATACATTTCGGACTCCAAAATGAGCTCATAATGAGTGTGATGCTCCAGTTTAGGATGCCTTTCTGATTTTTTTACCTATGACTCCGAATGTTTACTGGGATTATTTATTAAAAAATTCTTGTCAATAATAACAAATTATTTAATGAAAAGTGACATCTCCTTGTTTATTGAGTGTGTGTGAAACACAAGAATTTATTGTTAAATTATAAATGTCATGTACTACATTAATTTTCCGTCTGAAAACAGTATAAAACTAAGTTTTGACTTAAGTTAGCCCAGATTTGGGGCTATATTCCAGTGAATTTGGAAAGTGTTGCTTATCTCCGCGAAAAGGAATAATTTTTGTACCAAAAAATAAATTGCATGGTCGAATTTCGAGCACCGGCGATACTAGTAGAAGTATTAATTTTGGGTATTAGAGCAGCATAAACAGGAAAAACAACAAAATAGTAACAGTGACAATAACAACAAACAATTATACAAAAACTATAGTTGCACCTTATTCATAAGAAAACATCTAGTAAAACTGTCAAGTTTCAACAGCAGGCAGCACTCTAAATTCTAAAGGAGCATTTAATTTGCTGATCGATTTCATAAAGTCTTGTTGAAGATAAAAGTTCCTTTAAAGTTAAATACCCAAAAACGGGCATTTAACCGTAGACCTACGTACGGGTCGAAAACGACCCGAAATGCTCCTTTAATTGGGTATAACTAAGTAAGTAGTGAATTACGAAGTCCTGAAGTTTTTGACTTTTAATTATTATTTGAAATGAAGGAAATAAAATAAAAATCGTAACGCTAAAATTATGGTTCGGGCCTGAAAAAAATACTCCATAATCCTACGCCTCGGGTCGTTGTCGACCCGAACTGAATTTGCCTTATATTTTACCGAAGACTTAAAAAAGTAATGGCATTGGGGAAACCACCACAAGAAGCTTTCACAATCTGGAAATGATTAATGGAGACTCCCAAGCGAGAAGTTCCAAGCTGCAACAGCTGGACGCACCCAAAAAAGGGATACGGTAACACTATTGTTTGGCAGAAAAAGAAGCTGATGCAGAAATTTTGATAGAATCGCCATATAGCATCATTTGCAAAATATGTTTGTAAACCCAGTCACAGCAGAAATATATGCGGAAAATGTCTATAAGACATCATTATAAAATATTTCAAATTAAGCTATTATCATTTAAATATTTGAATTAATGAGAATTTATATCCATAAATTAATGCAAAATATATTCGGGTCGAAAACGACCCGGAAAGTATAATTCTGAAGTTTTTTTCCGTGGGTTTGCGGTTAAGTTATTTAAAGGTTCCTTTTGCTAGAAAAAATTTCATTTCTGCAGTCTGTCAAAATCAAATATGAAAAATTTATTAAAATTTTTTAACTGATTTTGTTTGTTGTTTTGTTTGTTGATTCATATGTATAATGCAATATTCATCTTCTTCCTCTTTTGTGATGTTGGATGACCGCCTCCTATTTTTTTTGCACTGGGTTTCCAAATTATGCTTTTTTGTTCGTTTTTTTTTTTTCAAATAAACTTATAGCCACAATCAAAAAATTTATTTATTTTCAGAAAAAAACAATGACAAATTTCAATATTTTTAAATTTATGACAAACATTTGGCGATAAAGGAGCCTTTAAATATTATATTTTTATGAAATCACTCCTACTTTAAAGTACAATTAAATGACCCTTTAACAAAAAGGAACCTTTAACAAAAGGAGCTTTAAAATTTCATTATGAAAACGGCCCTTAACCTCTTTTTTCACTTTTTGTTAGCCATTAAAACAATAATAACAACATTTTATACACAAAAATTAGTTGAATTATACATTCCTTTTTATTTTTTCTTCACTCACTTTTTAGTTCTCTTGCTAATATGATTGAATTGAATTAATATTAATTATGCTCTCAGAAGTGACAAAAACAGATGTGTTCCATGTGTAAAAATACATATCGTGAACTCCAATGGTTTTCAAATTGAAATCAAACTTTGGAAAAAATAGTGTACCTCAAGTGTAAAAACATGTTGGATGTAAACTTGAGAATTGAAATTTTTCTCCGACATTGGATTCGTGGTTATTGGGTTTTTTTTTTTTTTTTACGAGGAGGAAGCATCGAAAGCCTTTACCCCGTCAGTGTGGGACTCTAACCCGAACTAAACCTCCTACTGTCATCGTACCGAACCCCCCGGTACTACCGTCAAGCTACCGTCGGGAGGTGGGTTGAGCACTAGGCTCGCAGTCCGTAATGGTCGCGTTATTGCCCTCAGTCTGCCTTAAAAGGCTTCACCCATATATTTTTTTTCTTTGTGTTTTATAAAAGTGGTCAGTGTTAGGTGGTCTGCGGAGGCCAAAGCTCCGTACCACGCGCATTGACGGATGCAGGAGGTTTAACTCCTGTACGTATCCGTCCATAACAGATGCAGGAGGACGAGCTCCTGTACGTATCCGTTCCACTCTAAGTGTTCAATTTTAGGTGGTCTGCAGAGGCCAAAGCTCTGCACCACGCGCGACGACGGATGCAGGAGGCCTAGCTCCTGTACGTATCCGTAACGGATGCAAGAAGCCGAGCTCCTGTACGTATCCGTTTCATTCAAAGTTCACAATGTTAGGTGGTCTGCGGGGGTCAAAGCTCCGCACCACGCGCGATAACGGATGCAGGAGGCCTAGCTCCTGTACGTATCCGTAACGGATGCAAGAGGCCGAGCTCCTGAGCTCCTGTACGTCCGTTTCATTCAAAGTTCACAATTTTAGGTGGTCTGCGGGGTCAAAGCTCCGCACCACGCGCGATGACGGATGCCGGAGGCCGAGCTCCTGCGCTCCTTTAGTCGCCACTGGTTCTTCGTAGTCTCTCTAGGCTCCTCAGTGTTTTCATCGTGCCTGCAATTATGTCGCCCGCTGCGATCCACTTTGAACTGCTTTCTAGCGTGTGCTTTACGAGCGACTCAGGTGGTTATTGGGTAAATCCATACATATGTATGTATGTGCATACATTAGATAGGGTCGAAAAAAAGTTGTAAAAGTCAGCCCCTAAATTTGAAGCTTATGTTGATAGGGTTAAGGGATTTTTTTTATCTTGCGAAATACCGCCGAAATAGTTTTTTTCCTGTAACTTTGTTATTAAACATCCTATTTTTAAAATTTATACGTAATTATTTTCGTATTTGTAAGCTCTATATTACCTTCAAATGTCCTTTTTTATATAAAAGTGTAATATTCTCATGTATTTTTGTATAACGCGACAGTATATTATATTATTATTGCTCAGAAATGTTCCGGGGTCATCCGGTCCACATTTTGACCCATAACTGGGGACCCGACCTAAGAATCATAATGAGTACAGCTCCATGTAAAAGCTCTGCTCAAAGCCTTTCTTTTTATATCAATATTGTTCAAAAAAATTCCACGGTCATCCGGGTTAGTAAAACAATTAAAAAAAATCGCAAATAATTAGCAAATTTTTGACCAGCTATCGCTCAGCGAGGTTTTGGTCAACCGCTACAAGTTGTATGTCATTGCCACGCGCACTTATTAAGGGCAAACATTGAAAGTTTTATGAGTCATAACTCAGAAACTGTTGAAGTTATATCGATGCAATTTGGTACGCGTGATATACTTACTTAAGCAAATGTTTGGACGAAAAATTGCCAGAATCGGTTTACGACCACGACCACTTTTACATATGGGTATTATAAAGTGAACTAATAAAATTATTTTAAGCGATATCTCTGTCAAATATAAAGATATATATATGTATATATATACTCATGCCCAATTCAAATTTAGAAACTTTAGTATGGAAAATTTAACAGAAGAAATTGATTAAAGTAGAATGTCATAGGAGAGCCCACGCTGATATGAAAAAGTTATACATATATCGTTGAAAACAGAATTAACAGGAGATTGTTTCGAAATAATTTTATATATACACTGGTTAACAAATTATTCGAGAAAGATGAAAAAATTTAAGAAAAAATTTAATATTTGGCATTGTTTTTACAGTTTCTCTGTCAGTTATCAAGATACATTAACAGTTCGTATACAAAAGCGACTAAATGTCATCTTTTCAACGACATCAAAATCATGTTGATGGAATTAATAGAGAAGAAGTTATGGTACAATATATGACATAACCTATGAAAAAGGGGTTTCTGGCCTCTAACTCCAGATTTTGAAGGTGTGTTGGAAATTCTAAGTATGCAAGTCTGTATACTTGTCTAGACCTACCAATTGAGGTATGTCTCGCAGAAAGTTCTTTTTCACTGTCACACAGTGTAATTTCTAATAAAAATTTATAGAATTTAACGACGCACTTCGAATATTTCCAAGGAAGCCGAAAATTCTGAAAATAAAAAATCAGGAAATCGACACTATCAAATGAATTTTACCACAAGAATTCTAAAAATTTTAAAAGTACGTAACGTACGTTTCCTTACAACGCGTACTTCACAACAAAAAAATTTAATTATTGAAAAAAAATATTAATCTTTACTTTGACTAATGGACATTTTTAATTCTGGCAAAAATGTCGCACTTATTCTGCATTTTCTTAAGGCTGTAAAATTTTTATTTTTATTCCACACATTTCTTCAGGGCCTTTTGTTTTATTGCCAAATGTAAAACTGGCCCGATTACGGCGCAAACATTTCCGCTCTTAACACAAGTAAAGGGTTGCATTACTTTAGTTTCATTCATCACATGCAAAATGCAACATTTTCATAGAGCACAGGACACAGGGCAGATGTTGATAATTCTGCCATGTAATAATGCAAAATTTTCTTTCAGAATAGAAAAGTATACAGATCTGAGATCAATAAAAATTTTATAAAATATTTTTCTTTGCTATAATAGGGGAATATTCTCAGAGCTGGGCGATAAGGATTACATGTGTAATCGATTACACATAGGATTACGATTACATTAATCGTAATTTCAAAATTTCTTAAATTACGATTACAGTAATTCTTATTTTTGTAACGACGATTACGATTACAGTAATTGTAATTTCAAGTTTTTCAGCTGTTGAATCTCCGTCTTTGATTCAACAGCAAAAGTATTTGTTTTTACAGCAAAGTTTTTGATCCAACAATTTATTCAAAAACGGGCGTTGTTGATTCAAAAACTTGCTTGCCTTTAAAAAAATTTTTGTGAGAAAATATTTTTTTGTGAGAAAACCAACAAAAAGTAATGATGGAGAGAAGATGAAGGGAAAAATCCAAACAAAAGGTTATTTTTAGCAACAATTTTCTCCCCGTTGTTGTATTAAAGGCAAAAGTATTTGACCCAACAGTTTCCGTTGTAAACAAAACTAATGAGAACAAATTTTTTTAAATTTTGTTTTTACAATGATTCAAATAATTCATGGATTCCTTTTTAGGAAATGGAAGTATAAATAGGTTACTACAATTCAATATAATGTTGAATGTTCCACTATGTGATGATTGGATAGAATTTAAGGTTGATGTCATGGTTCGAATCCGGAGGAGAATATAAAATAAAGAAGAAAAATCAGAATAAGAAATAAAGATAGCAACCAGTGAATGATAAGAAGGACAGAAGAATAGGAGAACAAGCGGAGGCTACATATTTGCAGTTGGCACCCGGGCGGAGAGAAGATGAAGAGTAAAATGCAAACAAAAATTTATTTTTAGGTGAAAATTTTTTCCAACAATCTCCGTTATTGACTTAAATCAACCACGCTCGCACCTTTGAAACAACAACGGGACGTTGTTGGGCACATTTCAACTGCGGAAAGTAGTTGATTTAACAGTGAAAGTCTTTAGATTTACAACGTTTTTTTTTTCAGAGTACAATTACAGTAATCCTAATTTTTGTAACGACGATTACGATTACAGTAATTGTAATTTCAAGTTTTTTACGATTACGATTACAGTAATCCTTATTTTCTGTAATCTTAAATTACAAATTTAAGAATTACATGTAAAAATTTATTAAAATTGCTTTTTGATACTAAAAGGCGTAGGGAGGAAAATATGCTTGGCACTGAAAGAAACTAAAAACTATCAAATCTATGTAAAGCTTTCAATTTCACACATACAGTCCTATTCTGAGCGTTACCGGGAAATTACTTTACTGGTAATTTATCTTGCTGAAAATTGTTACCATCTTTTCAATTGGCATTCTGGCACAAATGGTAACGCTGTCAAAGCATTTCCATACGAACGGAATGGAATCGGGCTGAAAATGGTAACAAAATGTTACCACGTATTGAGGAGGTAACTTAATTTTCTGCTGCCAGAATACGAAAAGAGTGTTTAAAGTACCAGATTCTTTATTTCACCAGTAAAGTAAATTATATTACCACACCGGAATAAGGCCGATAGTCTAACCATTTTGAAATATTTGCGGTTGAGATAGCAGCTTTTAGTGGGCTGCAGACAATGTCCTAATGCATAAAAATCGAGCTACAGTGGCTCACAGAAGTATTTTGCATCTTAAAGATGCTTTCTTTATCAGAGGATATTTTTTTAAACAGCTATACAGTGGCTCACAGAAGTATTTTGCATAAAAAATTTATGAGGAAAACGTTATAAATTCGCCTATTTCTCGAATTCTTTCGGAAATTTTTTTAATATGGTATTATAGCTGGAGCTTCGTACTATACGAACCATTTATTAAAAATCCAAAAATGCATGGCCGAGGAATAGAACAAAATACCTCCGGAGTTTCTCCAAAAATTAGTAGAGCCCATCCCCAAGCCCTTGGAAGCCATTTCGAAAAAGTATGGACATCATTAAAAATATTAAGCAGCCTGTAGACGCATTTATTCGCCAAAATTGCCAAATTGCAAAATACTTTTGTGAGAAAAACTGTATGACTTTTTTTTTTTTTAATTTTATGTTAAAGATGAAATGCATTTTTGTATGAACCTTCAGCTATAATATCATATTCAGAAATATCCTCTGGTAAAAAAAAGCATGTTTAAGATGCACACCCTGCTTACATCGTCAGCACCTGTGGAAAGGCTATTTTCGTTGGCGGGCATAATAAACAGTCCTCGACGCAATGCACTTTCCGATGCACATAGGGGTATTTTATCAATCTGGGCGGCCAAAACCTCATTTCTTAAAACTGGTCCGATTTCCAAAAAAGAAATTTTTTTAGTAGGCCAGGACCCTAACGCATCATTTTCAATAAAAGTTTATTCTCAAAACTCAAACACAAAGTTTTTACATTCAATGAAAGTCTGGTCATTCGTGTATTTCTTGCGGCATTTTATAACGTTCTTAAAGTTTCAACATTTCCAATTAATATTTTTACTGCTTTAAGTGAAGTTTTTTAGAATACTGTTATGGATTCTTATAATACAGGTAAACGAGTACAAAATTCATGTTTATTGAGATTTAGTTAGTTGTTAGCGTCTTGTTAATTACATTTTTTAAAAACAATGTATTAAAAAAAAAAAATTCCCAATTTTTTGTTTTCAAAAGGGTTTTTGTTTAGGTGCCCGGCATTGCCCGGCACTGACTCTTTTTTTTCTAGATAGTCTGTTCCCTGTTATTTTGAGTTCAAGAAAGATCGGTCCCGGGTTTTTCCGGTTTTAAGAAAAACAGGCGATTTTTCACGTTGGGAAAAATGACCCCACCACACAAAAAAAAATTAGTTGTGTGTGGATTCGAGAACACCCATCTAGAAACATATACATCGACGTGCTCCGAATCCAAAGTCCGCTTGTCCAATATACTCCCAAAATTTCGAGAAAATTGCGAAAAGCTAAAAAAAGCCCCAAATGGCACATTTCATCGACCTAGCCTACTAACATGTATTTCGACGTTCTGAATCCAAATCTGAGGTCGGTTTGGTCTCACTACATCACTTTTTAAAAATGTAAAGCCACATTTTTTTAATGTTAAATTGAATTGAAATCACCATGGGTAACATAATTAACAATTTAAAGCCAAAAAAGAGTTTTGGCCGCCCAGATTGATTAAATGCCCCAATGTGCGATGGTTCTTTTGAAAAGTTAGGTCTGCTTAAAGCTAATATTGAATATTATTTAATATAAATAATGCAAACAGTAGTCTTAATTTTGCATTGTTATTATTTGCGCTAGTTTTCTGTCTGCTTTATACATATCCCAATTTTAATTGTTTACTGAATGTGTGAGAAATAAACACATATCTATGTAAAAATTGTTATTATTTATTGGAACACGATGTTGGGCAAGTATATCACTGTTTTGTACACATTGTAATCCCAAACAACGATAACAGTAATCGTAATTTCAAGTTTTTTACGATTACGATTACAGTAATCGTAATTTTTGTAAAGACGATTACGATTACAGTAATTGTAATTTCAAGTTTTTTACGATTGCGATTACAGTAATCGTAATTTTTGTAACGACGATTACGATTACAGTAATCGTAATTTCTAAATTTCGAAGATTACGACTACTGTAATCGTAATCATCGTGTAATCGTAATCCTTATCGCCCAGCTCTGAATATTCTATCTGTATTTTACCCCGAAAATTCCGGGATCAAATTCTAGAAATCCCGGGATTTTCGTGGTATCAAAAAGGGCGGGATCCAGGGATTGGAATCCCTAGGACGGACATGGCTTAATCGACTCGGCTCATGATTCTGATCATATATATATACATACATATGTACATATGTATATAAATTTCAAGCCTATTTCTTTGTCGCCGGCTTTCGCCCAAACGCGCGTAGAGATTTTGACCAAATTTACACACGAGCTGACTACCTTGCCCTAGATGATTTATATGCATACTTTTTCAAATCCGGAAGTCGGTTCCCTAGATATAGGTCAAAACGTGTACCCGGATTTCCCCTGAATATTTTTCGAAGATATTAGTATCTAATGTAATAATAATAGTACTTGTTGTGATTCCTAGGTCGAGTCTCCAGATATGGGTCAAAACGTGGACCCAGATGACCCTCGAATATTTCTGAGCGAGATTAGTATCAAATAAAAGGTCTTGATGAGGACTTCGGCATATTACTATTTTATTTGTGATACCTAGGCCGGGTCCCCAAATATGGGTAAAAACGTGGACCCGGATGACCCTCGAATATTTCTAAACGATATTGGTATCAAATGAAAGGAATTTATGAGGACTTCGACACGGAACTATTATAAATGTGATGCTATGCATGTCGGGTCCCCAGATATGTATTGGTCACAATGTGGACCTGGATGGAACCGAAAAGTGGGATTCGTGGCTTCAATGTAGAGATTTTCTCGATGTAATGCTCAACCTGGTTCCCTAGGTAAACCGCAATAAAAACGAAAAGGAAAGTCGAATGCAAAGGAATGGGAATGGGCGAAGGAAACGAAAATAGAATGGGAGAGGGAAGGGAAGAGAGGGAGATTGAGATAGGGAAAAGGGGAGCTAATAGGAGGGGAGAGAAAAGAGGGGGTAAAGGAAAGGGAAAGAAAAAGGAAACGGAGATGAAAGGGAAAGGAAAAAAGAAAGTAGAGGGAAAAGTAGTGGTAGGCTAAGAGAGGTCACGTCCCCGGATTGGGTCCCCAGATTTGGATCAAAACGTGGCCCCGGATGACACCGGGATATTTGTCACGGGTATTGGTATCAAATGAAAGGTGTTGAGCAGGACTTTTATATCGAGCCGTACCCATTATGATTCCTAGGTCAAGTCCTCAGATATGGGTTAAAACGTGGATGGATGACCACGGAATATGTATATCCCAGCGATATTGGTATCACATGAAGGGTGTTGAGCTGAGATATTAGGTATGAACTCATTATTTCTAGGTCAGGTCCCCAGATGTGTGTCAATACCTGGACTCGGATGACCCCGAGATACTGCTGAGCAATACTGATATAAAATGAAAGGTGTTGACCAGGGCTGCTTCATAGCGATTCTTAGGTCCGGTACTCAATTATGGGTAAAACAGTGGAATAGGAAATGTTATGCTAAATCCGGTTCCCAAAGGGAAAAGGAAAGGGGAAGGGTAATGGGAAAGGCAAAGGCGAAGGAATGGAAAAGGAGAGGGAGAATATAATGAAAATGAAATGAAGAGGATGGGCAGAGAGCCAGTGAGACAAGGAATGAGAGAAGGAATATGAGGGGGAATGAAAGGGAGAAGGACAGAAAAGGGGAGATAAGGGAGAGCGGTAGAGAAAGAGAAAGTCAAGAGGAAATGTGACGGGAAATGAAAAAGAAAATGGAAGGATAAATGAAAGGAAAGGGAAAGATAAATGGAAAGGGAAAGAGGGAATAGTAGAGGGAAAGGGAGTGGGAGACTAATACGAAGAAAAAAGAGATGGCATTTTTTCCTTTACTTTTTTTTAACTTATTTAATATTTGCTGATGTCGACAGCCTGATGAAAGTTTGGTTTCTAGATACTTCCAACTAATTTTAAAGTTTGCCGTTTTTTGCTTATAATACCTATAATAGGAAGTGGGCCAAAGCAAAGCTTGGCCGGGTACAGCTAGTATAGGTATATATTTTGGTGGGTCCCATATGCTTCCTTCTGGCATTTTCCACAAAACTGTTTTGGCACAAAGTTATAATACCATTTAATGATCATGAAAGGTATAAAAACTATAATTTTGACATGGATAAGTTGAGTAAGCGGCTTAACAAGTTCTACTTTGTCTCCAAGACAAACTTGACCAGGGATGACGGAAAATCGCTCCACAATACATAATATTCCTACCCTGTCGAAAAAGCAAGCTACCAAAAAGTAATAAATAGGAAAACGAAGCTGTGGTTTGCCAAGAAATAAATGATTTTTAATTATTTCTTCAAGAAATGTAATTTGGTTTTTCTTCTGGCAGCCAATCATCATGGAAAAATATTTGTCTACTACTATTTCAATGCAGAAGAATAGAAAATGTTCCTTGTACTTTTGACTGAGATATGCGAAATGCGATTAATATATCCAAATAAAAAATAACCAAAGAAAATAAAAAAAACTCATAAAAACCCATGGCGTATAAAATAATTTCATCATATTTATTTTTTGTTCATTATTCTTCAGACATTAGGCCAGATGAGACGACCATTAGAGCTCTCGACCGAATTGGAAGAAAGAAAGAGGAAAAGACGGCTTTATATGAGAAATTACAGAGCCAAACTGTCGGAAGAGGCTAGGGAGGCTTATTTGCAGCGAATGCGTGAGCATGCAGCTGAAATCTTAGCTTCGGAATCAGAGCAAGCAAGAGAAACCCGTTTGCAGCAAATGCGTCAGCGTGCAGCTGAACTCCGAGCTAGAGAACCAGAGCAAGTCAGAGAAACCCGTTTGCAGCAAATGCGTCGGCGTAGAGCTGAACTCCGAGCAACAGAACCAGAGCAACTCAGAGAAACCCGTTTGCAGCAAATGCGTGAGCATGCAGCTGAAATCCGATCTTCGGGATCAGAGCAAGTCAGACAAACCCGTTCGCAGCAAATGCGTCAGCATGCAACCAGTGTTGGCGGAAAAAAAAGCTAGAAAATACTAAATAATTAAGTTTATTGCTAAAAAAAAATAGCTGCCTAAGTAAACTTTTATTACTTTTTTTTGTTCAACTTTACAAGTTTCTTTTAATAATTCATTAGAATTGCCAACAATAAATTAGTATAATAAATTAATATATTTACGTATGTAATTCTATGTATCACATATCAATATCATAGTTAGCCTATTTTAAGAGAACATCTCACGATAAGTATTGCATTCAACATTGGTAAATTAAGTCTATTTCTTCGCTTAGTTTTAATTACTACTAATACTGAGTTAGTTCTTTCAATCTCCACATTACTAAAGGGAAGGATTAAAAGGCTAAAAACAAAATTGCGTATATTCCTTTACCTATGTACATATATCCAAATTTCAAGTGTTACACTAGATCAGGGCTGCTCAACGCTCTCGTATTGAAAGTACAAAACTAAATACATCTACAAATTTTGTATCTGCAATTTATTTTCAAATGGTAGTATCACATACATACAAATTTTTTTTATTATTTATATGTATGAACATTTTTTGAATACAAATTTTTTAGAGTGCTTTCATTTTTGGAATTTTTTTTTCATTACACATTTGTTATTGTAAATTTCGATTTCTTACGGCAGTGCTCGAGCTCCTATACAACCCTGCAGTAAAAATCCGCAATGAATCCTTAATGAATCACTGATGCAATTCACCTATGACGAGGAGGCATCAGTGAATACTTTCATATAAAGACTGATGAATTTTTCATATAAATGGTTTGCTTTCCTCAAAAAAAAAAACAAGAACAAATAAAAATATACTAAGTTATGACGACAGTGATGAATATTCAAAAAAGAATCATCACTGATCCTTCAGCAGTGAAACAAATTTACTGCAGGGAAAGTGCCTTTGCTCTGCACATTCAATATGAATCATAGGCACATACATATAAAATTTTTTTATATCTGAGTGCTTATGAGAGTGCAAAGAAAATTTTATTTTCATATTTGAAGTGAAAATATGTATCTGCGCCTATGATTCGGAACAAAACAAAAACAATTGTGCTTTGAGTTCCTATGAAGTGAGCAGCCCTGCACTAGATTAAGCCACTCTAAGGGTGAAAACAGAATCGGAACGTAACGACACGACATTGCGACAACGACAGCCTGTCAAAATTAAAACCCATGCATTCTTATGAAAGCAATTATAATAAAGACGACGCGGCACGACGTCGTCCACCGACAAAATTACGTTGTCGTCAACTTAGGCCGATTTCTAATTTTGGTGACGACGACGAGCGGACGATGAGTTGCCACTGTATTATAAAATATGAAAATTTTGACAACTCAATAAATCTAACGAAACTTTACAAAAAAAGCAGAAGTATTTATACACAACCAAATATAATAACAGTTTAAAGCATTCAATTAATAAATTTAACTATTTAATTTATTATTTTACATTGAAAAATTACGATCTGAACCAACAACTTTTTAGCTGTGAATGAAAAACTATAATGTGGCAGCAACGAGCCTTCTGTAGGGGCGGTCGTTGCCGCATTTATTATGTTTCAGTCGCTGGCTTCGCACCGTCAAGGTACTGTCGTTGTCGCAATGTCGTGTCGTTACGTACCGATTCTGTCTTCACCCTAAAGGTCCCCACAAACAGGAGCGATACGATACAGCCCACATAGCAAAATCGTGTAGGACGCGATACGATTTGCATATGTGGGCTGTATCGTATCGCTTCTGTTTGTGGGGACCTTAATGGTATGGATCATGATCATGACTCAAATAAAGAAGATTGCGCACTCAGCCACATTCAGCAAAATGTTCATCCGTGAGACTGGGTTCATTTTGGTTAGCACTTTATCAACTACGTTATCGACGGTATAGAAAATTTGCAAACATGCCAAAAATACCTTTATTAAACTATTATTCACACAAACAAATACGAGGGACTTCATTTTTCTTTATTTAAAATAGTTTTTTAATATAAATATCACATTTATCGCACACAATCTTTAGTTTTTAGATAACCGGAAACGAAACTGGGTGAAAGAGATTGTGTCAAATGTTGGATGAACTCATAGCGGTACCGCCTAGTGCACAATCATGCCTATTACGGTCATGATTCAAATAAAGAAGATTGTGCATTCAACGGTACCGCTATGCGTTCATCCAAAATTTGACAGAATCAACTGATTTAGTGACGTAGTAACATAAATTCTCTTCCACCTAGTTTCGTTTCCGGTTTTCTAATAACTAAAGATTGTGTGCGATAAATGTGAAATTTATATTAAAAAACTATTTTAAATAAATAAAAATGAAGTGCCGCGTATTTATTTGTGTGAATAATAGTTCAATAAATGTATTTTTTGCCTGTTTGAATATTTTCTTTCTCGTCGATAACGTAGTTGCTGACGTACTAACCAAAATGAACCCAGTCTCACAGATGCATGATTCAAATAAAGAAAATTGTGCACTCAGCGATATTAAGCAAAATATTCATCCGTGAGACTGGGTTCATTTTGGTTAGTACGTCATCAACTACGTTATCGACAGGAAAGAAAATTTGCTAACATGCAAAAAAAATACCTTTATTAAACTATTATTCACACAAACAATACGCGGGACTTAATTTTTCTTTATTTAAAATAGTTTTTTAATACAAATTTCACATTTATCGCACACAATCGATTTGGAAAAGGAAACCATTTTGCCAACCAATTGATGATATTCCTGTCCCTGAAGGCAGTGTAAGTAAATTCTGAGAAAAAATTTAAGATTTTGAAACTTACTTCGGAAAATATTCAATTTTACAGACCGACGGAGATATCGCGACAATTAGAAATTTTCTACAAATACTTTGACAATTATTTTTTTGAAAATGCTGCTGAATGCACTAACAAATACGATTTTTTTCCAAACATGTACTTTGTTGAAAGCAACCGCTATCGAAATCAAACACTTTTTTGGAATGCATATTGCCATGGGTTGCGTTGGCTTTCCAAGAATCCGCATGTACTGGCAAAAGAAGTTTAAAATTCCGTTAGTAGCTGATACAATGGTTTTTCAAAATCAGATAATCTTTCCATTTGGTTTTTGCAAGTGACATTACTGATTCTGCGAAAAGCGCTAATAGTTTTTGGAGAGTTCAACCAATAATTGACACAGTTACGAATGCATACTTAAAAATTCCACGAAAAGATGGGGACGGTTTTCTATCGATGAGCAAATGATTCCTTTTACTGGTCGCTGTCCAGTACGTCAGAGTTTGCCCAACAACACAGAGGCGTTGGCCTGAAAAATGAGGTTTTGACCACGTCAGAAGGACTAGTCCTTGACTTTGAGATTTACCAAGGCAAGACAAGAGGAAAATATTGGTCTCGGTCCTGCATTCGTTCTGCGTCTTACACAGACTTTACCCCAAGCATCAAAAGTATTTTTTGATAGATATTTTACAACATTACCACTGTTTAAAAAACTTCTGGAAAAAGGAATTTATGTGACTGGAAGGATAATGAGAAATCGTGTAAAATGTGTCAACTTCACCAACGACAAGAAGATGAAAAGAGGCGATATGGAGAAGTTCTGTGGACCAGATGTCTTAGGTTAGGTTAGAGTGGCTGCCATAGGGGCACACTTAGGCCAGTGCATAGGCCCATTGTGATACCACAAGAAGAAAAACAGATTACTCCTCCTTTTTAAACCAGTTTGATAACCTAATGAAATTCACCAGGTCCTTTATGTCGACAACCGCGACTTTAGATAGGCTCTCGAGGAAAGGTGTCCCAAGAAAGCGTCGTCTGGCGCTGTTAAGAGCAGGGCAATGGCAAATGAGGTGTTCGATTGTCTCCTCTTCCTCATCATCACCAGATGTCTTACCAATACATGAAAGTAATAGAAGATGATCCAATAAAACTTTTTTCAGTACATTGTTTTGTTTTATTTATTTATTAGCCATTTATTCTTGTTCAAAAAAATTAATATATTAACCAGAGGCCATAACAATTATAACTAGACTGCGGATCTTTATGCAATTGCATATTTTTAAGGAGAAGAGATAGCGATATGGTTCAAAAGAGAAAAATGAATGTTATTAATTAAATATTCTAAATTTACATATTTATTTCTGCACATTTTGCATATTGCATATAACTTGCATATTTACAAAAAGGAACCCTGCTTTTGAAGACATATCAAGAGTAGCCAAAATACTTTCAGGTGACAACAAAAAACTAGAATCTCAAATTCAGATTCCCAGTCGATTTTGGATCAAATTTAAGTATGCTCCGGTTACACCTTGTGATGTTGAGCGTTCATTTTCAGCATATAAACTGATATTAACCGATAAGCGTCACAATTTCGGCATTCAGAATCTGGAGAAAACAATTGTAGTATATTGTGGTCTTAACTACAACTAAAATTATCTCTTTACATTAAAAATTATTATAATAAAAATTAGTTACCATTTGCAGTTGTGTTTTGGGTGTAAATGGGTTATTTATTTGCATGGAACAAATGTTCCAGCATACAACAAATGATTTTTGCATTCAACTGTATTTACTTATTGTGTATATCACTTAAAATTCCATATTTTATATGAAAAAGGTGTATTTTTAATTTGCATATAAGTTGCATATATTTTGCATATTCAAAACAGAGCAAGAAAATTCGTTTTGGAATGCGAATATATAGTTTTGAATCAATATAACACTTAATAAAGCATTTTAAATTTTTTGCATAAAGATCCGCAGTCTAATTAATTATAACAAATAAATATAAAAATCACTTGATAATAATTTTGAGCAATGGAAAAATTTTTCCATCATCAATAACAATTACTCAAAGATCGATATTTTTTCGATCAGATCATAATTGTTATGAGCAATTGATATTTTTTTCGATGTTCCACAACAATTTCTGGATGATGGATATTTTTTAGATAAGCTCATAATTGTTACTAGCAATTAATATTGTTTTCGATCTTCCATAACAATTACTGGATGATGGATATTTTTTAGATCATCCCATAATTGTTATGAGCAATTTATATTTTTTCGATCTTCCATAACAATTACTGGATGATGGATATTTTTTAGGTCAGTTCATAATTAATTAAGACTCGACCAAATGATAGCCCTAGCCAAGCGCTTTCATTTGATACCCATTTTGCGGTGTTCGGTATTCTATATTCGAATTCCGTATCCATATTTATCCGCTTTTCCACAATTATGAGCTGACTCAGTTATCGATAAATTTATCGAAATATATCGAAGTCCAAATGAAACCTGGGGTCATCCCCTTTCGTTTGATATCCATATTGTAGTGTAATTTTAATGTTTTTGGGTAATCACATTTTAACGACCATGCGACTAGAACGCATAGGCGTATTTATGTTGCTTTGATTACTTGCTAGTCAGCAATTCAAACCCTGCATGGAATAGTTACCGTTTGTTTGGTGCCTAGTGGTCACATTTCAAATTTTCAATAAACTATCGATAGTTCAAACGATAGTCGAAAACCATCGATAGTGTAAACGATTGTGGCGAATATAATCGGTTCAGCTCACATCACTAAATGACTGAACACATCTCTAAAGGAAATTGCCAGAATAAGAAGAAGAGACCAGATAATTTCCAGTGTTGCCAGAATTTTCTAGATTGCGTTTGGCAGACTATATAAAGCGGCGAGCAGGCGCTTCGCAGTCAGTCGTAACTTAACAGTAGAAGTGTTAACATCAAGTCAAGTAAAACAAGTGTAGACTTTTTAGTCGTTAAATAAAGCGGTGTGAATTAAGAAGTAAATAAAGACTTTTATTTAACAATTTAGTGATACGAACCCGATAGAAATAATCGAGCTATCGACAAATACGTAACACGATGTTCAGAAACCATCGATAGTGACGATAGTGCCATCGATAGTTTCCGACCACTATGTCAAATCACACAGATACGCGATTTGATCAAATGATTTGATCATGTAAGGGCCCTATAACTCCAAATTGTGATTCCGGCATGAAGCAAAGCGAAGTGGCAACACCAATCCCTTAATTGTCAATTTAGCCAGGGCTAATTTATAC
The DNA here is from genome assembly GCA_960531455.1 of Urophora cardui. NCBI lineage: Eukaryota > Metazoa > Arthropoda > Insecta > Diptera > Tephritidae > Urophora > Urophora cardui. The sequence goes on from OY482671.1 coordinate 32,257,717, forward strand.
AGGTTAACTTACTAAACAGCAAATAAACCGCTGACTACTAACTTTTTTCTACTTGTTTTTTTATTCATATTGTGGTGCTTAGGGCCTTTTCACATTACTCGGTACGACATCGGATCGACATTTTTTGCTCGGTATTTTCAGCTTACCGAAACGATTCCGCGTTGCTGTGTTTTTCACACTTGTGGGAATACTTTCGGTGCGTAATCGGCAGAAAATAGGAATACAAACATCGAAATTTGCAAAACAAAATTTTTAACTTCAACAAATCACTCAATAATAACAATAATGTCTTCTAGCGAAGACGAAGACATTATAACTTGCTACATTTATAGCCGAAACGAGTTTTTTTTCTGACTTTGTTCTTCTTCTTTTATTACGCCGCAGTAATTCCTCAAATTTTACTGACCGGTCTTACCGTGTTGCGGTATACCGAAATTAGTCCGCTCCGATTTCATGTATGCAACACTAATGTGAAAGTGCCAATTGAAATACATGTGGTCAGTAAGGTTTCGGTATACTTTCGGTAAAAACCAAAAATGTCGATCCGATACCGCACCGAGTAATGTGAAAGCGCTCTTATGTCAAACAAATAGCCTCTGCACATTGGTATGATTTACTCGCTGGTTATAATAGCCGTAACGCAACGGATGGAGCTGTCACTTTAATATCTAGTGTATGTGAAAGGCATGCGAATGATTATAATGAACGGTAGAGAACGGCGACAACCCTAAGCATCTGTTGATTTTAGATTTCTTCCGTATTCTTACGGCAATTTGACAGTTCTCTTTGCAGTGACAGAACATAATGCCGTTAGCAAAAAATTTTTTTACATTTTATAATATAAAAATTAGCGAATTTGACGAAAGACTTAATAACTGCGTGCGTCGTTATGGAATCACCAACAAATTGGAAGTTTTCTGTTTTAAATTGGCAAATAAAGCACAATATTTACAGCTGTGGCAAATGTCAAAGACGGCAGTTAACGCACTATTATAACTACCTTATGTTTGTCACCGTTCTATATCGGTACAGCTTCCGTCCCGTCCCGGCTATTATAACCAGCGCATTAGAGCGCTTTCACAACACAACAGCACACCTCGAATTGGGAGAGAAGCTCGGCCATAAAACTCGTTAGAGTTATAATAGCGCAAAAAAAATTCTTCTGTACGTTGAAAAGAGACAAATACTCCCTCAAAAACAATTTGATTGACTTTAAACTTCAAACTAAATGAAAATAACTATTTCAAAAATTATTTTTTTTGGAAATTTGAATTTAAATTACTGAAATAAATTATGAAACTCAAATGGCGGGATAGCTATGTGTTCCATGTTACAAGGAGAAGCCAATGCGTAGTATAATTTTTCTTCCGGACTTCTTCTTTCCCCTTACGACCAAAGCAGAAGCTTACAAGAGACAAATTTGAAATTTGTATTTCCATATATTTTTTATTTTAAATATAATTTGTTTTATAGTTGTCAAATTGAAAAATTTGTCAGAAAAGCTGCCCAATGACAAAAAACCTACCGAAATACAAGCTGGCTCGTTGGTTTTTAACCGCCTAGATGGTATTTCGTTTGGTTTTTTCAATATAGCTTGCTCGCTTGCACCAACGCAAAACGATAGTGATGAATATTCAACAAAGAATCATCAATGATCATTTACACTGCTATTCTGAGCGTTACCGGAAAATTTACTTTACTGGTAATTTATGTTGCTGAACATTGTTACCATCTTTTCAATTGTTATTCTGGCACAAATGGTAACGCTGTCAAAGCATTTCCATACGAACGGAATGGAATCGGGCTGAAATGGTAACAAATTGTTACCACGTATTGAGGTGGTTACTTAATTTTCTGCTGCCAGAATACGAAAAGAGTGTTTAAAGTACCAGATTATTTATTTCACCAGTAAAGTAAATTATGTTACCACACCGGAATAAGGCCGTTAGCAGTGAAACAAATTTACTGCAGGGTATATGTATATATATGTAAACATACACAAATGTCACTTTTCAGTTCTGCCAAATCAAAAAAAGCACTGTGCTGCCAAATCAGCACGGAAAAAACAAATCGAACAGGGCGGAACAGAAATTGAACCAGCAATTTAGCTGGTTTAATCGAGCTGAAATCTTTGTTGCATTTACATGCAAAAATTTTTATCTGGGTTAGGATCACCGCATGATTCAAATAAAGAAGATTGTGCACTCAGCGATATTCAGCAAAATATTCATCCGTGAGCCTGGGTTCATTTTGGTTAGTACGTCATCAACTACGTTATCGACGAGGAAGAAAATTTGCTAATAGGCAAAAAATACCTTTATTGAACTATTATTCACACGAATAAATACGCGGCACTTCGTTTTTCTTCATTTAAAATAGTTTTTTAATATAAATTTCACATTTATCGCACACAATCTTTAGTTATTAGAAAACCGGAAACGAAACTGGGTGAAAGAGAATTTATGTTACTACGTCACTAAATCAGCTGATTCTGTCAAATTTTGGATGAACGCATAGCGGTACCGCTGAATACACAATCTTCTTTATTTGAATCATGGGATCACCGTATGTGAAACACGGCTAATATTTCACATTAGATGTGTTTTATTTTAGGGCATATACATACATATGCGCTTATAGCCTCTGCACACTGCATTTGAAATTACGTTGATTAGCCGAAATTACTTTCCGAAATCACGCGCATTCACACACGTTTTTCAGTAATTTCATTTAAGCTCAAATTAGTTATGCAGTAACAGTATCGTTATAAAACAGCTGATCAACCAATCTTATGGGAAACAATGTATTTGATTAGTGATTCGCTAGTCGGTAACGCTATCGGTAACAACCAAATGAATTTTGGTTTTCAGCCGTAACGCTAACCAGCTGATCGATTGTTTGTTTCAGTTGTTCACTGTCATGACCCAATAATAATATGGTCGTAGCAATCAAAAGAGAACACGCAATTAGCGTTAATACAAAATATGATAATTTCGCAACCTAAAAAACCAAAAGAAGAAGAGCGACTCATTGCATGGCCACCTATATTGGGCTATGATCACTGTTCAGCTGTTTTGTCATACAAAGAAATATTTGACTTTGAGTTTGACATTCTGATGGACCAAGGCAAATTCATTCTTATGGTAATGGTAAGTGAACAGCTGACTTCTTCTTCTTCTTCTCGTTTTTAACTCGCCGTGTACAGAAGAATGTCAAACAAAGAAATATTTGACTTTGATTTTGGCACTCTGATGGACAAAAACTTAAAGCGAATCCAGGCGAATATTGCCGAATTCGCCCTGCCATTACCATAATGAATTTGCCTTGTGATGGACAAAAACTTAAAGCGAATCGAGGCGAATATTGCCGAATTCGCCCTGCCATTACCATATAATCATGATCCAAATAAAGAAGATTGTGCACTCAGCCATATTCAGCAAAATATTCATCCGTGAGACTGGGTTCATTTTGGTTAGTACGTCATCAACTACGTTATCGACGAGAAAGAAAATTTGCAAACAGGCAAAAAAATACCTTTACGGAACTATTATTCACACAAATAAATACGCGGCACTTTATTTTTCTTTATTTAAAATAGTTTTTTAATATAAATTTCACATTTATCGCACACAATCTTTAGTTATTAGAAAACCGGAAACGAAACTGGGTGAAAGAGAATTTATGTTACTACGTCACTAAATCAGCTGATTCTGTCAAATTTTGGATGAACGCATAGCGGGACCGCTGAATGCACAATCTTCTTTATTTGGATCATGGGCATGATGTGTGCGATAAATGTGAAATTTATATTAAAAAACTATTTTAAATAAAGAAAAATAAAGTGCCGCGTATTTATTTGTGTGAATAATAGTTCCGTAAAGGTATTTTTTGCCTGTTTGCAAATTTTCTTTCTCGTCGATAACGTAGTTGATGACGTACTAACCAAAATGAACCCAGTCTCACGGATGAATATTTTGCTGAATATGGCTGAGTGCACAATCTTCTTTATTTATTTATTTATTTATTTATTTATTTGTTTCAAGTCTATAACAAAATTGTCTTACAGACTAGTTGACAAAGAGTAAGAAGTAGAAATAAAATAATTATACATATATAACTAGTAAGACACTTAAAATATATAAAATTGAGATCAACTAAGGAAGATGTCTACAAAGAAAGTAGTGTTTTAATTTGGTTTTTAGAACAAATTTTGATTCACATAAATCCAAGTCTAAAGAAATTGCGAAGAAGTTATACTCTGAAAGTGCTCTATTGACAGGAGCATTAGCGGTGTAGATTGTTTTGCATAAGCTAATACGAAATACGTCAAACCGGCGAAGGTTTCTATTTGGAATATTGAACGGCAACCTTTCAAGCAGAGAAGGGCAGTCAATCCTACCCGTTGCTACATCTGAAATGAAAGATATGGCTAAGAGAGTTCGTCTATTGCATAAAGACGGAAGACCAATCAAACGGCAACGCGATTCATAGGACGGAATCGGATGCGAGAAATTTAAATTATATAAAGCAAATCGGAGAAAAATTTTCTGTACCCGTTCCAATCTATTTATATGAATCGCGTGGTAGGGGCGCCAAATAAAGGCAGCATACTCAAGTTTAGGCCTCACAAAGGCCGAAAATAGCAATTTACGAGTGTATGGGTCACCGAAGTTAGAAGAGTTTCTCTAGTTCTCTAGTTCTAACAAAGGCAAGCATAGCGAGCGAGTTTGAAATTGTATGATTGATATGCAATGCAAAGCTAAACTTGAAATCAAAATGCACACCAAGATCTCTAATCTCAGAGACCGTGTCAAGCATACAGTTAGATATGCGATACGAGGTAATAATGGGATGCAGAACTTTATAATACGAGACCTTATGACATTTACTAATATTAAGATACAGTCGATTAGTGACGCACCACTTATATAAGTTATCAAGTTCCGACTGAAGATCTGCCGCGTCATTAGGGCTACTTATTTCGGAACCCTGCGAGCACTTGGAAGAGCGTTTTCTCGTCTATCGAAAATAAGTAACGTCTGAGACACTTCCAGGCGTTATTCGGATGAAACAAACTTCATTGATATCGCGTGTCTCACTTCTTGGTGTGTATGCAGAAGATACATACATACTTGAATAGTTGCTGCGAATTTATTCTGAAAAAAGTCTGAATATTTTTTTTTAAATAAATAAAAAGCGTGTTAAAAGTGAGTTAAAGCAAAAGATTTGCTGATGAAAAGTTGGTTAATAAATAAAAAATTGGGCAAGAATAAAATTCCGAGTTTAGAGCAAAGCTTAGTAGAGCTGCAGTTATGCTTTACGGATTATCTATTGATTGGGTAAGTTATGCATTAATCGAAGGTCTTATGCATTAGTTAATAACATCACCAACGCCCTTTTTTACAGACTCTAGTGCATCATCGCACCAATGACATCAATAACGATTTTCGTTCAATTCGCTGTTACCGCCATTTGCATTGGCACCGCTCTTGAATTTAACTTAAATACGCACTATTGTTTACTTTGTGTTAAATAGAATTAAAAAACTGCACATCTATTTATAATTTTATTTGGGTTCTAAATAAAGTGAGAAATCTGTAGAAGAAATTATTAATTGACGCTTTTCTGTCTTCCAGATGACACTAAGAAGTTACTTTCAGAAGAGTCGTATTCGTTTTTTTGTACGTAACGATTTTGTCTCTTCCAAACGACACTTGGAAGTTACTTCCTGAAGTGTCGTTTATAACTCCTTATGGACGTAACGTTGACGAGGAACACTTCTTCCCGAACGAAAATAGGAAAAAGTTGAGAAAGGGATATCTTCCGCGATTGAATTAAACTTCTTGACGTTACCTTTTCGTCACTTCCACGATAATAAATGTTGGCTGGGAATAAACTTTTAAGTCATCAGCGTAGAGCAAATATTTAGATGAGGAGAAACATGAAGAGATATCATTGATGAATAAAATAAAGAAAAGAGGTCCCAAAATACTACCCTGAGGTACACCTGAGGTAGCAGAAAAGGGATTAGAGGAAATACCATCAATACGAACAGTGCTAATTCTGTTGTCCAAATAAGATTTAATCCAGTCTAGAAATATGGAATGAAAACCAAAGCAAGCTAGCTTGGCTATGAGAATTTTATGTGATATCTTATCAAAGGCTTTGGAAAAATCCGTATAAATAGAATCAATTTGGAAACCACGACGAAACGCATCATAACAATCTTCAGTGAAAACAGATAGATTAGTTAGCGTCGATCTAGACGCCACAAAACCATGTTGATTGGGACAAATTAGATGTTTAACGTTAAAGTAAAGCTTATTATTAACAATAGCTTCAAAAAGCTTAGCTACGGTGGTTAACTTAGGCACTCTGCACACGAGGCGTATCGTCATAGACGCGTACGAGACATTTTATGTAGCGTCGATTTCCCTACGCCTCAATATCTGCACACGAAGCGACATGAAACTTCGCTGCACAAAACAAACAAACAAATTAATAATACGGCATTTGCTTTAAATTTCGAAGCTTTAAATAGAAAAGATGAAAAATTTTACGGAATCTTCAATTTTCTTTCATTATACACTCATTATTTCCGATTTTTTACACAAATTTTACTGCTTTCATAAATTCCACCAAGTGGAAAAATGTAAACAAACATCTTCTTCTTCCTGTTTTCTAAGCGTAGTACGCCTAGCTACCAGCACTGCTTTACGCCAAGCGACATGTAGCTAGCATACTTTGACGAATGCATGAAGCTGACGACTCGTGTGCAGCCCTCAATTGAAATATACGTGCGCGACATCAAAGCGTACAGCTTTCGTCTGTAGTATCTAATACGCGTCTAAAGCAGTACGCTCCGTGTGCAGAGTGCCTTAGAGATTGGTCTATAGTTGGATACGTTACTCATACCACCACTCTTATAGATTGGAGTTATCGAGGTTAACTTCCAGTCATCAATAAAGATGCCCGAGGAGAGAGACTTGTTGAATAAAAGCTTGCGAAACAAGTTTTCAAGGAAATTTAAGTCTACTAACCAGCAACGTTTTCATGAGCTATATTTGCTATACAAAAAAGAATTTAATGAGTTGAATAAGTCTCTGTATAATAATTACGTCCGGAAGTTTGAATTAGATCTCAAAGATAATCCGAAAAATTTCTGGCGTTACATTAAGTCTAAACGAAATTCGTCGAGTATACCCAAAACGGTTTCTTATAATGGTTCTACTGCTGCCTCGGTGGAAGATGCGGCTAATTTGTTTGCTGAGTTTTTCTCTTCTAATTTTGTATCTGACGATGATGTCTCTGAAGCCGATATCAATAATATTCGGCGTAACCTTTCATCTAGCATGCTTTCTGTCATGGACTTTGGCGCACTTGTTATCTCTGATGGTGATATCATTGATGGTATAAATCAATGATGCCCAAACATTTCTTACGGGCGAGCAATGTCATAATTTAAAGAAAAAAAATTGTTTTTCTATATGTTTGTTTTTGTAGTTTTTTAAAACTTGATTGACATCTCGATAACCCATTAAAAAAATTAGGACACAAACCAGACTGATGGTCGAAATTAACTAAAAATCCAAGCTTAAAAACATTTTTAATACGAGATTTATGGACTTTGGCTAGAATTACTGAATTTATTAATTAATTTTCAATGCCCTCTAAATTTTTCAAAATATATAAATAAATAATTAATTAATTATTAGTGTGACAAAATTAAATATCTTTGCCTCCGAGCGTTTATTTTAAAATTTTCGTCAATGTTTTTAGTACATATACATACGTAAATGTGAAAGTGTATTTTCAAAATTAAAAATTGTAAAATCAAAACACAGAAACCGGATCTCAGACAAACACCTCGAGTCAGTTTTGCAACTATCAACCACAAATGTTGAAATAGACATGGATAACATTATCGAAAATATGAACGAATCAAATTAGTATACATATGTATATATATGTACATACATACATATATGTCCCACATTTCATTCTTTTCATTGCTGGGTTGGATATATTCGAATCAAAATAAAAAATTGTTTTTGTATTTCCATAGAAACGTTTCGAGAGTATAAAAATTTTATTTTCCTATGCTCGCCTATGCTCGCCATATACACAAATTTCTTATGGAAGTGTATAGGCGAGTAAAATCCTATACTTACGAGCATTACAAAAACAAAATGTGTATGCGAGTATAGGGCTTGGGCATCTATGGTATAAATAATATCAAAATGTCATCACATACTGATACTGATGGTCTTTCCGTAATCCTGCTTAAGAACTGTGCTTCCTTAGGCACTCTGCACACGGAGCGTACTGCTTTAGACGCGTATTAGATACTACAGACGAAAGCTGTACGCTTTGATGTCGCGCACGTATATTTCAATTGAGGGCTGCACACGAGTCGTCAGCTTCATGCATTCGTCAAAGTATGCTGCCTACATGTCGCTTGGCGTAAAGCAGTGCTGGTAGCTAGGCGTACTACGCTTAGAAAAGAGGAAGAAGAAGATGTTTGTTTACATTTTTCCACTTGGTGGAATTTATGAAAGCAGTAAAATTTGTGTAAAAAATCGGAAAAAATTAGTGTATAATTAAAGAAAATGGAAGATTCCGTAAAATTTTTTATCTTTTCTATTTAAAGCTTCGAAATTTAAAGCAAAAAACCGTATTATTAATTTGTTTGTTTGTTTTGTGCAGCGAAGTTTCATGTCGCTTCGTGTGCAGATCTTGAGGCGTAGAGAAATCGACGCTACATGAAATGTCTCGTACGCGTCTATGACGATACGCCTCGTGTGCAGAGTGCCTTAGTAGAACCATTGAAGCTTTTATTCAACAAGTCTCTCTCCTTTGGATCATGGATCATGCCATATAATGAATTTGCCTTGTGTCAAACTTATGTGAATTTTGAACATGACGCTTTATGATTTCTACAATGCCGAACTATGATTTTGACATAAGCACCACAGAATACATAAACAATTTAAATGAAGTGTGTATGCACGTATGTCCGTATGTCGTAATGCGAACACCATGCGAACACCTTTTTTATTGAACCGAATTTAACTGATAAAGAAGAATTGATAAATGGCAATATAAGCGTAGAAGGAAAAATATCGGAAAATAATAAAAGAACCCAGATTTTCGTGAAAATTTCAAATAGTTAATAAAAAATATTGTTTATGCTCAATATGAATATTTTGCCCTATCAACCAACAAACGATGAAGAGATATTTCGTTTATGCACAAAGGAATGCGGCGTCATCACAGCAACCGAGGATCAACAATACTTCGCTTTGGGATGTATGTTTTGTTCGGCCAAATTTCTCTATTTCGATGCATTTATTGGACATATGCAGACGGATCATGCACCCCAAACTATGGGCCACAAGGGGATTTTCGGTGGTATGCTAGGGTAAGAGATGAAAATGAATATACATTTTTTTCTGTTTATTGACAAAGAGTAGGGTAACAAACTTAGTAACATACTTATGTATATATATGTATACTATATAAATATGTATACCTCCAGATATATGTACATATATCCATGAAAAAATTCCGCGAACTCCATTCACAGCCATGGAGTGCCCCACTATGGACCAACTAAGTACTCCATGACCTGCCTTAATATAATATAAAAATAATAATACAATGGCGCTATTATAACTCTGACGAGTTTTATGGCCGAGCTTCTCTCCCAATTCGAGGTGTACTCCTTTTTGTTTTTCCTACTAATTGGGTGGACCTACAGTTTTATGCCGGCTCCGAACGGCGAATGCATTTTTTGTGAGAAGCTTTTTCATGGCAGAAATACTCTCGGAGGGTATGCCACCCACTGCCGAGAGGTGACCGCTGCTCTTAAAAACCCAATAATTGGATTTTTACTAATTAGAAAAATTGTTTTGGTGTTTTGCTCGGACCGTGGTTTGAAAACGCAGGCGAGCACTCTACCCACTGCACCACAGCGGCTACAATTCAAATACCTATGGTGGATTAATCCACGGAGTACTTAAATTAAAGAAATTTAATAATCTCTAAAAAAGATTTTTACGACTGCAAATTCATTTTAATTATTATCATTATACTTTCTTTTAATAAATCCTTAATTTTTCCTTTTTGGTAACTGTTGTGTTACGTTTCAATATCAAACCCCTGCGCAGTCCCATTTTCTTCTTCTATATTTGCGAATACTCTGCATTGTACAATACTCACAGCACAATTCAGATGCAGCTACGAATAAAACCTCTACTCTTCATATATGTAGATTAGGAATATTATTTGTATTTGCTCTGTTGGATCGAATAGTGTACACAACTCACCACGATCGAGTAAAACATAATATTTTCCAATAGTTCAAGTATTCGCAAAACCTTGTTGCTTCTTTGCTTATTTAATGTGCATCTGGAATTACATATATCTGTGGAGCTATTACCGGTTAAGTCGACTTAAGAAAGAATTGAGTTATGTATACCACGTCACTCTACTTTTAAAACTACATACATAGATATGTATGTATTTCTGTAAACTTAACTTCAATCAAAAGATATTAATAAACATATTTAGGCTTAACTTACAATAGAGGTATATTCAATTTGCTATAACAACATATTTACATATTTAACGAAATTTGTTCATAACATTTTGTTTTATTTACAACATGTAATCGTAACATCGTGGATGGCTCATCGATTTTGTATTCATAGTTGCCTTCGAATATAAAAAGCAATTTATCTCGAAATCATATTTTACGACTTAAGCGATTATTGCTTGTGGTCACAGATATTTCCATTGTCTTCTTCAGCAAAATCTGTTTTGCCTGAAGGGATCGCTAATATATATACATATACATATGTATGTATGGCATATGCACATATACACACATATACTGGCAGCCAAGAATTATCTTAATATTTGGGTAAACCTTGCTAGCAGCGTACACAACATCTGAATATTTGTGCGTTTATGCATGTATGTACTATATTTCCTGTATATTCGAAGTATTCGCAAGCAGTGTACGCTATTTGTAGAACCTTTTTAACCTAATGTATTTGTTCAGTTTATGGTCATATTCTACTTGCGCTTATTCGCGAACGACAGATACAAGTAGGTTATGTAATTGGACGGCCGCAAATGTTTTGTTGGTCGTTTCGAATCCATAATCAAAGAGACATTGAAAGGAAGGCTGCACAAATGGATTCGAAAGAACCAACAAAACATTTACGGGCGTCCAATTACATTATTTACTTGTATCTGTCGTTCGCGAATAAGCGCAAATATAACATGTTATCTTTGTATAACATGACCGTAAACAGAACAAATACAATACCTATTTTCAGCGACAAATACATGAGGTTAAAAAGGTATGAGGATTTTCTTAATATTTGGGTAATTCTTGGAGAGTGCTATGATTTAGTTAATTTTGGAGAATTCGCTTTTGAATAGTTTTATATAAAAAAAATTAATTATTGTGCAGTTTCTTTACATTCGCATTGTGTGAGAGTGTATATGAGTTTTTGCAGTATTTATTTTACTTTGAATTACCGGCTGATCGCACATGTACAAGCCTGCATATTTCATAAGCCCATAAATAAATAAATAAGAAGTTAGCTAGGAAAAAAAAACAATTCTTATAGCTTTCATGAACATGAAATAGTAGGTCCGTTTATTATTAGCTAGTTATGAATAGTTAGCCAAGTTTCGGCTGGAAAATCGTTACTTGAGTCAAAAAAATAGCAGAAGAGAGCCATTGACAGCTCCAAATTTCAGCTAGTAAAATTTTCCCTAGCTGAAATTATTTGCTGCCAAAGTAAGAAACAGCTGTTGAAAAAATAAACAAACGAATACTTTTGATTTTTATCTTTTGAAATTTTCTGAATTTTTGAAATAGAAATAAAGAAAATTAAATGTTTTTTTAGAAAAAATAACCATTAACAGTCAAAAATAGCAGTCCAATTACTAATTGCTAATTTTTACTATTATTCCGTTTCTTGATTTTCTGTTCGTTTCGCTCTTTATGAGCGCAATTCCTTCCGTTTTGCTCACTTGTCAGCTAGCTGCTAGTTTAATAAGAAACAAACCTAGTATTATAATTATGTGCCAAAACAACTACATATTTCAAAAGCAGGAAAAATTAACCCAATATGCAGTGAAGTAAACTAGCTTATTATGCAATATTTTCCAAACCCTTTTATTTAAGGTTTTCCAAACTAGTTTGGAAATACAAAATTTCCCAAACGTTTTGTTATGTTTTACAATCAGAAGGTGAAGAGAAGTTGAGGTGAAGCATTTGAGCGTGAGCATTTGAAAATTTTTCAAATAATAAGAAAAGAACAAAAAAAAAATACCTGATTGAATAAATTCGAATTTAGACAACAAAATTCCGAATACGATTGTAGCATAATGGTGAGGTATGCTGCCTACGGACCAAAGGAGCGCAGGTTCGAGTCCCGAGTAGAGCATTTTTTTTTGTTTTTTTGAGAGAAATTTTTCACCTCACGTTTACAAAACATTATATAAAAATGTTTATTAAGAATTGCTTTCCAAACGTGAAATGGAATTATAGAATTAGGGTTCCTTTTCGTTGATTCAGCAATTACTATTAAATGAATTACAAGTTTTATATTAAAGATTTTCCAAACGTTTTGCTTACTGAAGTAAGTTTAATGTAAACTTATAACAAATGTATTTTGCATATTGGGAAGCTATTCAAAATGATTTTGGTGTCCCATATTAGATATGTTTCTACAATACTCTCTATGGCAAATAAGAAATACATATCTACATCGAAATTAGAGAAATTTTAACAAAGGGATGATAGCAGTATTGAACACAAAACGGTAGCGAGAATGAAAATAGAATATTAAAAGAGTTTAGGTATATGTATTTGAAAATGTTGCGGAAAAAAACTGTAAATTCTTTAAATGTTGATGTATACATCCTTTCTTCTTTTTTTGGTTTCCAGTGCTGGCTATAATAATGCTTATGAAGAAAATAATAGCAGCGGCCGCAGTGCTGAAGATCTTACTGATACGGATCCGTCACTATTAGTGCCACAAACTGTTATGATTAAGGAAGAAGTGGAAGAGGTATGCATGATAATAAAATCAAATAAAAACATGGTACCTATGCCGATTACCGCTGTGGTGTGGTGGGTAAAGTGCTCGCCTTCGATACCAGAGGTCTCGGGTTCAAACCCCAGCCCGGGCCAACACCAAAAATTTAATTTATTAATTGAAACGCAATTATCGTGTTTTTTTTACATCATTCAAAGTGCAATCAAATTAATATTTACACGTTAAAGGCCAGTACTTCTCTTTAACTTTAAACAATGCAATAATCTTAATTCTAATTTACGATAAACTGCTTTTTTATTCTTAAATAGGAAACAATAGAACCTCCACAACCTGATAACTCTATTATAACTGGGTTTCCAAGTGAAAACGAATTATCTGATGCCACGAAGTCCATATATGGCATGAAACAGAATACTCCTACCAATTCAATGTACCCTGTGAAACAGGAACACATCGAACCTGACATGGGCATGGACAGAGGCAGGGAAAGTTATGCCAGCAGCAATTATGGAAATTATGAGGATTATAGCCACAATGATGATGAAAATGATACCAGCTATCAAGGCGGTGAAGAAGATGATGATGAAAATAATTATGATGACTTAGTAGAGCAATCATTGTTGGGTGGAAGTAATGGAAATGTATGAAATTTAATTTAACATAATTTATTATTTTGTTAATAACAATCCTTTTTACATTCGAGTAGGATTCTGGGTTAGCAATGCATATAAAGGATCGTAAAATGATACAATTTCTAATTGATTCGTATCGGCGCAATCAATTCCTATGGGATCATCGTCATCCGCAATTTCGTGATCGTGTGCGACGACAACAGTTTCTCGATTGGATTGTGATGGAGTTTAAGCGACGTTTTAATTTATCTTTAGCAAGGGATGCAATAACACGTAAATGGGATAATTTGCGTACCGTTTATAAGAGGGAATGTAATCGGATGTCATTGGAAAATACCAATATAAGTACGCTCTGGTATTTCAAAGAATTACATTTCCTAAATCGTTTGTATGGTGGTCAACAGAAGATACCAGAGTCTGTCGTAAAGGTATGACTAATTATCATAATTAGTATTAAGTGACATTTGGCACGTTTTTATTACTAACATCAGTAGCTACCTATAAATAAGCATGGAAATGCCTTTTTTATAAATAGGCTCGTTTATTATTAGCTAGTTATGAATAGTTAGCCAAGTTTCGGCTGGCAAATCATTTCTTGAGTCAAAAAAATAGCAGAAGAGAGCCATAGACAGCTCCAAATTTCAGCTAGTAAAATTTTCACTTGCTGAAATTATTTGCTGCCAAAGTTAGAAACAGCTGCTGAAAAAATAAACGAATACTTTTGATTTTATTACTTTTGAAAATTTCTGAATTTTTGAAATAGAAATAATGAAAATTAAATGTTTTTTTTTAGAAAAAATAACCATTAACCCATTAGTGGTTGCCGTGCCAATTATATATTTTATATTTATTGTAGGCTTTCTTGGACCACTAATGGGTTAACAGTCAAAAATAGCATTCAAATGATTTATCGCTATTTTTTTATTTTTCCGTTTCTTAATTTTCTGTTCGTTTCGCTCTTTATGAGCGCAATTCTTTCCGTTTTGCTCACTTGACAGCTAGCTGCTAGTTTAATAAGAAACAAACCTGTTTCAATGCTACAATAACTTCAAAAATTTTAAAAACAAAACTAGTTATTAAGCTGATTTCACATTAAACTTTTTTCGCGTTGCGTTACGCCTTTTTCTATGTCAAAAAACGCAAAACTGAAAAACTATGCCACAATGAACGTTGTAACATCACTCAAAAAATATTTATTTTCAGAAAAATCTGTCATTCTCCATTTTATTTATAAAAAAATAAATAAGAAAATAAAAATCTATTAAATTATTTTCCAATTGTATGAAATTTAAATTTGTTTATTTACATTTGAAGTGAAGAGAAACTGAAGAAAATTTCAACTCACCCAAAAGTTGAGATTTGGGCAACTTTGTGCTTTACGTAACTTCGGCGTTGCGTTACTTTTTGTTATGTGAGAAGCCGCATATAGATACATGTATTTTATCCCAGCTGTCACGCAGAAATTATCACGTAGCGCAATACAAAGTTTTATGTGGCATCAGCTTTATAGCTCTCGATTTTTTTTTTTTGAACAGTTTTCAGAACACAATCTTCCAAATTCTATGTGGGTATGTATATTAATAAAAGTGGGTGTAGTCCCTGCCGACTTGGGAATTTTTTTTCCAAACGTTTTCCTTCGCAAGCTAATCATGTGCACCAACCTTAATCAATTTATCTGCTCCGGTTCCTGAGTTTTGGTTTGAATCTTTGAAAATATGCCCCTCTGTAAGTGGGCCGATTTTGAAAATTTCAGCATATTTCCTTATAACGGTATAAGATTATTGCGTGGATGAAATTTCATCACTCGGGCTTTATTAGTGACTGAGTTAGCACGTTTTTCGAGTTTTTCGAAAAATTATCCATTTTCAACACCAAACTTCTCTGTTCCCATTAGTGTGCCAAATTTCATCAAAATATTTCCATTTTTGCACAATTTATAGGGCTGTCAAAATGAATACGGCACTTGTGCCAAAAATAAATTTGCCAATAATTGAAATTGTTCCTACTTTTATACGAAGTTGATGCTTTAGTTAACAAAATGATATACATAACTATTTAAATTTAACTTTATACGCAGAAATAAGTTTAAAATGAAGCAGTTTTAAGCTCCTGTAAAATTAATTTTCATTTACTTCAAGAATGTCATAACGTAGAATATGCGTTTATGAACTTTAAATTTTAAACGGGGATATATAAGTCCATATCGCTAGCTTAGAGTGCAAATTGTGTAAGTCCTTTTTTCAAACTTTGTAGGAGAGACAAAAAACAAAAAATAAAAAAATTTCGAAATTAAAAAAAAAATTCTGTTCATGTAAAATTTTGGACTTAACAATTTTCTTCGTTTTTTGGACTTACACAATTTGCTTATCACTGAATAATAACGAGTAGAAATATGACAAGTATCACAGACTTGTTTAGTGTGGTGCGTATTTGATTTTTCTAGCGTTCTACATAATAATACACTTTTTCATAAAAATGGACTTACACAGTTTGCACTCTAAGCTAGCGATATATATCTCAATTATTTTATCGTCTTACGCACAACCGTTATGTGATCAAAAGTATGCATACATATAGGTATAGTAGATACTACATATAGTATACGTATACGTACAGCTGTGTATAAATAAGCACATCCCTGACTGAAAAACACCCTTTCAGCGTAGGTATGAATACACACGTGTTCGCTAAAAATAATGTGATGTTTACATACAAACGTACAGCTGAAGCTTATAAAAGTGTTTTAAAGTATATGCAGACTGGAGCGACATCTACATTTGAAATTTGTATTTAACTCTGCACTCTTGTTAGAATAAAATAATTCTGAAGGCATAGTTTTAGGCGCAAATCTTTTAGTTTAAATTTAAACATTTTATTTTTTGCAAAATACTATTAAAAAAAGTACCACGCCCAATAATAATAATAATAATAATAATAATAATAATAATAATAATAATAATAATAATAATAATAATAATAATAATAATAATAATAATAATAATAATAATAATAATAATAATAATAATAATAATAATAATAATAATAATAATAATAATAATAATAATAATAATAATAATAATAATAATAATAATAATAATAATAATAATAATAATAATAATAATAATAATAATAATAATAATAATAATAATAATAATAATAATAATAATAATAATAATAATAATAATAATAATAATAATAATAATAATAATAATAATAATAATAATAATAATAATAATAATAATAATAATAATAATAATAATAATAATAATAATAATAATAATAATAATAATAATAATAATAATAATAATAATAATAATAATAATAATAATAATAATAATAATAATAATAATAATAATAATAATAATAATAATAATAATAATAATAATAATAATAATAATAATAATAATAATAATAATAATAATAATAATAATAATAATAATAATAATAATAATAATAATAATAATAATAATAATAATAATAATAATAATAATAATAATAATAATAATAATAATAATAATAATAATAATAATAATAATAATAATAATAATAATAATAATAATAATAATAATAATAATAATAATAATAATAATAATAATAATAATAATAATAATAATAATAATAATAATAATAATAATAATAATAATAATAATAATAATAATAATAATAATAATAATAATAATAATAATAATAATAATAATAATAATAATAATAATAATAATAATAATAATAATAATAATAATAATAATAATAATAATAATAATAATAATAATAATAATAATAATAATAATAATAATAATAATAATAATAATAATAATAATAATAATAATAATAATAATAATAATAATAATAATAATAATAATAATAATAATAATAATAATAATAATAATAATAATAATAATAATAATAATAATAATAATAATAATAATAATAATAATAATAATAATAATAATAATAATAATAATAATAATAATAATAATAATAATAATAATAATAATAATAATAATAATAATAATAATAATAATAATAATAATAATAATAATAATAATAATAATAATAATAATAATAATAATAATAATAATAATAATAATAATAATAATAATAATAATAATAATAATAATAATAATAATAATAATAATAATAATAATAATAATAATAATAATAATAATAATAATAATAATAATAATAATAATAATAATAATAATAATAATAATAATAATAATAATAATAATAATAATAATAATAATAATAATAATAATAATAATAATAATAATAATAATAATAATAATAATAATAATAATAATAATAATAATAATAATAATAATAATAATAATAATAATAATAATAATAATAATAATAATAATAATAATAATAATAATAATAATAATAATAATAATAATAATAATAATAATAATAATAATAATAATAATAATAATAATAATAATAATAATAATAATAATAATAATAATAATAATAATAATAATAATAATAATAATAATAATAATAATAATAATAATAATAATAATAATAATAATAATAATAATAATAATAATAATAATAATAATAATAATAATAATAATAATAATAATAATAATAATAATAATAATAATAATAATAATAATAATAATAATAATAATAATAATAATAATAATAATAATAATAATAATAATAATAATAATAATAATAATAATAATAATAATAATAATAATAATAATAATAATAATAATAATAATAATAATAATAATAATAATAATAATAATAATAATAATAATAATAATAATAATAATAATAATAATAATAATAATAATAATAATAATAATAATAATAATAATAATAATAATAATAATAATAATAATAATAATAATAATAATAATAATAATAATAATAATAATAATAATAATAATAATAATAATAATAATAATAATAATAATAATAATAATAATAATAATAATAATAATAATAATAATAATAATAATAATAATAATAATAATAATAATAATAATAATAATAATAATAATAATAATAATAATAATAATAATAATAATAATAATAATAATAATAATAATAATAATAATAATAATAATAATAATAATAATAATAATAATAATAATAATAATAATAATAATAATAATAATAATAATAATAATAATAATAATAATAATAATAATAATAATAATAATAATAATAATAATAATAATAATAATAATAATAATAATAATAATAATAATAATAATAATAATAATAATAATAATAATAATAATAATAATAATAATAATAATAATAATAATAATAATAATAATAATAATAATAATAATAATAATAATAATAATAATAATAATAATAATAATAATAATAATAATAATAATAATAATAATAATAATAATAATAATAATAATAATAATAATAATAATAATAATAATAATAATAATAATAATAATAATAATAATAATAATAATAATAATAATAATAATAATAATAATAATAATAATAATAATAATAATAATAATAATAATAATAATAATAATAATAATAATAATAATAATAATAATAATAATAATAATAATAATAATAATAATAATAATAATAATAATAATAATAATAATAATAATAATAATAATAATAATAATAATAATAATAATAATAATAATAATAATAATAATAATAATAATAATAATAATAATAATAATAATAATAATAATAATAATAATAATAATAATAATAATAATAATAATAATAATAATAATAATAATAATAATAATAATAATAATAATAATAATAATAATAATAATAATAATAATAATAATAATAATAATAATAATAATAATAATAATAATAATAATAATAATAATAATAATAATAATAATAATAATAATAATAATAATAATAATAATAATAATAATAATAATAATAATAATAATAATAATAATAATAATAATAATAATAATAATAATAATAATAATAATAATAATAATAATAATAATAATAATAATAATAATAATAATAATAATAATAATAATAATAATAATAATAATAATAATAATAATAATAATAATAATAATAATAATAATAATAATAATAATAATAATAATAATAATAATAATAATAATAATAATAATAATAATAATAATAATAATAATAATAATAATAATAATAATAATAATAATAATAATAATAATAATAATAATAATAATAATAATAATAATAATAATAATAATAATAATAATAATAATAATAATAATAATAATAATAATAATAATAATAATAATAATAATAATAATAATAATAATAATAATAATAATAATAATAATAATAATAATAATAATAATAATAATAATAATAATAATAATAATAATAATAATAATAATAATAATAATAATAATAATAATAATAATAATAATAATAATAATAATAATAATAATAATAATAATAATAATAATAATAATAATAATAATAATAATAATAATAATAATAATAATAATAATAATAATAATAATAATAATAATAATAATAATAATAATAATAATAATAATAATAATAATAATAATAATAATAATAATAATAATAATAATAATAATAATAATAATAATAATAATAATAATAATAATAATAATAATAATAATAATAATAATAATAATAATAATAATAATAATAATAATAATAATAATAATAATAATAATAATAATAATAATAATAATAATAATAATAATAATAATAATAATAATAATAATAATAATAATAATAATAATAATAATAATAATAATAATAATAATAATAATAATAATAATAATAATAATAATAATAATAATAATAATAATAATAATAATAATAATAATAATAATAATAATAATAATAATAATAATAATAATAATAATAATAATAATAATAATAATAATAATAATAATAATAATAATAATAATAATAATAATAATAATAATAATAATAATAATAATAATAATAATAATAATAATAATAATAATAATAATAATAATAATAATAATAATAATAATAATAATAATAATAATAATAATAATAATAATAATAATAATAATAATAATAATAATAATAATAATAATAATAATAATAATAATAATAATAATAATAATAATAATAATAATAATAATAATAATAATAATAATAATAATAATAATAATAATAATAATAATAATAATAATAATAATAATAATAATAATAATAATAATAATAATAATAATAATAATAATAATAATAATAATAATAATAATAATAATAATAATAATAATAATAATAATAATAATAATAATAATAATAATAATAATAATAATAATAATAATAATAATAATAATAATAATAATAATAATAATAATAATAATAATAATAATAATAATAATAATAATAATAATAATAATAATAATAATAATAATAATAATAATAATAATAATAATAATAATAATAATAATAATAATAATAATAATAATAATAATAATAATAATAATAATAATAATAATAATAATAATAATAATAATAATAATAATAATAATAATAATAATAATAATAATAATAATAATAATAATAATAATAATAATAATAATAATAATAATAATAATAATAATAATAATAATAATAATAATAATAATAATAATAATAATAATAATAATAATAATAATAATAATAATAATAATAATAATAATAATAATAATAATAATAATAATAATAATAATAATAATAATAATAATAATAATAATAATAATAATAATAATAATAATAATAATAATAATAATAATAATAATAATAATAATAATAATAATAATAATAATAATAATAATAATAATAATAATAATAATAATAATAATAATAATAATAATAATAATAATAATAATAATAATAATAATAATAATAATAATAATAATAATAATAATAATAATAATAATAATAATAATAATAATAATAATAATAATAATAATAATAATAATAATAATAATAATAATAATAATAATAATAATAATAATAATAATAATAATAATAATAATAATAATAATAATAATAATAATAATAATAATAATAATAATAATAATAATAATAATAATAATAATAATAATAATAATAATAATAATAATAATAATAATAATAATAATAATAATAATAATAATAATAATAATAATAATAATAATAATAATAATAATAATAATAATAATAATAATAATAATAATAATAATAATAATAATAATAATAATAATAATAATAATAATAATAATAATAATAATAATAATAATAATAATAATAATAATAATAATAATAATAATAATAATAATAATAATAATAATAATAATAATAATAATAATAATAATAATAATAATAATAATAATAATAATAATAATAATAATAATAATAATAATAATAATAATAATAATAATAATAATAATAATAATAATAATAATAATAATAATAATAATAATAATAATAATAATAATAATAATAATAATAATAATAATAATAATAATAATAATAATAATAATAATAATAATAATAATAATAATAATAATAATAATAATAATAATAATAATAATAATAATAATAATAATAATAATAATAATAATAATAATAATAATAATAATAATAATAATAATAATAATAATAATAATAATAATAATAATAATAATAATAATAATAATAATAATAATAATAATAATAATAATAATAATAATAATAATAATAATAATAATAATAATAATAATAATAATAATAATAATAATAATAATAATAATAATAATAATAATAATAATAATAATAATAATAATAATAATAATAATAATAATAATAATAATAATAATAATAATAATAATAATAATAATAATAATAATAATAATAATAATAATAATAATAATAATAATAATAATAATAATAATAATAATAATAATAATAATAATAATAATAATAATAATAATAATAATAATAATAATAATAATAATAATAATAATAATAATAATAATAATAATAATAATAATAATAATAATAATAATAATAATAATAATAATAATAATAATAATAATAATAATAATAATAATAATAATGATAATAATAATAATAATTGTTAAATTCCTATTTACATGGCAACTCTTATATTCATTTTGTATACATCTGATTCATTTTGAGTTCATTTTATGTATTCAGTTTTTCTTTCAGCCATTTTTTCTATCTATGTAGCTGATGTTCATTTTTATCATTCGAAATAAATCTTTGTACTCTTCAGACGCGTGGCTTGTTATTTTCTTCTTAAGCTTTAAAATATCCAACAGGTTATGGGCCCAGCCCACACCTGAAAAGAACACAATTTAATATGAATTCTTCGTGGTTTAATGTAGAAAAGTTGGATGAGTCCAACTATGACGCTTGGTGCGTTCAAGTAAAAAGTATACTTGTCTACAAAGAGCTCTGGGATGTTGTTTCAGGTGAGCTTAAACAGCCAGTTGCTACAAACGATAATGAAAGTGAGGTAAAGGCGTGGAAATCAACCGACGAAAAGGCTATGGCGACTATAGTGTTGAGTTTATCGCCAATACAAATTGCTTATGTAAAAGGGTGCAAAACAGCCGAGAACAGTGAGAACGCTTTTGATTTATCGCTTGATTTTTGCTTTAGCTGCAGAGTATGAGTTATATTTACATCATGTTGATGTGTCATCCGCATTTTTGAATGGTAACATAGACGACGAAATATACATGGCGCAACCTGAAGCATTTGTTAGCAAGGAGTATCCAAGTAAAGTTTTGAAATTAAAGAAAGCTTTATATGGGTTGAAACAAGCTGGGAGACAATGGAATATGAGGTTGCATGAGATTCTGACCAACATCGGTTTTAAGCAATGTGAAACTGAACCATGCGTTTATACAAAACATCATGATGGGCAAATTAATTTGATAGCCGTATATGTAGATGACTTGCTTATCGCAAGCTCGCATAAGGAAGAGCTGGATTTTATTAAGCGTCAAATTTCAAATGAGTTGCAAGTTGTAGATAAAGGTCCAGTTCAATTATTTTTAAGCATGGAAGTCGAAAGAGATGGTGAGAGGGGAGCAATATCAATTTGCCAGAAGGGTCATATAGAACAGCTGTTACAACAACACAATATGTTAGAGTGTCGTCCCATTGCAACACCACTTGATGCGAAACAACAACTAAAGTGCGTAGATTCTAGGTGCAAGCGAATTGGAAAAGAACAATATCAATCACTTATAGGTTCGTTGTTGTATTTGGGCTTGTGCACTAGGCCTGATATTATACATACAGTGTGCAAGCTAGCGCAGAATAATAATGAGCCACATAGCGAACATTTGGCAGCGGCCAAAAGAGTATTAAGATATTTATGTTCCACGATTGACTTAGCGCTTCAATACTCTAAAACAGGAAAGGAGATTCACTGTTATGCAGACGCTGATTGGGGTGGTGAGGCATTTGAACGTAAATCCTACACAGGCTACGTATTTCTTCTAGCAGGTTGTGCAGTATCGTGGGAGTCGAAAAGCAATCAATTGTGGCTTTGAGCAGTACCGAAGCAGAGTATGTATCATTGTCAACCGCAGCAAAAGAAGTTATGTTTTTAAAGCAACTTTTAAAAGAAATTAATTTACATTGTCCTGATAAGATTGTAATAAAAGGTGACAACTTGAGTGCATTACACCTTGTCAAAAATCCAGTATATCATACAAGGTGTAAGCATATAGAAATTAAGTATCACCATATAAGAGATATGTATAAAAAGAATTTTATTGATTTACAATACTGCTGTAGTACAGATAATATCGCAGATGTATTAACTAAGAATTTAAACAAGCAAAATCATAACAAGTGTGTAAAAATGTTAGGCCTAAACTAATGTTTGAAGTATGTTTATGAATTTTTACAGCCATATTAATTGAATTAACTATTTACAAGAAAATGAATAACAGATTTGAGGAGGAGTGTTAAATTCCTATTTACATGGCAACTCTGATATTCATTTTGTATACATCTGATTCATTTTGAGTTCATTTTATGTATTCAGTTTTTCTTTCAGCCATTTTTTCTATCTATGTAGCTGATGTTCATTTTTATCATTCGAAATAAATCTTTGTACTCTTCAGACGCGTGGCGTGTTATTTTCTTCTTAAGATTTAAAATATCCAACAATAATAATAATAATAATAATAATAATAATAATAATAATAATAATAATAATACTATGTTTTTAGAAAAAATAACAATTAATAGTCAAAAATAGCCTTCAAATCATTAATGGGTCCGTCAGAATGAATACTTTTCCTGCAATCCGGCTCCGTTTTACTGCCAACTTATTTGAATTACATGTGTTTTTACGGCGAAGTTTACGGCCCTATATTTGCTAAATTTTACTATTTGTCCGTTTCTTCTTTTCCTGTTCGTTTCGCTCTTGGTAGTCCAAATTCTTTCCGTTTTTCTCTTTTCATTTCACTTGACAGCTAGCTGCTAGTTTTATAAGAATAATACCGTATACTTAGTTTCGGCCGTATACTCGTACATAATTCTGTAGTAATTTGCAATAATCGCTTAAGTCGAAAAATATGATTTCGAAATAAATTGATTTTTATATTCGAAGGCGTTTCTTAACAAATCATAAAAGTCGATTAAAAACTATGGACGCAAAATCAATGAGGGATCCACAATATTACGATCACATTTTGTATATAAAACAAGATGTCATGAAGAAATTTGATTAAATATATGCATCTACTTTGGCTGTTATAGCAAGTTTAATATACCCCTATTGTAAGATAAGCCTAAATGTTTTTATTTATATCTATTGATTGAATTAAGCTTAAGCATGGGGGTTTTACAGAAATATAGAGTTTTAACAGGAGAATAACGTGGTATATATAACTCGAAATCTTCCTAAGTCGACCGCTTAGGTCATTGCTTATGACCACAGAATTATTTTTATATCTTTCATGAGAATGAAATGGTATTATAACTTAGTACCAAAAAATTTTTGTAGAAAGTACCAGAAGGAATCGTGGGGGACCCACCAAAATATATACCGATATGATCAGAATCACGAGCTGAGTCGATTAAGCCATGTCCGTCTGTCCGTCCGTCCGTCTGTGTGAACGCAAACTAGTCCCTCAGTTTTTGAGATATCTGAATGAAATTCGGAATACACGTATGTTGTTATATGCAGCTGATCATTTGTCGGAACCGGCTGAATCGGACCACTATAATATATAGAAAACAACCGATTATTCAGATATACATGAAATTTTTGGATGTAATTTGTGCATAACTTCCCCATTTAAACAGCTAAGGACATGAAACTTTGAAGTAGACGTGCCCATTTTGGCGCAAACAAGTTTACCGAAAATTGTCAAGATCGGACCACTATAACATATAGTTCCACAACATCCGATTATTCAGATATACACATTTTGGTGTATAACTCCTCCATTTTAACAGCTAACGGCCTGAAATTTTGAAGTATTTGTACCCATATGGACCCAAACGGGATTGTCGAAAATTGTTAAGATCGGACCACTATAACATATAGTTCCACAACATCCGATTGTTCAGATATACACATTTTGGTGTATAACTCCTCCATTTTAACAGCTAACGGCGTGAAATTTTGAAGTATTTGTACCCATATGGGCCCAAACAGGGTTACCGAAAATTGTCAAGATCGGACCGCTCTAACATATAGCTCCCATACAACCGATTGTTCAGATATGGACGTTTTGGTGTATAACTCCTCCATTTTAACAGCTAACGGCGTGAAATTTTGAAGTATTTGTACCCATATGGGCCCAAACTGGATTACCGAAAATTGTTAAGATCGGACCACTATAACATATAGCTCCGCTGCAACCGATTGTTGAGATATGGACATTTTGGTGTATAACTCCTCCATTTTAACAGCTAACGGCGTGAAATTTTTAAGTATATGTACCCATATGGGCCCAAACGGGGTTACCGAAAATTGTCAAGATCGGACCTTTATAACATATAGCTCCCATACAACCGATTGTTCAGATATGGACATTTTGGTGTATAACTCCTCCATTTAAATAGCCAAGACACCATTTTTTCTAATAAATCTTTCCATAAATAACCCACAAAATTAAAATTATAAATTAAACTTAATCCGGCTATGTACATATGTACATAGGTAACTTTTCATTTCCCCACTCATGAAAGGTATGAAGTCTTCGGTACGGCCGAAGACAGCCGCGCTTTTACTTGTTTTTAGTTTATTTGGTCAGTTCTTAAGGAAATATTTTGCATTTATTTCAGGAAACCGTTTACAGACGTCGTTACTCTGCCCTTTGGAATGATGTCTCTACTTCAAGACTTTTAGCAATGATCGAACAATATCCATGCTTTTATAACAAATATCACCCGGATTATCGCAGCAAAGAGAAGCGAGGTGAAGCGTTGCAGCTAATGGCGTCCGAATTACAAAAAATAATTGATGTAACCACAATACAAATATCAAAGCGAATATCACAACTGCGTTTCGACTATTCGAAGCAGAAACAAGAACGTTTGTATTGTGAACAAAATGAGAAATTATTTGTACCCACTTACACTTACTACGAACAAATGATGTTCATGGATGCCGATATAGCGCCTTTCAAGTGTGACTATTGTCCAGTGATCGTTCAATCGCCGCGAGAACTCGAAGTACATTTGAGTAGTCATCAGCCAGAGGGATCTTACAATTGCGATGTGTGCCAGGCACAGTTTATAGATGTTGACCAATTGAATCAACACAAACATATGCATGGACCATCGCCAACACAAAAAGATGTCAAATTTTGGTGTGATCTATGTACAGCCAGTTTTCGTACGAAAGATGTGTACGATGAGCACATGCGTCGCCATAACGATGAGCTATTACTACCTTCACTGGCAAATATACCCAATATACCGCCATCAACACATGTTGCTGGCGGTGGTGATTTAATGGAAAATGACGATCATCATGATCGCATCATGAATGCTATGATTAAAAATGAGTGCGACAGTGATGGTGGTTATACGTGCGAAATCTGTGGCAAATCATTCACGAATATGGTTTACTTGGATGCGCATCGTGCCCAGCATAATAGCTCGGCAGCGGCAGCAGCAGCAGCAATGATGGAACGTCCATTTCGTTGTGAATATGCTAACTGCGGCCGTTTATTTACCTCACATCAACTGCTAATGGAACATGCGCGCCGCCACACGTGCGATGAAGAATTCAAATGCGATATATGTGGTAAAGTTTTTAAATCACTTAAAAATCTACAGAATCACAAACAAATTCACGACGCCATCAAACGGTATGTGTGTAAGATATGTGGTTCAGCATTTGCGCAAGCAGCTGGACTTTATTTGCATAAGCGGCGACATAATCGCCCGAATTCGCGTATACATCAGGGTTACTGATCCACATATATAAACCTATAAAGAGTTGTTTTCTTTTATTATATTTGTATATCACTATGAATGGAGCATAGTTCAGGCTATTATGCATGCCATTATTCTTTCAACACGTTGTAAGATGACTACATGCATTCAAGCCCATTCAAAAAATTAAGATTTAGGCTGTATGCCAATCGGTAGAAAAAATGAAATTTTGACGTAAGGGAGTAAAATTTTGTCAGTATTCGTGGTGAATTCTAGTGTCATAATTTTACCTAGCTCAATGGGCTAGGTAAAATTTTGACATTTTGTAATCACATAACACAAATATTTAAAAACAAAATAACATCAGATCATTCCATGGATACATATCTCCTGTTTACATCAATATTGCCATCAACAATTATATTCATTTTACGTTTTAAAATTGTATCATTGGGCCATATTAATAAAATCCAAGCAAATGCTTTTACTCAAAATTTCAGAAATTTGACATTAATTTGTATGAACCAAATTTCAAAATTTGAGTAAAAGGTCAGAAATGACCCAATGGGTCATATTAATAAAAGCCAAACATTTGCTTTTGCTTGAGATTTCAGACCTTTTACTCAAATTTTGAAATTTGGTTCATACAAATTATTGTCAAATTTTTTAAATCTTGAGCAAAGCATTTGCTTGGTTTTTTTATTAATACGGCCCATTGTCTGTTTTCGTCCAAAAGTTTATCTTTGTAACTGTCAAAATTTTCTATTCCGTTTGGCACAGCAAAATTGTATTTTTTTCTCAACATGGTAAAATTTTCCACCTCATTTTCCCATAGAGAAAAATGTTACCGATTGGCACACAGCCTTAAAATCCATATCTAAGCAAAATATTTTTGTATATATGTATGTATGTAGTATGTACATATAACATGCTCATGAATTTTTAATTTTCTTTGCATAGTTTGTCTGCAGCTTAGGCTTTCACAGCTTCGTTTGATAATAAATTATTGATTTCCATAAAAAAGCTAATATCAAAAATCATGGTTCATACTTTTTTTTTGCGCACAGGGCTCGTTATGTGTATACACAAACTACATACATACAGTGCGATGTAAAGCTGATTCCACATAAAACTTTTTCCGCTTGGCGTTACGCCGCTTTCTATGTCAAACAACGCAAAACTGAAAAACTATGCCACATTGAACGCTGCAACATCACTCAAAAAATATTTATTTTCTGAAAAATCTCTCATTCTCCGTTTTACAAAAAAGTAAATAGGAAAATAAAAATCTATTAAATTATTTTTCAATTGTGTGAAATGTAAATTTGTTTATTTACATTTGAATTGAAGTGAAACTGAAAAAAAATTTCAACGCCCCCAAAAGTTGAGATTTGGGCAACTTTGTGCTTTACGTAACTTCGGCGTTGCGTTACTTTTTGTTATGTGAGAAACCTCATATAGATATATGTATTTTAATCTCAGCTGTCACGCAGAAAGTGTCACGTAGCGCAACACAAAGTTCTATGTGGCATCAGCTTAAGCCAAGGAGTCCATGGCTAAACGCAAAAGTTGTTTTGACAATTATTTCTCGAAAATGTGGAAAGGTGAGAGCTTTTGTATGAAAAACTGTTTCGTCATAAGAAAAGAGCTTTGCTATGTTTTTTAACCGTTTTTTTCACATTTGTTGAAACTACACAAACTAAATTATAGAAATGCTGTCTAAATTTTACTAAAGTATCGACTCAAGCACTAAATATTTATGCCGTTTAGTAGAAGCATCGAGACAACACCGGTTGCTGCACTGTATGTAATTAATCATTGAACGAACTAGCCGAAGGTAACATAATTAAAAACTGCCAAACAAAAATGATAGTTTAAATAATTTATACGTACATACATATGTGTACGTATGTTCATGCATACAAACACCTGTACATGAGGGTGTGTTTAATTTGTATGAAAAAGTTAAAAGTTCATAAAAAGATTGTACCGAACCCCCTATCGGTAGTAACATGGTTAAAGATATCACACATACATTCTGGACCCAATTGATGGAGGTTAAGGCGGGAAGGGACAAAAAATCTTAATATTTTTTTTTAATTATCTAATACCCAAAATCAATACTTCTATACCCAAGGATAACAAATATAAATTTTGGTCTCGATTGATGAAATTTGGATTTTCTGAACTTTGAACTCAATGCGCCACGCCTTAAGCGCCACCAATCAGGATAAAAATTTGTGTGTAATATCTTTGACAATGTAACTATCGATTGAGGGGGCGGGATACAGTAAAATTTTGTTAATTTGAATTTAAACGCACTTTAATGCATATAAACCCTATAAACACAGCGGAATCGCTTTCTTCTGGTTATATTATCGCGACGATAGAATCCGAACATGGACAAAGCATACATTTTAAAGGCATACGCACGTTTTCATTAAAAATAATTAAATAAATTTATAAATTTTAATTTACTTACTATAAAAGAGATTTTCTAACATTGTTAACACTTACATACATATGTACATACATACATACATACACACCCTGCAGTAAATATGTTTCACTGCTGAGTGATTGTTGGTGATTCCTTGTTGAATATTCATCACTGTCGCCATAACTGAGGAAATCATAGGATTTTCACATTCATAAAGGATTCACCTCGGATTTTTACTGCGGGGTACATGCAAACATATTCACATTTACATAGATAAGTATATACATACATATCGCACCCTAAATCATAAACGGATACAACTCAAAATTTTTTGAAATCGGGTTTTTCCATAAACCGGCACAGATAACATACCTCTAGCGACTATCAAAAAAAAAAACGTTTCACTTGTCTCCTTGTCTGAAAATTAACCATTATACGTGGCCTTTTGCCATGTCATTGCTTGTAAATTAAAAAAGGTTTTTTGGTCCCTGAATTTTTTTAAATTTAGAGTTGTGTCCCTTTATGATTTAGGGTGCGATATGTATATAAAAGTTTTATTTTTAAATAAATACATACATACTTATACATATCGCTAGATTAGAGTGCAAATTGGCTAAGTCCATTTCTTCAAAATTTACAGGAGAAAAAAAACGAAAACTAAAAAAAATGTCGAAATGAAAAAAATAATTTTCTGTTCATGTAATTATTTTGAACTTAGCCAATTTTCTTCGCCTTTTTGACTCAGCCCATTTGCGTATCAATTAAAAGCAACGATTACAAATATGAAAAGTATCACAGGCCTTTATAGCGTGGTGCGTATTTAATTTTTCTAGCATTCTACATAAAAACACACTTTTATAAAAGCTGCCAATTTGGACTCTAGCTAGCGATATCTATCTTAATACATTATGTAACGGAGCTACAAAAGTATTAAATAATCATGCTTTTGACTTTATTTATTACAAACATACACACATGAACTGACTGACGTGTCGCAATAAATTAACCGAAATTAGGTAATTTCGTATAATTCTGAAAATACTGAATACTTTAAAACATAAATTTATACATATGTACGTACATATATGTATATGTACATATAAACATATGCATATACATATGTATATACATATGTACATATATAAGCCTATCTGTAATGTACTTAAAAGTATTGCAATAAAAATACATACATACATAAATTTTTGAAAAAAATAAAAGGTTTAAGATCCTGATATTTGTTTGAATTTAATTAAAAAATAAATAGAAAATATTTGAACAATATTATTTAATAGCACAGATGGTTATTTTTTTATACATTTTTTTTTTTCCAAAATCTCGACATTAAAATCGTTTAATATTAACCAAAACCTATACGGTATTGTTATTCTATAGATATGTACATGTATGTGCACTTGAGTCGTTCAGCTCAATAATGGACTAAGCCTAATGTTTTAAATTGAGATAAATGGATTTTTTTTATATGTAAAACCCTAAAACGCAATACGGTTTAAGTGCCGCTATCTGCTGAATACATTAATGAAGTTGGCTTAGACCATTTCTGCATAAAACTTAGACTTAGGCCTGCTATTAATCAGAGATCGAAAATTTCAGTCAATATTTTCAAAAGGATTTTATAATAACAAACATTTGGAGCAAGGGTGTTCAACGCTCTCGTATTGAAGGGGGAAACACAAAACATCTACAAAAATGTTTATTAAATTTGAAAAAAATCAAAAAATTGCACAACTCAAAATTTTTTGAATCCACGAATCGGCTGATCAGCTGTTTTTCTTTACTTCTTCACAGGGCTTCGGAAAAGTTTTTATAACTATTTCCGTACAATATTTGAATATGACATATGACTTTATGACACTTTGTGAATCCTCTAAATATTTTTTTGTCAGTGAATAAAATGGCGAAAGAAAAAAATATTCGACTGAGCGACGTCATAATGAAGTGAGTTTCTGTAACAAAATCCGGAAAATTGTCGATCAAATTAACGTCATAATAATACGTTCCACACTTTGTCACCACCTAAAAAGCAAGTGACAATCTATCTGACTTCACTCAGTCGAAAACATTGATAAAGTTCAGTTACAGAAACTCAGTACTGGTTTTTTTCAATATCATTATTCTTTGATTTATATTTTTTCGATCGAAAGTAATTATTATGGGTACGTTCGCGATGGCAATCAGACCCGCAGTGTTACAAGTATCACGTTCTTCGCGTGTTTGTGGCAACACCTGCAAAAGTCAAACGTTCGTTTGACACATCAACCGTGCAGTTTGAATAATTGGCAACAGAAAATTTGTGTCTGCAATTTTTGCTTTAAAAAAATGGAAAGAGAAGAGTAAGCATGATTGCTATATTTAATGGAATATGCAATTTTGTAATTTTAATAACACAAATTAATTCCAAATACTTTTAATAATGCTGTTACAGCAATATATCAGCTGAGTATCAGCAGGCAAGTGCAAAATAAGCAACGGGGTTGCTGTACTGCTGCAATTATAAATTTTCATGAACGTACGCTATTATTTAATTTTAATTTTTTTGATCAGGAATAAGTATTATGCAATGATTTTAATTTTTTTTACGCAAGCATAATTATTATACTTGGTTTTTATTTTTTCCCTCAATATGTAATTTTAATATTTTTTACCGGAGATTGAATTTAACTGTTAACCTTTAAAATATTTTTGCTTTTCACAGACAAAAAACAAAAAAACAGAAAAATAAAAATTTCGGTCTCAAAAATATTGTATTTTTCAAAATAAATCTGACATATTGAGAAATATAAAAAACACTTATTTGAAAAATCTTCATTGAATGTATGTAGATATATGTACATTTTTTTTATTCCTTGCTCAAATTTTTTCTGTTGAAAATCAAGGCTGCACAACGATATCAACAAAAATATTTTGTTTTGTTGAATATCAAATAAAAATTATTGTAATTATTTCGTTTCGTTGATTATCAAAAAAAAAAAATTCAGGAAATAAGGTTTTCTCTCAGACAAAAAAAAATAATTTTGGATTTTTGTTTTTCAAAGATTGTTAGTTTTTGTCTATTTTTTGTTATTTTCAAAACCTTTGAAATTGTTAATAATTATTTTCGATGTCTGTTTTTTACTCAAGAATAAAATTTACAGTCTGATTTTTATTTTATTTGTCATAAAATAAAACTCAAAACGCCCTACAGCCTGAACCATTAGGATTTTTGGCTTAAAATTTTGCATGCACACACCTTCTAGTCTACTCTAACTACTTCCGAAGAGAAATAGTTGGAAATTTTATTATAAATGGTGGAAAAATGGTATGTATGTAATTTGCTTGAAAATTCTTACAAAAATGTTACGTATACGCCACGGCAATATGCTCATAAACTAGTTTAGAATACATCAGCGTTGCCACTTTGGTTACTTTTTACCAAAATTGGTTACCATTTTTTCGTTTGGTTAC
Organism: Urophora cardui; assembly: GCA_960531455.1. Lineage (NCBI taxonomy): Eukaryota > Metazoa > Arthropoda > Insecta > Diptera > Tephritidae > Urophora > Urophora cardui. The sequence goes on from OY482671.1 coordinate 32,291,700, forward strand.
GTGGTTACTTTCGGCCGATTTTGGTTACCATCAAGTTCCATGAATTGAGTGAGTACACCAACTTTTCAACTTTTAGGAATACGCTTTTAATTTTTCCAAACTATAAAATATGTTTTTCCCAAATTGTTTTGTTGTATTTTTTTTATCAAATTCCAAATAATTTATTGTTGGGGGTAAATGGAAAAAATTAGCTGTTTCACGAAATTCATTAAAGCCCATATGACACTACATTTTTTTTCTGGTATTCTATCAGGTTTTTTTGTGTGAAGGAGATGGTCAAATACAGTTTTGCGTTGGTGTAAGCGAGCAAGCTATATTGAAAAAACCAAACAAAAGCCCATATGACACTACGTTTTTTTTCTGGTATTCTACCAGGTTTTTTGTGTGAAGGAGATGGTCAAATACAGTTTTGCGTTGGTGCAAGCGAGCAAGCTATATTGAAAAAAACCAAACAAAATACCATCTAGGCGATTAAAAACCAACGAACTTGTATTTCGGTAGGTTTTTTGGCATTCGGTCATTTTTTCTGACAATTGTTTCAATTTGACAACTAGAAAATAAATTATATTTAAAATAAAAAATATATGGAAATACAAATTTTAAATTTGCCACTTGTAAGCTTCTGCTTTGGCCGCAAGGGTAAAGAAGAAGTCCGGAAGAAAAATTATATTGCGTACTGGCTTCCCTTTATAACGTGGAATATACAGCTATCCTTCCCTTTGGGTTTCATAACTTTTTTATTTCAGCAATTTAAATTCAAATTTCCAAAAAAATTAATTTTTGAAATAAATATTATTTTCATTTAGTTTGAAGTTTAATGTCAATCAAATTATTTTTGAGGGAGTATTTGTCTCTTTTCAACCTATAGAAGAATTTTTTTTGTATTTTGACTTTCGGTGGGTTTTCAAAACCAAAAAAACCAGGGAAAAAATGTAGTGTCATATAGGCTTAAGGCGAAACTGGGAAAAATTCAACAGCTTTGGCAGAGTATGAGTGGTCGAGCTTGTAAAAGCTTTCGCATATTGCGGCTGAAGATGGAATGTATCACGGGTTCGATCCCCGTGAAGAGCATCCACTTCCGAATAGGGTGCTAATGATTGAACATGGTTTTTCGTGAAATAGCTATACTCAACCTTCGTTGGAAATAGTTGTTGAAATTTTTCCATTTACCCCAAAAAAAAAAAAATTAAATAATTTTTGTGCTAAGCTTTAAAAAGCTTTTAAGTCCAAATAATTTATTTGACAGGACCCAGCGACCACATTAGAATTTCTAATTTACAAATAAATCTATTCTGGCGAATTTTCGTCGGGCGATTTTCGTCAGCTTTTCATTCTCATGTCTGACCGTGTTTTTAAATGTTGATAGAACGCTACGATCGGGCGATATTTCGCTCGAAGTTGGATCTGCTTAAGGCATAAAGATGTAAAACAATTGATATATTTTCGTTTTTTTAACCGTATATATTGTTTTGCTTCCAAATAAATAGCCCTAACGTTATTGGGACATATCGCTAACTTAGAGTGCAAATTGTGTAAGTCCTTTAGCCAAACTTTGTAGGAGAAAAAAACAAAAAATAAAAAAAAAATTTCGAAATGAAAAAGTTTCTGTTCGTGTAAATATTTTGGACTTACAGTATTTTCTTCGCTTTTTGGACACACAATTTGCGTATCACTGAATAACAACGAGTAGAAATATAACAAGTGTCACAGACTTCTTTAGCGTGGTGCGTATTTGATTTTTCTAGCATTCTACATAAAAATACGCTTTTTTTTATAAAAGTGGACTTACACAGTTTGCACTCTAAGCTAGCGATATGCCTATATTATTAATTTTGGTTACCTGTTTCTAGTTTTGGTTACTTTTATTTTGTATTTTGGTGAATTTAAAATTTTTTAAGTGGCAACGCTGGAATACATGCATACTGTAATACCATTTTTCCACCATCTATGTATATTATTAATACGCTAACATAAATTTTGCTCCATCTTCTCCATCGAAACTACTGAACCGATGTTAAAACTAAGAACACCATTATACTGGTTTCAGACAGAAAATTAATGTAGTAGATTACATTTGTAATTTAACAATAAATTTTTGTGTTTCACACACACTCAATTAACAAGCAGATGTCAATTTTCATAAAATAAATTGTTGTTATTGACAATTTTTTTTCTTCGAAATCTAATGTCGATGTGTTCAGACACAATTTTTTAGTGCAGCTGCAAAAAAAATAAAAAAATCTTAAAATATGTACTTTTGACGGTGACTAAAAAGTAAAGACTTTGTGCTAATTTTGATCCTGGTGCGATTGAAGGCAGACGGCAAAAACGTGTGTTGGATGATTTGTGCTAGGAGCAACGCTTCAACCATAATTTGCGGGCGCCAACAATTTTCGGTGATTGAAAAGGTGGTAGGTCTTGTGTTAAGATATAACTATTCGTTAGCATTGTGAAAATTGTAATAATTGATTTAAAGTGCTAGTGAAATTTTTGTGCTGGTGAAGTTCTTTGCTGGTGGAATTTGTGCTGGTGTATGGGAATCCCTCTGAAGGATTGCAGGTTTCAAAAAATTTAGAAATGGCCGACGCCGGGGCTCCGGTGGAGGTCGATGAAGGAGAGATAGACAATAATTAATATGGTCATGGATGGAGATGAAGGTATTGGATGGAAAATGGCTGAAAGATCTAAGAAAGAGGCTAGTTATAGAAAAAGGCAAATAAAAAAAGAGTGGGAAAATGAAAGAAAATCAACTAAATTGCAAAGAAAAGAAAAAATGAGGAAAAAAATAACGGCACTCAAGGTCCGTTGCAAGGCATCATTGTGCCCATATATATAGTACTTCTATATCACTGATGGGCGTTTTGACTCATATGAGCAGTTACTCTCAGCACACGTATTCTTACGCTCTTATTTCAGTTGCTGTTGAGAGCGAAAAATCAATTGAGTCACAGTGGTGTTAGAACAGAATTTTCATATCAGTTGTGTTTCAGCAAGCAAAGGGATGACACGTATCGTCGCTTTGCTTTTATTTTTTATGCAATAGTAAATTATGCGCTATTTAATGAATGAAAGCATTTAGGGCAATTCTAAATAATTTTTCACTGCGAACAGTGCGAGTGAGAAACACATATAGGTACGCGCATAAATAGTAGCTTTGTTCAATAACTCAAAGTTTTTAATTGCTTTTACAAATAGTTACGAATTTTATGTTCAATAACCCAAAAAATTTGCAAAAGAGACCCAAATTGGGAGAGTAAGACTTCGAGAGAGTTGAAAATAGTTGCAAGTAAAATTTTCACTTGCAACTACTTGCAGCTTTAAAAAAAATAGAAGCGTCAAAAACATATGATCACAAAAATTGCAATTGGAAATATGCCAACATTTTAATCGCAAATTTCTAATTGCATACTAAATAAATTAGCGCAAAAAGGAATCTTGACGATGTTGTGGAATATCCAAAGTAGATTTTCGTCTTCCTAATTCAGTTATTTACATTCATTTTCAATTTCAAACATTTCAATTACAACCTAACCTAAAAATCAAATTGTGAAAACAGCGCATCAGCTGTTTACTTGCAAATGTTTACGATTTTGTGTTCAATAACTTTGGTTGATAATTTTCTCTTTTACTCGTTTTTACTCTTAATTTGTCACTGGTGCTCTTGTTGCAAGTAAAGTTGTTGAACAAAGCTAGTATCATAAAACAATCAAGCGGCGCACGATGTTGCTTCGCTGTTGTTTGTTAATCAACTGACTGCAAATGTTCTTTGTCCCATGGTAGCCACTTTACGCTCGCGGTTACCAATACATGCTAACATTTAATTTACCCACCAATGTTCTATATTGATAGCATTCTATCTGTGCAATGTGTATGAATTCATCCAAAAATTTTGTGCAACTGGCAGTTCTGCGCATGCGCCTCAATTACATTTAATGTCATCTGTGAATATGTGTGACAAACACATTCAATTGAGTTCAGAGGCGTTTGAAAAAAAAAAAATGAAAGGCATCATTGTGTTCTAGGGGACTTATACCCCTTTGATTTTAGTTTTTGAATTTGTGAATTTTTGTATGAAAATTAGTGGAAATGTTCTAGAAAAATCTATTTTCTATGCACTCATATTTTTATGAATCGCGGCAGAAAGCGTTCCATGTTAAAATACTGTGGTCCGATCCATGGGCATTATATCAAAAAGTAGAGTTCTGCCGTTTGAGGGTTATGTTTGTAAAGTATGTACGTTCGAAGGCCGCCAACACGTTGATCTAAGCAAAAGTACTGAAAAGTACTGCGAATTTCTAAACTGAATAACAGGACAATTTAGACAACGAACTTTTGGACACAGCACCATATGAGGGCCAAAGTTCAGACTACGTTACTATCCAAACCGACCTCAACAGGGGGCCACAGGTAATAATATAACAAGACGGATGGAGGAAAGGACTACGAACCAATCGATATATCGCTCATTTGCTGCAAAACCGGCATAAGTAAAAAAAATCGATTGTCCAGAAAACGCTTTCAAAGTTTTCAACTGACTCCAATCTTACACAGAAAATAGGAAATCCTACAAATTCAAAACAAACCAATTCAGTATAATATATTTAACATATCCATAAAGGAAAATCAACACCAAGTATCCATTTATGGTTTTTTCCTGAATAAGAACCAACTCTCCTTTGCATAATGACGTTATTGTTGCAAAAATATATTCAATAGAGTGTCTTATATCATGTTCAGACATAAAAATTAATTAAGTCAATTGGGGTTGATTGAACATCTTTAGATTTGGTGTTCAGACATATTTAATTTACTTGGCCCATTTAACAGGTCGGCTCAAGATACAACCTAAATGTCAAAATTGCAAGGAGGACGAAATAATTTGACATTCATCTCACAATTTTTACCAATCGTAAACACGAATGCATGTATAAAATAAGCAGAAATAAAAACAAATTTGATAGGTGATGAAGAAGAACAAGAATGCAGCTGATCTGACGAACCAACCTGTTTAGTGGACACTGACGCTAATCACATTTCTCTTTTCATGACATTTCATTTTACTTATGAAACAAGCCTTTTAACAGGGTTGCATGCAGAATTGTTCTTCATTAACAACTCATTAATTTCTAATGAAGCATTAACTTGGTCAATTTTTGTATGGTAAATTGAGAATCATTGGGCTTGAAAATTGAATGAAGGCTCTTAATGTTCAATTAAGGTTGTGTCTGAACATAACATTAAGTTATAATGTGTCATTATTGTTGAAAAAAAAAACAATAAGTTCGTATTAATTCATTTTATTTTCAGTCTTTTGAACTTCATATACACATATTATGTACTTATGAATATCACAAAAATAAACATAAATTAATTATAATTCATACACCGAGAGAAAAGATACTGGTAGATCAACGGGATTACGGGTTAAAACAACAGATTCCACAGTCAAATCACATCCAAAGGATATATCTGTTAAATTGACAGACGATATTTTGTTTTAACAGTTTTATTGTTGTACTACTCTGAAAACAAAAAATCGCTGTGAATCCAAACACTTTTGCTGTTAAATCAACAATTTTCCGCAGTTGAAATTTTGTTACTTAAAAATAAATCCCTTTGTGTTTTACATGGCAATTTATTTCTAACAATTACTTTATAATGTGTATTTTTAGAGCTATTGGCAAGTTTTTTAAATCTTTTGTTTGCATTTTTCTCTTCATCCTCCCTCCGTTCTATTTCTAAGTACAAATATGTAGCTTCATCTCCGCTTGTTTTCCATTGCGGCACCTTCTTCGCCTTCACTGCTTGCTAAATTGTGTTCTCTATTTTATATTCTCCTCCGATTTAAAACCATGACATCAACCTGAAATTCAATCCAACGGCATCATATGCATAGTGCGAAATTCAACATTCAACTTTATATTGAATATTGAACTTTAGTGGCTATTATACTTACCTTTGTTCGAAAAAGCATCCGTGAATTAAAACTCACTCACGCAAGCAAATCAACAAGTAACAACGGAGAAAGCTGGCAAAATAAATACTTTTTCTTTTGATAGTCAACAGTAATGATTTGTTGAATCAACAAATAAATATAAAGGTTACAGCAACAGATATTAGGGTTAAGTTAACAGTGACTCAGTTATATCAACGAAAATTTCTGTTAATAATTGACGATCAGTCCTGTTGAACTAACAAATAGGTTTTAATAGATATATTTGTTAAAGTAAAAGATGTTTTCGTTTATATAACTCTAAATGTGTCTACTTAAACATATTTCTGTTAATTTAACGAATTTAGGGATTAACAGAAGAAAACTGTTGATACTACTGTGATTATTTTTCTGAGTGTAGAAACAGTCTTTTGAACTTAAGAAATTAAGGAACTCTTCAACATCTTTTCATCTTAAGTTATAATTCATAAACGATAAATGTTAACTTTTTACTTCAAGTAATTAAAAAATTAATGGATTCATGTTTCGTCTTGCTATCCTCACTATCACTTTCTTGTTGCGGTGATTTTGAGCAGTATGTTGCTTCAGCCACGGAGTCGTCAAAAGCTCTGTTCAATAACGAAAAATTGTTACGAATTTTTCATAAAAAATGACAGTTCTCCACACAAAAATGACATATTTTAGGAAAAACTCGTAACAATTTTTCGTTATTGAACAGGGCTAAAGTCTTCCGAAAAAGAGGATGATCGGGATAAACTCGAAGATGATTTGCTGCTGTTGCAGTTTGACATTTTAAAATAACCTATAACAACTTTTATTATTGTGATCGTGCGTTTTATTCATACATAGCTATATTTTTTATCAGCAATAGCATCATATTTTGTGTTAGTGAGAGCAATTTATTGTTACTGTTAATAGTGCTATATTCAACAACGACACATTTTGTTATAATGTAAAATGATGACGGTTTATTAGTCATTCTTTTATATGTAATAACGTCATATCACGAAATACTTAAGTTGGCGATAGTATTTTTATCAACTAGAACGTCATATTTTGTAATATACCATGTTTGAATTAAATCAAACTTTTCAACAAGATAGTCATAACTCAAATTAGCGCTGTGTACTTGAAAAAATCTAGATTAAAAATACCATTACCTTTTCACGAAGAACTCCACAACACAAAATATGCCTCTGTTTGAGAAAGCCAAACGATCTTAACACGACGGCAGCAGTCGCACAACTGAGATATGTCGTTCTCACGTATAAAAAAAGTTGAAACAGATGAAATGAAATAACGGCATATTCTCTTCTCAAGCGGAGCATATAAGAGGTATTCATATGAATTTTTTACTCAACATGAAGTATGATATAACTAACAATTCTGCATCATTAACTCAAAAATCACGTTTTTTTATTTATGCCGGTCTTGCAGCAAATGAGCGATATGTTCCACATATTTACAGGCGGATAAAAGGTGAACGGGTGGGAGCTGCAGTGTTTTGTCCGGAGCTTGGGATTAAAAAATCCTTTTGAGTCCCGGACTACTGCAGTATCTCTCAGGCATTGATACGTACAGGCGATTCCCAGTGGATGTCAACTTGCAAGATCGCCAAAATTATACTTCGGTCATACCACTTAAAAACTGCAAACTATCTACTCACACTTCCTGGAGCAGACTGCAGACTGGCGGTCGCACACTAACAGGGCACTGTCACCCCAGCTCACGCGCTCAAGATGGGACTGGTGCAAAGTCAGGCGTACACAAAACGAAATACGTATGTAAAGATATTTTATTTATTTTATCCCTTTTATTGTCACAAATATAGCACCGCTTCGACATTTTTTAATTTTTTAATACGAGAATCAAATAATAAATATGTAAATTCCCTATAATTTTTTTTATGTGCCGTCACTGCGGTTTATTTTGAATTCATATGTCATTTTTCAAATTTGATTGCTCGGTTTTCTCTTTCTTTTTTTATATGTCTGTACTGTAATGTTGGCTGATGGAACTCGTAGATATTACGAATATAGGAGTACTATATATATGATTGTGCCAAAAGGGGATTGGAACAAATGGGTAACAGAACACAAAAATGAAATTGAAACATTAATGTAAGAAATAAGTGAAACAAATACAGTGGGTGTCAAATCAAATGAAACAACGAATACAAATTTTACCAATCAGTAGTGAGTTTCTGTAAGAAATCGAGTGGATTTGTCTATTTTGATGACGTCACGTCGATTCTATCAAAACTTCTCTATTGATCGATAGCGAGTGTTTCTACAAGCATTAGGCACTCTGCACACGGAGCGTACTCTTTTAGACGCGTATTAGATACTACAGACGAAAGCTGTACGCTTTGATGTCGCGCACGTATATTTCAATTGAAGGCTGCACACGAGTCGTCAGCTTCATGCATTCGTCAAAGTATGCTGGCTACATGTCGCTTGGCGTAAAGCAGTGCTGGTAGCTAGGCGTACTACGCTTAGAAAACAGGAAGAAGAAGACGTTTGTTTACATTTTTCCACATGGTGAAATTTATAAAAGCAGTAAAATTTGTGGAAAAAATCGGAAAAAATTTGTGTATAATTAAAGAAAATGGAAGATTCCATAAAATTTTTCATCTTTTCTATTTAAAGCTTCGAAATTTAAAGCAAATACCGTATTATTAATTTGTTTGTTTGTTTTGTGCAGCGAAGTTTTATGTCGCTTCGTGTGCAGATCTTGAGGCGTAGGGAAATCGACGCTACATGAAATGTCTGGTACGCGTCTATGACGATACGCCTCGTGTGCAGAGTGCCTTAATCGATAAAATTCGGAACAGTGATGGAAATGAAACGCCAATCGAGAACTTAAACGCCAAAATAAATGTAATGCTCTAAGCACATTCGAACCGGCGAGCGAAAAGCAGCCAGCTGTCAAAAGTAAAATGCACACGTTCTTATGGGCGCACACATTTTAACGCCAGCACGACTTCACGGCAGAAGGGTTGCATTTGTCGCTGCCGCAAATATAGACCTATTTCTAATTTGACAAGCGACAATGCGCATGTACAGGCAGAAACGTGTGTATGTGTGCATTTTGGGAGTACAAAGACGCTCCTTAAGAGACTCTACAAATCCTTTAAATATATATTAAATATATTTAAATGTATAATTAATATATAGTATGTACATATATAAATAAATAATTTGTTTTAATTAAAATATACTTACATTCTGGCTGAATTCGGCTGTTTTGTCCATTTTTTCGACCGGTGAAAGCTTTCTCACCGTTTAAAAAGTTGGCGAGTATATTGATAGATAATATATCGACTATTTTGCTTACAGAAACACCTTTAATCGATCATTCCTACTGAATTGGAATGGAACATATCAGCTGATTTGTCAGTTCTATCGATCCATTCGACTCATTTTCATACAGAAACGCATGCATCGAGAATGACGTCATGATGACGTCAAATCGACTATTTCAGTAGAGAACATTGATCGATATGAGTTACAGAAACTCACTACAGACTGCAGACTGGTGGTCGCACACTAACAGGGCACTGTCACCCCAGCTCACGCGCTCAAGATGGGACTGGTGCAAAGTCAGGCGTACACAAAACGAAATACGTATGTAAAGATATTTTATTTATTTTATCCCTTTAATTGTCACAAATATATCACCGCTTCACCATTTTTTAATTTTTTAATACGAGAATCAAATAATAAATATGTAAATTCCCTATAATTTTTTTTATGTGCCGTCACTGCGGTTTATTTTGAATTCATATGTCATTTTTCCAATTTGATTGCTCGGTTTTCTCTTTCCTTTTTTATATGTCTGTACTGTAATGTTGGCTGATGGAACTCGTAGGTATTACGAATATAGGAGTACTATATATATGAATGATCCAAAAGGGGATTGGAACAAATGGGTAACAGAACACAAAAATGAAATTGAAACATTAATGTAAGAAATAAGTGAAACAAATACAGTGGGTGTCAAATCAAATGAAACAACGAATACAAATTTTACCAATCAGGAAAAAACATATGAAAATATATCAAATGCTATGAATAATATTAACAATCTTGAATCTGTATCAGATGCAATCAATGTAGACGATAGCGCTTCTCAGGGACTGACAATGCAAATGGGGGTTAACAACACAAAAGCTATACATAGCAATCAGGGCCAGCAAATGCAAACAGGAAATGTAACAATTAGTGAGTTATACAACAAAAAGCATAAAGGGGAATTTTGTTTTGGTGGATACTACCAACAGTAATATGTTTGATAACCATAAAACCATGAACGGTCTATTTTTGTTTGAGAAAGTAAGACGTCTTAATGTACCGGGTTTAAAAAAAATAAAATCCATCGGAAGATCCCTATTCAAGATTTCCTTCGATTCATATGAAAATGCCAATGCTTGCGTATCAAATAAAATAATGAAAGATTTAAACCTCAGGCCAGTCATTCCCAAAAAATTCGTTCAAACAATGGGTGTGGTAAGAAATATACCGCTTGAGTTTACATATGAAGAATTAAAGAAAGGTATTGTTTCTGATGTGGATGTGGCATCGGTTACCAGGATAATGAGGAAAGATAGAGACGATATAAGTGGAAACGAATTGTTCCCGACATACACGGTTAAGATTGCATTTGAGGGAAGCGAACTTCCTGAATGGATACAAATTTTCTGTGATGACTTCAAAGTCTCACACTATATACCACGCATCAGACAATGTTACAAATGTGGAAGACTAGGGCACACGAGGTTAGGGTGTAGAGCAGGTACCAGATTTGTTTTGTGTGGTAAGCCTGAAGGCTGCGGAAATGATTGCAAAGAACCCAATGTTTGCATCCTATGTGGCAGTGGAGAGCATTGCGCTCTCAATCGCAATACCTGCCCCAAATGGGCAAAAGAAAAACAAATTATTGAAATAATGACGGTTAAAAAATTGACGAAATTTGAAGCTTTGCAAACATATCGCCACAACATAAATTATAAAAACAGATTCAGCCTATTAGACAATTTTGATGAAAATTTTTCACCCTTAAAAATAGTAACACAAACCGTATTAACAGTGATGGATTTATAAACAAAAGACTTTTAAAAAGAAAATACAGCAATGTCATAAAAGATGAGAAAACATTCAAAGCTGTAAATACAGTGAACGTCGACAAAGCAGTGAAGGTTAGCAGACCTGAGGTACCCTGCTATCAAAAACCCAACTGGTCCAAGGTGACAGAGATTGAACGATTTTTTTCGCAATTAATTAATAAATGCAATATAGACAAAAATTATCCATTAGTCCAACTAATAGAAAACTTATGCCAAGAAAATATAAGGGACAGGTGAAAAAATTTCCGCAATCATGAACATGAAGACAACCACAATAAAGATTCTTCAAAACAATATTCAGAGCCTTAATGCAAACAAAGACTTTTTAGATTTTTACAATCAAAAATACAAAATAGATAACATTGCCCTTCAAGAAATTTTTTCACACAGTTTGCATAAATATAGTCAAAACCTAATCGGATTCAACATCATCAAAAAAAACAGGGCTGATGGCTATGGAGGAGTAACCATCGGATTTAGGAAAAACATAAAATTTACTAGAGTAAAATACAAAACCGAACTTGATATCATCATTGCGAGAACAAAAAATCTAAACAATAACATAACTATCTGTACTGTTTATCTTCCACCAAACACCAACAATCAGATACTTGAAGACGAAATTAGCACACTTATTTTATTTTTACAAAAGTTCAAAAACGTTTTACTGCTTGGTGACTTCAATGCTAGATTAAGCAAATGGGGAGATTCTTTAAGCACATCAAAAGGAAGGACCTTATGCCGTATTACTGAAAACGCAAACTTTAGAGCCCCCTTATTCATAAAAAATATCAAAGGTTTATAGAGCTTTTTAAAATGACATTTCCATACAAATTTTCAATTATAAGAGCTTAATAAACCTATTTTATTTTTTATGAATAAGGGGGTAGATGTATTAATGATGGTTCAACAACATATCATTGTGTAACTAATAACAGTAACTCGGTTCTTGACTTAACGTTTACAAACATGTCACTTACACCCATTTTCCAATGTCACCATGGTTTTCTTGGAGGGAGTAATCATAAACCCATCATAATAGAAATACCAAATAATAAGAAGCCAAATTTTTTCGTATCGAAAAATAAACTAAAAGAAAATCTCAGCACAGTTAAGTTCAACAATCTAGAAGAATTCAGGGCAAATATTGATAATGCAAAAAGGAAAGCCACTTTCGACCTGAATGATAAAGGGTATACCCCTAAGGCATGGTGGAATGAAGATTTAGAGAGACAGTACCGAATTTTAATAGCTAAAAGGAAAAAAGCAAGGCATACTGAAAATATACTTGATATTGAAGAAGCACTAAAGGAAATAAAAAATTGGAAGAAAGTAGTTAAAAAGGCAAAAAAAGATAACTTTGAGAAAGCAATAGGTGATGTCAACAATAATCCAAACACGAAAGAGCCATGGCGTTTTATTAACAATGTGCATAACTCAAATAAAAGTGATAGAAATCTCTAGGCGGAGGAAGATAATGAAAGGTATCTGAAAAAGTTAGAAGAACAAGTCAAATCCAAATCTAATAACTTTGCTATACCCAGTATTGAAAGTAATAATAACTAGTTCTGATGAAGAAATAGAATTTAGCTTTCAAACTTTTATGACATTATTAAACAAAAAGAAGTCTACAGCGGGGGGAATGGACACAATAACATTCGAAATGATAAGTGACAATATGTCATTTTGAGTCAAATGTGTTTTCATTAGGTTTCAAAAACTGACATGAAGTCGATAGAGCAGTGTGTGTCAAAGATTGCCGTCAAATTTTGGTGTCAGTTGATTGACAGTCCGTTTTCATCTCTCATATCAAACGTGAAGTAAAAGCTTTTGACAGCCGGACAGCAAGGTCAGTTTTCTCACCCGTGGTTTTCTTGTGGTGGTGCTATTTCTAGCATAGTGTATAGCATACAGTGAAATGGCTCTGGGATGCGTAGTCGAAATTCGATAAAAAAAAAAGACGATAAGTCATCGAAAAATATCAAAATCGGGGACAGATTGGTATGGCGGCGACTTCCGGGGGTACAGATTGGTATGGCGGCCGGATGTTGTTGTTGTAAGAAAAGGGACCATAATGACAAGGTCGTAGCAATCAAGACAGAAACGCAATTCGGGAATTGGGAATTGAAAAAACCAATTCATAATTCCGAAAAGAATTTAAGGCTGAGTTCCTAAAACGCAATTCCCGGTGATAGCGTAAACGCCATCTATTCCACGAATAACATGTGCAAGAATGTAAAATCAACAACCTACAAAACAAAAAGAAGAAGAGCAACTTCTATTGCTTTCACCATCGTTATTGGGCCATAACAGCAACCCTGAAATCAGCTGAGCACAGCTGTTCGACCTTTTTAACACACATCCCAGAGTCAAGTCACTTGTATCCATTCACAATGATTTCTAGGTTGCACAACAACTTGGAAATCGTTTACTAATAACTCTTCCATTTTCTGATATTAAAATACTATTAACAAAATAAATAAATAAATAAATAAATTTATAATACTCGCACAATCTCAATCAGCTGTGCGCTCGACAAACCAGGGCCCCGGTGCAAAGGATTTTTTCGTTTGCTCCGCTTCCAAAATTTTTTGCTGCTCTTATTCCCATATGACACTACGTTTTTTTCCGGTATTCTACAAGGTTTTTTTGAGTGAAGGAGATGGTCAAATACAGTTTTGCGTTGGCGCAAGCGAGCAAGCTATATTGAAAAAACCAAACGAAATACCAACAAAATACCATCTAGGCGGTTAAAAACCAACGAGCCACCTTGTATTTCGGTAGGTTTTTTCGCATTCGGCAGGTTTTTCTGACAATTGTTTCAATTTGACAACTATAAAATAAATTATATATAAAATAAAAACTATATGGAAATACAAATTTTAAATTTGCCTCTAGTAAGCTTCTGCTTTGGCCGTAAGGGGAAAGAAGAAGTCCGGAAGAAAAAGTATACTGCGCACTGGCTTCTCTTTATAACATGGAATACACAGCTACTCTGCCATCTGAGTTTCATAACTTTCATTTCAGTAATTTAAATTCAAATTTCCAAAAAAATTAATTCTTGAAATAAATATTATTTTCATTTAGTTTGAAGTTTAATGTTAATCAAATTGTTTTTGAGGGAGTTTTTGTCTCTTTTCAACCTACAGAAGAATTGTTTTTGTATTTTGACTTTCGGTGGATTTTCCACACCAAAAAAAAACAAGAAAAAACGTAGTGTCATATAGGCATTAGCTCCCATCCTTTTTTTGCATAGGGCTCCGTTCTCGCTCCGATTTTTTATATATTGGCTCCGCTTCAAATCGACAAGACTGTTTTAAATCAGATACGACAATTTTTAATGATGAAAAGAGACGCTCAACGCTTACCTGACATAAAGGTAAACTCGATACTATTTGGCATAATCTAGGATCACTTTAAAACCATCTTCGGTTTTAAACCTACCTTTATTCTCTATAGCAGGCCTGCTAAACGCTCTCGTATTGAAAGTACAAAGCTCAATACATCTACAAAATTTTTATATGCATTGATTTTTTGCTCATTTAGATTTTTTTATGAATTCCAATAAAATATTAAGGGTGTTCATCTAAAGTGGTAAACTGCTGGTAAATGCGGTAAAGTGATAAAATATTAATTGTAATAAATTATCTGTCAAAATTTGTATGAAAATATATTTAAGCAAAGTTTATCACTTTACCGAACGATTTTGTTGCGTAAATTTATAAATTTCGGTAAAACTCAAGTCTGACACATTGTCAGTTTTACTTTTTCAATTTAAAAGAAGAAATTGTGGTTTCCTTCGGCATTTTTTTTTTGTATATTTTATTGGGTTTTTTTTATTTATTAATCAAGTTGACACTGACAAGAGTTTAAACAATTATTTACCAAGGTGGTTTCATGTAAAATGCGGATAAACTGATAAACTTTAAAAATTTATTACTTTATCACTTTAGATGAAGACCAGCTTCTACCTATAATTTGAGCTCCAGCTCCGCTCCGTGAAAAAGCCATAGCTCCTTAGCTCTTCGCTCCTTGACACGCTCCGTGGCCCTGCGAATCAGCTGTGAGCTTGACAAACGAAACAAGTTTGCCAACACGCTGGCAAATGAATTTTGCGTGTCAAATGTTGCCCAATGCGCTGGCAAACTACAATTTGAGTGTTTTCATATGGCTGTCATTTTATATGACAGCGAGTTGTCAAAACTGATTGCAAACGCATTTGACACAATATGCCAACCCGTTTTCATTTGTTTGACCATATTTGACGTCATATATGACCTAGTGAAAACCAGGCATAATGCTAAGAAAAGTTTTAATTTGCAAATTAATGGGGAAACTATTCAACAAGTCGATAAAATAAGGTGGCTTGGAAGAATTGTTAGTGCCAATTTAACCGTGTAAGAACACATTCAAACTATAAAAAATAACACTACTAACGCAAGAAACCTAATCAGCAAATTGACCTCTATCAAGGCCGGCTAGACCCCAAACATGCAATTAATCTATTTAAAACATACGTTAGGTCTAAAGCTGAATATGCCAATACTACTTTTGCAAACGCACCCAAAACACATGGTATGAAAATAATTACCTCCATCAATGATACTCTCAGGCGTTGTTAAGGGGTTCCGCCTAATACACCCACTTACGCAAGATACCTGCTCGCATTTGAATTACCACCGTTATCCAGAGCTGTGTGGTTAACTACCAAAGAACTCACAAAGCAATGGATCCTTAATCCAGATTTAAAACAATCACTTCAAAAAGAGAGCAGAACGAAATCCAGCTATAGTTATGTCTATAAAAAATTTAAATACATATTTGACAGGATTAATACTAATGTTGATTTTCAAAAACCTAACAACCTAAAACTAGTATGTTCAGAACTAACTAGATCAAAAGATGAATATTCCCACGAACAATTAAAATCCATATACCATGAAAAAATTGATAAACTAAGAGAGGAGGACTTCTATGCACTCGCCACTGATGCCTCTATAGGTGAACAAAAAACAGGATGCGCGGTGTATGACATTGGAAATAACATATCGTATCTGTATAACATAAATGAGACTCTCTCGTCTACCTTTGGTGAATTGGTTGCAATCAAAGAAGCAGTAAAATTATCAATAAGATGTAAATACAAGAAAGTGGCTATTTTCACTGATAGTCAGGGTGCAATCAACAACCTCAACTGTGACAACACTAACAACTATTTGGTAGCGGACATATGTACATAACAACATAAGCAAATCAGAGTTTGAAAAAATAGTAATCACCTGGCTGCCCAGTCATATAGGAATAACTTTTAATGAAAAAGCTGATGAGGCTGCTAAAACAGCAACTGAGGTAGGACAACTTCTTACATGTGATTTAACGCCTAAGGAAGCTCTATTACAAGTAAGCAAAGAATTATGGAATGAAACTTTGACGGAATTTAAATAAAATTGTCCCAAAATTGACCCTCTATTGATAGAAACTTTTGCTTGCAGGGAAAAAAACCATGGTTCAAAAATAAAAAAAAATATTTTAATGCATATGACACCAAGTTATTAAATAGACTAATTATTGGATATACTGTAAACTACTATTACTGTAAACTACTTATGTATATATAAAATGAAATAAGCAACTTTTGATTTTTATATGATATGTAAATAATGATTTTTAAAAAATATTTTATATTATAAAAAGACATTCAAGAAAACAAATACATATATTAAAATTATTATATTAAGAAAAGATAATCACAGCAATTCTACGATCCCTCGGAACTCCGATCGCGGCGACGCCGACTTCTACGACAAAACGAAAATTGGTATTCTGGTTTACGACGTTTCGAACATTAGTGTTGTTAAGTGTTAAACTATGTTCGAATCAGTGTTAGGTAGCGTTTATGCGAAATAATATGTATTATTTGACAGCACATTTGTATTTTTGACAGCAAATTTATATTTTCAGTAAGTTTTAGATTAAATTTTTAGAAAGAATATATTAAATCAGGGATGGGCGCCGCAAGGCAGATAAACGCAGCAGAGGGGCGATCATGGGCTTTCGTGGGCACTGCATAATTTCCGGGGAAAGGGGAGCTAAGGCGATATCGAAGTTGATGTACACTCCGCCTTAAGTGATGTTCATCGCACAGCGCGTACGTAGGGATGGCAACTATAACCGGAAAAACGATTATAATCGGTTAATTTCTTTCGGTTAACGGTTAAAATGTATCGGTTTTTTCCTTTTGATTATTTTTTCGATTAACCTTTTTCCTCTAAAGTCGAAAATAATCGAAAGGAAATAATCGAGAATTACCGCCTTTTCATTCGAGTCCGAATTCAGTTACCTACGGTTTTGTGAGTATATCCAAAAAAATCGAATTATACGTTCCCTCCAGCCAGCGTTGCCGTATTGACGATTTTTCTCAATAAATGACGATTTTTTCGTTTATTGTATATTTTTTTAAGGAAAGTGGCATTATTAAAAATTTAAACCATCTAAGTACAATAATTAAATGGTTATCTTCATGAAATAAATCCTTATATTTTGTAAATTATTTTTCAAGGCAAAATGTTAGTATTAATGAATGATTGATGATGTTATTTAAGTAAGCGCAATGTGCAGATAAATGTGCACAGCTTTTTTAAATATGATTTCATTTATATACGAATTTGTATTAATTCGTACCTCCTTAAAATTGTTTTTGGGAAAATTTTCCATTAAGGAACAACGCCCCGAAATAAATGACTTTTTCAGGGGGGTAGAGGGGCTCTCACAGGACTTGGAACTGAAATCAAAAATTTCCGCAGGCTTGTAGTTTACAAGATATTTGTTGTTAAGATTTTAAAATTTACCAAACAAAACAAGAAAACTACGATTTATTTCCGAGATAAAAGCACGTATTAAAACGAGAAAATGCATATATGTATGTGTGTAGAACAATATTTTGCGTTGGCGGCCTTCAGCCGCGCTTTAAAAAAAATAATCCTCAGCCGACATAATTCTCTGGGGTAATATCTATGGATCCATCTAACCTTAACGACAATTATCTCGTAAACTGTAAACTTCCTGCAAGTTTTGATTTCAGTTTTGAGATATCTGAGAGCCCCTGAAAAAGTAATTTTTTTTTTCGTGGTGCGCTGTCTTAGTGGAAAGCCGACACTTTTTTGTTTATAACGTGTTTTTAGTATTGACGATTTTTTCGCTGAAATTACGATTTTTTATTATTATAATAAAAACGAACACACATACATAGTATGTATAAAAATTAGCTTGTTTGTCCTCTTGGGGTACTACGTATTAATTTATCAGTAATTGTAATCGAAAAACGGTTATAATCGGTTAATTCCCTACGATTATTCGCGATTAATAATCGAACCCTTTCGATTAACCTAAAAAACGGTTAATCGATTATTAAATTTTTTTTGCCATCCCTACGCGTACGGAAACACTAAAAATGAAAACCACATTGTTTTATATAGAGAGAGGAATTCACCAATAATAAAATGTGCAGTGTTGCCGCTAAAAAATTTCGAAAAGTGGCCGAAAAAAGTAAAAAAAGTGTTTCCCAAATTTTTTTTAGCTAGAAACACATTTTTATATATTTTTGTGGTTAATTTAATGCTTAAAGCAATTTGCAAGCGGTTTGTACCCTTGGTCTTAAATAGTGAAAGTTTTGAAAATAATCTTTCTGCTGATGCACTGCTGGCAGCGATAACATATTTGCAACAAATTCACAACTAGTTCTCATTTAAGTTGTTTTTCATTCCCCCACGTTGTGCGAAAACTCTTCTATTTC
The DNA here is from genome assembly GCA_960531455.1 of Urophora cardui. Lineage (NCBI taxonomy): Eukaryota > Metazoa > Arthropoda > Insecta > Diptera > Tephritidae > Urophora > Urophora cardui. The sequence goes on from OY482671.1 coordinate 32,310,570, forward strand.
GGTTTGTTTAAACAATTTTCTTGCATTCTAAAAATTTTTACTCCCAAATAACTTTTTCGGGGTTTTCCTTCGCAGCGGAGAATTGCTAATGAAAAGTGAAAAGGTAACAAAGAGGCTTTTTTATGTGAATTTTATATGAGCTATTGGCCAGTTTTTAATTAAGAAAAATTAAAAAAATTTTTTTTGGTAGAGGTTATGGATCCATTTCGGAGACCACCACATCCCCTCATCAGACTTCTTCAGGCGGCCTCAACCGAGGATCGAACTTAAGTCGTTTCGATTGGCAAGCCAATAGCATCCCATTGAGCTACCACCGCCGTCAGCTTTGTTTTGCTTAATTCTCAATTTTCCTTTTATTACAATCTACATACCAACAACAGTAGCAGAAAACGGCCATGTAAAAACAAACGTAAAAAAGCTTTTTTTATATTTAAGAAAAAAACTAAAAAATATTTATTACATTATAGGTTTGAAAGTAAAAAAGGACCAAAGGCCCAAATGTTTAAAAAGGTTGAAATATTGCATATTTTCAAAAAGTTGGGTTCCGGTAGCCTGGCTCTTAAAAAAGGTTCAAATTGTCACTTTAGTGGCCTCAGCGGCAATTCTGTACAATCGCTAATTTTGCAGTTTTTTCTCGCTCTATTGCTTTCGAACTCCGATGCCATTTACTTCATTAGTGTCATAATTTAAAAAAGCCAATTTATGTCTTCTTCGCTATATATGGAAGTAAGCTACTATACTAAAGCAACAATATTTTTTAAATAAAGCCCTTAATTTTCATCTATGACCATAAAATTTCATAACAAATAAATAACACTGATTCTCACTACTAAGTATCGATTCAGAAAATTCTGTTGTGTCGTTATTGAAGCAAGTGAGCTTTGTGCTTTTGGCATGTACATTAAGGTGGAGTGAAAACATATGGAGCTTTTTTTTGTTTTTTTTTTTTTTGAACGTACCAATGAAAAGTTGCCTTAATGAACCCCACAAAATTTTATGGCCATAGGATGACATTTTGAACTGCCCCCAGCCCCGCAAAGTTGAAAGCACGATCTGGTACAAATATGAAATTTTGAAAATTATAAAAGCAAAAAACCAAGTATGAGGATTGATAAACATGGCTAAGCTGAGTATTAAAGTGAATTTTTTTTCGGAAACAACAACAACAAAAGTTATTAAAGGTCAAAGTTTATATTATGCATTCTTTAAATTGCAATTACTTAAAAACTACTGAACCGATTTCGAATATTTTTATACCATTCGAAGGTATTTTGATTCCCTTTAATTTCATATACATTTTACAGTGCGTTCCATAACACCCCCAGCGGGGGTCAACCCCCTTTTACCCACCTTACTTTTCATATATAAAATGTATACCAAATTTAAGGGAAAATACATGCGAGTAGGTCAATAAAACTTTACAGGCTTATTTCTGGGCTAGGAAGGTGCCGTTCTGGCTTTGGAACAAATTGAATTTCCAAAAAAAAAAATTCGCCCCACCTTAATGTACATATGTATATATATATATATATATATGCTCTCTTGTTCTCAATACCGAATATGCATTAGCGCGCTCAATATTGGTTGATATTGGTTGCCACTATCCTAAAAAAATGTTGATAATAATTCCCAACAAAATAATCAAAAAATTACAAACAGACTAATAAATTATCGCCTTCATAATTCGAATGATGAAAGAAACTTAAAAGAAGTACACCTGCTTTGGTTTACAAAAAAAAATTATCTGAAACGTAAATCACATCTATGAATGAATTTTGTTTGTAGTTCGTTTGATTTTTCTTTGGTCATAGCTTTAGTAGAAATTTAAAAAAAAAAAAAACATTTTTAACATTAACAAATTAAGTATACCTTAGAATAATTTTATCATATTGAAAAAGAAAAATACTAAAATCATTTGATAGTTACCAAATTACCAACCGCAAAAAAATACCTATTTTGGAATTAATTACCAAGTGTGGCAACCATATGCTCAGTTTGACTTCGTCCTTCTCCCCACCAGCTGGTACATTTACCTATTTCACCATCCCCATGCAATGAGCCGACGCGACCCGTACGGGTAAATACCCATATGGGCTCAATCGCCCATGGCTGATATAGTGGAACATTCAACATTATATTGAACTTTAGTGATACTTTTATACCTACTTCCCATTTTTCAAATTACAATTATCACTTAAAAAAACAAGAAAAAAAATTATAAAAATTTTTCCTTATAGCTTAAACAGACTCAGCGCCGGACGAATTTTCGTCGGCCGCGGCGTTCTATCAAACGATTAAAATACACGGCAGTATATGAGAATGAACAGAACGAAAACGCTGGCGATAATCTCCCGCGAAAATTCGTCAGAATAAACTAATTTCTAATTTGGACGCAATTGCCTGTAAAAAAAATATTTGGAACTTGATAAAAACATGTAATAAAACAAAAGTATATGTTTAGTGATGTGGAAAAAGTTTAAAATGTGTACAAAAGAGAAGAGTCAATTGAAGAAGTAAGGACACATAGTAATTGTAAAAATATGCATACGGCAATTTCGCATTGATTCTGTTTTACTGGGCGATATTCGCAAACAAATGTCATCGCCGCACCACGCGAAAACACGTCCGGCGATCGGTTCTGTTTAAACCCTGCAAAAAATGCGATTAATCCGGGACGTGTCCGGGATCAATCGCAAGGGAGCATGCGACTAATACAATTTTACATCCCTTTATATGGAGTGAATTGATCGCATTTGTTCGAGCATGTCCTATGAAGAGACTAATTGTTCAACTTGTATACCCGAACGGGTACCAATGTAGATTAATCACTAACATACCGAACGGGTACAAATGTAGATCAATCGCTTTCATCCCGAACGGGTACAAATGTAGATCAATCGCTTACATCCCGAACGGGTACAAATGTAGATTTTTCCAAGTTGTTAGCCAAGGCAATTTCTAATAACAATCTTTAAAAAATTGTAAATGTTCATGCATACATATATAAATAAAGATTATGTGTTTTACTTTTGAAAAAAAATCTCAATAAATAAATAAATAAAAAAAATTGTAAGTTTTGAGTATGCATTATATGAGCGTAATGTAAAGGATTTTTTCATAGAATATTTTAGGCAACATTTTGTTAAAATTATTATTCATCATTGTTATTAAAAGAAAGGGTGTTCAATTCGTTTTACCGGTTGTTCTACAATTTGTTAAATACATTGCATATTTTTGTAAAATTTCTACATTTAAGGAATCTAGATTTGTACACGTTCGGTATGTTAGTGATTAATCTACATTGGTACCCGTTAGGGAACAATTGGTCTACAATTAGTCTACATTTATACCCGTTCGGTATGTTAGTGATTAATCTACATTGGTACCCGTTAGGGAACAATTGGTCTACAATTAGTCTACATTTATACCCGTACGGGAACAATCGGGGACTAATTTTGGACCGATTGTTCTCGAAAGAGATCAATCCGGGACAAATATCTTTCGGTATTAATCGTACATTTTTTTGCAGGGAAGCTTAAGCTCACACATATTTCACACATGTTTGTGATTCATTTCCGACTCCAAATTATGAGTGCTCTGAGAATGTTTGCTGGGATAAAAAATGCATGCCAAAACTAATTGACGGTTGACACTGAAAATTGAACTTCTGTATGGAAAATCGAGCTTCATTATTGACTTAATGAAGAAAATGTGGATAATTACTCCATTAACCGCCTGTGTGAAATCAGTATTAGTTTGGATGGCACTGGATTTTTTTTGTTTTAATTTGGACATAGCCCATTTATTACGCCTAAAAGCAGGCAACAAAAAATATTATAAAAATTATTTTAGCTTAATAACATGGGAATTTTCTGCAACAACAACAATTACACAGAAAATTTTCAACGCTGATTGTGCACGTATTTTCCAACCGATTTTAATGAAAATCAAAATGGACCTATGGAGAATACTTTTCAAATCAAAGGTGCAAGTAAATAAGCACATATCACACTGATGAACTTTTGCAATGCTAAACGGAGTCGGTTACATACAAGCGTACAAGCAAAAACATACATTGAACTACTGCGTATACGTAACTTACTTACATAAAATGCGGTAATGAGTTTTACCTGGCCACATAACACATTATTGCCCCGAAACATCGGCGTGCTGGGTGCCTGTTTCACCCAGCAAATTTGCTGGATGTGAGAGTCGGAAAATTTTCTCACTCGTCGGAGTGCACAACAACAATTACAGGTACACGAGTATTGTCGTAAGCATAACCACGGCATAATACGTCGAGTGAACAGTTTCGGGTTAAGGTCCCCACAAACAGAAGCGATACAGCCAAAGAACGTAAATCTATAAGAAGGGAAAATTCGCTACTTGAAAAGTATACCGAATAGGCCTTCTCGTTGTAGTGACGCGCAAACCAGGGCCCTCACTCTGTAGTTCGATTCGAAAGAAAATTCGTTCGTTTTCGAATTCTATTCCATATATTCTATACAGTACGAATGTACTTTCGAATCGAATTTCGCTTTCGAATCGAACTACAGAGTGAGGGCCCAGGAGTTGTTTTGAACCCATATTCGCGACAAATTCACAATTCTATTCCTTTATGTGCCTCGATTCTATTCTTATTCATTTGCACGTACATAAATATGTATGTATGTACATATATGTACCAACGCAAAAATATATATACATACATACATACATATATGCACATTCAAATCAACCACCAAAAACCATAACGCCAAAACTCCACAAAACAAAAATTATGTTAATTTTGTCTACCAGAATCATGTCTAAAATCCATGTTTGCATATGCGTGGGCACTTCATTATGTTAGACATAATTTGCAAAATGGCGCCGAATTGGCATGCCGTGTACGCAGAAGCACTTAGAAAGTTAAAAAAAATTGTTTAAAATTGGCGATGATGCTCGCAAACTGTATATATGCACTTAATGTTCTTTTTATTTATTTTTTAAGCCCAAACACTCAAGCCAAATGGACGCCGTGCGAAATTTCACGTTCAATGTGGAGATGTTGCCACTGTGAATTTTTCGTTGAAATGAAAAATTAGCTGTCAAATCACCAAACTGACAGCTCATGTTAAGGCAATCTTGTTAACCCGGCGTCTCCTCAAAACAAAATTCTGTCATCACAAGCACCATTATAACATAGATTTCAAATGGAGACCGCCTCTGTCTTCTGGTATAACAGAGATGCCAAGGCAATTGCTTTAACAAGATTGCCTTAACATGAGCTGTCAGTTTGGTGATTTGACAGCTAATTTTTCATTTCAACGAAAAATTCACAGTGGCAACATCTCCACATTGAACGTGAAATTTCGCACGGCGTCCATTTGGCTTGAGTGTTTGGGCTTAAAAAATAAATAAAAAGAACATTAAGTGCATATATACAGTTTGCGAGCATCATCGCCAATTTTAAACAATTTTTTTTAACTTTCTAAGTGCTTCTGCGTACACGGCATGCCAATTCGGCGCCATTTTGCAAATTATGTCTAACATAATGAAGTGCCCACGCATATGCAAACATGGATTTTAGACATGATTCTGGTAGACAAAATTAACATAATTTTTGTTTTGTGGAGTTTCGGCGTAAAGCAATTGCCTTGGCATCTCTGTTATACCAGAAGACAGAGGCGGTCTCCATTTGAAATCTATGTTATAATGGTGCTTGTGATGACAGAATTCTGTTTTGAGGAGACGCCGGGTAATGAAAATGACAAACAAGTGTAAAATACTACAAGCGGTTCATTCATAAAAATAGAAATGTCGCAACAAAGCATAAAAGTGGCAACCAAAGAACGTAAATCTATAAGAAGGGAGAATTCGCAAGTGGAACTTAGTCGAGCGAGTGATTGTGCATGACCGGCAATCCAGGAGTTGCCTCGCACTATTTTTCGTCTCCGCGAAATAGAAAGAAGTATATGGAGGAATAAATGGAGGCAGAAAGAAATGAAATGAAAGAAACACGATGCCTATGACCCCTGTTGGGAAAATGTCTAGATCATTTTTCGACACTACTAGTGCGAGCACAATCTCTTTTGCGTCATGTCATGTTTGCATGTTAGCAACTGGTGAATATAACACGGGGGTGTAAATTATCCACCGCTGGATTACCTATTTGATAGTTCAGAACTGGTTAACAATTTTTGCAAATTCTACAGTTTTACATCTGTTCACTATTTATTGATTTCCCTACAAGGACGCTACAGGTCTTCATACACATCTATATGTACATACATCCATGCATATCCATATGTATACCCCATAAATTATTGAGTATGTACATGCAAACTACTGCATATGAAGACAGCGGTAGACTTACAGCATTTGGCATACCCAGGTGCACGAAGGTGATATTTTGCTTACCTTGGAAAAAGTTATAATTTTTAGGTTACCCAAAATATGTACCTACATAATTTTGTTATCTTAAAATTTTCTCAAAGCTTGACAAGGGTGGAAGAAAATTTCAAATAATTAAAACCATTTTTTGAAACAGTAGGTAATTCATAATTGAATTTATATTAACATCAGAGGATTTCTTAACTGGAAAACAAAGATGATGATCATATAGAAAATATGCACTTGTTTTCGAATGGATTTCTGCCCCAATTAAGGTACAATAAATATTGGAAAAAATATATATTCGCATTAATTTCAAAGATAAATGTTTACTGGGTATATTTTCATACCATCGTCGTTTGAAAGCAAAACCGCATATGCACGCATACGTACAGTAGACTGATATGCTGTTTTCCACTTTAAGCGACAACTTGTGACACAAATACAGATGAAATAAAGATTTCTTCGTACATGAACAAGAAACTACCCCATTGATGGATGGCTGAAAATGAAACAATTAGGAAGAAGAACGCAAGTCTAATATGAAATGTCATGGAAGCATGAGTGCAAAGGAATTTGACAGCTATCGATACGAAAACAAAAACAAAAGGCTAGTGTGCGTGTGTATTTTGAAGAAGAGGAAGAAGTCAGCTCATCGGATGAAGTCTCCATTATTTACCCATGAGCCCGACTTCAAATTTTAGAATTTTATAAAAATCTTGATCTGTCCAAAGGCTCTGTTGCCACTTTTATGCTTTGTTGCGACATTTCTATTTTTATGAATGAACCGCTTGTAGTATTTTACACTTGTTTGTCCTTTTCATTATGGTTTTTGGTGGTTGATTTGAATGTGCATATATGTATGTATGTATGTATATATATTTTTGCGCTGGTACATATATGTACATACATACATATTTATGTACGTGCAAATGAATAAGAATAGAATCGAGGCACATAAAGGAATAGAATTGTGAATTTGTCGCGAATATGGGTTCAAAACAACTCCTGGTTTGCGCGTCACTACAACGAGAAGGCCTATTCTGTATACTTTTCAAGTAGCGAATTTTCCCTTATAGATTTACGTTCTTTGGTGGGGACCTAAATACGGAAAGAGGGCTCCTTTCAATAAGCGTTTTTGAAAACGTTTTAAAAAAATGCAGATGTGAAGATAACCAGCTGATCTACTGCAAATTTTGACAAAATTCTGTTCTTTGAAATGCCAGTAAATTTGCATAACTTTTTCTCTTTGGAAGAGCAAAACGTATTTCCCTTGATTGAAAATTGTTGCTATTTGGTGCCGCCGAAAGGACTTACGGGGAAACTTTCCAATAATGTCACACGCCCCCAAAAAAACGACTTCTACCAGGTGGTAGGGGAAGGGAAGGGTGTTCTGAATCCGTAAATTTTAGGCGACGGACGTACCTCATTTTCGAGGAATTTACGGTTAAAGTTTAGTAACTCCATATAAATTCGATAGATAAAGAAAAAACTTTTGCGCAGAACACTTTTCTGCGTTGGCGGCCTTCGGCCGCGCTTATAAAAAATAACCCTGGGCTACGCCATCCGTCCGGACGTGTGCCCTAACCGTGGCTACCGCCACGGTGATGTCCTTCTGCGTGGTACACCCTGTGAAGTCGCTATTAGCAACATTTTTAATAAAAGTGATTTTAACGCAATATTGTAAAATTTATTAAATATATTAGTAATATACGTGTTGTGCCTAAATTAAAGAGTGAAATTTGTTTTGTAAATGAGGAAATGGGGTTATTGGTAAAAATTTAACAACTTTAACAAATTCCGGGAAAACTAGGTACGTCCGGCGCCTAAATTTAACTGATTCAGAACCTACTCCGCCTCCCCTACAACCCAGTAAAAGTCGTTTTTCTCGGGGCGTGTGACATTATTGGAAAGCCAACCCGGACTTACATATGAATGTTTCATGCAAAGTTGTTAGAAATTATAAGCAATGATTATTGCAATTATCACAATTATTAAGTACATATGCGCATATAGCACATTTACATATATACTACATGTAATGTTTAACAAATATTTAAAGCTTTTTAAATAAATTTTAGCATCTCGCCTTCAATCCCTGTTGGCAGCAGCGAAATACTCATTACGTGGACGACAAAAATTTGCAGTGAATGTGAAAATGTTCCAGAAAAATTAGTAAATGGTTTTCAGCTCAGTTCTTTTTTATGGCATTTTTTGCGGAGAAGTCAAATCAAATCCCCTCTCTCATTAACTTTGACAATGTTCACACGATTGCCCTTCTCCGCCAGCACTTGTTCGAAACTTTTACCTTTGGTTTTGGCAAACCATCCCGAATGATCGGCTATTAAGTGATTCACAGCACAACCATCACATTGCAGAATGACGACGCCGCTTTGGTAAGCTGCCTCCGATACCAATTTGCTATTACGCGTATTACACAATTTACATCGATAAACCAACTCCACTTTGCGTTCCATACAACGCAGCCGTTTAATGGTAGTGGGTGAATTGGAACCCTTCGCGGTTCCTCCAAATTTCTTGTTCGTTGTAAATGTTGTACCTTCGAGAATGGATTTTGGTATTTTCAACGGTTGACACAGTCTTCTATCGTTATCATCATCGGCACTGAAGTAGGATGTAGCTGCAGCGCTGCTACCGTCCAAGGGTTGCGTAAAGTTGAAGAGGACATTCTGCCCTTGCTGCCGCACACAATTAAGTGTACGCGTACTGAAGAGGTTACGCAAAGCATTCATTTTACGTTCATCCCGTTGTGGTTTGGTTTTGATAAGAAAAAGTGTCAAACAAACTTAATACTACTTAAACTTCATATAAAGGTTGTTCTCTCTCTGTGATTTTGGCCTGGCCATGACCAAATAATAATATGGTCGTTTCACAGAAAAGGGAATAGGCGATTACCGTCATGACCAAATAATAATATGGTCGTTTCACTGAAAAGGGAATAGGCGATTACCGTTGAACGGCCGTAGATAAAACTGTCAAAAACAGAAAAAACGCCAGCGAACATACAAGCGAACACACAAGCTATTTCCAGGAATAACACGTGCAAGAGGGTAAAATCAAAACAAAAGACGATAATTTGACAGCTTACTTTTCCAAAAACAAAATAGCCGACCTCTGCTGCGTCCACCATTTTATTATTGCATCATGGGCCTGGCAAATTTGCCGAGATGACATAACAGCACTTTCACATTACTCGGTGCGGTATCGGATCGACATTTTTGGTTTTTACCGAAAGTATACCGAAACCTTACTGACCACATGTATTTCAATTGGCACTTTCACATTAGTGTTGCATAGTATGCAATGCATACATGAAATCGGAGCGGATCAATTTCGGTATACCGCAACGCGGTCAGTAAAATTTGAGGAATTACCATAACCTAACTATAGAAGGTCCATGCAAGGGAGAGTAGCTCTTCTTACGCGAGTTTGTAGCTTATGTCAAACTGTAGTCTTTTGTTTTGATTTTGCATTCTTGCACGTGTTTTTCGTGGAAATAGCTTGTGTGTTCGGTTGTGCGTTTGTGTGTTCGGTTGTGTGTTCGCTCGCGTTTTCTCTGCTTTTGACATTCTTGAAAGATGCCATCTAACTGTAATCACCTATTTTGCTTCACATAAGAGGACCTGTATAGATTGGTCTTGGGAATTACTGCAAACATTTTTGCGGCGTAATAAAAGAACAAAGTCAGTAAAAAACTCGTTTCGGTTATAAATGTAGGAAGTTATAATAGGTCCGTTCGGCGGCTGCAAATTGCAGCAATTTGCAAACAGGGAAAAATATGTTTTCCTCTCCCGAAGAGAGAAACTTATGCAAATTTACTGGCATTTCAACGAACAGAAATTTGTCAAAATTTGCAGAAAATCAGCTGTTTGTCTTCACTCACAAGTGCATAACAAAATAAAAATTTGACGAAATGCAATCGAAGGGGAAACTAGATGTGCATTGTTCTCCGGGGACATTCCCAAAAATTTCAAAACAGTAAGCAATGGTGGTATGCATATACATACATATGTGTATATAATTTTACATATGTACAACAACATATGACAAGTTAAAACGGTCGGACATATCCCGGAAGCTGCATGCTTCGTGACCAGCGAACCATAAAAATAATAATAAATAAGTTTTTTCGGGTAGTCTTTTGAAAGGGTCGAGATTACAATAGGGCTCGCTTCGGATGATTTTGTCACTTAATTCTTTGAAAAGTCTTTTTGAAATACGAAAATGAGTTCGGAACTCTCTTTCCGTATAAGCCGGAACTGTTTGCTCGACGTATTGCTTTATGGAATTTCTTGAATTATTTTCACATAAAACCAAAGCAAATTCCAGGAGTTCCTTGTTTTTATATCTAAGTCTAACCAAAGTTTCATTTTCAATCTCGTAGAAGTATAAATTGTCTTTTATTACTCAAAACTATTTATTTAAGTGGACCGGCTTTCCATTAAGAAACCACACCCCGAGAAAAATCACTTCCTCAGAGGGGTAGAGGGACTCCTACAGATCTCAAAATCAAAAGTTGCCGGAGGCTTATAGTTTACGAGATATTTGTAGTTAAAGTTGGATGGGTTCATAGATATTACCCCAGAAAGATAACTCTGCCGGCTGATTGTTATTTTTTTAAAGCGCGACCCAAGGCCGCCACGCAAAAGATGTTCTACACAAAAGCACTGTGGATCACTGTATACATATACATATATAACTCCAGAAAGGGATTTCTGCCGGCTGAGGTTTATATTTTTAAAGCACGGCCGAATGCCGCCAACGCAAAAAGGTTTTTCCTCGGTAATAGTGCGCAGTTTTGGTGTTTTGTTTGATGGATTTTACAGCTTTACCAACAAATATCTCATAAACTATAAGTCTCCGGCAAGTTTTTATTTCTGTTCTGACATCTGTGAAAGTCATTTTTTTCGGGGCGTGCATCATTAATGGACAATTTTTCCATTTAAGTAGTATATGTATCTCCTATTTGCGATTCAACAACGCAGAATCCCGAGAGTGCAGACGATGATCCCACTGCGGTGTCATTAACAGGTTTCCTTTTAGCTGGTACCTTATTAACAAATTAAAACATTTAAATAAACTTTATAAATTAAAATAATATAATTTTCTCACTTCATTTTCTATTGAATCACATATATTTCCGATTTTCTTAGTTTTTTGACTTGAAATCACTTTCGACTTTTTTTTTAATTGCAACCATATGATCGCAAATCATATGTTTTTTCAGTCTACTGAACTTTGCAACGACAAATTTCGTCAGTAAAACTTTGCAGCTTTCTCCGTCAATGAACTGTCAAAATTGCGCTCTCTTCTGCAAATTTTGACTGAGTTTTTGCCTCAAAAAACGCGAATTTGCAGTTTTTTCTGCAATTTGCAGCAATTTGCTGCCGGCGAACGGTCCTAATGTCTTCGTCTTCGCTAGAAGACATTATTGTTATTAGTTTTGTTCGTTTACGGATATTTTTTGATGTTTTTTGAAAACTTTTAAAAACAAACACTTTGTCGCCGTTTTTTTACGCCAAATCTCCAACAGAAGAGAACCAACTGAGAGAGAAAACTGACATTTCAGTTTGTGAGAAGCTGTTGAATTCTGTTGGACAAATTTTTGCCAACAGCAATTTTCCAACAGGAAAACAGCTGATCAAACAACAGCTGACTTGAATTTTTGCAAGTAACAAGATTTGCAAAATATACAAATCAATTATAAAATTGGAAAAATACACTAAATTGGCAACAAATATGTATAAACTAAATATGCAAAATAAGTTACATACTTTTTGCGAAGTATTTATATGCATATTATGTACCTTAGTAAATTGTAATCTCCTTTGCGGGAATATATATTAACGGGGCCGCTGTGGTGCAGTGGGGAGTGTTGTGGCCATTGTGGTGTGGCGGACAGTGGCTAGTCTGCCATACCAGAGGTCATGGGTTGGATCCCCAGCCTGGATAGAGGGAAAATTTGTATATAATGATCCACGATCCGATGACAATTAATTTTCCAGAGGGTAGGGGTGGTCTCACAGATCACAAAAAACAAAGTACTACCCTCCGGACGCTTATAGTTCAGGAGACATTCCTTGTTAAATTAATGTATGTATGTGTAAAACATCTTTCTGCGTTGGCGGCTTTTGGCCGCGCTTCAATAAAATTACCCCCAGCCGGCATAATTCTCTTTCTGGATTAATATCCATGAAGCAATCCACAGTTGTTTTGTATAGAACACCTTTTCAAAAATAACCCTCAGCCGGGAGAATTCTATTTCTGGAGAACTTTAATATTATAATTTAATAATAGTTGAAAGTGTTAAGATAAGATGAATTATCATCTACAGAATATTTCCTGAAAGTTTCACTGAGCCTGGATAGACAAAAAATTCTAACTAAAACCCAATTATCGGGATTTTAAAAATAGCAGCCACTCTAGGCACACCCTCCGAGAGTAGTTCTGCAGTTGGTCGGCTTCAGTATAATGCGCCCGCCGTATTTATTTTCAAACCACTGGAACTTTCGGGAAATCTTCTATGGATGTTAATTTTACTAATTATAACACTCCCGATCGCTCCGCATATAAAATTCGAGAAAGGAAATTTTGCTGGCTGGGGCTATTTTTTTTAAAGCGCGGCCAAATGCCGCCAACGCAAAAGTTTGTTCTACTCAAAAGTACTGTGGATCGGTCCATTAGGGTTATTGTTTTAAAGCATTGCCTGGGCCGGGTGCATTAAATTGAAATCTCTTCTGCGGGGCAGCAGACGCGAAGACATACTGCGGTGGAAAACAGTATGGACATGGGTACAAAGAAAAGCAATTGTTAGTGTGATAATTATTACAATGAAATCCTATTTATTAGATAGTAACAGCGAACCCCAGCGGGTTAGGGGGTCTAGAATATACCCGTTGTAAGGAATGCCTGTCGTAAGACGCGACTAAAATCCACCGGCCTAGAAGGTTGATTATGGCCACAAAAAATCGTTCGCACGACAGTCGGGCTAGTTTCAGAAGGGACTAGTACCCGAGCGTGCCGGATTTATCCGGCAAAGGACTGTCACATCCCCTACACTCCCCAAAACCTTCGGGGAGTCTTGGTGGCTACAACAACAACAACATGGAGTTAATTGTATTGCAGATACATACATATGTGCATATATCTCCACTGTTTTCAGGCAGAATTGTAACTCCATTACCATTTATATAGAACAAAACGGTGCCGATTTATTGTAAAAGAGAGTTCCGGATGCATTTCCGAACTTCAAAAAACCTTTTTGCGAGCCTATGCGAACGATTTTTTAGATTGAGGAGGTTATCGCGAGGTGACAAGACTGACCAAAACGAAACCCAAAAAACTATGTTTTATTTTATTATTTTTATGTTATATGTACATATATACATAATTAACAGCAATAATTTCCACCAATTTTATTTTAATCCTTTTTATCCTTTGAATTTGGGGCTTGTGAATGTAAATAAAAATCAGCTGTTTGCCAAAGCTGTTGAATTCTGCAAATTTTGTGTTCGTTTACCTCTTACGATATTTTTCTCTTGTGAGAGGATAGGTGACATTTTTCTCCAACACCTGGCTGTTGGAGGCTGCTGAGTAAATGCAGTTGGAGAAAGTACGCGAACAAAGCTATTAGCTAATAGAGTTCAACAGCTTTGGCAAACAGCTGATTTTTATTTACATTCACAAGCCCCAAATTCAAAGGATAAAAAGGATTAAAATTAAAATGATAATAAAATTGGCGGAAATTATTGATGTTAATTATGTATATATGTACATATAACATAAAAATAATAAAATAAAACATAGTTTTTTTCTTATTTAATTTCTTTTGATTCGTTTTGGGTTTCGTTTTGGTCAGTCTTTTGTCACTTCGCGATAACCTCCTCAATCTAAAAATCGTTCGCATAGGCTCGCACAAAGGTTTTTTGAAGTTCGGAAATGCATCCGGAACTCTCTTTTACAATAAATCGGCACTGTTTGTTCTATATAAATGCTAATGGAGTTACAATTCTGCCTGAAAACAGTGGAGATATATGCACATATGTATGTATGTATCTGCAATACAATTAACTTCATGTTGTTGTTGTTGTAGCCACCAAGACACTCCCCGAAGGTTTTGGGGAGTGTAGGGGATGTGACAGTCCTTTGCCGGATAAATCCGGTACGCTCGGGTACTAGTCCCTTCTGACACTGTCGTGCGAACGATTTTTCCTGGCCATAATCAACCTTCTAGGCCGGTGGATTTTAGTCGCGTCTTACGACAGGCATTCCTTACAACGGGTATATTCTAGACCCCCTAACCCGCTGGGGTTCGCTGTTATTATCTAATAAATAGGATTTCATTGTAATAATTATCACACTAACAATTGCTTTTCTTTGTACCCATGTCCATACTGTTTTCCACCGCAGTATGTCTTCGCGTCTGCTGCCCCGCAGAAGAGATTTAAATTTAATGCACCCGGCCCTGGCCATGCTTTAAAAAAATAACCCTCTATGGACCGATCCACAGTACTTTTGAGTAGAACAAACTTTTGCGTTGGCGGCATTTGGCCGCGCTTTAAAAAAAATAGCCCCAGCCAGCAAAATTTCCTTTCTCGAATTATATCTGCGGAGCGATCGGGAGTGTTATAATTAGTAAAATTAACATCCATAGAAGATTTCCCGAAAGTTCCAGTCGTTTGAAAATAAATACGGCGGGCGCATTATACCGAAGCCGACCCACTGCAGAACTACTCTCGGAGGGTGTGCCACCCACTGCCTAGAGTGGCTGCTATTTTTAAAATCCGGATAATTGGGTTTTAGTTAGAATTTTTTGTCTATCCAGGCTCAGTGAAACTTTCAGGAAATATTCTGTAGATGATAATTCATCTTATCTTAAGACTTTCAACTATTATTAAATTATAATATTAAAGTTCTCCAGAAATAGAATTCTCCCGGCTGAGGGTTATTTTTGTAAAGCGCGGTTGAAGGCAAAAGGTGTTCTATACAAAACAACTGTGGATTGCTCCATGGATATTAATCCAGAAAGAGAATTCTGCCGGCTGAGGGTAATTTTATTGAAGCACGGCCAAAAGCCGCCAACGCAGAAAGATGTTCTACACATACATACATTAATTTAACAAGGAATGTCTCCTGAACTATAAGCGTCCGGAGGGTAGTACCTTGTTTTTTTGTGATCTGTGAGACCACCCCTACCCTCTGCAAAATTAATTGTTATCGGATCGTGGATCATTATATACAATTTTTCCCTCTATCCAGGTTGGGGATCCAACCCATGACCTCTGGTATGGCAGACTAGCCACTGTCCGCCACACCATTCCCCACTGCACCACAGCGGCCCCGTTAATATATATTCCCGCAAAGGAGATTACAATTTACTAAGGTACATAATATACATATAAATACTTCGCAAAAAGTATGTAACTTATTTTGCATATTTAATTTATCCATATTTGTTGCCAATTTAGTGTATTTTTCCAATTTTATAATTGATTTGTATATTTTGCAAATCTTGTTACTTGCAAAAATTCAAGTCAGCTGTTGTTTGATCAGCTGTTTTCCTGTTGGAAAATTGCTGTTGGCAAAAATGTGTCCAACAGAATTCAACAGCTTCTCACAAAATGAAATGTCAGTTTTCTCTCTCAGTTGGTTCTCTTCTGTTGGAGATTTGGCGTAAAAAAACGGCGACAAAGTGTTTGTTTTTAAAAGTTTTCGAAAAACATCAAAAAATATCTGTAAACGAACAAAACTATTATTGAGTGATTTGTTGAAGTTAAAAATTTTGTTTTGCAAATTTCGATGTTTGTTTTCCTATTTTCCGCCGATTACGCACCGAAAGTATTCCCACAAGTGTGAAAAACACAGCAACGCGGAATCGTTTCGGTAAGCTGAATATACCGAGCAAAAAATGTCGATCCGATGTCGTACCGAGTAATGTGAAAAGGCTCTTATAGCCCCGACACATAGCATACGTCAATCCGTCTACGTCGACGTATGTGACTGACAGCTCACGTACTTGACGGAGAGGTCGCCACATAGGAAACGTTGACGGATATACATAAATCAGCTGTTTCATTAACCTTTAACTACAGAGGTGGTGGCAAAAATTTAACTCTTTAGAATATTTTGTAATTTCTCTTTTAAGTTGTCCTCTTGAAATTCAGTTTTCAGTAACTTCACATCTCCTGATAATTATTGACCATTTTGGTTTTATGGAGGAATGTTTTACAAATGAGAAAAAACTCGAAAAGCAAATTGCAAAAAAAGTAAAATTCAAGAGTAGCTAAAGGTTAAGGATCAAAAGCAATCAGCTGACATAGCGACGGATTGACGTATGCCGAAAGTTGAGTGTTCGGCAACTTTGGTACGTTCCGGCGACGGATCCGTCGTACTTGTACTGATGTGCATTTAAATGCCCACAGTTTACTGAGCTGTCAGTCACATACGTCGACGTAGACGGATTGACGTATGCTATGTGACGGGCCTATTAGTGTGATAAATTTGCCGAGCACAACAACAAAATACACGTCTTGTCAAATTTGGAGCTTCGGCAAATTTCTCATACCCCAACCCGTGATATTTGATATCATTCTTATGGTAATGGTACGTGAACAGCTGACTTCTTCTTCTTCTCGTTTTGAATTCACCGTGTACAGAAGAATACAGGAGAATGTCAAACAAGGAAAAATTTTACTTTGAGTATGACATTTTGATGGACAAAAACTTAAAGCGAATCGAGGCGAATATTGCCGAATTCGCCGTGCCATTACAATAATGAATTTGCCTTGGCCTTGGCCAATAGGAATGGACGAGCCCCAAGCGAATTCAGATTTTAACCACGGAGAAATATCATTTTGACATTACACTCATAGTTGCCGAACTTGGTTATTAATAATCAAAATAAGTTATTTTTTTCGCCGTTGGTTACTTGGTTACTTTCAAACGCGTTTGGTTATTTTTTTTTCGAAACAATTTTTTACCTACTAAATTTTAGTATACATAAAGGTATAGAAATGATTATTCGACAGTGAAAACATTTAGGAGCACTGATTGCTCATTGTGAATGAGCACTGATTGCTCATTGTGAATGAAGAAGAGCATATCTCCGATTAATAGGCAAATAGTTGCCGAGTTCCCGTGGCAGTGATCCAGATCGGGATAAGAAGTTTGCATGCAAATGCAACAAGAATTTTGCGATCCTGGTGTTTATCTGTATCAATTTCGGATCCGTATAGATTGTAATAGATTTTTTTGATCCATATAAATACCAGGATCACCAAATTGTTGTTGCATTTGCATGCAAACTTCTTATAGGGGCGTCAGAATGAATACTTTTCCGTCAATCCAGCAATCCGTTTAACTGACAGCAGAGTGGAATTACATGTATTTGAATGAATATCGACACAATCAGTACTTCAACTTTGCCGTAACAAATATATGAAATTGAAGTATGTGTCAGTTAAACGCTGCTGGGTTGCCGGAAAAGTATTCATTCTGACGGGCCCATTATCCCGATCTGGATCACTGCCACGGGAACTCGCATAGTGTTGCTTCGATATCAAAGAATACATTCTATAGAAGTGAAACTCGTATATCGGTTTGATATCGGTATCAAATCCTCCCTAGCTCTGAATAACTCTCCTCACTATGGGACAACGCGAGCATGAATTCATTCCTTAAGGCATATACGCAGCTCCCAAGAAAACCAAAAACTATGTAATTTGACGTACAAGAAATGCTCAAGAAAAATTTCTTTTGCAGTACTCAGTTCTAAAGAAATTCTACTACTAGTTTTTTTGATTTTTTAGGAAAAGTGTACAACTGAATTCTGGTTCTGCCAAGAAATAATGAATTTACTATTATTTCTTCAAGAAACTTTGACAGAAGAGGTAAATAAACTCAAATGTGACATTTCTTTTGAAAACATAATGACTTTCCTACTACTATTTCAACGCACAAGAAATAATGCAAATTTTTTCTAGAGCGTTTTCTTGAGAGCTGCGTAGAATCCTTTATGTGAAAATATATTAGTGGAAGAGAACATATTTCCACTTCAACACGTAATATCGACCGACCTAACGCCAAATTGCGATTCCGGCATAAGGAATTGCAAACAACCCCGCAAGCATTTTTTTTTATATATTACATGAAATTTACAAAGCTTATGTCAATGCCGGTGAAAAATAAGAACTAAAACGATTTTCGAATATTTGTATCATGACGCATGTTTATTATTATTACATTAGTATAATTATGATTATGCTTCTTTGAAGATTGATTTTCAAAACGGTTAGGTACCAAAATTTTTACTGGGAAACTGTCACTCAGTCACTGAGGCACAGCTGATTCTTATCGATATACGAGTTTCCCTTCTATATGAAATATTCTTTGTTCGATACTGTGGCGAATATAATCGGTTCCACTCTCACATCACTAAATGACTGAACACATCTCTGAAGAAACTGCCAGAACTAGAAGAAGAGACCAGATAATTTCCAGTGTTGCCAGAATTTTCCAGATTACGTTTGACAGACTATATAAGGCGGCGAGCAGGCGCTCCGCAGTCAGTCGTAACTTAACAGTAGAAGTGTTAACATCAAGTCAAGTAAAACAAGTGTAGACTTTTTAGTCGTGAAATAAAGCGGTGTGAATTAAGAAGTAAATAAAGACTTATTTAACAATTCAGCGATACGAACCCGATAGAAATAATCGAGCTGTCGACAAATACGTAACAATTGGTGTCAGAATTGGAATTGTTAAATAAATTCCAGGACCAAGGATAACGAAGCAAGGATAACGAATCAAGGATAACGAAACAAGGATAACGAAACAAAGATAACGAGACAAGGATAACGAAATAAGGATAATGGCAAAGTTAAACGAACTGAAAATCCAAGCGCTTAAAAGGGAGTTAGAAAAGAGAAACCTGAGTACAAACGGCAATAAAATTGAACTACAGGCAAGGTTAAGAGTAGCTATGGAAGCATATAACATTAATGTAGATGAGTTTGATTTCAACAATGATGTGGAAGAGGTCCAAAAGGAAGAAACCCAGAAGGAAGAGGCTCCACAGTCAGTAGCAAACGTAGACATGAATTCGATATTGGCTGTACTGGCACAGATGTCAGCAAAAATGGAATCACAACAATCATTACTTTTAGAAGAGGTGTCCAGTATTGCAACTCAGTTGGGAGCGCAAGAAAAACGCATATCCTCACAATTAAAATCACAGGATGCAAAAATTACGCAGGTTGAGGAAAGACAAGATAAAATTGAGGATAACGTAAAAAAGTTGGAAGCCCGTCTTCAGGAGATCCATATAAGTCGTCCAATCGCTTCAACTGCTACACAGAAGATAAAACCTCCGTCGTTTGATGGAAGTGGTCCATTTCAAGTATTCAAGCTACAGTTTGAGAAAACGGCAGTTGTAAATAATTGGAGTGCGGAGGATAAAGTCGCTGCCCTGTTCGTAGCATTGAAAGGACCAGCTGCAGAAATATTACAGACTGTTAGCGAGGGCGAAAGGAACAGCTATGACGCAATTATGGGTGCCGTTGAAAGACGTTATGGTAGCGAACACAGGAAGCAGATATACCAAATGGAGTTGCAGAATCGCTTCCAGAAACCAAATGAGACATTACAAGAATTTTCTTCTGAGATTGAGAGGCTAGCTCATTTGGCAAACGCAGGAGCACCTCAAGAATTCATCGAAAGAATGAAAATTCAAAGCTTCATCAATGGAATACGAGATATTGAAACGAAGCGGGCTACCTATGCAAATCCAAAAGGAAGTTTTGCCGAAACGGTCTCATATGCCTTGATGCAGGAAACAGCATCTTTGTTGAGTAAGCCCACTTACAAAGCTCATCGGGTGGAAGTGGATGCGCAAGACTTGCTAACTAAGATATTGGAGGTGTTGAATGAATTGCAGAAAAAGAGGAATAGAGCTGTGAAATGCTTCAGGTGCAGGAAAACAGGACACATAGCACGTCATTGTAGCAAGGGCTCCAGTAATTTCAGCACTGTGGACAAGCGAAAGCGCAAGGTTGACGGACATGAGCAAATGTCCAAATTAATAGATCGCCAGAAAGGAACCATACAAGGAAATACTGATGCCGTATTGCGAAAACCATGTAACCTCGAACGAAAGAATTCCTCCAGAGCTGAACGGAAGGAAGTCGTCGTAAATGTTCGGCGAATGACAATAACATCTACAGACGAATGGAATGCGGAACAATTAAGGAAGTGTCAGCTAGAAGATCCAGATCTGGCACGTGTAATGATCGGTTTGGAGCAAAATGAACGACCATCAAAAGAAGAGATGTCATCAGAGAGTCCTGTTGCCAAATCATATTGGGCACAGTGGAATAGTTTGCAATTGGTAAATGGTTGTCTACATCGTGTTTGGGAGAGTGAAGATGGTCAAAGTTCTAAAACATTGATAGTTGTTCCAAGGAAAAGAATACCGGATGTGTTAAATGAACTACACAATGGTCCAAGTGGAGGTCATCTTGGAGTAACAAAGACGGTAGAGAAAATCAAGAAGAGGTTTTATTGGGTCGGCTGCCGTCAGACAGTTGTTGAGTGGATTGCGAACTGCGATGTGTGCCTAAAGGCTAAGGGTCCCAAATCCAGGAGTCATGGGCTGATGAAACAATACAACTCAGGAGCACCATTTGAGAGAATTGCCATGGATGTAGCTGGGCCATTTCCTACTAGCAAACTTGGAAACAAATATGTACTGGTGGTAATGGATTACTTCAGCAAATGGCCGGAGGTCTACCCGATTCCAAATCAAGAAGCAGAAACTATAGCCGAAGTATTCACCAACAATTGGGTGGCGAGATATGGTGCACCTATAGAGCTACATTCTGACCAAGGAAGGAACTTCGAATCAGTTGTGTTCCAGCAGATGTGCAAGACACTGGGTATTAGGAAAACCCGAACAACTGCGTTGCATCCACAATCAGACGGCATGGTAGAAAGATTTAACAGAACATTAGAGGAACATCTACGAAAAGTGGTGGACAAGTTCCAGAGAGATTGGGACACTCATATTCCTCTGTTCCTGTTGGCATATCGATCGGCCGTACACGATACAACAGGTCAGACTCCTGCAAAAGTAATCTTTGGTAGTGATCTTCGATTACCAGCTGACTTGAAATTCGGGATAAATGCCGATACAGGAATAAATACCAGACAGTCTAAAAACGTTCTGGAAGAGGAAATGAGAGAAATACATGAACTTGTAAGACAACGAACAAAGATCATGAGTGACAAGATGAAGGCCAGATACGACAAGGCGATGAACTCAGAAGGTTTTGTTGAGGGAGATCTAGTTTTGCTATACAACCCGCAGCGAAAGAAAGGTTTGTCCCCGAAATTGCAGTGTACTTGGGAAGGGTCATACAAAGTGATTAAACGGCTCAACGATGTTGTGTATCGCATACAAACGATTGGAAGACCGAGGAATAAAATGAAGGTGGTTCATCTGGAAAGGCTAGCAGCATTTGGAACGAGTAATGTGTCAGATCGGGACGATCAGACTTAGGTGGAGGGCAGTGTGGCGAATATAATCGGTTCCACTCTCACATCACTAAATGACTGAACACATCTCTGAAGAAACTGCCAGAACTAGAAGAAGAGACCAGATAATTTCCAGTGTTGCCAGAATTTTCCAGATTACGTTTGACAGACTATATAAGGCGGCGAGCAGGCGCTCCGCAGTCAGTCGTAACTTAACAGTAGAAGTGTTAACATCAAGTCAAGTAAAACAATTGTAGACTTTTTAGTCGTGAAATAAAGCGGTGTGAATTAAGAAGTAAATAAAGACTTTTATTTAACAATTCAGCGATACGAACCCGATAGAAATAATCGAGCTATCGACAAATACGTAACAATACATTTATGAAATGGACATACATATATCTTATTATGTACCTTCCCATCACTATTAACGCGCGTATTTTTTCAAATGGACAAATTTGATTGAGAAAATGGATAAGTAAGTTAATATTTTCCAAATTATTGTAGATACACAAATAAGTAACTAATTGTCTTACATTTTATTAGATTCGTAATAAGAAAGAGAAAAGGAGAAGATAATAACTCCGAGCATCAGGAAAAAGACGAGGCGAGTTCAAGTTAAAGGTTTGTAATTGTGAAAAGATTTATCAAGTTTTGTTCTCATGAAATTTTTTTAGTGATAAAACTATACAACGGCGAAAATTTCGTAGTGAGTGGATTGAAAAGTTTTCTTGGCTAGAAGAAAAAGAGGAAAGGGCATATTGTAAAGTATGTGGAAAATGTTTAATGAACCACTTGAGCTATTTGTCAAAGCGCAATAAAAAACCTTCGCACATTCAACTGGAGCATCGGAAAAGGAATCAGATAAAAATGGATTCGTACATTGGTGGCGAACACGATAATCTTTCCAGGCAAGTTATCAATGCAGAGCAAATTTTAGTTATGTTTATCGTCACGCACAACCTTCCATTTTTGCTGATGGACTATTTACCAAATTTATTAATGGCATGCTGTCCAGATTCCAATATAGCGAAAGCTTTGAAGTGCGGACGAACAAAATCCACTGCAATAGTTGAAAAATTGGGTAACATGGCAATAGACCAAATAAAGTGTGCAATGCGAAACTCGAAATATTCTCTAATCGTTGACGAGACCACTGATATTTCAACAAAAAAATGTTTGGCTTTAGTAGTTCGTTATTTTGACAGGATGTCCAGAACAGTACAAGATAGGTTGTTGCTCGAGTTGGTACACGCAGAAGCTGAATCCATTTATAACAGTATTAAATCCTTTCTTGATAACAATGAAATTCCATTACAAAATCTTATTGGACTAGCCACGGATGGTGCAAGTACAATGGCTGGAGAATTAAATGGCTTAAAAGCCAAGTTAGCAAAAGATACGCAGTTTTTTTACTTGAAATGCAGTTGCCATTCGCTGCACCTATGTTCTAGTTATGCATGTAAGAAACTCCCCATAGAAATAGAAACTTTATGTCGCAATATACATAAATTTTTCTCATATAGTTCTAAAAGAATATGTGAACTAAAAGAGTTTCAAGATTATTGTAATGTACCGCCACACAAAATTTTAGGTCTTTCTCTCACTAGATGGTTAGCGCTGGAAAATGTTATTAATAGAATACTGGAGCAATGGGAAACATTACAATTATACTTTTTGTCGTCTGTGCTAGAAGTTAACGGAAAAAAGGCCAAAGATTTAGCTACTTTAATGGGTGATGAAGAAGTAAAATTATATTTTTATTTTTTGTCCTATATTCTTAAAATTACCAATATTTTGAACAAAGAATTCCAGTCAGAAAAAATTCGTCTACCCTTCTTGTATACGCAGATCGAAATCAATTTCAAACTTATTGCATGTAATTATATGGATAACGAATATGTAGAAAGTATTCAAAACTTGACATATCTAGACTTTTATGACCAAAGCAGATTTGTACCAACAAAGAATATATTTATTGGAGTTAAAGCCGAAAGTTATTTGCAAAGCAAGAACTTTTCGGAAATAGAAATAGTTAAAATAAAGGAAACCATCCGTGAGTTTTATATTGAAATGCTAAAACAATTAAAAATGCGATTTGATTTTAGCAGGCAAGATCTTAAAGACTTGTCAATTATTATTCCAAAAAATGCCTTATGTCAAACAAATACCGCAATTTTGCAACTTGTAAACAATTTTTCTTATGTACTATGCTCAGACGCGGAATCAGTGGTAACAGAGTGGAATCTTTTAAGACTATCTAAAAATGATTTAAAGGATGAATTCAATTTAGATGATTTTTGGAATAATGTCAGTATCTTAAAAAACGGTTTAAATGAGAACGCCTTTTATAATTTATCGAATTTCGTATTTAATTTAATGAGCGTTCCGCAGCAGCGGAGTTAAAACTAAGTTAAGAAACAAACTTGAGTTTAGTACAGTAAATAATATCATGAGAGCAAAAGAATTGTGCCGTGCCATAGACAGTAGGTATGTATGGACACCGCGAGACTGAAAATGTACAAATTCATATAAAACAAACTAAGTCATATTTATTAATGTACCACTAATTTGGTGTATATATTTATTTGTCAATAACATGCTAAGCATACGAACTGAAGTATATTTTTTATTTTTTTCTTGTTACTATGTAGATGAATATTTATCTGTGTAAAGTATACACACATTGTATACACATGAATTGTTACTTTCGTTTATTAAATCAATAAAACTACGATTTCAATGTTTTGGTTATTTTTTGGTTATTTTTTTCCAACTTCTTGGTGATTTTTTTGCGTAGGCTTGCGGCAACCATGATTACACTCTACCAATTACAATAACAAAATACATGTGAAATTTCTGAATTCGCCACCGGGCCTACCTTCCTAGATCTGCCTTGAGTGGATGTATTTGGGTTGTATATATATACATATGTCAAGGGGATCGAACAGCTGAGATCATCTGATTTCAAAGTTGTTGTTATGGCCCAATGACGATGGTGAAAGCAATAAACGTTGCTATTCTTCTTTCTGTTTTGTAGGTTGTTGATTTTACATATTATTGCATGTTATTCGTGGAATAGCTGGCGTGTACGCCCTCTTCGGGAATTGCAACCCGTATTGCGAGTGTCGATTGTAGAGCTTACGGTTTCTCGAGTTCGAGCGAGACGAGATTTCTTGAATCTCGAAAAGCTCGCGAGCTTCTCGACAATGTTTAACGTCGCAGAAATAGCGGTATAGACGAACTTCGTTGTTTTATAGCTTGTTCTGATTTTATATATTTACTTACATGTGTATTCTGCATAATAATTCAACCATTATGGTTTGTATTTCAAAAAAAATCTAAATCTGTTTGAGAAATTTCGAAGTGAAATACAATTAAAATTTCAAAATATTAATTTTTTTCTTTCCTATGACATCCGAGAAATTTTTGATTTACATATTTTTTTGACACAATACACATAATGTGTTATCGAAAAATCCGAGAAACGAGATTTAATCGAGAACCCGAGTCTCGGTTTTCTCGATCCTCGAATTTCTCGAGACTGCTCGAGATCGAATCGTAAGCCCTAGTCGATTGTGATAGATAATCGATTAATGATCGACCAATGAGCATGTAAATATAATTCTCCTGGATCGAACAACAGTCGATTATCTATCACAGTCGACACTCGCAATAGGGGTGTGCCTTTTAGGAATTCAGCCTTAATTTCCTTACGGAATTATGAATTGTTTTCGTTCAATTCCCAATTCCGGTATTGCGTTTGTGTTTTGATTGCTACGACCGTATCATTAGGTTTGTTTCTTATTAAAATAGCAGCTAGCTCTCAAAACGGAAAAAATTGCGCTCATAAAGAGCGAGACGAACAGAAAATCAAGAAACGGAATAACAGTAAAAATTAGCGATTAGTAATTTTAATGCTATTTTTAACTGTTAATGGTTATTTTTTGTAAAAAAAACATTAATTTTTTTATTTCTATTTCAAAAATTCAGCAAATAATTTCAGCTAGGGAAAATTTTACAAGCTGAAATTTGGAGCTGTCAATGGCTCTCTTCTGCTATTTTTTGACTTAAGAAACGATTTGCCAGCCGAAACTTGGCTAACTATTCATAACTAGCTAATAATAAACGGACCTATTATTGCAGCAATACCGTTCCAAATTTTACGAGCCGAGTGAAAATTTACATATAGCGAGTGTTTCGGAGTGACGGACGAAAGAGAGGAGTAAAATTGCGGAGTGATGTCAAAAATAAGCAAATCAACAAAGAAATTTAAAAGCAAACGCAAAATTTTGTTTTCGAATTAAGAAATATATTTATTAGAAATGAATTTAGTTAAATTAAAATTTGTGTTTTTATTCATAACGCATTTGTTTATAAACTTTTTTATACATAAATTGTTGCATTGTATGCCTTGGATATAAAGGTACAAGTTTATATACATAAGCACCTTTTTTTGCATTTGGTCCAGGGCAAACTTTCCTGATGAAAACAAAAAGATGTAAAAACCAGCTAATGTGTTTTTATAATTTTAACTTACCTATTGATTTTAGCGAAATTGATTTGCAATTTTCCATGGAATCGCGCACATAACAAAGATCAAAATGTGAAAAGTTGACAATGCTTGTTTAGATAGTCGATAAGTGTTGCCACTGTGGCAGAATTATAAGACGTAAACAATAACGATGCCAGATTGTAATAAATTTATTGTGTAAATTTGCTTATACACAGTTGATTCAAAATGTCTGAATTATTTCATAAATCAAAAAGTGGAGTGATTTACTCAAAGAAAGAGTGACGGAGTGATGAAGTCAAAATCGGAGTGAAATCTTGCAATTGGAGTGACAGCGGTAACGCTCCATTATAGTCCCTTTTCTTACAACAACCACATCCGGCCGACATATAAAACTGTACCCAGGAACATTGTGTATAACATACAGTGACTTAGCTCATCGAAAATCGAGTAAAAAAAGTCGATATATGGTCGATGTGCCATCGCCATTGACGGGCAGACCAGCATGGCGTCAATTTTTGAAGGGCAGTTCAGCATGGCGGCCGGATGTGGTTGTTGTATGAAAAGGGACAATAATGACATGGTCGTAGCAAGCAGGACAGAAACGCAATTCTAGAATTGGGAATTGAAAAAACCAATTCATCATTCCGAAAAGAAATTAAGGCCGAGTTGCTAAAACGCAATTCCCAGAGAGGGCGTAAACGTCAGCCATTTCACGAATAACATGTGTAAGAATGTAAAATCAACAACCTACAAAACAGAAAGAAGAAGAGCAACTTATATTGCATTCACGATCGTTATTGGCCCATAACAACAACTTCAAAATCAGCTGAGCACAGCTGTTCGGCCCTTTTTAAACACATCCCAGAGTAATTTCACTGTTCTCCATCCACAATGCCCAGGAAGTCGCCGCCATACTTGTCTGCACTCGATTTTGACATTTGCCGATGACATATCGACTTTTAATCGAATTTTAAATGAGCTGGGTCCTCACTGTAGTTCGATTCGGAAGAAAATTCGTTCGCTTTCGAATTCTATTCCATATATTCCCAAATAAACATTTTTCTTCATTTTCAATTTGAGGTTCATTTGAGAAGTAACCCTATTGTCAAATATCAAACGTTTGTTATCAAATGCACCTCAAATTTCCCCTGATAGCGTTCTCAAACAAAAAGGCTCATTTTAGTATGGGATTTTGGGCTGATTCTCAATTTGATAAATTCCATCTTCTCAAACCCATTTCAAAGGTGGTACGAAATGGAATGCAATCAATAAACAAATAAAATAAGAGTAAGAAATACAGAATCATTATTACACACAATCATTTTCAACCATCATCATTTAAGGGACTGCTCGAGTAGAACAACGAACGCTGACTGAATTTTGCAAACACACAAAATTTCTTCGTTCCTTTTGTGTAGTTTGTAAATAAATAAAATTGATTCATTATATCCAAGCTGAGCGCAACTTACAAACATCTCCGGGGTCGACGCGACTTTTGGATTTAGAATCAGGAGGCCCTCCTATACAAACCCCAATAACTCTTTTTCAACGCGTGGTAGACTGTTGGAAAATTTTGCCAGACCAGACTGCTATTGGAACGTTTGAACCCAGTAGTACCGAATACCAAAAATAAAAAAAATTTTATACCGTTCCAGCAATTGCACATGAACTGACGTTGAGTTTGGACTGCTTTTGCTGTTTTGGCGTCAGTCATTGGCAAAGAACTTACATATGAAGATGACAACGTGCTACATATGTATATACAATTTGAGTAGTTTAAAATCTTCTCCCCTATTCAAAAATAATAATACTTTAGTTTATTCACTAAGTTAAGATTTATTTAACACCTAAAACTCATAAATTGTATATGTACATACATATGTATTTTATAGTTGTACATGCTCGATTGCATTTACTTACATATACATACATATGTAATATAGTGAAGATATTTTTAAACATCACGAACATTTTGTGCAAATATTTTCGTGTGTGCATATTAGGTATTTAAACCATACGTGTGTACACTTGTAATTTTATATACACAATCTGTTTTAGGGTCTATATGAAAAAAATCCAAATATGTACGTATATATGTAAATATTTCAACATTTCTTAGCCTTGACCATTGGTTACGCCAACTTCAGGTATTGAAAATACGAACGACAAACAACCGAAACGTATCAAGGTGCCGTGTGTAAGTATGGCTGTACCTTCCCAAGCTCCAGCCAACATTGGCGGTTCCGACATGTAAGTGCATTTGCATTCAGGTTTTAGCGGTGGCGCCATTCTGCAAAGAAATGTTTTAATAAATTCTCCTATACAGATAACCCCTGAGATTTTTTCTTATAACATGACCAAAGTAGCCAGGAAAAAAAACCGGATTACATAAAATGCTTTCGAAATCGCAGCAACATAGCCAAATGGTCCTAAAATTGCTCCGAGTTGACTCCGAATTAGTTCGAAATTACGCTAACCCACATAATAGCCGTGTTTTTATTTAAGCGCATATACATCTGCGATTAAATTTTGTATGGACAACTAAGCGCGTATAGAGATGTGCGCTTAGAAATCCATACAAAATTTAAGCGCAGATGTATATGCGCTTAAATAAAAACAGGGCTAACATTTGGAAGATTGTTTTACGAACACTCACTATACCGAGTCTCTTCCGATTTCCCTTTGATGATCAAAAACTGACTCGAAGGAGTCAGACCAGCAATTGAAAAGTGGTTTTACTTTTTGTCATATAAAAATAACCAATTCAATTCAAGCTTTAACCAATAAGAAAAATTAACCAAGTTGTATTTAACTATTTCACGTCTGGGATCAGTTTTTAGCAAAGGAGTATGAAAAAAAAATTTGTTTTTAATTTTTACCTCGAGTTCCTATCGAGTATGTAGTGTTGTCGTTGAATGCCACGCCGTTTATCCAAAATTTCTTGAACACGTTTCTGCAATTCGACATCTTCGCTTTTTAGTTTCTTCGCTGGTGTTGGACCATGATCGGTGAAATCGCATGAGTATAATTGGCCATTTACTTCAGTACCATATTCGGAATAATTTATCAATTCATAGGTTTTTGTAAAATCATCATAAAATATGGTCGCATGCTTCGGCGAGATGCGGCAGCAGTTACCAACTAGCGAAAGATTTACATCAAGAGAAGTTTGGCCTGTACCAATGTGCATATTGCGGTAGCGCATAAAGAATGATGAATGCAACTCCACTGTACTGAACCAACGATTGTCTTCGAGTATCTCACCGAGTGGCGTTAGAACAGCACGAGCGCGCACCTTACAGCGCACTAACTTCAACTCCAATCGTGTTGCGATTTCGTATGCCTTTTCTGCATCACTACGCTGTCGTGGCTTGTACTTTTGCTCCTCCTCGTCGGCAGCAACAATGGCAGCAGCCGTAGCCAGTGCGGGATGCAGTTGGGGCATATCATCGTTAGCGGTTTGATGTTGCGCCAATACGGATGAGGTTTCTCCTGTGAACATAATCGATAGACGCCGCACATCTTCGGGTGCGAGTATTTGTGATGGTATAATTTGTTGGTGTGCTGTTGTTGTTATTGTAGTCTGTTCGGCAGTACCGTTGTCAAGTCCCGCTGCTGGCTTCAATTGTTGTTGTTGCTGTGTTAATTCACGTATACGTCTTGCGGCCGTACGGTTCTGATATTGCACAACAATTTCCGGATGTTCTTCTATAAGTTGCTGTAAGCGTTGAAATGCCAGTTTTTTAATTAAATCTACATCTAAATAACGCAACTCGGCGTCAATTTCCGCTTTGTACTTCACATCGTCGTCAGTGTCGTCTTCATCCTCACTCTTAATTTTGTCCAACACTTGTTGTTGTTGCGCTTGATCGGTTTGTAGCTTATCAACATTGTCCTCATCTGGTTTCGATTCTGTTTCGCTTTTTATTGGCACATCCAGTAGTGGGATTTTAATTGTGTCTCCACGTTTGCTACGCTTCTTATTACTTTTCGATTTCTTGTTTTTTCCCTCTTCCTCTCCTTCTGTCTTATCCGTTTCAGTAACATTAGTCTTACTTTTGTGCTCTTGTTGCTCTACCTTTCTGCCCGCCTCTTTGTTTTCCTTATCAGTATTTTCTTCCCCCTCTTCTCCTTCGCTGCTACTCAAATCATCTAGCTGGCCAAGTTCTTTTTGAATTTCACGTAGTTTCGCTTTGGCACTTTGTAGCGCTTCCAAATCTTTGAATACGGATTCAGCTACACTTTCTTTGGATATGATTTCCGGGGAACTCGGGAGACACTTGCGCCTTTTAACTATATCATAGCGCAAGGTTTCACGTAAGGATGGTAAAAGTGGCGGCGGATTTTCGTAATGGTACTTAACCATCGGGGGAATTTCAATTGTTTCGCGCAGCTTTATTGGCACTTTGACACGGAAAGGTGGATTACGCATGTGAACGCGTCTAAAGAATTCCATCTTAACAGCTTCGTGATCGAATGGCTGTGAGAATTTGTCCCATAACCGCACGCGTTCAGTAGCTGAAATGCTGTTTACAAGATTATTGTCCTGAAAAAAAAAAAAAAAATTATCCAATCCCTTTGGATTTGCAGATCAAGTCCTTCTATTTTACACTTCCGCGTTAACGATTTGAAAATGCAATAATTCTAATACTGTTTTCCGATTGGAAATAATTTTCATTAATTAAAAAACAGAACTTACAATAAAATTCTCCACATGATTCGGACACATCCATAATCCAGTTGGAAGCGTGGTCATCGGAGGATTCAGGCAATCTTGATGAAAATATAGTGGACAGTAGTCGCATGCCACAAGTGGTGCTTTCTTGCACGATTTGTGACAATAGAAGCATGTTTTTGCGGGCAATGGCACCAACCCTTGTGAGTCAAGTTCATAGGGTTTGGAATTACGTCGTATATTGCTTGGTCTTTTATTGCCATTGCCATTCTTACGAATCGGTTCAACTAAAGATGGGTAAGGAGAAGACAACTGAATTTTTTATATTTTGTTTCTAAAAATGTTCAGTCAAATTACCTTTATCATTGCCCGGAAACTGTGAATGTATTTCTAATTCACGCGGCAATTCAAATTGTTTCGGATTTAATATACTAGCAGCCTTTATCAATTCATCAAGGGGTGTCGGCTTTTTATTTGGATCCAATGCTCTCTGTATTCCTACAGGTAGCCTTGAAAAATATTTCTCAGTGCTTCCCAAATCACTGCAAGTCGATGCACGACTACCGCTGCGTTTTCTCAAATTACGAAGTTTGAAAGGTGCTGTCTGATCAGCAATTTCAGCAGCTGCTGCCGCCGATGGTGTACTTGGCCGTGATGCATTGTCAGAGGCGCGTGCAACTGCCAGAGCTGCAGCACCAGTAGATGATGCGATACGTTCTACCGAACTCGATTTTGATGTTGGCGCCGGTTTGAGTGTCATACGGCAATAATGACATAACCATTGACCACTTGGTATATCTTCTTCAGTTAGTGGTGGATCGCTGGAGATTGATGGAAATATACATATATGTAGATTTATTTCATAAATAAACCAAATTAATCACTGTACTTACTGGCATTGCAAATGAAAACTGGATGGACAACGGTCACAACAAAGCAAATCGCCACCTTCTTCGCAAGCATCGCACAGATCATGGTTGTGACCACGTCCTGGTCGCTTATAATACGGATGTTTGGTATTCACTGGCCGTAAAGCTATTTTTTCTTCTTCTGATGGTGGCGGTTTAATTAGGGTTTTAATTTGCTACAGTAGTGAAAGTGAAATGTTTATTTTAATGTTTTATTTTTTAATATCTGTACAGGTAATAGTGTGTACATATATATTTTTCAATTTGCCCTCCAAGATTTTGATGTTGTATGGGATAGGCACACAACAAACTGATTGGATTTAAACAAATTTATTACATATGTACATACAAATATATTTACCTCCATAATAGGCAAATTTGGATCTATTTCGAATTTCGACATATTTACAAAATGTTTTTTAGTAAACTTTTTCTAATAAATACTTGGTTTCCTTGCAATATCTAACAACGTACTCTTGCTGCAGTTATTTCGTTTGACAATTGTTCAATTCGATGCTGCGGAGTATATTCAGTGATGTTTCACATTAACAGTGGTACTCAAGTGCTTGAAATTCTCCCTCAAAATATAAGACCAGCGATATTTTGCTGAGTTTATTTTTGCCACTTCCAAAACGAACAAAAACTCAAGAATGTGCGGTCTTTAGATGAATTAATTTTCAGGTACAACGTTTATACATTGACAGATTCATAAAATCATTTCATGAGTTTTCGCTACATAAACGAAATTTCATGAATTTAATTGTTAAGGAAAATTATCAATGAATTTCGCCATCATTTCATGAAATTATGAAGTACAAGTCCGGCAACGCGAAAGAAAGAGCTGTTCAATCAGTCAAGGCAGATTTAACAGGTAGGCCCGGTGGCGAATTCAGAAATTTCCCAGGTATTTTGTTATTGTAATTGGTAGAGTGTAATGTCAAAATGATATTTCGCCGTCGTTAAATTCTGAATTCGCTCGGGTCTCGCGCATTCCTATTGGCCATGATGTGATTTTGCTTAGATTTTGACATTACACTTCACCTTTGTAAATAAAAAAGTAGTTTCAGAATTCGCCACCGGGCCTAGAGTTGTGTCGTTCATTAACTATTTAGTTTATTGAACTAGTTCATCCAAGTGAGTGAACGAACTTGTTCATATTTGCAGATGAACTATTAATAGTCCGGCGATTGAGAGCCTATACACACTTGCGACTCAATCGATTTACTCTGCTATTCCGAGCGTTACCGGAAAATTACTTTACTGGTATTTTATGTTGCTGGAAATTGTTACCATCTTTTCAATAGGTATTCTGGCACAAATGGTAACGCTGTCAAAGCATTTTCATACGAACGGAATGGAATCGGGCTGAAAATGGTAACAAAATGTTACCACGTATTGAGGTGGTAACTAAATTTTCTGCTGCCAGAATACGAAAAGAGTGTTTAAAGTACCAGATTCTATATTTCACCAGTAAAGTAAATTATGTTACCACACCGGAATAAGGCCGTTAGTCGAATGTTGATTTGCATGGGAATGTATGGAAGCATTCACACTACATTCAATTAGTTGTACAACTGAAACAGTTGGATTTGCAGCCCAATTTCATTCCAACTGAAACAGTTGTACAACTGCTTGATCAGCAAGGCGCCCTTCTACGTATTCACACTTGAGACAATTTAGTCGAACGATTACAACAACAACAGTGATATTCGTAGTGGAAAGAGTTGCCATGCTGACAGCACTACTTTTATTTCACTTTTGGTAAATTGTAGAGATTGAATATTTCAATTAATATTTTCAAAATGTTTAAAAACAAAAGGTTCGTTTCTTATTAACTACACCATTTCCAGATGGATTTTAGAAAGCGTTAACTGGATTTTAGAAAGGGGAAATTGGATTTTATAAAGCGTTAACTGGATTTTAGAAAGGGGAAATTGGATTTTAGAAAGGGGAAATTGGATTTTAGAAATGTCAATTGGATTTTAGAAAGCGTTAAAAGGATTTTAGAAAACAAAATTGGATTTTTGAAAGCGTGAATTGGATTTCAGAATGTGCGTTTAAAATAAATTTTACACAGAATTTTTCGAATAGAAATTCTTTATTGCGTATGAAAGTATAAATTAATAATTATTATTTCTAAAGTCCAATTTCCCTTTTCTAAAATCAAATCGACATTTCTAAAATCCAATTTTCCCTTTCTAAAATCCATTTGGCTATTCTAAAATCTAATTTCCCCTTTCTAAAATCCAATTGACATTTCTAAAATCTCATTTCCCCTTTCTAAAATCCAATTGACATTTCTAAAATCCAATTTCCCCTTTCTAAAATCCAATTGACATTTCTAAGATCCAATTTCCCCTTTCTAAAATCCAGTTGACGCTTTCTAAAATCCATCTGGAAATGGTGTAGTTATAGACAAGAATTATCTAACTAAGGATATTTACTTCCGTTTTCATATGTTTCTTGATATTGTTGTTCTCTTCAAATGTCATTAATCGCATTTTAAAATAGAAATAATGAAAATGAAATTTCATGAAAATTATTAATGGCTGATTTTTACTATTTTTCCGTTTCTTGTACTTCTGTTCGTTTCGCCTTTATGAGCGTAATTCCTTCCGTTTTTCTCTTTTCATTTACTTGACAGCTAGTTGCTAGTTTAATAAGAAACAAAGCCAAATAATGTATGCACTTTTTGTTTATTTTATTGTTTTTTATTTATTAATCAGGTTGACAGCTGACAAGAAGGTGCTTTCATGTAAGAATGCAGATAAACTTTAACAATTTAATACTTCATCACTTTATATGAAGACCACTAATGTAAAATTTGCTGAGTAAAATGTGAACATTGGCAACACTATGTCATTGTCAATCGCACGACCAAGGTTGATAGATAAGGTTAATGCAGTACGGAAAAGCAACCCTGCCATACATTTTGTTGTTGCCCATTTTGCTATCTCAATTGTCAAACGAGAATTGTCAAATCGGTGAATGAGTACATACATACAAGAAAAATTGACATTTCAGTTCTGCAATGAAATGAAATGAAATGTAAATAAAAAAGAAAAATTGTGTTAAATTATCAAAGTTTATGTGGTCCCAAGGGCACATGTGGTCAAACAAAAATGTGCATCATCAGGATGGCTAAATGGAGTGTAGTGCGGGGCAGTTGGGCCAGTGGAATTTGGTTGGTGATGTGACTTGTGCTATAGGCGGCACTGGCCAATTCTGAAAAAACGTATGAAGGAAAGGTGTTTTTGTTTACATTGCTTTTTTGTATAGAGGAATTAAATCTCTTTTCGTATATGTATTCTAATATTTACCTTTTCCTTCTCTTACAACGCAGGAGTATGACTATGTCTTCTCCAGTCTTCTCTGTGGACACCGAACCACCCATTAAGCTTACCTTAAATCGTAGATCCATTTACGGGCCTCCATGCACCTTCCGAATGAAAGAGAAATTCTATTCATCCGAGCCAAATACACTGTGCGAAGATTTAACACGCTATTTATTTTTCCTACAATTGAAACAATATCTCGAAGGTCGTTTATATGGTGCCGATGACAAATCAGTTGAATTATGTGCGCTGGCATTACAGCTTCAAAATTTTGTTTTGTGACAGAACAAACTGACCTTCATTTCGTCGAAAGCCAGGACGCACAATTTATCCACGATTGTGAAATCATGCATGTTGCGCATGAAATCCAGGGAGACATTCAGGATCCCCTCCTTCACGTCGACCTTTTGGTACCACCTCTGTAGTGTACTTACGTGGGGAAGTGGGAACCCTTTTTCATACAGATGCCTGTAGCATCGGGGCCCGGCGGCATGGATGCAGATCGCATTGGAAATATCTTTCCACGTCCAGTGCACGTTTTTATCTTTTTCATGGAAAATAAATCAAAGGTAATCAATAAAATTAATGTGAATAATTCTACCTTCTATACCTACCATTTAAACACATTTTCCGGATTTGGCCTTCGGTAAATATGTTTTGTGCGAAGGAGAAGAAAGACGCATTTTCAGCGACCTTTGTTTTAAGGCGATCATTCTCTTCGCGCAACATTTTATTTTCCGCTTTTAAACACTATCTCCATTGCCATAGTACAGTCAAGAACGATGGGACTGGAAATATATTTTATTATGGAGAACATGTACCTGCGGGTACAAGCTAATACGTATGAACTCTGGTGCATGTTCGGTTACTTACTCAGTTTCTGTAGAAGAACTTTTAAAAGTTTTCGGCACATTATTCTTACGCGAAGAACTGCTTTTTTCCACTTCTGAAGTCAAACTTAAATCTAAAGGCTCCTGGCAAGATATGTACACATCGTTGATCACATCGGTGATCACATCGTCAATTTCAAAACTAGAAACATAAAATCTATTGTAATCAAGTAAGAACTCCTTGAGCATATTATTCAAACTCCATTGAACGCACTCATTAGAGTGATGGAGATATAATTGGAAAACCGGCCAAGGAGTGAATTCCAATAGTTTATAAGCAATCTACTTACATCATATGTACATCTGGGCATCAAATGAATGCGTTGGGCGCCAGAAATCAAACTTGTCTTCTCGAAATGATCGACGCACACAACGTCGTTTTCCCCGAACGAAATACCACAAGCGATATTCCAAGCGTCAATCCTTCGTTGCTCGTGAGGAACTTTAAAAAAAGGACCGGTGCCCTTAATTCTTTTTTTACCACATATAACGCACTTCATATCAAATGCTTTTTTTTTTTAACTTATTCACAATTAGAATTATACAAACGCACAGTTCTTGGTTCTCATAATTCCAATAAGATTGTTTGTAAACATGCATTTATGTATGTATGTATCTAAACATACTTTGACAGTTTAGATAATGAAAAAAGTTAGTCAGCTGTTTCTAACAAATTAACCTTATATATCAGCCTTGGACTAAATAGTCGGAGTAGTGTGAATACCATGATCCAATAATTCTATATGGTCGTAGCGGCTAAAAGAGAATATGCGATTACCGTTGAACGGCCGTAGATAAAAATGTCAAAAACAGAAAAAACGCCAGCAAACATACAAGCGAACACACAAGCTATTTCCACGAATAACACGTGCAAGAGGGCAAAATCAAAACAAAACACGATAATTTGACAGCTTACTATTCCAAAAACAAAATAGCCGTCCTCTGCTGCGTCCACCATTTTATTATTTCATCATGGTGAATACAACAGTCCAATTCGACCAAATCGATTGAGTCCATGATGAATTAATAAAATGGTGGACGCAGCAGAGGACGGCTATTTTGTTTTTGGAATAGTAAGCTGTCAAATTATCGTCTTTTGTTTTGATTTTGCCCTCTTGCACGTGTTATTCGTGGAAATAGTTTGTGCGTTCGCTTGTATGTTTGCTGGCGTTTTTTCTGTTTTTGACATTCTTATCTACGGCCGTTCAACGGTAATCGCCTATTCTCTTTTCAGTGCAACGACCATATTATTATTTGGCCATGATTGAGTCGCAAGTGTGTATAGGCTCTGACATGACATAAGCTTTGTTCAATAACTTAAAATTTTTAATTGCTTTTACAAATAGTTGCGAATTTTATGTTCAATAACCCAAAAAATTTGCAAAAGAGAGCCAAATTAGGAGAGTAAGACTTCGAGAGAGTTGACAATAGTTTCAAGTAAAATTTTCACTTGCAACTACTTGCAGCTTTAAAAAAAATAGAAGCGTCAAAAACATATGAGCTTTGTTCAACAACTTTACTTGCAAGAAGAGCGTCAGTGACAAATTTTAAGAGTAAAAACGAGAAAAAGAGAAAATTATTGGGGTAAGTGGAAAAAAATTCAACAACTATTTACAGCGAAGGTTGAGTGTATAGCTATTTCACGAAAAACCATTTTCGATCATCAGCACTCTTTTCGGAAGTGGATGCACCGGGGATTGAACCCGAGTCCATTCCAACTTCAGCCGCAATGACCCAACGGATAAACACACTCGGCCATTGAGACTCTGTGCAAGCTGTTGGATTTTCCCCACTTTTGCCTTTTTCATTTTCAACATTAACGTTAGTGTGTATATGCTTTTGCATATATTCTCCACAAACGTGGTGAATTTTTTGTTGTAGGCAGTTCGCAATGAACATTGTTGTTGGTATTTATTTTATGTATATACCAAACAACGTTAACAATTTTACTTGAAAGAGTTTTTAGTGCTGTTTTTTCGTGAAATAGCTATACACTCAACCTTCGCTGTAAATAGTTGTTGAATTTTTTTCCACTTACCCCAACAATTAAAAATTGAATTAAAAATAAAAATTTCGTGCTAAGCACCAAAAACTCTTTCAAGTAAAATTGTTAACGTTGTTTGGTATATACATAAAATAAATACCAACAACAATGTTCATTGCGAACTGCCTACAACAAAAAATTCAGCACGTTTGTGCAGAATATATGCAAAAGCATATACACTAGAGCTGTCAAACTATCGACGATACTATCGATAGTATCGATAGTCTAGTCACTTTAAATAACTATCGATAGTTTTACTACTATCGCGACTATCGTATATACTCTTTCCCAGCGCATTTGACATTTACCCATTTCCACATTAATTCTCAAAGCAC
This sequence comes from Urophora cardui, assembly GCA_960531455.1. Lineage (NCBI taxonomy): Eukaryota > Metazoa > Arthropoda > Insecta > Diptera > Tephritidae > Urophora > Urophora cardui. Next base: position 32,349,194 of record OY482671.1, read on the forward strand.
AATTTTTTATTGAGAACACATTGCCGTATAAGAAACCAAAAATTTCCGAAGTGTTGAATCAAATACAGAGAGCAAAAAAACCGATGTAATCCTGAAGAAGAGCCAGTACTTGGAGCAAGTTAACTCTGCACCAAACACAAACCCACCTGCAAACAATTTTTTTTTGTATCACGGCATCATCTGTACTCGCTGGTTATAATAGCCGTAACGCAACGGATGCAGCTGTGACTTTAGCTTTGTTCAATAACTCAAAATTTTTAATTGCTTTTACAAATAGTTGCGAATTTTATGTTCAATAACCCAAAAAATTTGCAAAAGAGATCCAAATTGGGAGAGCAAGACTTCGAGAGAGTTGAAAATAGTTGCAAGTAAAATTTTCACTTGCAACTACTTGCAGCTTTATATATAATAGAAGCGTCAAAAACATATGATCACAAAAATTTCAATTGGAAATATGCAAACATTTTAATCGCAAATTTCTAATTGCATACTAAATAAATTAGCGCAAAAAGGAATCTTGACGATGTTGTGGAATATCCAAAGTAGATTTTCGTCTTCCTAACTCAGTTATTTACATTCATTTTCAATTTCAAAGATTTCAATTACAACCTAACCTAAAAATCAAATTGTGAAAACAGCGCATCAGCTGTTTACTTGCAAATGTTTACGATTTTGTGTTCAATAACTTTGGTTGATAATTTTCTCTTTTACTCGTTTTTACTCTTAATTTGTCACTGGTGCTCTTGTTGCAAGTAAAGTTGTTGAACAAAGCTTTTAATATCTATTGTATGTGAAAGGCATGTTTGTAGCGCTTTTACTTGCAACTATTTTCAACTCTCTCGAAGTCTTACTCTCCCAATTTGGGTCTCTTTTGCAAATTTTTTGGGCTATTGAACATAAAATTCGTAACTATTTGTAAAAGCAATTAAAAACTTTGAGTTATTGAACAAAGCTATCATCACAAAAATTTCAGTTGGAAATATGCAAACACTTTATTCGCAAATTGCTAATTTCATACTAAATAAATTAGCGCAAAAAGGAATCTTGACGATGTTGTGGAATATCCAAAGTAGATTTTCGTCTTCCTAACTCAGTTATTGACATTAATTTTCAATTTCAAAGATTTCAATTACAACCTAACCTAAAAATCAAATTGTGAAAACAGCGCATCAGCTGTTTACTTGCAATAGCTAATAGCTTTGTTCAACAACTTTACTTGCAAGAAGAGCGACAGTGACAAATTAAGAGTAAAAACGAGAAAAAGAGAAAATTATCAACCAAAAGTTATTGAACACAAAATTGTAAACATTTGCAAGTAAACAGCTGATGCGCTGTTTTCACAATTTGATTCGTAGAATGTCAAACAAGACGAATTGAAAAAATATTTTTTGTTGTAATTCTATGCGATTAATGACATCCCAATAAACATCAGGTCAAAAAATCTCAAACGTTTGAGAACACCTTAATTCTCAATTTGCTAATAAAGATTTTCTCAAAAATTTCATCAACGTTTGATAAAAATGTGCCTGTTTGTTTGAGAACGCTATCAAGGGAAATTTGAGGTACATTTGATAACAAACGTTTGAGGGTTGAGAATAAGGTTGGTTCTCAAATGCATCTCAAATTGAGAATTAAGAAAAATGTTTATGGGGATATTTGAAGAGAACAACAATAGCAAGAAACACCCCAGCCAGACACGACTAACGCATTCACCAATACATTCAAACCAAATTTCCATTTTTACCAACACACTGAAAGGTATCTGTCAAACTTTTTTTCTTTCTTCTTTCTTTCTCAATCTCTTTTCTCTTACATGGTATTCTTAACGCTTTTCGCCGTTAGTCATAACATGTTATGCCTAACTCATGTATACGTTAGCGCTAACATGGTATGCCTATATGCATAATGAGCAATATGTTAGAGCGAGAGCACAGGTTGTTCAAAAATCAACAAAGTTGGCTGCGAAAAGAATAATGGAAGAAGTAAAACGAAATCTCGAACGGCGTCATTTTTATAGTGATTTTTTAATTATTAAAATCGGTGTGGAAAATATTAAAATTTTCTATTTAAAATCTCAATATGGAATCTACATCAAAATCAGCTGTAAATGGTAATTAATAATTTACAGATATCCCAAATGTTTTAATGAAAGTATTAATTTTTTTACTATGTATTTCAGAATCAATTCAGAAGAGGTGTCCACTGATGATCCTCCAACCAAACGCGCAGCTGGAATACAAATGGACTCAAAAGGTCCGGAATATTGGAATGGGAACGGTAATGGAGGTTTAGAAATTTAAGATATTTTCTTTATTTAGATAAGTTTTGCATTGTAATAATACAAGAAATAAAAATTTTAAGCAAAAATTAATACTGTTATGCCTAACTCATTTTTGCGTTAGCCATTACACGTTATGCCTAACTCATTTCTACGTTAATCATAACTTGTTATGTCTAACGTATTCGTGCATTAGCCCTAACGTGGCAAGTCTAACACATTTATATGTTAGCCGTAACGATTAGAGCTAACATTTTGGTTCGTTATTCCTAACGTGAGTGAGTGAGATGGATGTATTCGAATATGCATTTGCTAAAAAGAGATGAAAGTCATATACGTGTGCACACGTACAGAGATGAGTGCGTTAGTTTTGTCAAATCGCTAGAACAAAACTAACGCACCTGTTGTATGGCGGACTAACGCGCCCGAACGTTATGACTGTGCGTTAGATAACGCATTAGTTGACGAGTAGTGTTCTTACTGGGACCCCAGTCCATAATTCAATTATAGAAGGTTTTCGCAGTACGATATACGTACATACATACATACACACTCCATGTAAATTGTTTGTGTATTCTGTGATGCTGCTGTCAAAATCATAGCCCGCCATTGTAGAAATCATATTGCGTCAAGATCAAAATTGACATAAGTTTGACACAAGCATCACAATATGAATAAAAAAAATAGAAAAAAGTTTGCAATCAGCTTTTTACTAGATCGACCTTCTATAAAATAGCCTTGCCCCAGTCAGAACACTAATCATCATATAACGCGTTATATAACGCACAGCTATAACGCAAAAATGTGTTAGTTCGCCATACAACCAATGCGTTAGTTTTGGGAGAAATCTAACGCACTAACCGCTGTACGTGTGCACATGTATATGACTTTCATCTCTTTCTAGCATATGTATATTCGAATACATACATCTCACTCACTCACGTTAGGAATAACGAACTAAAATGTTAGCTCTAATCGTTTGGGCTAACATGGAAATGCGTTAGACTTACCACGTTAGGGCTATTGGACGAATACGTGAGACATAACACGTTATGGCTAACGCTAAAATGAGTTATAGTCCAACCAGTCAACGACGCACGCACGTAGCCCGTGTCAGCTGACACAACCTGTCTTATGGAGTTGTAATGTAAATCAGACATAGGCAGCCCATACCACAATTGTGGGAAGTCGATTCACACGTATTCTTAAGCTGGAGTTATAGGTACTTAACGTAGCATGAACAAACTCACTCAAAATTTCTGTTCAATGGGGTTTGAGTACATTTGATTATGCACACTGAGCGTAACATAGAAGCAAAGATAACTAGATACGAGACTCTCAAATTTATCTGCTCTCACGTGGTACTGAACTGTCTTTTTACTTTCAAACACTGACGAATCAGTGGGATCAGCTGACAGCAAAATCAGCTGATACCACAAATCAGATCAAATCCACCATAAATAATAAACAAATGAGGGATTTTGGATATTTGCCACCATTTCATGAAATTACTTTATTACTTATTATATTAATCGAGAAGTGAATTAAAAATGTATAACAAAGTTTGAAAAGGGGTGAGAATGGAATTGTTTGCATATTTACCTTTTTGAATAAAAAATATGTAACAAATATCTAGATATGGGAAGTAGGATATACTATAAATATAAAATATTTGCCTTAAAATTAATGCTATATTAATTGATTTCTCAATGAAAATACAATATTATTTTCCTTTTTAGCCTGGAAACAAAATTTGAATGAAATACTTGCGTGCAATTTATTAACTGGTTTAATAACATATAAACCATTTTACATGATCTTAAATACTCAAGATTATACTTTAGATCAAATTTAAAGTATAATTGCGAAGTCACTGTCATATTTTGCAGCAAAAATTACGTAATATTATTCATTTTCAAGAAATAACGAAATACCCCCAAATTTTATTTTAAAATACCCACATTCACTTTTTTACGCAGTGGCAGCAATGGAAAATTTTATCAAAAATGCGCATTTTTCAGCGCTCTCACGAAACAAAGAGTTTCGTATCTAGTTATCTATGCATAGAAGTCTGATTCATTTAGATTTTTACGGAGCGCGTATAATAGCCCAGTTAGTCGAGAACGTGTGGTCCGCTCGCTGACGCAAACGCCCGTATGCAATTTTTAGGATTTTTTGAGCCCGTAGCAATCAGCTGTTTTCCTCACACATATTTACATATATATATAGTTTGTTTACATTTTGGCAGGGTTGCCGTTTAGTCATTTTTGAACAAACAAAATTTTTACTAATCTTCAAAGTGTTATGCGGATTACTCTTCAATACACAACTGTGCATTATTTGCCAAATGACAAGAAAATACTAATTTAATCGTTTTTAAAGTTGTCGTTGACGACTTTTTTTTTTTATTAATTTAGTTACTTTTTTCGGCTTAGTTGGTAATTAAAACACATTTTTCTTGTAATTTGTTGCTGCCCAATATATTTCCATCACACCTTGGTGATAGTTATCAAGGACTAAAACATAAAATAACAAAAGTCACAGTCAGAACATTAAATTTACAATTGAAAATCCATAAAAAAATTATATTGGGAAGCAACAAGATTCTCACAAAAATCTGTGTTTAATTAAGAAATCTGTACTGAGTTTCTGTAACTCATATCTTTTCTAGTATAAATAGGTGGTGACAAAGTGTGGATCGTATTAGTGTGACATCACTTTAATTGATTTTGTTACAGAAACTCAGATTTATTGTGGCAATTTATAACTTTCTAATGTAGAAAAATTGCAGAAGAAGACCACCAAGAGTTATCAATTAAGAAAATACCGCCACCATTGTGGATAAATACAATTTTTGCTTTAACACGTTGGCTGCCAGTGTATCACCGGTGATCACATCAGAAAACCACCCCCAGGTGCCAGTGTATCACCGGTGATACACGCCTAGGCGCTTAAAATTTAAACAACATTTTAAAATAAAAAAGCAGATGTTCGCGGTGTCATCACAGCTTAAAAGCATGTTCAGATGCGTCGCCAGCATGGCTTTTACTCTAGGTAAAAAATCCCGTTATAATACAAAAAAGCAAAAGTAATTTTGTTCCTGGCACCTGTGAGTGGTTTTTTGTTGTGATCACCGGTGATACACTGGCAGCCAACGTATTAATTTTCAGTAATATCCCTGCAAGCATTTGGAAGAGCTGTTTATCGTCTATCTCAATTAAGTAACGTCTGGGGCACTTCTAGGCGTCATTCGACAGATAGTCTCTATTTGTCCAAAAATAAATGTCATTGCTATCGCGTATCTTACTTCTTGGTGTGAATGGGGAAGATATTTGTGTATTGACAACCAAAACAAAGTCAAAACTATTTTTTTTAACAAATTTGAAATTTATAAATTAAACGAAAATCAAATAAATCCTAAAGAAAACCATGTACTTCAAAATTTTTTTTGGTGTTTTTCCTTGCTAAAATTTTTGGCAAGTTCTCTTAAAATGTTCTAGGTCTTCATAGAACTAAAATGTTTTGGTTTCCATATTTTTAGATTCCCTTCGAAACTAAAATGAATTAGCTATTCCTGAAGGAAAACCTTTGCGCTAACCTACACATGATATGTACATACATAACTTTGTGGATGTATGTATGAATCTGTGGTAATAAAAAATAAAGAATTGAGAAAATATATATACATATGTATGTACATATTTGCACTTTTATTTAACTTTTATATAAAGTGAGAAAATAGTAGGAGAATTTATAATTGACGCTTTTGTGTCCCCCAGATGACACCAAAAAGTTACTTCCGGAAATGTCTTATTAGTTTATTTATACGTAACGTTTTTGTCTCTTCCAAACGACACTTGGAAGATACTTCCTGAAGTGTCGTTTATGACTCCTTATGGGCGTAACGTTGACGGGGAACACTTTTTCCCGAACGAAGATAGGAAAAAGTTGAGAAAGCGATATCTTCCGCGATTGAATTAAACTTCTTGAAGTTACTTTTTAGTCACTTCCACGATAATAAATGTTGGCTGGGTATCTCCATTTATTAGGAGTGTTCAATATCTTAAAATTTTTACATATTTTTACGAATAGTTACGAATTAATGTTCAATAACCCAAAAAATTCGCAAAAGAGAGCCAAATTGAGAGAGTAAGACCTCGAGAGAGTTGATAAACGCTGCAAGTAAAATTTTCACTTGCAACTACTAGCAGCTTTAAAAAAATAGAAGTATCAAAAATATATGATCACAAAAATTTCAATTGGAAATATACAAACATTTTAAACGCAAATTTCTAATTGTGTACTAAATAAGTTAGCGCAAAAACGAATCTTGATGATGTTGTGGAATAGCCAAAGTAGAATTTTGTTTTCCTAATTCAGTTATTTCCATTCATTTCCAATTTCAAAAATTTCAATTACAACCTAACCTAAAAATCAAATTGTCAAAACAGCGTATCAGCTGTTTTCTTGCGAATGTTTACGATTTTGTGTTCAATTACTTTGGTTGATAATTTTCTCTTTTTCTCGTTTTTACTCTTAATTTGACATTGACGCTCTTTTTGCAAGTACTTGCAAGTAAAGTTGTTGAACAAAGCTATTATCTTGTTATTAATTTACATATATATATATATATATATATATATATATATATATATATATATATATTTACATTTTGTCTGGGATTTAAAAAAAATTTATAAACGTTTTCTTTCCTTTTTTTTTTTTAAATTAAAGTAATAATAAATGGTGCGTTTAAGGAGACATACTATTTTTTCCATGTGAACACATATACATATGTATATTCGATAACATTTTACAATCTTGTTGAGTTAGTTGTATAGGCCATTTACATATACGAGATTATCTACTTTTTTCGAGGTTGACACAAAATCTTCGATTGAAATTCGAGGTTTGCCATACAAAAATCCGCTACCAAAAATTCGCGATTTAAAATGAATCTCGAGATTATCACGATAGTTTTCTCAATGCAACCCTGTGTTCTTCGTGTTATCGATATTTTTTTGGCGAATTTGGGAGAAACGTCAAAATGAAAAGTAAACAAAATGGACGCCAGTAAGTATGGCCCAACAAGAATCGTATCGCAATAGTAAGTCGCTCTTCTTCTTTCTGTTTTATAGGTTATGAAATGATCGTCTTTTTTTTATTATACTTTCTTTAACGTGTTAATCGTGCAAAAGCTTGTGTGTTTGCTAGCGTTTTTCAAGTTAAATAAAAACAAAATATCTGTTTTTTACATTCGTGAAAACAGCCATCGAACGGTAGTTGCCTATTCTCTTTTGACTGCTACGACCATATTATTATTGGGTCATGCAGGTAAGGAAAATTGACAGTTGACAATCCCTCTCCCAGCAAATCTAGATTTCATGTTATATGTAAACGGGTAGATTGGCGAATCGAGATTTACTGAAAATCTCGTTATATGTAAACATGGTAGTATAATGCGGCCCGTTTCTCAACTTGTTCCATGCTACGCTAAGTATCTATAAGTGATGGGCGAGTCCGAGATGTTTAGACAATCGAGAGAATCGCCATCGTTGCAAAATCACAATCGAGTCAAAAGTTGACTCGCTCCTCGACTACACAATCGAGATGTTTTTGCGATTGTTCCGAGTCGGCGAGTCGGAGGTTGTTTCGATGACATCTCGACTACACAAGCGAGATGTTTTTGCGATTGTTCCGAGTCGGCGAGTCGTAGGTTGTTTCGATGTCATCTCGACTACACAAGCGAGATGTTTTTGCGATTGTTCCGAGTCGGCGGGCCGGCTGTTGTTTTAATGATATGTTTTAGTTGATAAAATAAACTGAATGAGGTTTGTTGATAAAGAAAGTAGAATTTTTAATGGAAGTGAGGCAAATACATAAATAAATTAACCAAATTGAAAAATATGCTATACATAGACGCTGCATTATTGCAATCACAACTAAACAGTGTCGTGCATAATAATAATAATTAATTATTTAAACATTAATAAATTTTCTGAAGTGAGACGCTTATGAAACAAATGAATTTTGCGAGTAGCAACAACGGCAATAGATTTGTACCACTCTGTATGTTCTGTAAAGCAATTTTAATATTCAAGCGGCAACAATTATTATGTATTTTTTGCAGCGAGTCCGAGATGTTGTAGGGTTGCTTTGAAAACGAGAGGAATCGTTGGCGAGTCCGAGATGTTTTAGCGATTGTTTCGACTGACGGCCATTTACGACTTGACTCGAATACGAATGAAAACCATCGAGCATAGATGCTCATGCCTATGCCCTTGAATCACATTTGTTTTTGTTTTTCCCCCCAGACATAGGCACAGATACAAATTCGCCCAATGAATATAAAAATAAAATTTTCTTCCCCTGCCATATGCCCACAGGTATAAAAAATTTCAAATGAATGTGATTGAGTTTCTTATGGGAAGGGCGAAGCTACGCTAGCTTCGCCCTTCCCATATGAAGCTACGTTGGCGTCGCCCTTCCCATATGAAATTGAAAATTACACTAACAAATTGAAAATAAAATTTTTTTGAAAAAATTGAATTCTTGAATTGAAAAGCGACGTAACTCAAAACCGAAATAAATATAAAATAAATGGAAGAAATGCAAGAAAACCTTTTTCTTTACAAACGAAGCTTTGAAGTAAAACCTTGGGTGAGGAAGAAGACATTTGCTGGGAGAAGACTAACATTTAGCAGTCCCTAAATACGTTATTCATGGATTCAAAAAATTTTGAGTTGTGCAATTTTTTGATTTAGGGTGCGATTTGTAGGCAAACGTAAATACTGAACAAAATTTCTATTAAATATTGAAAAATGTGTGGCAAAAGTGTATTTCAAATTATTTGAAGAAAATAAAAGCAGATTTTAATAAGAAAAATAGGAATTAGAGCTTTTTTTGCTGAAATATTATTGCAAGTCACAGTCTATGCTAATTGATTATAGGTACGTATATAAATTAATAATTAAGGTAAGTTACATATATGACAGAAATAAAATATGACAAGTATCCACTCATAAGAAATGAAAATTTTAAAATACTTATCCAAGTTCGGAAGCACATATGTGCATATATTTGTGAAAAAGCCTTTTCTATCCTTAATTAATCAAAACAAACCAAAGAAACCTTTTATCACAAAAGCATTTGGAAGCAATTCTGCAATTATCCACCTCTGATTCGACAATAAATATTGACAATTTATTAAACAGTCTTGAATAAACTTGTCACTTATTGTTATTATGTAATATGTAGATACATTTTTTTTTATATGTACGAGTTCATATCTTAATTTAATATAAATAAAATATATTTAGGTGATTCACAAAGTGTCATAAAGTCATATGTCATATTAAAATATTGTACGGAAATAGTTATAAAAGACTTTTCCGAAGCCCTGTGAAGAAGTAAACAAAAACAGCTGATCAAATACGACGACTCAAAAACATATCGTGCAGAGTTGTATTTATTTAGTACACATATAGCCTAGAATGCAACAACAAAATATTATGACTTATGACGATATGACGCAATATGACAGGTTGTGAATCCCCTAATTGTAAATATTGTACATATGTATGTATTTATGTTGTATGTAAAATTTTCCAATCGTACAATAAAAATTTACTTGTAGTTTGTAACTTTTTTTTTTAAATCTAACTCAAATTTTTTCTCGGTGCACTAATAAATTTTTGTAGATGTATTGGAGTTTCCCCATTCAATACGAGAGCGTTGAGCACCCTTGATCGAGAGCATTCGAGATGTTTCAACAATCGAGAGAATCGAATAAAACATCTCGGACTCGCCCATCACTACGTTTGCCAACTGTCGAACGATAAACATTGCGCCTGACTACGTCGCTTCGTGGTTGAACGCAAGCATTGACTTTATACAGGTAATGTATGTATGTCCACAAATAAAATGCCCGGCGAGAAATTTTATATGATGGAAATGCCGTCGGCCATATGCAATGCCTTTTTTGCTATAAAGTATTTAAAAATAATATAAATGATTAAAGGCATTGCGAAGTATTTCACAAACAGTTTTTGTACTCTTATTTGGATGACTTTTGTTTTCCAAACACTCTGTTTTACCCAACTGCCCTTTAAATTTTTTTCAGAAGAGATATTTTTTTTCATTAAAAAGTTATTTTCCTTTCAAAAGCAAAAAATAAAAACAACAAAAAAACCAAAAATGTCCGTTCTACATATGTATACGTATGTACATATATTCCACTTGAAGCGGATTAATTTCCTACTGGGGTGCGCATGCGGAGAACGATGTTTTGTTCTCACCAACACAACCTCATTTCAGATTTCGCCGACCACCGGTGTAAATGCTCAGTCACCAACGCATGACGAGGGCTCTCTTGACGCACGTATCGTAGAAACCTAGCTCAATTTGATTTTTCACGTAATAACGTGTCAGCTGATGCTCTCATGATTGCTCACTAAGGCATCGAATCCCGAAGCCTTTTGGCAATCCCGGGATTTCGGGATTTGAAAATTACAATCCCGGGATCCCGGGATTTTTCGGGATTACCTAAGAGGCTGTTACCTTTGAAATTTTGTTTAAAAAACATACACATATGAGTACTTTAAAACATACTATTTATTTCATTTCAATGTTTTGTAGAAAAAATTAAAGCTTATTGAATTCAACTTTTGAAAAGAAAAAAAAAGATTTGTATTGTATACTTTAACACAAATGTTATTTAAATATATAATATAAAGGTACATATTTATTTCAAAAAGTATCTTAAAAATATAAAGCATAGCAGTTGAGCAATTTTAAATACAGGGGGTGTCTTGTGATTTAATATTGTAACTTTAAAAATAATATGGCAGAAACAACTTCATCAAAAACGTTGAATAATCTTTTTAAATTACTCCATATATGAAATCCCGCAAAATCCCGAAACCCCGGGATTCGAATAAAAACTATCCCGGGATTTCGGGATGAAAAAATTGTACGGGAGGCCCGGGATTCGGGATCGGGATTTCCCGGGCTCGATGCCTTATAGGGGCGTCAGAATGAATACTTTTCCGTCAATCCAGCAATCCGTTTAACTGACAGCAGAGTGGAATTACATGTATTTGAATGAAGATCGACACAATCAGTACTTCAACTTTGCCGTAACAAATATATGAAATTGAAGTATGTGTCAGTTAAACGCTGCTGGATTGCCGGAAAAGTATTCATTCTGACGGGCCCAATATTGCTCACTTTGCAACAGGGCTGCCGGAGCGATCATTTTGTAGTAAATTAGTACGAATCTTTCAATATGCTCCCAAAGTATCTCAATAACTATTCCGAATGTTGCCGATTATAAAATTATGTTAACATAAGTGTATTTTTTTTTTTAATATGGAGATAAAAATGTAATAAAAAAATTTGAGTTTTTTCTTGCGTTTTTTTACTAAATTTGCCTATTGCCGCAATCGTTTTTTTACACGGAAATTAAAATGTAAATAGAGAAAATGAAGGTTTTTTGGCGATTTTTTTTTACTAAATTTTACTACATATTGTATCAATCGTTTTTATTTGTTTTTATATGGAGATAAAAATTTAAATAGAAGAAAAGAAGAAGTTTTTTCTGCTGTGTTTTCTTTACTAAATTTGACTATTGATATTGGATATTTTTGACTGTTGCATTTAATATATTTGACTATTGTGAATATTTTTGACTGTTCAATTTAGCAAAATTACCCCGGATAGCAAATTTTTAAAAGCTGTCAGGTGAATAATATTTGGTGAGCCGGCAAGACTCGTGAATTTGACAACAAGGATAAACAACAAAAAGACCGAAATACGTACATATGCAATACATAAATTAAAAAATAACTGCGGTGAATATTATTACTAAAAATTAAAACAAAAATAGTATCTGTATATAATTGCTGCATTTTATTAATTGCAAAAATTAGGTTTCTTAGTGCACATACATATGTAAATATTCTTAAAAGCCTTTAAGAAATAGTAGTAGAAAATGTAGAAGCATGGAGTCAGAAGTAAACAAAACTGCAATTAATATTTGGTTTTAAATTATCATGATACAACATTTTCAATTTAAAAATTTATTTATTAATAAATTCTATGAATAACACGATTTTCAAGAAAAATTACTACGAAACCAAACCAAGGCTGCTCAACGAAATGAACAAAATAATTTTGTTTCAAAAAATATCAATAAAAAATATCCAAAAATTATTTTGTTTTGCTAATTAACAGAAACAAAATTTTTTCGTTTCAAAAATTATCAATAAATCTTTAATCAGAATAATTTTGTTTCGTTGATATCAAAAAAATTAACAAAAATTGTATTTGTTTTTATTTATGTACGTATGTACATACATACAAACATATGTAAAATTTATTTTCTTCATAGAAAACGAAATTATTGAAAAGTCAATTTTTTCGTTTAAATTTGAAACTATATTTTTTTGAAATAATTGTTTTGATAATTATCAAAACAAAAAAAAATTTTGTTAATTTTTTTTGATAACAGTTGAAACAAAATAGATTTTGTTATGCTTTTTACGTTTATAAAATCGAATATTTCAACAGAAACAAAATTTTTTTTTGTTTATTGTTAAAAATAACGTTATTTTGCAGCCTTGAACCAAACACAAGTTACTACGAAATCAAAAACTGCATGTACAGCGGTAACGCTGTTATTCAACTCATTCCAAACAAACCAAAAACAATGCAGAATGTGTTTTTTTCCTGTTTGAAAATTTTGTTCTCGTCGATAACGTAGTTGATGACGTACTAACCAAAATGAACCTAGTCTCACGGATGAATATTTTGTTGAATATGGCTGAGTGCACAATCTTCTTTATTTGAATCATGGGTTGGACTATTAGACATAACAGTAAGGTTATTCTCTGTGTCTAATATTTTTGCCGAGATATCATGATATCTTGAGAAATTTGCCACACAGAGAGAGCGCACCTTTAAGAAAATAAAATTCTAACTGACTTCATTGTGAACCAGCATGTTAGACATATTCTTTCCACTCTTTATACAACTGTTGTCGCTTTGCTTTGCTTCCTTCAATTTCGAATTAATTAATTTTTTATCTGAATAAAATAAAATACTTAAAAAAAAGAACTAGAAACATAAATTCAAACTCACTTCTCATAGAAGACCATTGTGAATGTAATAACATGGTTGCATTTCCCGTGATATTTTTCTCATGATATCACATATCACGGGTTGGGGTATGAGAAATTTGCCGAAGCTCCAAATTTGACAAGACGTGTATTTTGTTGTTGTGCTCGGCAAATTTATCACACTTATGTCATCTCGGCAAATTTGCCAGGCCAAAATCACAGAGAGAGAACAACCTTAGTATTCATTTTAGCTTTAAACTTTTTATTTCTTGTATTGGGTCCGTTTATTATTAACTAGTTATGAATAGTTAGCCAAGTTTCGGCTGGCAAATCGTTTCTTGAGTCAAAAAATAGCAGAAGAGAGCCATTGACAGCTCCAAATTTCAGCTAGTAAAATTTTCCCTAGCTGAAATTATTTGCTGCCAAAGTAAGAAACAGCTGTTGAAAAAATAGACAAACGAATACTTTTGATTTTATTACTTTTGAAATTTTTTCAATTTTTAAAATAGAAATAAAGAAAATTAAATGTTTTTTTTTACAAAAAATACCCATTAACGGCCTTATTCCGGTGTGGTAACATAATTTACTTTACTGGTGAAATGAAGAATCTGGTACTTTAAACATCCTTTTCGTATTCTGGCAGGAGAAAATTAAGTTACCACTTCAATATGTGGTAACATTTTGTTACCATTTTCAGCCCGATTCCATTCCGTTCGTATGGAAATGCTTTGACAGCGTTACCATTTGTGCCAGAATACCAATTGAAAAGATGGTAACAATTTTCAGCAACATAAATTACTAGCAAAGTAATTTTCCGGTAACGCTCAAAATAGCACTGTAACACTGCTATTCCTAGCGTTACCGGAAAATTACTTTACTGGTAATTTATGTTGCTGAAAATTGTTACCATCTTTTCAATTGGTATTCTGGCACAAATGGTAACGCTGTCAAAGCATTTCCATACGAACGGAATGGAATCGGGCTGAAATGGTAACAAACTGTTACCACGTATTGAGGTGGTAACTTAATTTTCTGCTGCCAGAATACGAAGAGTGTTTAAAGTACCAGATTCTTTATTTCACCAGTAAAGTAAATTATGTTACCACACCGGAATAAGGCCGTAACAGTCAAAAATAGCATTCAAATTACTAATCGCTAATTTTTACTATTATTCCGTTTCTTGATTTTCTGTTCGTTTCGCTCTTTATGAGCGCAATTCTTTCCGTTTTGCTCACTTTACAGCTAGATGCTAGTTTAATAAGAAACAAACCTGAGGACTTACACAATTTCCACTCTAAGCTAGCGAATAATTAAATAAATTAGGTACAAACATTTTTTAATTAAACTTTGTCCTTACGTTGTATGTTTATACATACATATGTATGTACATTTTATAGATACATAAATTCAGTTTTGAACATTTCATAATTTGCAAAGGTTAATCCTTATTTAACGATTCATTAGCGTACACAATGAAATACGTTCTACATCCACAGAGGTAATATGAGCATGTTTGAAAACGGTTCTTTTTCGAGAGGTATGCACCCATGATTCAAATAAAGAAGATTGTGTATTCAGCGGTCCCGCTAGGCGTTCATCCAAAATTTGACAGAATCAGCTGATTTAGTGACGTAGTAACACATGATTCAAATAAAGAAGATTGTGTATTCAGCGGTACCGCTATGCGTTCATCCAAAATTTGACAGAATCAGCTGATTTAGTGACGTAGTAACATATATTCTCTTTCACCCAGTTTCGTTTCCGGTTTTCTAATAACTAAAGATTGTGTGCGATAAATGTGAAATTTATATTAAAAAACTATTTTAAATGAAGAAAAACGAAGTGCCGCGTATTTATTCGTGTGAATAATAGTTCAATAAAGGTATTTTTTTTTTTGCCTATTTGCAAATTTTCTTCCTCGTCGATAACGTAGTTGATGACGTACTAACCAAAATGAACCCAGGCTCACGGATGAATATTTTGCTGAATATCGCTGATTGCACAATCTTCTTTATTTGAATCATGGTAGTAACATACATTCTCTTTCACCCAGTTTCATTTCCGGTTATCTGAAAACTAAAGATTGTGTGCGATAAATGTGAAATTTATATTAAAAAACTATTTTAAATAAAGAAAAATGAAGTACCGCGTATTTATTGTGTCAATATTTGTTCAATAAAGGTATTTTTTTTGCATGTTGGCAAATTTTCGTTCTCGTCGATAACGTAGTTGATGACGTACTAACCAAAATGAACCCAGGCTCATGGATGAATATTTTGCTGAATATCGCTGAGTGCACAATCTTCTTTATTTGAATCATGCATGCCATGAATCATGGTATGCATGATTCAAATAAAGAAGATTGTGCACTCAGCCATATTCATATTCAGCAAATGAATCATGGTATGCATGATTCCATGATTCAAATAAAGAAGATTGTGCACTCAGCGATATTCAGCAAAATATTCATCCGTGAGACTGGGTTCATTTTGGTTAGTACGTCATCAACTACGTTATCGACGAGAAACAAAATGTTCAAACAGGCAAAAAATACCTTTATTGAACTATTATTCACACAAATAAATACGCGGCACTTCATTTTTCTTTATTTAAAATAGCTTTTTAATATAAATTTCACATTTATCGCACACAGCCTTTAGTTATTAGAAAACCGGAAACGAAACTGGGTGAAAGAGAATTTATGTTACTACGTCACTAAATCAGCTGATTCTGTCAAATTTTGGATGAATCATGGCCAGGGATCATGATTCAAATAAAGAAGATTGTGCACTCAGCGATATTCAGCAAAATATTCATCCGTGAGCCTGGGTTCATTTTGGTTAGTACGTCATCAACTACGTTATCGACGAGGAAGAAAATTTGCAAATAGGCAAAAAATACCTTTATTGAACTATTATTCACACGAATAAATACGCGGCACTTCGTTTTTCTTCATTTAAAATAGTTTTTTAATATAAACTTCACATTTATCGCACACAATCTTTAGTTATTAGAAAACCGGAAACGAAACTGGGTGAAAGAGAATTTATGTTACTACGTCACTAAATCAGCTGATTCTGTCAAATTTTGGATGAACGCATAGCGGTACCGCTGAATACACAATCTTCTTTATTTGAATCATGGCCAGGGATCGTAACGATTATGACTTTTATCGAAAACGTCAAAAAATAACTATTAAATTTTGACTTTTATTTTTTACGTCAGAAAATAACGATTAAACTTTGATTTTTATTTTTTACGTCAGAAAATAACGATTTAACTTTGATTTTTATTTTTTACGTCAAAAATAAAAATCAAAATGGCGTAGATCAATGAATATTGGTATCTGGGTCATATTTGGTATATAGGTCGATGCGTATACCAATACGGAAGCGAATGCGAATACCGAATATCGAATACGAATACCAAGTACCGAGAACCGAATATGCATATGAATATGTATGAATATCAGTATACAAAGTGTGTGAAGGGGAATACGGATACCAGTATGAACACGTACATATACCGAATACCGACCACGAATACTGCATATCGAAACGAATACGTATAGCGAATTCGAGTCCCGAATTCAAATATCGAACACCGAGTACCGAATATTAATATGAAAAGTAGGATGCGAATACAATGTGATGTCATGATGTGATGTGATGTCATGATGTGATGTGATATCATGATGTGATGTGATGTCATGATGTGATGTGATGCCATGATGTGATTTCATGATGCGATGTGGTGATGTGATGTCATGTCATGTCATGATGTGATGTGATGTCGTGATGTGATGTCATGATGCGATGTCATGTCATGTCATGATGTGATGTGATGTGATGTCATGATGTGATGTGATGTGATGTCATAATGTGATGTGAAGTCATGATGTGATGTCGTGATGTGATGTCATGATGTGATGTCATGGTGTGATGTGATTATGTGATGTGATATCATAATGTGATGTCATGATACATATAAATATGTATGCATTCACCTACTTTTCAGATTAATATTCGGTACTGGTCAGTATTTGAATTCGTGACTCGAATTCGTTTCGATATGCAGAATTCGTGGTCTGTATTCGGTATATGTACGTGTTCATACTGGTATCCATATTCCCCTTCACACACTTTTCATACTCATATTCATACATATTCATATGCATATTCGTATGCATATTCGGTTCTCGGTACTCGGTATTCGTATTCGATATTCGGTATTCGCATTCGCTTCCGATTGGTATACGCATCGACCTATATACCAAATATGACCCAGATACCAATATTCATTGATCTACGCCATTTTGATTTTTATTTTTGACGTAAGAAATAACAATCAAAGTTTAATCGTTATTTTCTGACGTAAAAAATAAAAATCAAAGTTTAATCGTTATTTTTTGATTTTTTCGATAAAAGTCAAAAAAATAAAAATCACACCGGATTGACCATCTGTGGCCCACGAGCATCACAATGGTATATATAAATGTTAAAAATATTAACCCTTTCCCTTTGACTTTTTGAGTTGAAATTTCAAAAATAACAATTATTTTCCATCCCTGATCATGGCATGATTCAAATAAAGAAGATTGTGCACTCAGCCATATTCAGCAAAATATTCATCCGTGAGACTGGGTTCATTTTGGTTACTACGTCATCAACTACGTTATCGACGAGAAAGAAAATTTGCAAACAGGCAAAAAATACCTTTAATAAACTATTATTCACACAAATAAATACGTGGCACTTAATTTTTCTTTATTTAAAATAGCTTTTTAATATAAATTTCATATTTATCGCACACAATCTTTAGTTATTAGAAAACCGGAAACGAAACTGGGTGAAAGAGAATTTATGTTACACAAATAAATACGCGGCTCTTCATTTTTGTTTATTTAAAATAGTTTTTTAATATAAATTTCACATTTATAGCACACAATCTTTAGTTATTAGAAAACCGGAAACGAAAGTGGGTTAAAGAGAATTTATGTTACTACGTCATTAAATCAGCTGATTCTGTCAAATTTTGGATGAACGCATAGCGGGACCGCTGAATGCACAATCTTCTTTATTTGATTCATGATTCGTCGTCAGATGACTGTTATGCATGAATTTCGTTTGTATAAATCTGTCAACTAGCAAATTACAAAAATAGGCAATATAATGCGAAATATGTATTAAAAAAATGCAAACAACGCAATATATGTAAATATGCATATATGACCAAAATATGCAAAAACATTTGAATGCCATTTTTAAGACAATTTCACAATTCGCAAAGATTGTTTATTTATTTTGCTCTACCTTAATCTAAGAAAAACATGTATTTGCATAGATTTCCATGCCCTAGTTATAACTATAGGAGCAAAGTATACTTTCATTGCTAAATCCATATATTCCAAAAATCAAAGTTGTCAAATAAACTGCTACTTTACTTATGACTGAGATATATTTTTTAAGTACCATAATAGTAGAAACTTTCAAAATATATAAATTTTTTTCAAAATCAAGCCGATTCCACATAAAGCTGATTCCACATAAAACTTTTTCCGCTTTGCGTTACGCCGCTTTCTATGTCAAACAACGCAAAACTGAAAAACTATGCCACAATGAACGCTGCAACATCACTCAAACAATATTTATTTTCTGAAAAATCTTTCATTCTCCGTTTTATTTACAAAAAAGTAAATAAGAAAATAAAAATCTATTACATTATTTTTCAATTGTGTGAAATTTAAATTTGTTTATTTACATTGGAATTAAAGTGAAACTGAAACAAGGAAGCCTAAGTTCGAGTGGAATCGAACATTAGATACTCAGCTGTATGCTTTCATTGTTTGTTTGCGTTTGATGGAAATACGGTGTGATTTATAAAAAGCGAGTGCTATATAAAACAGGCATAGCCACGCCTATTTTCTAAATTTTTATCAGTCATCCAACTAAGCATATGAATATTATTCTTTGTGCAAAATTTCATTCCTTTATGACTCTTAGTTACAAAGATGTCACGTTACAAATTCCCAAAGGGTGTTCAAGAAATATATTTGTTAAAAAGTAGGCGTGGTCATAAACCGATTTCAATAAATTTTTGTGTGTCTATTAATACAAATTATAAAAGAGTATAAACCAAGTTTCATCATAATATCTCAATTATTTGTCGAGTTATGGGCTCCGAAATCTTTGTCTAAAAAGAGGCGGTGCCACGCCCATTTTCCAAAATTTTTCTGTTTTTTGTTTCGGGTCTACTCTGGAACTCATGCCACAAAATTTCAATGAATAATCTTTATATTTGACAAAGATATCGCTTAAAATGTTTTTAGTAGGCCACTTTATAATACCCATATATAAAAGTAGGCGTGGTCATAAACCGATTTCAATAAATTTTTGTGTGTCTATTAATACAAGTTATAAAAGAGTATAAACCAAGTTTCATCATAATATCTCAATTATTTGTCGAGTTATGGGCTCCGAAATCTTTGTCTAAAAAGAGGCGGTGCCACGCCCATTTTCCAAAATTTTTCTGTTTTTTGTTTCGGGTTTACTCTGGAACTCATGCCACAAAATTTCAATGAATAATCTTTATATTTGACAAAGATATCGCTTAAAATGTTTTTAGTAGGCCACTTTATAATACCCATATATAAAAGTGGGCGTGGTCGTCAACCGATCTCGCTAAAATTTTCAACATGTATTACCACAAGTAATAAAAGTGTACACACCAAGTTTCGTCATTATATATCCATTATTTGTCGAGTTATTGGCTAAGAAATCTCGTATATTCCTGCTTCTAAAAAGAGGCGGTGCCAAAATTTTTACGGTTTTTGTCTTATGTTCGTAGTTAGACTCATGCCATAAAATTTTAATGATATATCTTTTTATTTGACAGAGATATGCCTTGAAATGTTTTTATTAGGACACTTTATAATACACATATATAAAAGTGGGCGTGGCCGTCAACCGATTTTAACAATTTTTCGTCCAAACATTTGCCTAAGTAAGTAAATCATGCGTACCAAATTTCATCGATATATCTTGAACGGTTTCTGAGTTATGACATATAAAACTTTCAAGGTTTGACCCTTAATAAGTGGGCGTGGCACCGCCCATTTTCCAAAATTTTTGTATTTTTTGTTTTATGTCCATAGTTGGACTCCTGCCACAAAATCTCAGTGATAGATCTTTATATTTGACAGAGATATCGCTTAAAATGTTTTTATTAGGCCACTTTATAATACCCATATATAAAAGTGGGTGTGGTCGTTAGCCGATTTTGGCAATTTTTCGTCCAAACATTTGCCTAAGTAAGTATATCACGCGTACCAAATTTCATCGATATATCTTCAATGGTTTCTGAGTTATAGCATATAAAACTTTCAATGTTTGACCCTTAATAAGTGGGCGTGGCACCGCCCATTTTCCAAAATTTCATCAAATTTCTTCCTAGGGGCCTGAGTTCAACACGTGGTTAAAATTTCATCGCTCCAGCTATATTAGTGGCTGAGATACCAAATTTCCGATTTTTTCTATATAGGAAAAGTGGGCGTGGTCATGGTCCGATTTCGCCCATTTTCAATACCAACCTTCCCAGTGTCGATACCAACTTGCATTTAAAATTTCATCCAAAATTTTTCAATCTCAATTTTTGCGCGAGTTAGAGTGTTTACAGACGGACGGACGGACGGACAGACGGACGGACGGACGGACATGGCTCAATCGATTTCTCTTTTCACCCTGATCATTTTGATATATATAAGTCTATATCTATCTCGATTATTTCACTCTGTTACAATCCACCGTTATGTGATTAAAACTATAATACTCTGTGTACTAGTACAGCTGAGTATAAAAAAATTCAACGCCCCCAAAAGTTGAGATTTGGGCAACTTTGTACTTTACGTAACTTCGGCGTTGCGTTACTTTTTGTTATGTGAGAAACCTCATATAGATACATGTATTTTAATCTCAGCTGTCACGCAGAAAGTATCACGTAGCGCAACACAAAGTTCTATGTGGAATCAGCTTAAAACTTTGTTCGCTTTGCGTTACGCCATTTTCAATGTCAAACAACGCAAAACTGAAAAACTCTGCCACAATGAACGTTGTAACATCACTCAAAAAATATTTATTTTCTGAAAAATTTGTCATTCTCCGTTTTATTTACAAAAAAATAAATAAGAAAATAAAAATCTATTAAATTATTTTCTAATTGTGTGAAATTTAAATTTGTTTATTTACATTTTAAGTGAAGGGAAACTGAAACAAAATTTCAACGCGCCCAAAAGTTGAGTTTTAGGCAACTTTGTGCTCTACGTAACTTCGGCGTTGCGTTACTTTTTGTTATGTGAGAAATCTCTTCTACACCTTTTTCAGTTTAAATTCAGAAAGTTCCAAATGATATTCAGAAAATTACAATTGAAGTCCAGAATTTCCCTTTGAAATGCAGAAAGCTACAATTGAAATTCAGAATTTCCATATGAAATTCAGAAAATTGCATTTGAAATTCCGAAAATTCCATTTGAAATTCAGAAAGTTACATTTGAAATTCAGAAAATTACAAATGAAATTCAGAAAACTGTTTTGTACTGTGAGGAAGGTTTCTGAATTTCAAATGTAATTTTCTGAATTTCAAATGGAATTTTCTGAATATCAAATGTAATTTTCTGAATTTCAAATGGAATTTTCTGAATTTCAAATGCAATTTTCTGAATTTCAAATGGAAATTCTGAATTACAATTGTAACTTTCTGAATTTCAAATGGAAATTCTGAATTTCAATTGTAATTTTCTGAATATCAATTGGAAATTCTGAATATCAATTGGAACTTTCTGAATTTAAACTGAAAAAGGTGTAGTTACCGAGTATTCGTCAAAAATAAAATATACGTGTCTTCGTAGCTCGTTTTCTGGTAAAGGAAAATCAACGAAGAAGGTAAAGATATACTTATACATACATATATTATCCATTTATATGGATGTGACATCAATATAGTTTTCTCCGTGTAATAAAAAAATTTCTAAAAATTTTAACCGGTCAGAAGCTCTATGAGGTGCAGCCAAAGCGGCAGTCCTAGGCCAGGTACATATAAATGCTGATATCGTTCAAGTACTCGGCAGCATCATTTAAATTTAATTATTACATTTTCGATTTCGGCAATAGGCTCCTACGACTCCGCAGCTAATTTTAGTAGTAATTTAGCTTCAGCTTCCTTTAGCGCATTCAAATTACGTTCACGTGTCTCATCATCCTCATTTTTATGTGTGTTGCGATGTAAGCGCAGTTCTGATGCTTTGCGATGGGCTGAGGGACAAAAGTCACATCTATAAACATTTTCACCCAAATGAATGCGTAAATGTTTCATCATATCGTTACTTTGGGCAAAGCCCCGCTCGCAGAATTTGCATTTATACGGTTTCTCGCCGGTGTGTGTAAGCATATGACTACACTGGGAGCTCCTGCAACTAAAACTTTCGATTTTGCGAAAATAGAATTTATTAGCATGTTTTTTAAATAAGATATGGTTATAGCCTACCGCATATCACAATAATCACATTTATAAGGTTTTTCTGCCAAATGCAAACGTCTGTGATGGTTCAATGAATATGATCTGCTAAATCGAGAGCCACAAGTGTCGCAGACATGCGGTTTGATCTTTCGATGCACTGACTTGTGTTTGGACAAATCGCCACTACAATGGAACTTTGCTGGACACTCAGGACACTCGAAAGGTTTAGCATTAGCGTGACGTAGTTGGTGTTGGCGCAAAATTCTGTGAATTATATATTTTGTTATATTGTTTTTTAATATTTTTTTTCAGAATCCGTAAATACTAACCCCATAACTTTGAATGATTTCCCGCACTCAGGACACAAATACGGACGTTCGTCCGTATGAATAGTCTCATGCTTCTTCAACAGGAAAACACATTTAAATACTGCAAATAAAAATTTTTGTTTAGATAAGATTATATATTTTTTTATCAGCAAGTTTATACTTTTTTCGCAAATTTTGCATACATATTGTTTTGGCGCTTGCTTGGGCACTTCATCTTTCTCTTTCTTGCGACGTTTGCGTGTAGCCTTTTTCCCTTTTTCATTTTCTGCATCATTTATTTTATGAATTTGCGTGTGTTTTGTGCTTTAGATGACGATTGCCATAAATATTTTATTAACATGTGTATATAAATTTTCAATATTTTCTTATTTACCCTTCACTTACTCCCTCTTGTTCCTCCTGTCTTTCTTTTATTTTTTCGTCGTTTAATTCGATGTGTGAAACCAGTGTTTGGGATCTGTTGCTTTCAGAGTAAATCGACATACCGTTATCGCATTGCTCTATTTTTATAAACTCGGAAACATTCTTTAAATATTCATTTCTTTCGTCTTGTAGGGGATCAGCAGCATTTGGTTGCGATGCTTCCAGCATAACGACAATTTTCGGCTCTTCAGTTTGTAAGGGAGATTCGCCTAATGTAAATACATTTTCACAAAATTTTGCTACTGAGGCATCTTTGTATGTTGCTTGCGCTTTTATATCCTTTTTCGCAATCAGAGCTCGCATCTGCAGCTCGGATTCTATACACATCTTCTGGAAGCCATATATATTCACCAATTGTCGCAGACACTCGCAGCATATTTTATTCGGTAGCTTATCTCTCATTTGCACTTCAATTTTTGGTATTGTATTCGTCAATAACTCAGCAGCACACATGGCTCCACATTCCCCAACTGTATCGGTGATATATTGCCATTGGCGATCCGGTCCGTTGGTACCCTCATTCACATTGTTCATACAAGTACGACATATACCTTCGAAATCTTTCTCTCTTATTATGTATATGTTCATGTTTCACTTATATTTTGAATTACTTCAAAGTTTGAACCAGAGATCTGGCAAAAGATTAAAAATGTATTATTTAGTTTTGCTCAATATAAATATTTTCAAATTGCAGAAATTAATCAGCTGTTCTCATAATAGTGATGGGCGAGCATAGTGTAGGGTTGGGCGATATATATCGATATATCAATATATCGATATTTTAAAAATAGTACAGCCGATAATATCGACGATATTTTGAACTACCGTGCATCGATAATCGATAATTTTTCGTCATTTCGAGCCAAATTCGATATTTTTCATACATTTCTGATTCGCTTTGAATTTAACAGCAGAACATTTTTAGGAAGTGGTATAACAATAATGTCCGGGTGCTTGAATTTACATTACTTTCTTCTTCACGCAATTCTTAATGATTTTTATGTTTATACTTCAGAATTGGTAGAATATATGTAGACACGTCCAACTTTAACAACAAATATCTAGTAAACTATAAGTCTCCGGCAAGTTTGGATATCAGTGTTGAGATCTGCGAGAGCACCTCTAACCCTGTGAAAAAGTGGGTTTTCGCGGGGCGTGCTTCCTTAATGTAAAGCCGACCCTTTCGATATATTGATATATCGATGTTTTTACACGGCATAAATCGATGTTTTTTTAAATATCGATATAATATATATCGATATATTTTTCCAATTTGCCCATCCCTAGCATAGTGTATAGCATACAGTGAAATGGCTCTGGGATGCGCAGTCGAAATTCGATAAAAAAAAGACGATAAGTCATCGAAAAATGTCAAAATCGAGGACAGATTGGTATGGAGGCGACTTCCGGGGGTACAGATTGGTATGGCGGCCGGATGTGGTTGTTGTAAGAAAAGGGACCATAATGACAAGGTCGTAGCAATCAAGACAGAAACGCAATTCCGGAATTGGGAATTGAAAAAACCAATTCATAATTCCGAAAAGAATTTAAGGCTGAGTTCCTAAAACGCAATTCCCGGTGATAGCGTAAACGCCAGCTATTCCACGAATAACATGTGCAAGAATGTAAAATCAACAACCTACAAAACAGAAAGAAGAAGAGCAACTTCTATTGCTTTCACCATCGTTATTGGGCCATAACAGCAACCCTGAAATCAGCTGAGCACAGCTGTTCGACCTTTTTAACACACATCCCAGAGTCAAGTCACTTGTATCCATTCACAATGTGGGCGAGTTCGAAATAAGTATACAGGTAAAACAAGCGTCAAGTTTTCGTCGCCATAGACAATTAATTGCTTATAAGCAGATTATGACATTTCGTGCTGCCATACTCAATGATAAAAATCACCCATTAATGGCATTTTTCACTGCTTTGTTTTAAAAATAAATTGTAACCATGGTATTCATAGTAACGAATTTTTTTAAATTTGAATTGAAAGAAATTTTTTCAATTTGAAAAAATTACACATCCTTGCAGTAAATTTGTTTCACTGCTGAATGATCATTGATGATTCTTCTGAGTACAATTTTTATTATTATTATTATTATTTTTTTTTTTTTTGAGAAAAGCAAACCATTTCTATGAAAATTTCAGCAGTCTTTATTTGAAAGTACTCACTGATGCCTCCTCAGTCATAAATGAATTTCATCAGTGATTTATAAAAGATTCATTTCGGATTTTTACTTCGCGGAATATCAGTTTGGCCGTACCACAAAGTAGCCCCTTTCCGGTATTCTCGGTGAGTTTTTAATTTAGTTTAGTAGTTACGATCACTTTTAATTTAAATACCAGAATTCTGTAAGCAATCTCTAGTCACTAATGCCCGAATCGCAATTTGGCGTTAGGTCGGTCGCGCGTTGATCGTACCTCAAAGCCGCTTCACACTGACATTCGATATTAGATATTGGATTGCAAACATGTTCACTGCCACTAACATATTTTCTTGAATTTTTTCATAAATTTCTAATTTTTCATCGAAAGAAATCAATTCGAATTTATTTTATGTCAAACGCCCGACCTAGTAGAGAAATGTTCAACTCAGGCGTTATACAGGGTTGCAATAAACATACGATATTACAAAAATTTTACGATCAAACGCTTGAGGTCACAATGCGATTTGCTCCATATATTTCCATATATTTCTACTCACTTGTCAGAAGCGCGACCGACCATTGTGAATGGATACAAGTGACTTGACTCTGGGATGTGTGTTAAAAAGGTCGAACAGCTGTGCTCAGCTGATTTCAGGGTTGCTGTTATGGCCCAATAACGATGGTGAAAGCAATAGAAGTTGCTCTTCTTCTTTCTGTTTTGTAGGTTGTTGATTTTACATTCTTGCACATGTTATTCGTGGAAAAGCTGGCGTTTACGCTGTCACCGGGAATTGCGTTTTAGGAACTCAGCCTTAAATTCTTTTCGGAATTATGAATTGGTTTTTTCAATTCCCAATTCCGGAATTGCGTTTCTGTCTTGATTGCTACGACCTTGTCATTATGGTCCCTTTTCTTACAACAACCACATCCGGCCGCCATACCAATCTGTCCCCGATTTTGATATTTTTCGATGACTTATCGCCTTTTTTTTTTATCGAATTTCGACTACGCATCCCAGAGCCATTTCACTGTATGCTATACACTATGCGACCGACCGAACGCCAAATTGCGATTCCGGCATAATAGAGACTTTTGGAGACTTTTTCGTGGTGAGATTGATTTTGAGACAATTTGGTATTCTGTAAGCGAGCTCACGTCACAAGTCTCAAAAAATACATCACTAATTAGTGACCAGTAGCCCGTTTCTGTAAACTTGCGATATGAATTATAACGCAAAATACAACCCTGTTTCATATTAATCGTAAGGTAGCGTTTCTGTAAGTGTGGTGAATTTTGGTTTTCGTTATTTCTTGCGATATTCATATCACCAGCTTTGAGGGTAGTGAAAACAGATACATTTCAAAATAATGAGTGTGGTTTGTATTAAATTTCTTGCATTTTTATTTATTACATTAGTTTGTGTTTTGTATAATAAAACCATAAGTGGTAAAATTTCTGCAATTTGTTTTGTCACTCAAACCAACTAGATTGTCACTCCAAAGTCCCTCACATTTTCGCATTTGGCATGTTCGAATTTTCATTGGGCCTGAACTCGCGCAATCGTTATTTTTTCAGGCCCGTTGGCAAATTTCGCTACTTCCAAACTGCAGCCTCTTATAGATATACGCTCTTTGGCGCTACATTGAGTTGGCGCTACATTGAGTTGGCGCTATATTGAGTTGGCGCTATATTGAGTTGGCGCATTTCCCAAATCGGAGTTAGCGCAATAACACCAGGGTTGGTGTCAGCGCAATTGCGCCGCGCAGCGCAGTGTTACCCATGCCTACCACTGCCCATTAGACCATCTCGCCTTATATGGACAATTAAAAAAAAAACACCGTACGCCCTTCCCCCATTCCCATCATATGATTTCTCCTTCGAAATCATTTCTGGAAACATTTTTTATTTTCTTTTGGACGCCTCTAGATGTCGCTAAAATTCATTCACATTTTCGGTATTTATGGTCCGATCCCTAAGTTTGATACACCAATCTCTTTGGCTTGAGAGGAGGGTTTCTACTTTATAATTGTATTAACCCTATGTGCTCCATTGGGGTACTTAGTTTATACTACCTTAATGTAACTTTTTTTCCGGCATGTTAAACGTCGTTAAAAAATATTAATCTTTTGCAAAATAAGTATTTCGATCGATGCAGTACAACCGGAAATAAAACAAATTTAACATTCCGAGGAATATAAGTTTTTCGCTTCCTGTGGTCTTTTAGGTTCATTTTACAAAGATTTTTTCTGAGGAGACTGCTACGGAAATTTTATGATAGTGTATCATCAGTTAGCATACGTTCAATATTCCATCGAACCGTCAATACGTATCGCATTTAACATTCCGAGGAATATAAGTTTTTCGCGACCTGTGGTCTTTTAGGTTCATTTTACAAAGATTTTTCTGAGGAGACTCCTACTGAAATTTTATGATGGTGTATCATCAGTTAGCATACGTTAATATTCCATCAGACCGTCAATACGTATCGCGATCCAGTATCGTGATATGGATTGATAGTGTAACAGCCCTCAGTGGGAATAAAGGTCCCCACAAACAGAAGCGATACGATACAGCCCACACAGCAAAATCGTATCGCGTCATGAACGATTTTGCTTTGCGGGCTGTATCGTATCGCTTCTGTTTGTGGGGACCTTAACCAAAATCGAATCAGTAATCGAAACTAGTGTTGGACGAGTCCGAGATGTTTAAACAATCGAGAGAATCGTCATCGTTGCAAAATCACAATCGAGTCAAAAGTTAACTCGCTCCTCGACTACACAATCGAGATGTTTTCGGGACTGTTCCGAGTCGGCGGCTCGGCTGTTGTTTTTATGAAATGTTTTAGTTGATAAAATAAATTGAATGAGTGTTGGTGAAGAAAGTAGAATTTTCAATGGAAGTGAGGAAAATACATAAACAGATAAACCATTGAAAAATATCCTGTACAAAGACGCTGTATTTTTGCAATCACAACTAAAGAGTGTCGTGCATTATAATAATAACGGTAATTCTCTAGTTATTTAGGCCTTTTAATAAATTTTCTAGAGCGAGACGCTTACGAAACAAATGAATTTTAGTAGCAGAAACGACATTAGATTTGTACTACTCTGCATGTTTTTAAAGCTATTATTTTGACAATCAACGGGCAAAAACAAATTTTATGAATATTTTGCGGCGGGTCCGAGGTGTTTTAGCGATTGTTTCGAATGGCGGCCATTTACGAATTGACTAGAATCGAGAGCATTCGAGACTTCAATAATCGAGAAAATCGAATAAAAAATCTAGGACCCGCCCATCACTATTCGAATTTCGAAACGCAAAATAAAAATTATCACAACAAAGTTATAGTAAATTTATAAACAAAAAATGCTCTCATTTTTTTCGAAGAAAAAAAATAGCATAGAAACTCCAGAGGAATCCATCCAAGGACCCGTGGCAGATCCAACACAAACAAATAACAGTGACGTACGTGGTGGTGCAGATGATTTCATATTCATAGAGCGAAAACCAACAGTCAGCG
Source organism: Urophora cardui (assembly GCA_960531455.1). Taxonomy (NCBI): domain Eukaryota; kingdom Metazoa; phylum Arthropoda; class Insecta; order Diptera; family Tephritidae; genus Urophora; species Urophora cardui. Next base: position 32,378,524 of record OY482671.1, read on the forward strand.
ATCCAGGTCATTTCACACAACCACAGGCACCAGGTTCCGGAATGTATCCCCCAATGCCGCCCATGTATGGTATTAGTACATTTCCAGCTGGCACAACTGTTTATCCTCCAAAATCGAATACAAATGAAAACACAGCTCCAGTGCCATATGTCCAGGGTGTGCCGTTTGAATTGGCACCACAGTTAAGCTCCAAACGTGACTTCGAAGTAACACAATTCCAGGTGGACAGTATTTTAGCCTTGTTGACACGACAAATGTCTGTGGACGAAAGCGAAGAATATACCTTCACTCTGGAGCGCTCAATACAAAACGAGTGTTATTAGCATGGTTTGGAAAAAGGAACTCTATTTTTGTGATTATTATATAAGGAAAGTATCAAACGAATAAAAGCGCATAACTTTGAAATTTGCTACAATGCTTCAAAACGTTAGCATCACACAGGCCTAGAACACCGTAGCGGTACTTTAGTAAAAAAAATTGTGATTTTTATCAATAACACTGTGCACGAAAAATGAACTTTTTCAACAGAGATGATACTAGTAAAGATAATTTGAGCACGATGGTGCTATTTATTTTTCTAGATTAGCTCTCGTTTAGGAGATATTTGACTTCGAAATTCTGTCCGTCTGTACTTATAGTTGGTCCGTTTGAATGCAAACTATTGCCTCAGTTTGTGACATATCAAATTGAAACTCGGTATACCAGCATATTATTATGTGCAGTTGATCATTTGTCGGAATCGGCCAAATCGAACCTCTATAACATATAGCTACCATACAACCGAGTGTTCAGATATAGACATTTTGGGGTATAACTAATCAATTTAAAGACGTAAGGACATGAAACTTTGTAGTATTTGTACTCATATTTGCCTCAACCATATCAACGAAAATTGTCAAGATCGGATGACTTGTAACTGTTTATATGGGGTAGTTATATCCCGAAGTGGCTATATCTAAACAATCGGTTTTATTGCAGCTATATGTTATAGTGGTCCGATCTTGAATATTTTTGGTAACATTATTAAGGTCAATATGAGTACAAATACTACAAAGTTTCTTGTTCTTAGCTCTTTAACTGGAGAAATTATACCCTGAAGTTTCTATATCTGAACAATCCGTTGTATGGCAGCTATATGTTATAGTGGTCCGATCTTAAACATTTTCGGTAACATTATTAAGGTCAATATTAGTACAAATACTATAGTTTCCTGTCCTTAGCTCTATAAATTGAGTAGTTAAACCCCAAAATGTCTATATCTGAATAATCGGTTATATGAGAGCTATATGTTATAGATGTTAGATTCGGCCGACTCCGGCAAATGATCAATTCTACATAATAACATACTCGTATATCAAGTTTCAATTTGATATCTGACAAACTGTGGGAATAGTTTTCATTCAAACCTACGAACTATATGTACAGACGGGCAGAAATTCAAAGTCAAATATATCCCAAACGAGAGTTAATTTAGAAAAATTATGTATACATCGTGCTAAGCGTGCCCGAATTATCTTTACTAGGTCTGCTCATCTCTGTTGATTTTTGGCTCGTACACAGTGTAATTAATTATAATCAATCTAATTCAAATTCATAGACTAATGCCTATATGACACTACATTTTTTCCCTGGTTTTTTTGGTTTTGAAAACCCACCGAAAGTCAAAATACAAAAACAATTCTCCTGTAGGCTGAAAAGAGACAAATACTCCCTCAAAAGCAATTTGATTGACATTAAACTTCAAACTAAATCAAAATAATATTTATTTCAAAAATAAATTTTTTTGGAAATTTGAATTTAAATTACTGAAATAAAAAAGTAATGAAACCCAAAGGGAAGGATAGCTGTGTATTCCATGTTATAAAGAGAAGCCAGTACGCAATATAATTTTTCTTCCGGACTTCTTCTTTACCCTTGCGGCCAAAGCAGAAGCTTACAAGTGGCAAATTTAAAATTTGTATTTCCATATATTTTTTATTTTAAATATAATTAATTTTCTAGTTGTCAAATTGAAACAATTGTCAGAAAAAATGACCGAATGCCAAAAAACCTACCGAAATACAAGCTGGCTCGTTGGTTTTTAATCGCCTAGATGGTATTTTGTTTGGTTTTTTTTCAATATAGCTTGCTCGCTTGCACCAACGCAAAACTGTATTTGACCATCTCCTTCACACAAAAAACCTGGTAGAATACCAGAAAAAAAATGTAGTGTCATATGGGCTTTAGGTTGGTTTTTTCGATAATTACATTTTTTTTTGGAGCGTAACTTCTTAAAAGTTCCTATATCGTTTTTTACATTAAATCAGCACATTTACCCTGTAGCTTAGGTGCCACTTTGTATTAAACTATTCCGATATGCTGTAAGCGACGAAAAAAATCATTGTAAAAGCAAATTCTAGCAATAATTATAGAGGTTGTGGCGAAGTTTGGTAAAAAAATATGTTTGTGTTACATTGTGAATGCGGATTCCGTATCGGCCTAATCTGACATGAAAATTTTGATTAAATTTCAAATTTAGTGGACATTATCTTACAAAGTTACGCATTGTTGCACTTCAGAACATATCTACGGCTGATTAAAATTAGGCATGGGTAACACTGAGCTGCGCGGCGCAATTGCGCTAACACCAACCCTGGCGTTATTGCGCTAACTCCGATTTGGGAAATGCGCCAACTCAATATAGCGCCAACTCAATTTTGTAATATAAAACCGACTCAATTTCGTGCGCTAACACCAGAACCAATATAGCGCTAGTGTAAAATGGCGCAACCACAACGCCAATAACAGCACCATAGTATATGTATACGTATGACACCGTCACAATTATGTATGCTTGATAGTGATCTATGTGACTCTAATTTCCAGCATATTTTCACAAATATACGGAATATGTTTCCAAATGATTATGAAAATTTAAATTAATTGTGCCCTCGTATATGTAAGTAGAATTGCGCCAAAAGAAATAAAACGGGGATGGTGAACAGTAACAAGCGAAAAAATGTTATTTATCGATTATTCCATGACAATTGCGCTAAAGGTGTCAATGCGCCAGTACCGTGAGTTGGCGCCACGAGTGGCGCTGGAGTTATTGTATCAGCGCCAAAAAAATTGCGCCATTACCCATGGCCATGATTCAACAATAAAGGTTTACGCATGACGACATACCTTCATACATAGTGGGGCCAGAAGTGTCATGCAAAGAGGAATGTAGAAGAATTTGACAGATGTGGCCCCTATGGAAATGCTAGGGTGCGTGTGTGTGTGGAATATGTCAACAAAAAAAATGCTTGTGTTCGTGTGTTTATGAAGATTGAAGAAGAAGTCAGCTGATCTTATGCATTCTCCTTTATTGTTCCTCCATGCCCATGGCTAATTAAAATATCCCGTAATCGATTGCTTCAAAAACGCCCTATTTCAGAGAAAAATCCATATACATATCGCACCCTAAATCAAAAAGTGGCACAACTCATAATTCAAAAATTTTCAGGAGAGCCAAAAACTTTTTTCATTACAAGCAGTCGTATGGCAAAGGGCCAGGTATAATCGTTATTTTTCGGTCGAAAGAGACAGTTATTCAAAAGTTTTTTTTGGCAATAGCTAGAGATATGTTCCGTATACCCGTTTATGAAAAAAACTCGATTTGGAAAAATTTTGAGTTGTGCCACTTTTTGATTTAGGGTGCGATATATCTCTCTTATGGCCTGGTTATGCTACCAATCAAGCTGGTCGAGCACCGTGTAATTGTTGTTGTGCACTCCGACGGTGAGAGAATTTTCGGACTCTCACATCCAGCAAACTTGCTGTGTGAAACAGGCAGCCAGCAAATGAGGTTTCAGAGGTAATAATGTGTTATGTTGTGTATGTGCTCAGTAATTATCATGTGTTATGTTGTGTATGTGCGCTCCAATAACCAATGTAAGCATAACCACCTCTCACCAATCACGAAATGTTTCCGATTTTGATTGGCAATGTTGATTGGTACCATAACCACAGCATTAGGGCGTTTTTGAATAATTTTCTGAAATAGGGCGTTTTTTTTGACATTACACTCTACCAATTACAATAACCAAGGTAGGGGTGGGAAACTATCGATAGTCCCACCATCGATAGTTTTTGATAGTTTTAAAAAACTATTGTGGCGAATATAATCGGTTCCACTCTCACATCACTAAATGACTGAACACATATCTAAAGAAACTGCCAGAACTAGAAAAAGAGACCAGATAATTTCCAGTGTTGCCAGAATTTTCCAGATTGCGTTTGACAGACTATATAAGGCGGCGAGCAGGTGCTCCGCAGTCAGTCGTAACTTAACCGTATAAGTGTTAACATCAAGTCAAGTAAAACAAGTGTAGACTTTTTAGCCGTGAAATAAAGCGGTGTGAATTAAGAAGTAAATAAAGACTTTTATTTAACAATTTAGTGATACGAACCCGATAGAAATAATCGAGCTATCGACAAATACGTAACAATTGGTGTCAGAAGTGGGATTGTTAAATAAATTCCAGGATCAAGGATAACGAAGCAAGGATAACGAAATAAGGATAATGGCAAAGCTAAACGAACTTAAAATCCAAGAGCTTAAAAGGGAGTTAGAAAAGAGAAAACTGAGCACAACCGGCAATAAAATTGAACTACAGGCAAGGTTACAAGAAGCTATGGAAGCCAATAACATTGATGTAGATGAGTTTGATTTCAACGATGATGTAGAAGAGGTCCACAAGGAAGAAACTCAGAAGGAAGAGGCTCCACAGTCAGTTGCAAACGCAGACATGAACTCGATATTGGCTGTACTGACACAAATGTCGGCAAAAATGGAAGAACAACAGGCACAGATAACGTCCAAAATGGAATTGCAACAGTCAGTACTTTCATCACAGGTATCCGGCATTGCGGCTCAGTTGGAGGCACAAGAAGAACGCATGTCCTTACAATTCAAGGCGCAGGATGCAAAAATTATACAAGTTAAGGAAGTCCTTGAAGAAAGACAAGAAAAAATAGAGGACGATGTAAAAGCATTGAAAGTCCGTCTTCAGGATATTCAACTAAGTCGTCCAGTCGCTTCAACTGCTACACAGAAGATAAAACCTCCGTCGTTTGATGGAAGTGGTCCATTTCAAGTATTCAAGCTACAATTTGAGAAAACGGCAGTTGTAAATAATTGGAGTGCGGAGGACAAAGTCGCTGCCCTGTTCGTAGCATTGAAAGGACCTGCAGCAGAAATATTACAGACTGTTAGCGAGGGCGAAAGAAACAGCTATGACGCAATTATGGGTGCCGTTGAAAGACGTTATGGTAGCGAGCACAGGAAGCAGATATATCAAATGGAGTTGCAGAATCGCTTGCAGAAACCAAATGAGACATTACAAGAATTTTCTTCTGAGATTGAGAGGCTAGCTCATTTGGCAAACGCAGGAGCACCTCAAGAATTCATCGAAAGAATGAAAATTCAAAGCTTCATCAATGGAATACGAGATATTGAAACGAAGCGGGCTACCTATGCAAATCCAAAAGGAACTTTTGCCGAAACGGTCTCATATGCCTTGATGCAGGAAACAGCATCTTTGTTGAGTAAGCCCACTTACAAAGCTCATCGGGTGGAAGTGGATGCGCAAGACTTGCTAACTAAGATATTGGAGGTGTTGAATGAATTGCAGAAAAAGAGGAATAGAGCTGTGAAATGCTTCAGGTGCAGGAAAACAGGACACATAGCACGTCATTGTAGCAAGGGCTCCAGTAATTTCAGCACTGTGGACAAGCGAAAGCGCAAGGTTGACGGGCATGAGCAAATGTCCAAATTAATAGATCGCCAGAAAGGAACCATACAAGGAAATACTGATGCCGTATTGCGAAAACCATGTAACCTCGAACGAAAGAATTCCTCCAGAGCTGAGCGGAAGGAAGTCGTCGTAAATGTTCGGCGAATGACAATAACATCTACAGACGAATGGAATACGGAACAATTAAGGAAGTGTCAGCTAGAAGATCCAGATCTGGCACGTGTAATGATCGGTTTGGAGCAAAATGAACGACCATCAAAAGAAGAGATGTCATCAGAGAGTCCTGTTGCCAAATCATATTGGGCACAGTGGAATAGTTTGCAATTGGTAAATGGTTGTCTACATCGTGTTTGGGAGAGTGAAGACGGTCAAAGTTCTAAAACATTGATAGTTGTTCCAAGGAAAAGAATACCGGATGTGCTAAATGAACTACACAATGGTCCAAGTGGAGGTCATCTTGGAGTAACAAAGACGGTAGAGAAAATCAAGAAGAGGTTTTATTGGGTCGGCTGCCGTCAGACAGTTGTTGAGTGGATTGCGAACTGCGATGTGTGCCTAAAGGCTAAGGGTCCCAAATCCAGGAGTCATGGGCTGATGAAACAATACAACTCAGGAGCACCATTTGAGAGAATTGCCATGGATGTAGCTGGGCCATTTCCTACTAGCAAACTTGGAAACAAATATGTTCTGGTGGTCATGGATTACTTCAGCAAATGGCCGGAAGTGTACCCGATTCCAAATCAAGAAGCAGAAACTATAGCCGAAGTATTCACCAACAATTGGGTGGCGAGATATGGTGCACCTATAGAGCTACATTCTGACCAAGGTAGGAACTTCGAATCAGTAGTGTTTCAGGAGATGTGCAAGACACTGGGTATTAGGAAAACCCGAACAACTGCGTTGCATCCACAATCAGACGGCATGGTAGAAAGATTTAACAGAACATTAGAGGAACATTTACGAAAGGTGGTGGACAAGTTCCAGAGAGATTGGGACACTCATATTCCTCTGTTCCTGATGGCATATCGATCGGCCGTACACGATACAACAGGTCAGACTCCTGCAAAAGTAATCTTTGGTAGTGATCTTCGACTGCCAGCTGACTTGAAATTTGGGATAAGTGCTGATGCGGGAATAAATGCCAGACAATCTAACAATGTTCTGGAAGAGGAAATGAGAGAAATACATGAACTTGTGAGACAGCGAACAAAGATCATGAGTGACAAAATGAAGGCCAGATACGACAAGGCGATGAACTCAGAAGGTTTTCTTGAGGGAGGTTTAGTTTTGCTATACAACCCGCAGCGAAAGAAAGGTTTGTCCCCGAAATTGCAGTGTACTTGGGAAGGGCCCTACAAAGTGATTAAGAGGCTCAACGATGTTGTGTATCGCATAAAAACGATTGGAAGACCGAGGAATAAAATGAAGGTGGTTCATCTGGAAAGGCTAGCAGCATTTGGAACGAGTAAATGTGTCAGATCGGGACGATCAGACTTAGGTGGAGGGCAGTGTGGCGAATATAATCGGTTCCACTCTCACATCACTAAATGACTGAACACATCTCTAAAGAAACTGCCAGAACTAGAAGAAGAGACCAGATAATTTCCAGTGTTGCCAGAATTTTCCAGATTGCGTTTGACAGACTATATAAGGCGGCGAGCAGGTGCTCCGCAGTCAGTCGTAACTTAACCGTATAAGTGTTAACATCAAGTCAAGTAAAACAAGTGTAGACTTTTTAGTCGTGAAATAAAGCGGTGTGAATTAAGAAGTAAATAAAGACTTTTATTTAACAATTTAGTGATACGAACCCGATAGAAATAATTGAGCTATCGACAAATACGTAACACTATTGATAGTGTTCGATAGTCTTAAAAAAATAAACCATCGATAGCACTATCGATAGTACTATCGTATTGATATAAATATAGATTTGTTCACTGAATCTCTTATAACATTGTCATTTTTCTACTGAAAACAGCTATTAAATCACAGTGTAAAATCAGGATGATATTTAATATTTCGTTAAAATAATGAAAAAAGAAGATGAATGCCGGAAAAATAATTAATAAAAAATTACAAAAAAAATGTTTGGTTCGCCATAACTCCGTCACTTTAACGTCGATTTTAATTATTTTTGCTTTGGTGGAACTGATATTTCATCCTCTGCAAACGTAACATAAAAACTGGTAATAGCGAAGAAATTGACAGACTTGTAAGCTATTTTTTTTTTCTTAGCTCAAAAACTGAAACTTTAAAATATTTCGAAAACTGTTTCTTTCAAAAAATCTACAAAACTGGAACCGCCTTTTATTCAGTCTGCAAATGTATAAATCAAAACATTTTGTAAATATGTACACACTAAATTCATACAACTTTCAATAGCTGGTACTCTAAAATAGCAATGTGCAATATGGAGGTGTGTAAAGGTTGTAAAACTATCGATAGTACACATTACCATCGATAGTTTTTGATAGTGTTACGTATTTGTCGATAACTCGATTATTTCTATCGGGTTCGTATCACTAAATTGTTAAATAAAAGTCTTTATTTACTTCTTAATTCACACCGCTTTATTTCACGACTAAAAAGTCTACACTTGTTTTACTTGACTTGATGTTAACACTTCTACGGTTAAATTACGACTGACTGCGGAGCGCCTGCTCGCCGCCTTATATAGTCTGTCAAACGCAATCTGGAAAATTCTGGCAACACTGGAAATTATCTGGTCTCTTGTTCTAGTTCTGGCAGTTTCCTTAGAGATGTGTTCAGTCATTTAGTGATGTGAGAGTGGAACCGATTATATTCGCCACACTGCCCTCCATCTAAGTCTGATCGTCCCGATCTGACACATTACTCGTTCCAAATGCTGCTAGCCTTTCCAGATGAACCACCTTCATTTTATTCCTCGGTCTTCCCATCGTTTGTATGCGATACACAACATCGTTGAGCCGTTTAATCACTTTGTATGGCCCTTCCCAAGTACACTGCAATTTCGGGGACAAACCTTTCTTTCGCTGCGGGTTGTATAGCAAAACTAGATCTCCCTCAACAAATCCTTCTGAGTTCATCGCCTTGTCGTATCTGGCCTTCATCTTGTCACTCATGATCATTGTTCGCTGTCTTACAAGTTCATGTATTTCTCTCATTTCCTCTTCCAGAACGTTGTTAGATTGTCTGGCATTTATTCCCGCATCAGCACTTATCCCAAATTTCAAGTCAGCTGGCAGTCGAAGATCACTACCAAAGATTACTTTTGCAGGAGTCTGACCTGTTGTATCGTGTACGGCCGATCGATATGCCATCAGGAACAGAGGAATATGAGTGTCCCAATCTCTCTGGAACTTGTCCACCACTTTTCGTAAATGTTCCTCTAATGTTCTGTTAAATCTTTCTACCATGCCGTCTGATTGTGGATGCAACGCAGTTGTTCGGGTTTTCCTAATACCCAGTGTCTTGCACATCTCCTGGAACACAACTGATTCGAAGTTCCTTCCTTGGTCAGAATGTAGCTCTATAGGTGCACCATATCTCGTCACCCAATTTTTGGTGAATACTTCGGCTATAGTTTCTGCTTCTTGATTTGGAATCGGGTACACCTCCGGCCATTTGCTGAAGTAATCCATGACCACCAGTACATATTTGTTTCCAAGTTTGCTAGTAGGAAATGGCCCAGCTACATCCATGGCAATTCTCTCAAATGGTGCTCCTGAGTTGTATTGTTTCATCAGCCCATGACTCCTGGATTTGGGACCCTTAGCCTTTATGCATACATCGCAGTTCGCAATCCACTCAACAACTGTCTGACGGCATCCGACCCAATAAAACCTCTTCTTGATTTTCTCTACCGTATTTGTTACTACAAGATGACCTCCACTTGGACCATTGTGTAGTTCATTTAGCACTTCCGGTATTCTTTTCCTTGGAACAACTATCAATGTTTTAGTACTTTGGCCATCTTCACTCTCCCAAACACGATGTAGGCAACCATTTACCAATTGCAAACTATTCCACTGTGCCCAATATGATTTGGCAACAGGACTCTCTGCTGACATCTCTTCTTTTGATGGTCGTTCATTTTGCTCCAAACCGATCATTACACGTGCCAGATATGGATCTTCTAGCTGACACTTCCTTAATTGTTCCGCATCCCATTCGTCTGTGGATGTTATTGTCATTCGCCGAACATTTACGACGACTTCCTTCCGCTCAGCTCTGGAGGAATTCTTTCGTTCGAGGTTACATGGTTTTCGCAATACGGCATCAGTATTTCCTTGTATGGTTCCTTTCTGGCGATCTATTAATTTGGACATTTGCTCATGCCCGTCAACCTTGCGCTTTCGCTTGTCCACAGTGCTGAAATTACTGGAGCCCTTGCTACAATGACGTGTTATGTGTCCTGTTTTCCTGCACCTGAAGCATTTCACAGCTCTATTCCTCTTTTTCTGCAATTCATTCAACACCTCCAATATCTTAGTTAGCAAGTCTTGCGCATCCACTTCCAGCCGATGAGCTTTGTAAGTGGGCTTACTCAACAAAGATGCTGTTTCCTGCATCAAGGCATATGAGACCGTTTCGGCAAAAGTTCCTTTTGGATTTGCATAGGTAGCCCGCTTCGTTTCAATATCTCGTATTCCATTGATGAAGCTTTGAATTTTCATTCTTTCGATGAATTCTTGAGGTGCTCCTGCGTTTGCCAAATGAGCTAGCCTCTCAATCTCAGAAGAAAATTCTTGTAACGTCTCATTTGGTTTCTGGAAGCGATTCTGCAACTCCATTTGATATATCTGCTTCCTGTGCTCGCTAACATAACGTCTTTCAACGGCACCCATAATTGCGTTATAGCTGTTTCTTTCGCCCTCGCTAACAGTCTGTAATATTTCTGCTGCAGGTCCTTTCAATGCTACGAACAGGGCAGCGACTTTGTCCTCCGCACTCCAATTATTTACAACTGCCGTTTTCTCAAATTGTAGCTTGAATACTTGAAATGGACCACTTCCATCAAACGACGGAGGTTTTATCTTCTGTGTAGCAGTTGAAGCGACTGGACGACTTAGTTGAATATCCTGAAGACGGGCTTTCAATGCTTTTACATCGTCCTCTAATTTTTCTTGTCTTTCTTCAAGGACTTCCTTAACTTGTATAATTTTTGCATCCTGCGCCTTGAATTGTAAGGACATGCGTTCTTCTTGTGCCTCCAACTGAGCCGCAATGCCGGATACCTGTGATGAAAGTACTGACTGTTGCAATTCCATTTTGGACGTTATCTGTGCCTGTTGTTCTTCCATTTTTGCCGACATTTGTGTCAGTACAGCCAATATCGAGTTCATGTCTACGTTTGCAACTGACTGTGGAGCCTCTTCCTTCTGAGTTTCTTCCTTGTGGACCTCTTCTACATCATCGTTGAAATCAAACTCATCTACATCAATGTTATTGGCTTCCATAGCTTCTTGTAACCTTGCCTGTAGTTCAATTTTATTGCCGGTTGTGCTCAGTTTTCTCTTTTCTAACTGCCTTTTAAGCTCTTGGATTTTAAGTTCGTTTAGCTTTGCCATTATCCTTATTTCGTTATCCTTGTTTCGTTATCCTTGCTTCGTTATCCTTGATCCTGGAATTTATTTAACAATTCCAATTCTGACACCAATTGTTACGTATTTGTCGATAGCTCGATTATTTCTATCGGGTTCGTATCACTAAATTGTTAAATAAAAGTCTTTATTTACTTCTTAATTCACACCGCTTTATTTCACGACTAAAAAGTCTACACTTGTTTTACTTGACTTGATGTTAACACTTCTACGGTTAAATTACGACTGACTGCGGAGCGCCTGCTCGCCGCCTTATATAGTCTGTCAAACGCAATCTGGAAAATTCTGGCAACACTGGAAATTATCTGGTCTCTTGTTCTAGTTCTGGCAGTTTCCTTAGAGATGTGTTCAGTCATTTAGTGATGTGAGAGTGGAACCGATTATATTCGCCACAATAGTTTTGAAAAAACCATCGATGGTCTTCGATAGTCTGAAAAAAATAAAATATCGATACTATCGATAGTGCCATCGATAGTTTCCCAACTCTAAACCAAGGCAGATCTAGGAAGTTAGGCCCGGTGGCGAATTCAGAAACTATTTTTTTTATATGCAAAGGTAGAGTGTACTGCTTGCCCAGAATGTTGTACTACAACTACGGACTACATAGCTTACTACATCAGCTGATGACTGATTTTGTGGCAACGCTCGAAAATGTGAACACAATGGTGTAGCTCAGTGTATCTCATATATGTCATCTTTTTTATATTTTTGTACAGGGGATTCCTTAAATTCCATAAAAACTCTTTATTTTTTACAATCAACTCAATTCATTTTTCCGTTTCTTCGTCCTTCATTTCGAATTTCCGTCATTAAAAAATTGAGCTGTCACTCTGTAGCGCGCTACAAAGTTAAAGTTAACTGTACTTCTACTACAGCCACAACTACACGCTACAGACACAGCTACACATTGTGGGCATTGCAATGCAATTGTACTGTTTTAACTTTTGACAGCTCTTACTACGTACTACAGCCACACCATTCTGGGCAAGCAGGTAATGTGGAAATCCAAGCGAATTCACATCATGGCCAATAGGAATGGACGAGAGCCCCAAGCGAATTCAGATTTTAACCACGGCGAAATATCATTTTGACATTACACTACCACTTAGAGCGCTTTCACATTACTCGGTGCGGTATCGGATCGACATTTTTGGTTTTTACCGAAAGTATACCGAAACCTTACCGACCACATGTATTTCAATTGGCACTTTCACATTAGTGTTGCATACATGAAATCGGAGCGGATCAATTTCGGTATACCGCAACGCGGTAAGACCGGTCAGTAAAATTTGAGGAATTACTGCATACATTTTTGGGGCGTGATAAAAGAAGAAGAACAAAGTCAGTAAAAAACTCATTTCGGCTATAAATGTAGCAAGTTATAATGTCTTCGTCTTCGCTAGAAGACATTATTGTTATTATTGAGTGATTTGTTGAAGTTAAAAATTTTGTTTTGCAAATTTCGATGTTTGTTTTCCTATTTTCTGCCGATTACACACCGAAAGTACTCCCACAAGTGTGAAAAACACAGCAACGCGGAATCGTTTCGGTAAGCTGAAAATACCGAGCAAAAAATGTCGATCAGATGTCGTACCGAGTAATGTGAAAAGGCCCTTACAATAACAAAATACATGGGAAATATCTGAATTCGCCCGTGCGCCTACCTTTGTAGATCTGCCTTGTGCCGCCCATTACTGCTTGCCCAGAATGGTGTGGCTGTAGTACGTAGTAAGAGCTGTCAAAAGTTAAAACAGTATAATTGCATTGCAATGCCCACAATGTGTAGCTGTGTCTGTAGCGTGTAGTTGTGGCTGTAGTAGAAGTAGAGTAAGGATGGGCAAATTGGAAAAATATATCGATATATATTGTATCGATATTTAAAAAAACATCGATTTATGCCGTGTAAAAACATCGATATATCAATATATCGAAAGGGCTGGCTTCACATTAAGGAACCACGTCCCGCGAAAAACCACTTCTTCACGGGGCTAGAGGTGCTCTCACAGATCTCAAAACTGGAATCCAAACTTACCGCAGACTTATAGTTTACTAGATATTTGTTGTTAAAGTTGGATGGATCTACAGATATTCTACGAATCCTGAAGTATAAACATAAAAATCATTAAGAATTGCTTGAAGAAGAAAGTAATGTAAATTCAAGCACCCGGACATTATGGTTATACCACTTCTTAAAAAATGTTCTGCTGTTAAATTCGAAGCGAATCAGAAATGTATGAAAAATATCGAATTTGGCTCGAAATGGCAAAAAATTATCGATTATCGATGCACGGTAGTTCAAAATATCGTCGATATTATCGGCTGTACTATTTTAAAAATATCGATATATTGATATATATCGCCCAACCCTAAAGTAGAGTTAACTTTAACTTTGTAGCGCGCTACAGTGTGACAGCTCAATTTTTTAATGACGGAAATTCGAAATGAAGGACGAAGAAACGGAAAAATGAATTGAACTTGTAAAAAATAAACAGTTTTTATGGAATTTAAGGAATCCCCTGTACAAAAATATAAAAAAGATGACATATATGAGATACACTGAGCTACACCATTGTGTTCACATTTTCGAGCGTTGCCACAAAATCAGTCATCAGCTGATGTAGTAAGCTATGTAGTCCGTAGCTGTAGTACAACATTCTGGGCAAGCAGTTAACCATACAATTTATCGTACCGCACCGTCGTAGGATAAATCGCATGCTTCGCCACCAACGATCCAACTCCAACGTACGATTTATCGACAAACATTTTTACCGACGCTTTGTACATGTAATAATTTAAAGAATGCTAATTTTTGTATTATAGAAATATATAAGTTAAGACCGGTATTCATAAAAATTAAAATAGGTTTTTAAGGCTGGTATCGACCTCTCAAGAAACAGCTCAAGAAATTTTTGGATTTATTTCTTGAGTAAAGGCCTATACGCAGCTCTCAAGAAAACCAAAAAATCTATGTAATTTGACCTACAAGAAATGCTCAAGAAAAATTTCTTTTGTCATATTTTCTTTTGCGGTACGCAGTTCTAAAGAAATTCTACTACAATTTTTTTAAGATTTTTTAGAAAAAGTGCACAACTGAACTCTGGTTCTGCCAAGAAATAATGAATTTACTATTATTTCTTCAAGAAAATTTGACAGAAGAGGTAAATAAACTCAAATGTGACATTTCTTTTGAAAATATAATGAGTTTCTTGCTACTATTTCAACGCACAAAAATTAATGCAAATTTTTTCTTGAGCGTTTTCTTGAGAGCTGCGGAGAGGCCTTAACAAATAGTAGTAGGCAAGAAATTTTGACGTTTAGTAATCCACCGTGAATACCAAGTGAAATGAAGATGAGCATCAAAAACGTAAACAAAATAAACCTTTTTGTAAACATAAGCAATTAGTAAGTTCTTAAAAAATATTAAATAAAAGCTTTAAATATATGTTTTCAATAGTTTTATTTTGTTGTTATTTTAGGAAATCATCGAAAGCGACGAGGATGACCTTATATTACTGGTAAACTCTGGTATATTGATGACAGGAATGGAATAAAATATGAGAAATCGATGCCAACTATGCCCTTGCATCATTAGAAAAATTGTGCATTCTATTTTTCGTTCCTAACGATTTCCACGATTTTTTTCAACACGCAACAAATGTCAAAATTTCTTTAAGAAATAAATGCTCGATGATATATTTCCTGGCAAAACCTGTGTTGCTGTGTTCGCATAACGTTGAAAAATAGTATTAAAAAAGTGTACTAAATTTCTTGAGAGGTCGATACTCGCTCAAGAAAGTTTCACAAGAAAAATTTCTTGAGCATTTCTTGTACGTCATTTTATATGAAACTTTTGCGTTTCTTGAGAGGCCGATACTAAGCTTAACAACGTATAAAGTGACATTTTCATACAATTTTCCTATTATAACAGCTTTATAAATCTATTTTATTTTTTATGAATAATAATATTTTTGTAGCAATAATAGTATTTTCAACGCGATGCGTGCGATGCTTTCACTTCAGCGAGGAAAAAATAATGAAGTTTGTCAAACATATCCACTAACCTTCCAATTTGTTGTACAACGCGACAAAATGTCAAAATCGTTTGATCTTCATCCAACCGTCTGTCGAACTTGTACAACATGCCGACTAATGTGATGATTTGTTGTACAACGAGCCCAAGTCGTACGATAAATTGGATGGTTAGTGGGCCATATTGGTTTGTACATATGAACCGATTATTTTCTCAAAATGCAACTGCACAACACCAACAACAGCTGAGTATGACATAAGCGGCCTTGTTAGAAAATTTCACTAGTGTGTGTTATTGGTTACGTTCAGAAGTCGCAACTGTTGAACACAACTGTGTGCGTCTTCATAAATACTATTTATATTTTTGTAAATATAGCCCTGTTTTTTTTAAGCGCATATACATCTGCGCTTAAATTTTGTATGGATTTCTAAGCGCACATCTCTATCCGCGCTTAGTTGTCCATACAAAATTTAAACGCAGATGTATATGCGCTTAAATAAAAACACGGCTATGTCAAAGTCCTAAGCTCAACATGTTGTCTCAAGTATTAAATTTATTGGAAGGAATTTTATTATTCTAAAGTTTTTGTATGTGACCAACCTAATTTGTTTAGTAAAATCTAGCAATTTTAATCATTTTTATTCATATAAAATCTACATTTTACAAAAAAAAATGAGTATGAGCTCTAGCTCGACTTTTATGCATTAGGCCCATTGTGTTGATCAGAAATACTCAACTTTGAGGTTCATTAAGAGCCTATACACACTTGCGACTCAATCGATTTGGTCGAATTGGACTGTTGTATTCACACTACTCCAACTATTTAGTCGAATCGGTGGCAGCTATTCACACTTGAGACTAAATAGTCGTGCGATTGACAATGACATAGTGTTGCCAATGTTCACATTTTACTCAGCAAATTTTACATTAGTGGTCTTCATATAAAGTGATGAAGTATTAAATTGTTAAAGTTTATCTGCATTCTTACATGAAAGCACCTTCTTGTCTTGTCAAAAAGTGCATACATTGTTTGGCTTTGTTTCTTATTAAACTAGCAACTAGCTGTCAAGTAAATGAAAAGAGAAAAACGGAAGGAATTATAGCCCCGACACATAGCATACGTCAATCCGTCTACGTCGACGTATGTGACTGACAGCTCAGTAAAATGTCGGCATTTAAACGTACGTCGTCACACGTACGACGGATACGTCGCCGCAACGTACCGAAGTTGCCCAAAAGTCAACTTTTGGTATACGTCAATCCGTCGCTATGTCAGCTGATTGCTTTTGATTGTTAACCTTTAGCTACTCTTGAATTTCACTTTTTTTGCAATTTGCTTTTCGAGTTTTTTCTCATTTGTATAACATTCCTCCATAAAACAAAATGGTCAAGAATTATCAGGAGATGTGAAGTTACTGAAAACTGATTTTCAATAGGGCAACTTAAGCAACTTAAGCAACTTAAGAGAAATTACAAAATATTCTAAAGAGTTAAATTTTTTCCACCACCTCTGTAGTTAAAGGTTAATCAAACAGCTGATTTGTATATATCCGCCAACGTTTCCTATGTGGCGACCTCTCCGTCAAGTACGTGAGCTGTCAGTCACATACGTCGACGTAGACGGATTGACGTATGCTATGTGACGGGCCTATTACGCTCATAAAGGCGAAACGAACAGAAGTACAAGAAACGGAAAAATAGTAAAAATCAGCCATTAATAATTTTCATGAAATTTCATTTTCATTATTTCTATTTTAAAATGCGATTAATGACATTTTAAGAGAACAACAACATCAAGAAACATATGAAAACGGAAGTAAATATCCTTAGTTAGATAATTCTTGTCTATAACTACACCATTTCCAGATGGATTTTAGAAAGCGTCAACTGGATTTTAGAAAGGGGAAATTGGATCTTAGAAATGTCAATTGTATTTTAGAAAGGGGAAATTGGATTTTAGAAATGTCAATTGGATTTTAGAAAGGGGAAATTAGATTTTAGAAATGTCAATTGGATTTTAGAAAGGGGAAATTAGATTTTAAAATAGCCAAATGGATTTTAGAAAGGGAAAATTGGATTTTAGAAATGTCGATTTGATTTTAGAAAAGGGAAATTGGACTTTAGAAACTGTAAATTGGACTTTCGAAAATTTATATAATTATTAATTTATACTTTCATACGCAATAAAGAATTTCTATTCGAAAAATTCTGTGTAAAATTTATTTTAAACGCACATTCTGAAATCCAATTCACGCTTTCAAAAATCCAATTTTGTTTTCTAAAATCATTTTAACGCTTTCTAAAATCCAATTGACATTTCTAAAATCCAATTTCCCCTTTCTAAAATCCAGTTAACGCTTTCTAAAATCCATCTGGAAATGGTGTAGTTAATAAGAAACGAACCTTTTGTTTTTAAACATTTTGAAAATATTAATTGAAATATTCAATCTCTACAATTTACCAAAAGTGAAATAAAAGTAGTGCTGTCAGCATGGCAACTCTTTCCACTACGAATATCACTGTTGTTGTTGTAGTCGTTCGACTAAATTGTCTCAAGTGTGAATACGTAGAAGGGCGCCTTGCTGATCAAGCAGTTGTACAACTGTTTCAGTTGGAATGAAATTGGGCTGCAAATCCAACTGTTTCAGTTGTACAACTAATTGAATAAGGTTATTCTCTGTGTCTAATATTTTTGCCGAGATATCATGATATCTTGAGAAATTTGCCACACAGAGAGAGCGCACCTTTAAGAAAATAAAATTCTAACTGACTTCATTGTGAACCAGCATGTTAGTCATATTCTTTCCACTCTTTATACAACTGTTGTCGCTTTGCTTTGCTTCCTTCAATTTCGAATTAATTAATTTTTTATCTGAATAAAATAAAATACTTAAAAAAAAGAACTAGAAACATAAATTCAAACTCACTTCTCATAGAAGACCATTGTGAATGTAATAACATGGTTGCATTTCCCGTGATATTTTTCTCATGATATCACATATCACGGGTTGGGGTATGAGAAATTTGCCGAAGCTCCAAATTTGACAAGACGTGTATTTTGTTGTTGTGCTCGGCAAATTTATCACACTTATGTCATCTCGGCAAATTTGCCAGGCCAAAATCACAGAGAGAGAACAACCTTAATGTAGTGTGAATGCTTCCATACATTCCCATGCAAATCAACATTCGACTAAATCGATTGAGTCGCAAGTGTGTATAGGCCATTGTGAATGGATACAAGTGACTTGACTCTGGGATGTGTGTTAAAAAGGTCGAACAGCTGTGCTCAGCTGATTTCAGGGTTGCTGTTATGGCCCAATAACGATGGTGAAAGCAATAGAAGTTGCTCTTCTTCTTTCTGTTTTGTAGGTTGTTGATTTTACATTCTTGCACATGTTATTCGTGGAATAGCTGGCGTTTACGCTATCACCGGGAATTGCGTTTTAGGAACTCAGCCTTAAATTCTTTTCGGAATTATGAATTGGTTTTTT
Organism: Urophora cardui; assembly: GCA_960531455.1. Classification (NCBI taxonomy): domain Eukaryota; kingdom Metazoa; phylum Arthropoda; class Insecta; order Diptera; family Tephritidae; genus Urophora; species Urophora cardui. The sequence continues at coordinate 32,397,410 of OY482671.1, forward strand.
CAATTCCCAATTCCGGAATTGCGTTTCTGTCTTGATTGCTACGACCTTGTCATTATGGTCCTTTTTCTTACAACAACCACATCCGGCCGCCATACCAATCTGTACCCCCGGAAGTCGCCGCCATACCAATCTGTCCCCGATTTTGATATTTTTCGATGACTTATCGTCTTTTTTTTTTATCGAATTTCGACTACGCATCCCAGAGCCATTTCACTGTATGCTATACACTATGGTATAGGCTCTAAAACAACCAAATCGTGTTCATATATTGCGTGCTCACACCCAAATAATAAAAAATATTACTCATATCATCTTGTTGCAAATGCACATACATACATATGTAAGTAATATTAGCACAATATTGGAAAGTTCCGCTTTTTAAAGTTTGTTATTGGATGAGGGGCGGGCTTACTGGATATCTACGAAAACGTCGGTAAATGTTAGTTGCTAATTTTTATTCCACTATTACCCGTATACGTACCTATAAATTTTCTTTTGTAGGTCTCCTTGTAGCATTAGTTCGAAAATATTAGGTTAAGCGCCGCAAATCGTAATCAAACATTCAATATGGCAAACATTGCACAAAAGACAGACACTTTTCTGCAACAACAGCGACAACCTCAACAGCAACAATTATGTGTGCAAACTTATTCGGTTTATGTGGTAACTTGGAATGTGGGCACACGTTTTCCAGACAACATCTCTTTACGTACGCTGCTGGGTCTGCATGGGGCCGCAGGCAGCGATGATGATAATCCAAAAGTACAAGAACTCCAAAAAGAGTCGTTACCAGACATTTATGCGATTGGCTTGCAGGAGGTAAACGTACAGCCGCAACAACAAGTGCTTGGCCTATTCAAAGAGGATCCATGGACCCATAAAGTGAAGCAATTACTACGCGAATACGATTATGTTGTTATTAAGAGCGAGCAAATGCAAGGACTACTGCTAACGTTGGTGGTGAAACGTGCGCATGTGCAACATCTGCGTGACGTCGAACCTGAATTTACGCGTACCGGCTTTGGAGGCATTTGGGGTAATAAAGGAGCTGTAAGTATACGCTTTTCGCTCTACGGTTGTGCTCTCACTTTTGTGGTAGCACATTTAGCGGCGCACGATCAGCACTTGGATGAGCGTATCGAGGATTATGAACAGATAATGGAGAATCATCATTATCATGTCCCACATTATCGCGAAATTTACGACCATGATTATGTCTTTTGGTTTGGTGATCTAAATTTTCGTTTGATGGGCGATGATAGTGCAGCCGAAGTTGTGGAGGCAGTTAAAGATGAGAAAAGCTTGCAGGAACTCATTAAACGCGATCAGTTGCTGTATGTACGAACGCAGCTGCAGAAGGCATTTCACTTGATGCATGAACGGTTGCCCGTTTTCCCACCGACATTCAAATTTCATGAAGGCACTTCTGTTTATGATTTGAAGCGTCGTCCCGCATGGACCGATCGTATTTTGTACGCCCTGCAACCGCTCAATAAAAGACCCGACGAACGTTTGGCCATCGAACAGAGATCTTATAAGTCACACCCCGCTTACATGATCAGCGATCATAAACCAGTAAGCAGCGAGTTCAACATTAAACTCTATCCCAATTATCGTGCAACTACTGTGCATTTTAAGGAAATCGGCGATTGGCAAATTGGTGAAGAAAATACAGTGGAATATATTAAACCGAATGATTTTGAGGAGCGTACAAAAGATTGGATTGGTGTTTATCGTGAACATTATGCCAGTCTTAACGAATATATTGGCTATGAGTATGTTAATCAAGCGGAATCTCCTCCCTCATCACCCGATACGGAGCCAGGGGATCCATTCTTCGAAGCGCCCGGAACGCATCGGCGTCGGTCACATCGTCACCGCAATCGCGAACGTTTACGCCGCCAGCAGCTGCAGGATGTGGAGGATATTCGTATCGATTTTTCGGATGATATAAATATGCGTAATGGCGAACGTTACTTGCTGATATATTTTCAAAATACTGGCTTGCGTGGCGTTACCAGCATAGCTGGTATGAGTAATATTTTTCGTGCAAGTATGCCGGAAGAGAATGCACATCGTTCATGAAAAATTAAGAAGATCAAACAGAAGAACACTTAAAATGTATTTTATTTGTTTGTCTTTATTTCTATACCTAATTCTAACAGCCAATTTCACGAAAAAATTTAAGTGAAAAATTCTTTCGTGAAACTGTCTGTAACACTGCTATTCCGAGCGTTACCGGAAAATTACTTTACTGGTAATTTATGTTGCTGAAAATTGTTACCATCTTTTCAATTGGTATTCTGGCACAAATGTTAACGCTGTCAAAGCATTTCCATACGAACGGAATTGAATCGGGCTGAAAATGGTAACAAAATATTACCACGTATTGAGGTGGTAACTTAATTTTCTGCTGCCAGAATACGAAAAGAGTGCTTAAAGTTTCAGATTCTTTATTTCACCAGTAAAGTAAATTATGTTACCACACCGGAATAAGGCCGTAAATGTTATTTTTACATATTTATTCAGAAAAATTTTTTTTTTTTTTTTAATTTTTACTACCTACACTTTTAACCACCTGAGCTAAAGACAATTATGTTTTTATTTATAGCTAATTTATAATTTTATATGTATGTACTTCGTATTGTGAATATTTACCACGTATTTATGAAACAACTGTGAGCCTTAAAGGGGTTAATTTTAGAAAATGTTAACGAGGCTAAAGTGTTATTTAACCAATGTAGTAAAAAAAATTAAAAAAACCAAACCATTTTAGAAGCATGTTAAATGCATTTATTTGTAGTTTTGAAGCATTCTAAAGTGTGATAAATATTACAAGAACATTTATGTACATATGTATGTGTTTGCATAGCCCTGTAAAAATCATGGGATTATATGACCCATTTTGTGGTAGGTTGGAGTGCTTTCAAAGTGATCATAAACATAGACCCAAGACAGCGACTCGTTTATCTGCATCGATTGCGCTAGAAACATTTTATTATTTTTTTTTATTAAAGAAAAGCATAATTATGTATGTATATAATGCTAATAATCAAATTGAATTGGCAGTCGTTCAAATATGTTCAGCGATTATTAAATTCATTAATTTTAGTACCTACTCCATCGACTAATCCCATTTCGTACTCCTTGGATTACTCGGGTGTCATGCGGAAATCGGAGTATGTGATCCCTGCCTAGGAAATCGCCATGTTAAATGGATCGAGTACTCGGTTGGTCCATAGCGTGTACTCTATACACGCGTGCATGGAGTACTCGGCTTTTTTGCAGGGAGACACATTTACGGTTACATCAACACATACATACTAAAGGGCTGCACGAATGGATTCGAAACGACCAACAAAATATTCACGGCCGTCCAATTACAGTACCTACTTGTTTCTGTCGTTTTAGAATAAGCGCAACTAGAGCACAACCATAAACAGAACCAATACAATTACTTATTCGTAGCGACAATTACATGACCTTAAAAAGATTCTGCAAATAGTGTACACTACTTGCGAATACTTCGAATATAATCGAAATATATGTATGTACATACATATTTTCATAAACACACATCCAGACGTTGTGTTCAGCCCCTGCAGGGAACTCAATAACTAGTGAGCAAAATTTCTAGTTCCGAACTAGCGAAAAGGTGTCAAAAGGGAACTAGATCAATTGTAGTTAGACCCTCACCAGTTCAGGAGGAGTGAATTGAGTGACCATTATAAGACACTTTGATTTGTATGCAATTTCGAAGTGACAAAAATTCTATGAAAATTTTTCGTTCGTTCAATTTCCGTCGGCTTTGTATATTTCTGCAATTCTCAGATGTTTAGTGAAGCGTTTCATATAAAGAGTTTTCTATTTGTATCTTAACTTGTATGAAATGAAATGTTCCACTAATTATGCTTTTCCGATCCCTCAGGCTTATTTTTAATTTTTTTATTTTATTACTTTTTAAATATTATTGTAAATTTTTATTAAATAAATAAATAAAAAATATTAGTTAAAAAAAATTAAAAAAAAAATTATGATCCACCTTGACACCTACAGGATTCGAATCCGCGCCCCTCAGATTGGAAGGCACATGCGTTAGCCAGTAGGCCATCGCGCCACTTGCATGAAGTGTGTCAAAGGCTGCACTTAAGCAGCAGGTGTAAAACTGTAGAATTTGTAGATACTTGTAGCTAGTTCAGAACTATCGAAATTGTGCCAATAAACGAACTAGTGAAAACTGTAGAATTTAGTACTAGTTCGGAACTATCGAAAATGTAGTGCAGAGGGTGACAATTGACACCGTCTAGGACATCGCCGTGTTAAATTCGCCAGTTGATAACATGCAAAAGAGATTTAGCTCCCACTAGTAGTGTCGAAAAATGCACTAGAGGCGACCTAGTTCGGAACTAGAGATTTTCCCTACAGGGAATTAACAAAAATTTTACTCAACACGAACAAACGCTATTAATTATGAAAGATGTCTGCCAGACCAACTTGGCCGAGCAGAGTACTACACGATTTCCAGATGGATTTTAGAAAGCGTTAACTGGATTTTAGAAACGACAATTGGATTTTAGAAAGAGAGAATTGGATTTTAGAAATGTCAATTGGATTTTAGAAAGGGGAAATTGGATTTTAGAAAGGTCAATTGGATTTTAGAAAAGGGAAATTGGATTTTAGAAATGTCAATTGGATTTTAGAAAGGGGAAATTGGATTTTAGAAATGTCAGTTGGATTTTCGAAAGCGTGAATTGGATTTCAGAATGTGCGTGTAAAATAAATTTTACACAGAATTTTTCGAATAGAAATTCTTTATTGCGTATGAAATTATAATGTACATATACGTAATTATATAAATTTTCGAAAATCCAATTTACGGTTTCTAAAGTCCAATTTCCCTTTTCTAAAATCCAATTGACATTTCTAAAATCCAATTTTCCCTTTCTAAAATCCAATTGACATTTCTAAAATCCAATTTCCCCTTTCTAAAATCCAATTGACATTTCCAAAATCCAATTTCCCTTTTCTAAAATCCAATTGACATTTCTAAAATCCAATTTTTCCTTTCTAAAATCCAGTTGACGCTTTCTAAAATTCATCTGGAAATGGTGTAGTCCAGAGGGTCTGAGTTTTTCTTAGAGGGGGTAAAATTTTATGGTTTTAGCTGGAGGTGCAATTACTTTATCGAAAATATCTTATAAAAAATGACCTCAAATGAAGTTTCTGAGCTCGGACAGAAGCAGAATTTAATAAGGAATTTCTTTGCGGTAGACTTTAACCCTCTAACGCCCACGCAAATGGCTGTTTTTAACCCTTGTTTGGAAACACATGTAGAAAATATCAATTAACAATGCAGATAGAGGTTTAAAATGTTCTACACCATTTCCAGTTGTATTTTAGAAAGCGTAAGTTGGATTTTAGAATTGTCAGTTGGGTTTTAGAAAGCGTCAATTGGATTTCAGAATTGTCAATTGGATTTTAGAAAGCGTCAATTGGATTTTGGAATTGTTAGTTGGATTTTAGAAAACGTCAATTGGATTTCAGAAAACGTAAATTGGATTGTAGAAAACTGAAAATTGTTAAGTTGGACCTTGTAAAGCGTCAATTGGATTTTAGAATTGTCAGTTGGATTTTCGAAAGCGTCAATTGGATTTTAGAAAGCGTCAATTGGATGCTAGAATAGTCAATTGGATTTTAGAAAGCGGCAATTGGATTTTAGAATACGTAAATTGGATTTTAGAAAGCGTCAATTGGATTTTAGAAATAGTAAATTTTTATTATTTCACACCCTATTTATTCCGAATTTTTTTCAACATAAATAAATTATTATTGATAACAGCGTAACATAAATGTAATATAACAAAAAGACGATCATGAACATGGAAATGCAGTTGAAAAGTTGTATTCAAAATGTGGGTATATATATATACCTATACGAAAAAAAAACAATACATTCATTCACCAACCCTCATGTCTTCTCTGGCAATTGCATCCGCGTAGAAACTTGCGCTGTGCTGTACTGCTCTTGCACAATCTCCTCCGGTCACTGTAGCCTTAGCGTCATCTATTAGTTTTTCAACATATTGCAGTCGTTGCTCGCATACCCCGGAGCCTACTGTTACAGGAATTTCCATATGGCTTTTTACGTAGCTTTTTACTTTAGCCCATATATTCTCGATGGGGTTTAGCATGGGACTATATGGACCCAGCCGCAAAAGTTTGGACCTTCCACTCGTATGTTCCTCGATGACAGCTCCTAAGCGCGAGTGGCATGGCGCGTTGTCGCATACAACGACCAAGTCACTGAGACTATTGCCTTGTTGCTCCCAATTGTCAAGCATATTTTTTATCCATTCAGCGCAGGTAGATGCGTTGTACGACCCTCGTTGTCTATCGACGGTCACTACGCCTGAACCTGAAATTGCTCCAATAAAATGTACGTTCGGGCCTCTGGCTGCGGGGACCTGCTGTACAGCACGACTGCCGACTTTCGACCGCCCCTTAGTATGCCTACAAAACAAATTAAAATTGGTTTCGTCGATCCAAACTACTTGCTTGCCATCTCTTATATTATTGTTAAGTTCCACGACGTAGTTAGCACGTTTCTCTTTATTCTCCACGCTGTTCATGGTAACCGGCTGCAAGTGAACAGTTTTCAGGGAATACAGCTTACCTTCGAGGTAATTGCCCACTGTAGACCGGGAGAGGACTATGCCAAAATCGCTTTGAATACGTTCACCGATTTGTTGTAACGTCAAACTGCAATTCTCTTCAAGCCACCCCAACATTACATCTACCTGGTCATTTGTTAATAATTTTGGCTTATTGCCACCTCTTGGTTTCGATTTGTTTCGTCCAGAGTTCACCCATGACCACGCCGTTTTATAGGGAATAGCCAAATTCTGGGCCAAAGTCACCCAATTTTCTCCCCTTGCAGCTACATTAACGATTCTCTCCCGGTCTTGCGATGAGGTTGTAATGTGCACTCTTCTATCACGCGCATTAATTCCAGAGTCAATGTAACAAAAGCTGTGAAAATATGATAAGTACAGTTACCCGTTATATTGCTTCGACACATAGGACAAGCTCCTTGCTCCTCTACAATTCTTTGGACACACGCGGTATGAAAAAAACGCCCACAAGGCGAAATTTTGCTTACTTCCTTGCCGCGACGCATAGAAATAAGGCAAATACCACAGTCATCTTTAACTTGCATTTTTATGTATTATAATTTTATTTTATTTGATAAAGTATGTTTATGTAGAATGATACAATGCGCTCTTGAAAATTATTATTTTATGTAAAAAAAAAATTTCTTTGACAAATATCGCATATAAAAAATTATGTTGCAAAGTACATATGTATATGTTTTTGGAATGTAAAGAGTAAATTTTCTAAAATCCAATTGACGCTTTCTAAAATCCAATTTACGTATTCTAAAATCCAATTGACTATTCTAACAACCAATTGATGCTTTCTAAAATCCAATTTACGTTTTCAAACATCCAATTGACGCTTTCTAAAATCCAACTGAGAATTCTAAAATCCAATTGACGCTTTCCAAAGTCCAACTTTACAATTTTCAGTTTTCTAAAATCCAATTTATGTTTTCTAAAATCCAATTGACGCTTTCTAAAATCCAACTGACTATTCTAAAATCCAATTGACGCTTTCTAAAATCCAATTGTCTATTCTAAAATCCAATTGACGCTTTCTAAAATCCAACTTACGGTTTCTAAAATACAACTGGAAATGGTGTAGAAAATATTCGCCATAAAATTTCACTAGGGGTCCCCTCAGACAAAATCTTTGTACAAATAACGCAAAAGATCACAGGATATAATAACCACAAATTACGCCATGAAATATGCAACAAATTTTATATGTATACATATTAGATGCATTTTTTGTTCTTTAGATCCTCCCTCCGCACAGTGGGGGCACCTCCATACAAACGCGGCCAAAAATAGTAATAATTAAGCTAGAATCTTGAAACTCGGAACTTAAGCTTTTTTGGTTGTAATTAGTAAACTGTGAAAATTTGAACAAAATCCACCCACAAATACGCCCACCTCCCATATAACGGTATTTTTGAAATTTCAGAATTTTCCTAACTATTATAGCTAAAATGCTCGATTTTGATTAGTGTATACATTTTTGAAATATAAATCAAATGCAGTAATCATTTTGGAAAAGGGGTAAAGCACCACCGTTTTTAAATTAAAAATATATGTACTTTTAAGTATTTTGTAAGCATTTATCATAAAATTTTCCTACAAAAAAAACGCATTTCAAAAAAATGTTATACCATAAATGAAATTACACTTTTCTAAAGGATTTCAGTGTGCTAAATCTGAATCTGGAGTCAGATTTTCCAAATTGGTTCTAGTTTCTGAGATATTCATGCCCAAATTGGCAAAAAACACGTTTTTTGGCTCTATTCACTGCTTAATATCTTTTATGTAATTACTTTCCACTCAAATTCGATTAAACCAGTTGAAAGCATAATCATTATCCTTGAAAACAGCGTTTAGTTTCTTCGAATATCTTTATTAGAATTGAAAATATCGATATTTAAGTTTCACCATTTTGACGAATATTACCCATACAAAAAAATTTAAACTTTTTGAAGCATACTTCTGGGCACTTTGTATGGGAAAAATGTACGAAAACTCAAAAAACACCTTCCATAAAAATATTCATAAAACAAAATGGAGCAAACGAATTTTTACGATTTTTCCTCCTGTTTATAAAAGACATTTAGGACTATGAAATATTAAAAAATTGAGGAGGTCATATTTTTTGTTTTTTTTTAATTTCGTTTTAAAGTTTCACAATTTTTACACATTTTTTTTTATATTCCAAAAGAAAAAAGCTGACAAAGATATGAATTAGCGCTGATAAAAAAGATTACCTCATAATTTGAAAGTATGCACCATTTACTGCAAGACGATAAAGAAATATTCGATTATTCGCCTAAATATAAACGTTTTTCATAATGTCAAAACTAACATAATTAATGCGTTTACAAAAACGCAGTTTTAGGCCAATGGGAAAAAAATTATAAAAGCAAATGGAGCGGGTGGATTTTTAAAATGAAAATGCAGTTTGATTAAGAATATATTATTTCAAATCATAAAAAAAATTTGAGGAGGTGATATTTTTTGTTTTTTTAATTTTTTTTATTCAAAGTCGAGAAAAATTTTTTTCTTATCGACATTTTTTGTCAATTTTTGTAAATTCATATAAATTCAATAGTGAACGGTATTTACAACTACGTTATAATTTCTGAAAGAGAAAATCATTATCTATGTAATGATGTATTACTCGAGTTCGTATGTTAACAATTAAATGAGATAGAGCATTTTGTATGAGGTGTGTTCATTGAGAAAAAAAAGAAGCTATTTTTTGCTCAACTGTGGGCACCCTGTACGGCCAAACGAAAAGGGACTCAAAAATTTTTATATAAGCTTTTTTATTACAATTTGATGTATCTGTCGATATCTATATAAAAAAATTGTTTTACTCATACTTTAATTTTGAATTTATTTTTGGCCGCTATCACCCATTGTGCTCCGGCACCGGAATATGAAAATATGGTGTCGTAGAGTAAGTTAATTAAAAAAAAAATCAATTTTACAAAAACTGAGTGGGGCTACTCGAAAAAACGCGCCATTTTCAGGAATTTCAAGGCACGATTAGATTTATGTATGAAAAAACTATGATTTTGCATAACAATAAAAAATTGATATCTACCTATACGTAGAGTTAACCGCTAAAGCGAATAGCGCATTCAGTAAAAGCTAACTTTATTGGCAAATGCAATGGAAGTTTAATAATTTTGTATAACATAATGAAAAGACAAAAATTTTTACATATGTATGTATGTATGTACATATATGTACAAAAAAATAATATGTAATTTTTATTGGAGCAATTTTTGCCAAACATATATCTTGTATACGGTATGTATGTACGTAGATATATATATATCTATTTTTATTATGTAGTTTTACATATGTTTCATAAGTTGTACATAAAAAATAAAACTGAAAAAGTAGACACCAACGCGGTTTTATATTTGGGAGCTTTCAGTAGCATTTTTTTCATATGAGTAGTAGTCCACTCTCAAAAGTGAATTTTTCATGTTCAGCCACAAATTAGAAAAAACCACTAGGGCCTCAAGCTCTATTTTATTTGAGTATTTTTTTGTTATTACCTGAAAGCTTAGTCCATAAGGAATTTAAGGACATAAAAAATTAAACCGCAATGTGTCAGATTTTTGCAAATTCAATGTTTAATATTTCACATATATAGCCAGTTTTGAGACAGTATTTTTTCACATAGTTTTGAAATTGAAACGCATAATAATTACAGTGAATAGAGAAACTAAAATAGTAAATACTAAATTTTGTCCGCGGCCTTTTGGCGATTCTACTGAACCGATTTTAAAAGTTAGATCATCATTAGAAAGGGAATTCCCGAGAATAGGTCCATTTTGATTTTTATTAAAATCGGTTGGAAAATACGTGTACAATCGCCGTTGGAAAATTTCCGTGTAATTGTTGTTGCAGAAAATTCCTATGTTATTGTTATTGCAAAACACAACCACTGTCAAAACTTTACCTATATTATTTTTATAATATTTTTTTGTTGTCTGCTTTTAGGCGTAATAAATGGGCTGTGTCCAAACTAAAACAAAAAAAAAACAATGTCATTCAAACTAAAGTAAAAAAATAATTTTGTATGAAAAACTTTAATAAATTAAAAATGGAAAAGGGTTGTGCTTGAACTACAAATGGGTTTTGAATCAAATAAAGATTAATACAAGATATCATTCTGGAGTAGCTAAACTACTAGAAAACTGTCGATTCTCGATAGTAGCGGGAACTCCTAGTATTCATAGATAAATATTTAAACTCTTGTCACTTTCGTCGTTATTCATTACAGTAACTACCTTAGACAAATGGCTATATGTGCAACAGTGTATAGGTTAGTTTTAATAAAACTTACGGTTGTTTTAATAGGAATATATGCTTTTATGTTTCATTTTTATTAAAGTAAACTATATAAATACAAATTTTTTAATAACTACATTTTAACTAGAAAAAAAAAAAAACATATTTCCTTCATAGAAAGTGGCTATATGTGCAAAATTTTCTTTACATCATTTTATATAAATTTATTTAAATTTAAGAAAAGTATGTATTAAATTAATATGAAATAGTGCTTCCCCTGTTGTGTTCTACCAGTCTTAGTCTCCGGTGTATTGAACTGGCCAAGTTTTTAAGGGCAGATAAGTAAATTTTTCCCATTTCGTGGCAATGGGTGGTTTCAAGTCCATAAATGTGTTATATTGGTTTGTTAGAGCGAAAATTATGGCTGGTATTATACCCCAAAGGTCCTCCATCAGGTTAAAGCCTGGTCTGAAGGCTGGCCATTGCATTGAAGGCATATTGTCCGATTCAAAAAAAGTTTCGTTGCCCGTGCGACATGAACGGGCACATTATCCTGCTCATAAATCCAACCGTCACCATGGTAGACCTCTTCAAATGGAATCATTTCAGTATACAGTAGCTCTATATATGATTATCTATACATTCGGCTCGCTAAGAAGCATATGTGGGACTTGCCTGAAGCACTTAAGGCAGCCTATAACATAAGGGTGCCACCACCATGGATTCGTTCGAAGTAAGTCTATGGTGGATGTCGCGTATCCGTCCAATATTTGTGGTAAATGTCTGGACCATTAAGATTAAACTTCATTTTGTCATTACAAATTACATTTTCAAATTCTATGTCCCAAAATTGGTATTTTTGTAAAAGGCGATTCGGACATTTTTGTGGTGCTTAGTTAGACGAGGTTTAGATACCTTTGATTGATATTGAAGCTGCAAGTCGTGGGTCAGAATTTGTTGGAAACGCTACCTGGTAACATTAAGATTTAATTCGGTTTTAATTTTGATGCATGTCCTGTGTAACTAATGGCCGAATTCGGCGTTTAGTTCGCTCGACAATGATAGTTTTTGGATCGGTCCGTCTGCAAATTGCATAGTCCAGGCAACTTTTCGAAAAATTTGAAATGGTGGTACGGTGTCGGTTTGTAGCAGACGCTATATGACCGATTCTCATCCCGCCTTCATGCATTCCCCTGATCCTATCCTGCTCCTCAATAGAAATATCTGTTCCCCGCGCGATTATTAACTAATAAGTAATAGTTTCAATTTAAAATGTGCAACGTATTGGGTTTTATGTCGACAAAATGCGTTATTTTTCAGTTACAGGCACTTGGATAGCTACGACTCCGTCTTCAAAGTCATTTCAGAGCAATAAAACATTATGCGCATATACACACACAAAGTTTTGTATTCTGCATATGTTCGCTCGAGATTAGAGTATGTTGCTTTTACTTGGAGGCCGTATAATAGAACTGCATCTAATCGCATTGAACGGGTGCAAAAAGTGTTTCTTCGTTTTGCCCTCCGACATTTAAATTTCTCTCTGCCTATGCCTTCCTATCACTCTCGTTGCCTTCTTATTAATCTGGATACTCTTGTAAGTAGGAGATCTTTTATATCGTGTTCTTTTATTATCAACATCCTATCTGGCTCTATTGATTGCCCGTTGCTCTTGGAAAAAGTTCTGATTAATGTTCCATTTAGATATTTACGCCATTCTGAATTTTTAATTGGCTTCTCAAGAACCAACTATGGCATTAATGCGCCTCTTAATAGAGCCTACGGTGAACTTAACGCGTTTTTAAATGCTTACGATGTTGACCTTATAAATCCCGCTGGTAGCTTGTATATCTTTCTGCGAATATTCTTCTCGCGCACACATCGCTAATATCTAATATTCTATTACTTCTTTTAATTTAGCTGTAAGATTATCTATTAATTCTATTGTATGTCTAGCCGGTAAGAATATATTAGGGGTATTCGCTATCCATAGCATAACCGTAGAACGTAGCACGGATTGCAAAGTTTTACAACGCACAACAACAAAATACAGGCGAACAGAAATATGCTAGACCTCAAAAATATGCTACAGCAAAACCTATGTATATTTATTTGCTATGAAGTGTAGGAAATTAATTGCGACCCTGCGTCAGCTGACATTTGCCAATTGCTAATTTCAATTTCAATTTAAGCATCCAAATTTTGCTTTAAATGTTATGTTTTGTGTGTATTTATTAAATTTACTAAAATAAAATGATTTATTTATTAAAAAGTGAGTGATGAATGCGTCCGCTTGGCAAAAAAGAAAGGCTGCTTCTTAAAATTTCCTACGACTGTGCAATAGGGTGCTCTCTATGTGTAGCATATTTTGGTCTAGGATATTTGCAATCCGTGCTATCTTGCTATCGTGCTATGGATAGCGAATACCCCTATTGTATTCAAAGGCTGGAAAATAAACAAACAAACATACATATGTATGCTTATATTATGGCGGAGGCGGTACAAGAGCAGCGCATTTCGGCAATCTAACCTTTGACGTAATATGATTTTGACATTACCCTGCAAAAAATTCGATTAATCCGGGACGTGTCCGGGATCAATCGCAAGGGAGCATGCGACTAATACAATTTTACATCCCTTTATATGGAGTGAATTGATCGCATTTGTTCGAGCATGTCCTATGAAGAGACTAATTGTTCAACTTGTATACCCGAACGGGTACAAATGTAGATCAATCGCTTACATCCCCAACGGGTACAAATGTAGATCAATCGCTTCCAGCACGAACGGGTACAAATGTAGATTTTTCCAAGATGTTCGCTAAGGCAATTTTTAATAACAATCTTTAAAAAATTGTAAATGTTCATGCATATATAAATAAAGATTATATAATAGGGGTATTCGCTATCCCTAGCAAGGTAGTAAGATAGCACGGATTGCAAATATCCTAGACCAAAATATGCTACACATCGAGAGCACCCCATTGCACAGTCGTAGGAAATTTTAAGAAGCAGCTTTTCTTTTTAGCCAAAGGGACGCGTTCATCACTCACTTTTTAATAAATAAATCATTTTATTTTAGTAAATTTAATAAATACACATAAAAAATAACATTTTAAGCAAAATTCGAATGCTCAAATAGAAATTGAAATTAGCAATTGGCAAATGTCAGCTGACGCAGGGTCGCAATTAATTTCCTACACTTCATAGCAAATAAATATACATAGGTTTTGGTGTAGCATATTTTTGAGGCTAGCATATTTTTGTGCGGGTGTATTTTGTTGTTGTGCGTTGTAAAACTTTGCAATCCGTGCAATCCGTGCTACGTGCTAGGGTTATGCTATGGATAGCGAATACTTACCCCTAATGTTTTACTTTTGAAAAAAATCTCAATAAATAAATAAAAAAAATTGTAAGTTTTGAGTATGCATTATATGAGCGTAATGTAAAGGATTTTTTTATAGAATATTTTAGGCAACATTTTGTTAAAATTATTATTCATCATTGTTATTAAAAGAAAGGGTGTTCAATTCGTTTTACCGGTTGTTCTACAATTTTTTAAATACATTGCATATTTTTGTAAAATTTCTACATTTAAGGAATCTAGATTTGTACCCGTTCGGAATGAAAGCGATTAACCTACATTTATACCCGTTCGGGATGAAAGCGATTAATCTACATTTATACCCGTTAGGGAACAATTGGTCTACAATTAGTCTACATTTATACCCGTACGAGAACAATCGGGGACTAATTGTGGACCGATTGGTCTCGAAAGAGATCAATCCGGGACAAATATCTTTCGGTATTAATCGCACATTTTTTTGCAGGGTAGGATCACAAATTTAAAAAACAAAATACATACATGAAAAATGTGTGTGCAAATGTATGTATAAATGTTTAGCTGTCGCCACCTATATTATTCCGACATGTCTTATACCCAGAGACGAAAAATAACTCAACCCTATGGGGAGTATTAAAGAAGACGATGCGGGATAAAAAATTGAAAAATAAGCAAGAGCTATGGAAAAATAATAAAACAAGCTTGGTACTTAATGCCAGTTAGTTGAAAATTGCGCTGATTTGGTCAACCCTATGCCACGAAGATGTAATGAAGTTATAAAAAATAAAGGAGCTTCAACTAAATATTAGTTTAAATCCAGCTGTGGCAGCAATATTGTAGTTTATTAGAAAAACAATCGAATTTAAAGTTTGTCCCTATTATTATTTCCATCTTAAATTATAAATTTCATTATTTTTGTCTATAAAAATTAAATTATCATACAAAAACCACCCAAGTTTCATTGAAGCATGTCCTCTCCGTGTAAACATCAATATATGGTACACAGTAAAAATTTTAGTTTAATTTTAATACCATTTTGGTATTTATATATAACAATGCCAAAAAGCATAAAATTAAAACCATTCTGGTTTAAAAAAAAGAAGAGAATATTGAGAGACAGAAATTATTCTTGGTGTCAAATTAATACTTTCTTGGAATTAAATCAAAATCAAATTTTGATTATTTTTAGAACATTTCTGGTATTAAAAATAGTTGAAATGGTATAAGATCAATCCGAAAATTTGCATAAATTCTATACTTTTATGGAATTAAATCAAAACCAAATTTTGATTACTTTTAGAATATTTCTGGTATTAAAAATAGTTGAAATGGTATAAGATCAATCCGAAAATTGGCATAAATTCTATACTTTTATGGAATTAAATCAAAACCAAATTTTGATTACTTTTAGAATATTTCTGGTATTAAAAATAGTTGAAATGGTATTAGATCAATCCGAAAATTGGAATAAATTATATACTTTTACATATGATTTCCAGTGGATACACTGCTCAACAAGTTAACAATCCCGGAAATAAACCTATATCCCATAGATTAACGAGAAATGGATTAAATGCTAATATTCTGTATATTAGGGATGGCTTGCTTGAACAGTGTAGAAATTTACGAACGTAATGCTGAAAATAAAATAAAATAAAATAGAATTTTCGGTGAAGAAATATGTACATATGTATATATGTTCATTTTATTTAAAATAATATAATATGTATTATAATATTACAATTAGACTATAATTATATATACATATTATATACTATTAATACCTACAATAGTTTATTTTATTAATTCACAGGTTATTAATACAAACATTTTAGAGTTAATGAAATGCGAATAAAATCGTTAATTTAATTTTAAGGACAACCCTAATGTACATACATATATTTACAATGTACATATCTATCAACATTATGTTATTATGCATATATTACGAGTGTTGAATCATATAAATATATTGGAAAATATTCTAAAACGTTGAAATGAGTTGCAATAAAGTTCTTTCTTGCTGTTAACGTCTCCCGCAATTTCTGTTGCACCAAATTAAGGTTATCTCCCACAGTGCAGTTTTGGAAAAATCGAAGATCTTCTTCCGAAATTACCACTTCATCAATTTGGCTTTCGACCTCTGACGCCTTACGTTTTTTGCTGCCACAGCCGTTAAGTTTTGTAAGTTTTGTGTTTATATTTTTTAACTTTGCAGCTATAAAACCGGAATTGGTATCGGGATTGTAGAATAAATCCTGAAATTGTAAACAAGTTTAATTGAGATAAGTTGGTATATTTCTTTAATACCCGCGGGGTAATTCCCACACAGATCGAAACCCCTGTTCCCTGAGGTCAAGTTAATGAAATCCCGAAAAACAAAATCCAAAAACACATAATCCAGAAATACACAATCTACGTTCGACCAAATCCAGACCAATCAAAATCCAGACACTACAAAATCCAGACAAAAAAATCCCGATTTTTTTTTAAACTATTTTTATATTTGTCTGGATTTCTTTCACGTTTAATAAGCATCATCTTCTTCTTCTTATTTTTATTCTTCTTCATCATAATCGTCATCATCATCATTCTTCTTCTTCTTTTTATTATTTTTCTTCTTCTTCTTCTTATTTTTTATTCTTCTTCATCATAATCGTCATCATCATCATTCTTCTTCTTCTTCTTCTTTTCTTCTTCTTCTTCTTCTTCTTCTTCTTCTTCTTCTTCTACTTCTTCTTATTATTCCTCCTCCTCCTCTTCTTCTTCTTTTTCCTATTATTCTTCTTCTTCTTCTTCTTATTTTTTATTATTCTTCTTCTTATTACTTTTCTTCTTCTTCTTCTTCTTCATCTTCTTTTTATTATTCTTCTTCTTATTTTTATTCTTGTTAATCATCATCATCATCCTCATTCTTCTTCTTCCTCTTCTTCTTCTTCTGCATCATCATCATCATCGTCATCATCCTCATTCTTCTTCTTATTTTTATTCTTATTCTTATTGCAATACACAGGAATATATTTTTATAATTTCTGTGTATGTATGTATTTAAAATGACAATAAAAAGAACTTGACCTCAAGGAGCAAAAAGGTTTGAGGGTTCCGTGTGGGAATTTTCCACCACCAGATAACAGCCCTCAATTTATGTCAGTGTTATTAAAAATTATTAAAAAATTAAAACTTACAATCCCTCCAAATTTGCTGTCAGAAACTTTAAAAGCTGGAAAAAGATTTATTAGCGATTGTGCCAATGCGATTTTTTCTGCACGCTTTGGATGGTTGCCACAATGTTGGCGTAAAAAATTTGTTGATTCGCGCACTAACGAACGACGGGAATTATCACATAAATTGTTTGTTTTTTGGTATTCCTCTATAATACCAACAAAATCTCCGCTTCTGATGTACTTTTCCAACTCCTGTTCAAATTTATTGGTTACAAGAAATCTTTCATATTATTTGCACACTTACCTTGTGATTTAAAATAGGTGATAATTGGGTGGGCTGCTCCCTTGTGGAATTATCGCAAATTACTTTCAATATATGATTACTTTCAGATATGATTCCTTCAATATTTTTAAACAAATGCGCCGAGTATATTTACCAGCCATTATCCACACTATTTAATCTGTCTTTGAAGTCAGGAATTTTCCCAAAAGCGTGGAAAGAATCTTTTATTATTCCTCTACATAAATCTGGAAGTAGATCTTCCATCGAAAACTATCGCGGCATAGCAAAGCTTTCGGCTATCCCAAAGTTATTTGAGGCTATTGTCACCAATTGTCTAAATCATTCCATTTCCTCATCAATAGTAAGTTCGCAGCATGGTTTCTGTAGAGGCAAATCAACTGTTACCAACTTACTAGAATTTACAACTCATGTCTCTAACGGTTTTAGGAATAATGCTAACACCGATGTAATTTATACTGACTTCAGCAAAGCCTTCGACAAGGTCAATCACGCGTTACTTATCCATAAACTTGATCTTCTTGGTTTTCAACCTATTCTGTTAAAATGGATTGCGTCATATGTCACTAATAGAACACAAAGAGTTGTTTTTAAAAATGCTTTTTCCAACATCATTAACGTATCTTCAGGAGTTCCACAAGGCAGCCATCTTGGTCCGACTCTGTTTTTGCTGTTTATAAACGACATTTCTTATGCTATTTGTAACTCAAAACTTCTCATGTATGCCGATGATGTGAAACTTTTCAAGTCTTACTCTTCTTTGGAGGAAAGATCTGCCCTACAAAATGATTTAGATTGCTTCGCTACGTGGTGCAATATTAATCTTATGCCACTCAATCTTAGTAAATGTAAATTTATGAGCTTTTCACGGAAGATCCTTCAACCTGCGTCTTACACAATTAATAACTATAGTTTGGAACAGGTTTACGATTTTGTTGACCTAGGAATAAGATTTGATAGTAAGCTCCACTTTAACCTGCATATTAATGCTACAGTAAACAAAGCTAAAAGTATCCTAGCATTTGTAAAACGTTGGTCTAAGGAATTTAATGACCCTTACGTAACTAAAGCCCTGTTTACAACATTAGTACGACCTATACTAGAATACGCTTCAATAATCTGGAGTCCGCAATATCAAGTTCATTCCGATAGACTGGAATCAATTCAAAAACAGTTCTTACTTTTTGCGTTAAGGAACTTTCATTGGGACCCACGGACAAATCTTCCCTCGTACACTAGTCGCTTGAAGCTTATTAATCTTCCAACCTTATCAAGCCGCATGGAAATGTTAGGTGTAATATTTCTGGTTAAACTACTGAAAGGATCCATAAGCAGTCAATTTCTCCTATCCGAAATAAACTTAAATGTTCCTATTCGACCATCAAGACATTTTCAACCTATCTTTTTAAAGCAGTGTAGAACTAATTTTGAATTACACGAACCACTTCGTTGCTTATGTAAATCTTTTAATGATTATTCTACTCATTTCGATATATCAGACTCTATTTATCTGATAAGAAAAATTCTGTTGTGCGCTCTTAACAAGTGACAACAAATCTCTCGCTCTAATTGACTATTCTATTTTTGTCTATTACTTTTATTTGTAGTTTTATATTTTATTCTATGTACATATGTATATCCAGCTGATGGAATTATATTTTCTGTAGCTGAGCAGTATAAGTTCTCGACGTTTAATAAACTTCTACCACTCAACACCTTGGCCAAATTTTATTTTAAAATATCCGTACGTCATGCGGATGCGCCCCTCGTGCGGTTGGGTGGGTGGAGGGAAATCGTTGGGTTTATTATTATTATTATTATAAAAAACAGCTGCAGCTGTGGTACTGGCAAATAATTTCTTGTAAATTATCCAACGAAATTTCGGCACCGTCGCGGTCTTGTAGCGATATTGAGGAATCCACGGAGACTCCCAACTGACTTATGACTGGAAAAATAAACAAAATTTACCCTGTTAATATTTACACACATGCATACACAGTTAATCTGTTTTACTTACTTGATAAAATTGTTTCATCAGGCTTGAAAAACTCGCTATGTGGGTCATTTATCTTAATAAATGTGGTTTCTCCTTAGTATTTTACTTTTAGAAACATTTTGAAAAAATTTATTTTGGCAACTGATGTATCTATGTAAGTGTTTTTTTTTCTAATATTTTGGTTGGTTTTGATTTAAAACCAAAAATACTTTGATGGAAATATAATTGAGAAAGAGAAAGTTTTTTATACTTTTTAGGATTTGTTTTTAAACCATAAATGATTAAACTTCTTTAGAGAGAATTTTAATACTTTTCAAGACTTTATTTTGAAACTATTTTGGAATAAATAAAATTGTAAAACTTCTCATAGTTTTAAAATAAGACTTTTTAGCATTAAAATTCAAATTTAATTCCAAGAATGATTAAATCAAGTACCAAATGATATTAGAATTAAACTATCATTTTTTACTGTGTAATTATTATTTGGTGTTAAAATTAAAAAAAATGGAGAATTTCAGAATTTTTGTCATGTCCCATTATCTTTTCCAACACTGTACGTATGTAGTTAAAAGTCAACTACTTGTAGCAATTGATTTTTTTCCTTCCAGCAGGGCTATTACTACACAGAATGAATTGAAAACGGAATTACAATTCCGGACTGCAAAAAGGAATTGGAATAAAAAAAAAAATAATTCACCATTCCGAAAAAGGAATTACGAGTAAGGGCTGAATTCCAAAAACGCAATTTCAGGAATGGGAATTGCATGGAATGCATCCCGAAAGGTTTACTGGAGAAGGAAAAAAAATGTGAAACGATATGAATTTTATTTAATTTTTTTTTTAAATACAATTCACAGCAAGAGGTGGAACGTGGTACGGTTCATTTTTTTTTTGGTCCGTATAAGGCGAGAAGGCATGATGTAGGTACATATCTTAAAAAAGAAAAAGCCCGAGTGAACCTTTTCTCTTTATTAAAGGAGAGCGGTCTACCAAGAAATCATTAACCGACTGTAAACATTTCATAAATCGTAGTTGGGTTCTTAGGGAGTCGAAAATTCTGTATTTTAATTTTCTTCCCACGAAAACGTTTACTTTGAATAGACGGTTGGATATAGTGTAGAGCTAAACGACAATTAAAACAACACAGATGTAAACTTCATAGACTTGTAGGTATAAGGAGTCGGGTATGTTCTATTTTCAAATTAACGAAGGCATATTCAGCAGCGTCTATTGCAACCTTCGCCGCACTTCGGCATCTCAAACACGCTTTAATGGTCCATCGTCCATCGCTATCATGTTGCACAAATGATACAATTATAGAACACGTTTTAATGAGTTTCTGAGGATACCAAAAAAATTTTTATTTCTCAGATCTAAAGACAAACAATAACATTTTGCTTAAAACATTTCTAATGCCCCTTGGGTCGGAGACTGGCCCTTTCGTAGAAATACAGATAATTATAATTCCACCCAACTTACTTTGTGTTAACTTACCAGAGAAACGATATATGTACGTTTTTCGTTATACAATTATGTACATATCTATGTACATATGCGAAATACTTTATTTAATAGTGCATTAAAGACATTTGTAATGCTAAACTTACAAATACATTTTTTAATAACTATGCCTAAACTTACTAGCATTCTGTTTTATTTGTTTCAATTGTTCATGCGCATTTATTCGCTTTATAATTTTTTCTTTTGTTCTTATTTCTAAAGAAAACTTAAACTAAATTCCAAAACAAAACAAATTTTTACATTTGGCAGATATTTAATTTACCATTCAGTCCTTGCAAATACTCGTACGGTATATACAATAAGTAATTATTCATTTATTTTTTTATTCAAAATGCTTTAATGCGTTTTTTAATATTATTTTTATATAAGACCGTTCATTTCAGTGCATTTTCAGAAAAAACAGATGTTTGCACTTATACTTAACTCCATACATAAGTATGTATGTACATATATGTACATAACTTATTGCATACGCAGTTGTTTTTAATGTTTTTTTAGAAATATCGTCAGAAATTTTATTTATATTTTTCTCTAGTATTTCAGTTTACGTCTAAATATCATATAGTGTCAAAAGTTATGTATGTACGTACATATGTATTTATGTATATATATATCGTCGTACCACGAGAAAACGTAACACTCGAAAATTTTTACACACAATTTATTGGTAAGGCTGTGTGCCAATCGGTAGAAAAAATTAAATTTTGACATAAGGGAGTAAAATTTTGGCAGTATTCGTGGTCAATTCTAGTGTCATAATTTTACCTAGCTCAATGGGCTAGGTAAAATTTTGACATTTTGTAATTATATCAGATCATTACATGAATACATTTCTTCTGTATCCATCAATATTGCCATCAACAATTATATTCATTTTACGTTTTAAAATGTATCGTTGTCCGTTTTCGCCCAAAAGTTTATCTTGGTAACTGTCAAAATTTTCTATTCCGTTTGGCACAGCAAAATTGTGTTTTTTTTCTCAACATGGTAAAATTTTCTACTAGAGATGAGAGAAACTGCGATTTTTCGATATCTGTGATTTCGGTGATTGCTATTTTTAAATCACTGCGATTTTAAACTGCTATTGCGATTGCATGGACTGCTATAAAATCATCAGTTACCGGTAGAGATTAATTTTGCGTTTTCTGAGCGATATAACCTGTCTTCATTTTATGTTAACAAAATGATAGCAATAACAATGTATTCCGCAGTAATTTCGCTGTTTGTAAAAATTTTTCAAAGATAAATTGTAAATTCAATAATTTTTTTTTTCTTATATTTCTATATACGTATGTGGTCTGCTCAAAAGTATAAACAAAAAGAAATTTATAATGCTTTTGCGATTGCGATTCACATAGGTGAACTGCTTACTTGGTACATCGATAGCAGTTCCCAATAAGTAGTGAACTGCTATTTTGAAAAAGTGATCGCAATTGCGATTTGCGATTTTTTATTCACAGTGAAAAAATCACCGTTTGCGATATATCGCTCATCACTATTTTCTACCTCATTTTCCCATAGAGAAAAATGTTACCGATTGGCACACAGCCTAAGAAATGTATGCAGCGTTGCCACTTTGGTTACTTTTTACCAAAATTGGTTACAATTTTTTCGATTGGTTACGTGGTTACTTTCGGCCGATTTTGGTTACATTCAAGGTCGATGTATTCAGTACACCATGGTTACATTCAATTTTTAGGAATACGTTTGTAATTTTTCCAAACTATAAAATTGTTATCCAAATTATTTTATTGTATTTTTTTTTTATAAAATTCCAAATAATTTATTGTTGGGGGTAAATGGAAAAAATTCAACAACTATTTCCAGCGAATGTTGAGTGTAAAGCTGTTTCAGGAAAATGAATAAGGCAAAAGTGAGAAAAATTCAACAGCTTTCACAGAGCAGAGATGTTAAGTAATGCAGTACTTTGTGACTGCACAGTCTTTTGATTGGGGTCAAAATTACTGCTATTCATTTTTTGTCAGTCATGACTGGGAATTAAAAAAGTAAGCCTTCATTCTGACTGGTAAATTTTAACTGTGCAGTCACCTGGCTGCAATCCACCCCATTACTGCAATCATTTGATTGCAGTCATGAAATGATTGCAGCTACAGTCTTTTGCCATTATTCTCATAGGGGTTACTAGGTTTTTAAAGATTCGATCCCTAAGTTTGAGACACCAATCTCTTTGGCATGTGAGGAGGGTTCCTACTTTATAATTGTATTAACCCTACATGCGCAATTGTAGTCACTTCCACCCAGTACTGAGTTTATACCACCTTAATGTAACGTTTTTTGCCAGCATGTTAAGCGTCGTCAATAAGCATTCATTTTTTTCAAAGGAGGTATTTCGATTGATTCAGTAGAACCGCAAATAAAACACATTTAACATTCCGAGGAATATAAGTTTTTCGCTTCCTGTGGTCTTTTACATGTGGTCCATTTTACAAAGATTTTTTTCTGAGGATACCCATAATGAAATTTTAAGGCGAATAATTTTCTAGAACATTTCAGTCCTCTAGCGACCTTAAAAATACTATTTCCTGACTGTATAAAAAGGGGTCAAAATAACCCTTTCTTAGGGGTGCTAGATGGTTAAAATGTTCTAGAAAATTATTCGGTATAAAATTTCAGGAGACTCTTCAGAAAAAAACTTTATAAAATTAACCTAGAAACCACAGGAAGCGAAAAACGCATATTCCTCGGAACGTTAAATGTGTTTTATTTGCGGTTCTACGGCATCGATCGAAATACTTCTTTCGCAAAAGGTTAATGTTTTTTGACGACGCTTAACATGCCTGCAAAAAAAAGTTAAATTAAGGTGGTATAAACTATCTACTGGGTGGAAGTGACCCCAATGGCGCACACAGGGTTAATACAATTATAAAGTAGGAACCTTCCATAAAACCGAAGATATAAAAAATTGAATTTTAGCGACATTTAGCGGGGTCCAAACAAAATTTTCCGGAAATGTTTTCGATAAAGATATCATATGGGGGCGTACGGCGAACTTTTTTTTTCTCGATACGCTCTAGTGTACATATCGCTAGCTTAGAGTGCAAATTGCGTAAGTCCTTTTTTTCAAACTTTGTAGGAGAGACAAAAACAAAAAAAAACAAAAATTTCGAAATGAAAAAAGGTTCTGTTCATGTAAATATTTTGGACTTACACAATTTTCTTCGCTTTTTCGACTTACACAATTTGCTGAATAACAACGAGTAGAAATATGAAAAGAGTCACCGACTTGTTTAGCGCGGTGCGTATTTGATTTTTCTAGCATTGTACATAAAAATACACTTTTTCATAAAAATGGACTTACACAGTTTGCACTCTAAGCTAGCAATAACTATGTATTTCAAAGATTTTATAAACTGACCATTTTAGGCATATGCAAAATGACTGCTTAAAAAATATCGCCAGTCATCAATGAATGAAAAAAATGAATGGTCAGTCGTACTTGCCAAAAATACTGGGGACTTCAAATTTTAAATCATCAGTCAAAAAAAAAGACTGAAAGGCTGCATTCAAGACTTCAAGAAAAAGAATGGGACTTCAAGGGCTGAAAGTCACGATGATTGCAATACTTAACATCTCTGTCACAGAGTCTCAGTGGTCAAGCGTGTAAAAGAGTTCGGACACTGCGGCTGAAGATGGAATGTATCACGGGTCGACGTGAGGAGCATCCACTTCCGAAAATGATGCTAATGATCGAAAATGGTTTCTTCGTGAAATAGCTATACTCAAGCTTCGCTGGGAATAGTTGCTGAAATTTTTCCATTTACCCCCAACAATAAAAAATTAAATTAAATAATTTTCGTGCTAAGCACTAAAAAGCTTTTAAGTCCAAATAATTTATTTGACAGGAGCCAGCGACCACATTAGAAATAAATCTATTCTGGCGAATTTTCGTCGGGCGATTTTCGTCAGCTTTTTGGCTCTGTTCATTCTCATACCTGGCAGTGTTTTTAAATGTTGATAGAACGCTACGACGGGCGATATTTCGCTCAACGTCGAATCTGTTTAAGGCTTAAATATGTAAAATAATTGATATATTTTAGTTTTTGTTAACCGTATATATTGTTTTGCTACCAAATAAATAGCCCTAACGTTAATGGGACATATGCCTATATTATTAATTTATTTTGGTTACTTGTTTCTAGTTTTGGTTACTTTTATTTTGTATTTTCGTAAATTTAAAATTGTTTAAGTGGCAACGCTGAATGTCATAGTTGTGTGTGTTTTTTTAAATTATTTAAAAACCCGACCATTGCGCACATTGCTGCACTTTTCAGTTTTTTTATAAAACTTGATGATTTAGAAGTTTTTTTTTTATTAAAAAACTGAAAAAGGTGCTTCGGTAAATTTTGATGACACAAGACTAAATATAAATGATGTATGTATGTATGTACAGTAGGCATATGACATTTTTTTGAATAAAAAAATACCTATCATTAGGGGATGAGAAATATTAAAAAAACAGCAAAAATCATGTTTTTGTAAATATTTATTACAAAAACCTCACGCAGGAAACGGTATTAGTACACTGAAAAATAACACTTTATTCATATTTATTATTAATTCAAATATTTATTTAAATTTAAAACATAACTGTATGTGTTGTCAATAGTGACTTAAGATCCTATGAATTTAAAGAAATAAACTTTAAATTTAAAGTACGAGGAGTTTTGTAGACATAATATATGTATATCCCCAACCGCCGTTATTGCCCGCTCTGCACATATGTATACTACTACGCTGTTGATTAGTAATGGCGGAGTCCTCTATCACCCAATGTCTTAAAAAACTGGTATGGGGTTTTTTAAACTGAACGAGCAATCCTTCCAAGGATGCAAAATCATCTTTACGAAATCGATGGTCAGAAAACCAAACATCATACCATGCACCGCATATGAATCTGCATACTGGCAGCAATTTATCTTTAAAGTTCGGCATGAGAATGAAAGATAAAATAGCAAGTATCACCCTTGAATTCCAAAGAGTGTTACTTAAAGGCGGCAATAGTTAGTTTGAATTGTATTTATGGAAACTCTTTGAATTCCTCGTAATATCTGAACGTTTTTCCCAGCTCAAATAAATATTGCATATGGTCCCGCTATTATTATATTGAAGTATATATTAGTACCGTAAGATATAATATCATTTGTAGTACAACAATTATATAAATAAAATATATGGTACAAAAGATGGTATTATAATATTATTACAAAAAAAAAAAAAACATACATATGTATATAAATAATGGCAAATATTACAATAAACACATTAAGACATAACTTTAACAGTAGTTAACAAAAATTGACAATGTGAATTTTGTATGAGCTATTGGCCAGTTTATAATTAAGGAAAATTGAAAAAATTTTTTGGTAGAAGTTATGGATCCATTTCGGAGACCACCACATCCCCTCATCAGACTTCTTCCAGCGGCCTCAACCGAGGATCGAACTTAGGTCGTTTCGATTGGTAGTCCAATGTCATCCCATTGAGCTACCACCCACCATTGCACAATTTTTTGAAATTAGCTTGAAGATTTTTCGATGTTGGCCTAAGCATTATACCTCCCGATAATAAGCGCCTGTTTGGGAATCCTACAGAGCTCGCACAAACTATCTTCAACATTTGGTATTTGTCGTCGTTTTTTTATACATACTTTTTTCAAATGTAATTAAATTTTTCACCCATTTTTTGCCGTTTTTATTCAGATTGTTATCGCACTTTTTAAAAGACATTTTCTGAATAAAATAGAAAGGATATAAGGAATAATTTAATTAATTCGCATCTATCTTACGCAACTATAAATCACACTTACACATTAAGCGTTGCTTATAAACGCAGGAAACGCAGATTTGTATGTTTATTATGGCTTCAATTCAACGAAAGTGGTTGTTGTTTTGGAAACCGTTTGAATTGTAACTATTCCGATATTTTAAAATGCCATATTGCATTGCCTACTTTAATTTTAATTTCGCAAGTACAATATATACACTTAAAGACATTTGTATTAAATACAGATATTTAAAATGTGTTATAATATGAATAATCAACTTTATATACATTAAAAATATGTAGTTTTAAAACGTCCGATTTAAATTACAGATTTTCATCCTGACCAAGCACCAATAAATTGGTAAGTTCACATTCAGTAGGTACAAAACTTTCAATCTGGTCCCTGCGTGAAGTTTTTGTAAAAATTAGTGAAACTGTTATCATACCCCGATTTTATTCATAAAACCTCATTGCGTGATGCCATGTATTTTTAATTTTTCCAAAAAAAGTGTTTTAGTCATATGCCTAATGTACAGCTATGTACTTACATACATATGTGCTTTAAAACGGCGCAAATCCTTATTCCGTCGCAATCGTTAAAAAAAATTATTTTTTTTTTTTAATTAATAACAATTATTTAGGATTAAATATATGCAAAATTTTGTCCTTGAACATTAGGAATCAGTACATACATATTATATACATACATGCACATACCTATACAATAAGTTGCTAAACTTAAGTTCAGACATTAAATGTACGAGTATGTATACACATATGTATTTTCTTATAATAAAAATGTTTTTATGTAGCTAAAAAATAAATAAACATTAATTTATGCACATTTGAACGTAACTTTCTTAATTAACTTTAATTAAAGTAAATTATTAGCAGCAATATATTCGTTGTTCTTAGTTATTCGAGATGATTGAATAAAATGACTTAATTAAAACAAACGTACATACATATGTATGTGTGAATGTATTTGCTACATAATACAATAACTTTTTAAATAACAAAAATTTAAGTTAATGATAAGAAAGTAATTTAAAAATAACAACAATAGTAGCTGCGCGCATTCAGTCAGTATTATGCCTAATTCTCAAAAATTTATGTGTGTATGTGTAGGGTTAATTTAATTTTGTTTTTTTATTAATGTTGTTGATCATGATTTCTATTGTGAAATTTGAAATACATATGTAACTTCAAAAATTTTCTTTAGAGAATTTAGGAAACTTGAACAATTAACATTGAATT
Source organism: Urophora cardui (assembly GCA_960531455.1). NCBI lineage: Eukaryota > Metazoa > Arthropoda > Insecta > Diptera > Tephritidae > Urophora > Urophora cardui. The sequence goes on from OY482671.1 coordinate 32,425,733, forward strand.
TTGCTAACTTTTAATTTTAAATAAAATAAAAAAAAAAATAAATTATATGGAATTTTAAATACCATAGAATTGTATGTACATATGTACACAAGATGGGTTTTTTTGTATGGGATTCTTTAAACCTTCTCAGATCCTCCCTCCGGCACCGGAATATGAAAATAGGGTATTTTAGAGTAAGTAAACTGAAAAAAAAATTTCACTTTTCCAAAAACTGGATGGAGCTACACCGAAAACCGCGCAAATTCCCAGAATTTCAAGGTATGTTTAGATTTATGTATGAAAAAAGTTGGACTTTTCCACAAGAAAAAAATTTATATCTATCCATACGTAGAATTAACCGCTAAATCGAATGGCGTATTTAGTTTTTTGGCGCACTACCCAGGGAAGGTAATATCGCGGCCTAAAGTGATCATTTTCTTTTTTTTCTCATGAATCTTCAAATTCTTGCCCTATACTCTTCCCGAAAGCGGACATTATTTTTTAACTAAATCCCCAGGTAGGCTGCGTTATTTAATACGCTTTTCAGAAATGTATAGCTATTAAAAATCGAATAATATTTGGATGAGTTCATCAAGTTAAAGTGAAGTAAAGTCGGGTATAAATAGGTACACAACATACCTTAAAATTTCTTAAATTTTTTAACAATTTTGCTCTTGAAGGCGGTTTTTTGGGTTATTAGTGATAGTTTTATGGGGTTGGATAACTCCACTCGAAAGATCGAGACCAAGGACAGCGGAAAAAAACGTGGACCCGGATGACCCCAAAATATTATTGGGCAATATTGAAATCAAATTAAAGGTCTTAACTAAGCAAAGCTTTCTTTGTTGCATCCAAAATTGATTTTTGTAGACCTTTTTTTGTATATCTTTAGATGTATGTATATAAATATGTTTTTGTATACTAATGTATTTGTTGTCGCAAAAAATTTTATATTTGTAGCACATTTGAATCTTAAGTAACAATATATCCAGTTCTAATAATGATATACAAAACAAATAAGGAAGCCTAAGTTCGAGTATTAGATACTTATCTGTATGCTTTAATTGTTTGCTTGAGTTTGATGGAAACACGGTGTATTTTATATAATGCGCGTGCCGTATAGTGGAGCACACAGAAAAAAATTTTGGGGGGGGGGGTTTCAATATCCAACGGAAAATTAAAAAAAAAATACTTAAAACTCGTCCAGACAATTTTTACTTAAATTTATGTTTGGGGAGTGGACCTACGTATGCACACATTAAACCAAGGCACCTTTTAAATCTCAATTCATTGCATTTTCTCTGTATTTAAACCAAAACTAACAAGTAAGGAAGCCTAAGTTCGAGTGGAATCAAACATTAGATACTCAGCTGTATGCTTTCATTGTTTGTTTGCGTTTGTTCGATTAGGGTGTATTTTATATGAATCGAGTGCCGCAAAAAGTGGGCGCAGCCACGCCCATTTTCAAATTTTTTATCAATCATCCAACTAAGCATATAAATATTATTGTTAGTGCAAATTTGAAACCCATTATGACTTCTAATTACAAAGATGTCACGTTACAAATTCCCAAAGGGTTTTCCAAAAATATCTTTGTTAAAAAGTAGGCGTGGTCATAAACCGACTTCGCTAAATTTTTGAGCATGTATTCCCACAAGTTATTAAAGTTTACAAACTGATTTTCGTCATAACATCTTAATTATTTGTAGAGTTATGGGTTCCGAAATCTCGTAGATTCCGTTGTCTGAAAAGAGGCGGTGCCACGACCATTTTCCAACATTTTTTTATTTTTTCTTTTGTGTCTATAGTTGGATTCATGACACAAAATTTCAATGACATATCTTTATATTTGACAAAGATATCGCCTAAAATATTTTTATTAGGCCCCTTAATAGTTCCCATATATAAATTTGGGCGTGGTCGTCCATCGATTTTGGCAAGTTTTCGTCCAAACATTTTCCTAAGTAAGTAAATTACGCGTAACAAATATCGTCGATATATCTGCTATGGTTTCTGAGTTATGGCCTATAAAACTTTCAATGGTTCCCCCTTAATAAGTGGGCGTGGCACCGCGCATTTTCCAAAATTTCACCATATTTCTTCATAAGGGCCTGAGCTGAATGCGTAGGTGAAATTTTATCACTCCAGCTCAATGGCTCAATCGATTTCTCTTTTCACACTGCTCATTTTGATATATATAAGTCTATATCCATCTCGATTATTTCATTCTGTTAGAATCCACCGTTATGTGATTAAAACTATAATAGTCTGTGCACTAGTACAGCTGAGTATAACAAACCTCAGCTAATATCCACAGCATACTTTTAGGTAAATGTCTCCACACTGCTTGTTTATAAACATTATCAGTAGTTGTTGACAAACATTGGCAATGTACATCCACGAATATTCGTAGATTTTACAACATGCATTTACACAAATATTTGTGCATGTACCATCTTTTATAAAATTATTTTTTTTATGGTGTTGTCAAATTTCGGGGGGGGGGGGGGGGGTTTAATCGCAACCCCTCCCCCCCTTGAGTGCGACAATGGTGCCGTATAAGGGGGCCGTAACCCATCCGACTAAGCATATATGTATGTAAATATTCTTGTTAGTGCAAAATTTCATCCCTTATGACTTTTAGTTACAAAGATGTCACGTTACAAATTTATGAAGGGCAGAGATATATTTGTTAAAAAGTATTTCGGATTTCGGTAAAATTTTCCACGTGTATTACTACAGGTAATATAAGTGTATACACCAAGTTTGGTCATAATATATAAATTATTTGTCGAGTTATGGGCTCCGAAATCTCGTATATTCATTTGTTTAAAAAGAGGCGGTGCCACGCCCATTTCCAAAAATTTTTCTGTTTTCTGTTTTATGCTTATCGTTCGACTCATGCCACAAACTTTCAATGAATTACCTTTATATTTATTAGGCCCCTCTATAATACCCAAATATAAAAGTGGGTGTGTTTCTTAACCGATTTTGGAAATTTTTCGTCCAAACATTCGAATTTGCCGAGCTATCATCGCGAAGTATCGCCGCAATAATATAATAAGAGAAGTAAACTCGTCTCGAATTTGAGGTGAATCCGTTGTGTTTATTGGGGAAGTAATGAACAATACATGGTATTTTTACTTGGTCTTAGTTGGTACCATTACTTGATAATTAAAAAATTCAAATATCAAGTACAATTGGTTTAGAAAGGATTTGAAGAAAGATGAAGAATTAATTAGAGCTGTAAAGAATTTTTATGCAAGAGACATCTCTATTCAAGCAGCGGGAAGAAAGGAAACGTTATTGAATAAATAACGGTACATGGTTATGAGAACCGTATCAACTGTTTAAGATGGAATTTAATAACTTCAACATTAGCAAAACAAAATTTTATGAGATTAGACCGAAGGAAGTTCTCCTTTCAAAAGATATGATTATATGAGTGTTTGCCAGTTCCATGCAGATATGGCATTCCTTTTGGAAGCTTTGCACACTGATTCCACAAATCTCTTCAAAAATATCGTTATTTTTATCCCGAATTTACTGCGATACTAAAATTAAAGATGTATGTCTATTATAATCATTGGATAAGCGTAGAAAATAGAATGACACTGAACCAGTGCGAACTATAATTTATTTATATTTTGTGACGGATGTACCAGCCAGTTTAAAAACAAATTTATGGTAGGGAGCCTCTCCATTAAATTGACGAACTTAGTATTGAAAAGATCGAATGGAAATTTTCGCTTCCTCACACGGAAAAGGAGAAGTTGACGGCACTGGAAACGAAATTTGTGGGAAAAATTGTTAAACGGTTTTTCCTAGGCAGAACATTTTTCCGTATACGGCACTTAAATAGGAAAATGAAAGAAAAACAAGTAAGGAAGCCTAAGTTCGAGTGGAATCGAACATAAGATACTCAGCTGTATGCTTTCATTGTTTGTTTGCGTTTGATGGAAACACGGTGTACTTTATATAAAGCGAGTGCTGCATAAAGTGGGCGTAACCACGCCCATTTTCAACATTTTTATCAGTCATCCAACTAAGCACATGGATATTATTCTTTGTGCAAAATTTCATTCCTTTATGACTTCTAGTTACAAAGATGTCACGTTACAAATTCCCAAAGGGTGTTCCAGAAATATCTTTGTTAAAAAGTAGGCGTGGTCATAAACCGATTTCAATAAATTTTTGCGTGTCTATTAACACAAGTTATAAAAGTGTATAAACCAAGTTTCGTCATAATATCTCAATTATTTGTCGAGTTATGGGCTCCGAAATCTCGTTGATTCCTTTGTCTGAAAAGAGGCGGTGCCACGCCCATTTTCCCGAAATTTTTCTATTTTTTATTTCCGATCTATTGTAGAACTCATGCCACAAAATTTAATGAATTATCTTTATATTTGACAAAGATATCGCTTAAAATGTTTTTATTAGGCTACCTTATGATACCCATATATAAAAGTGGGCGTGGTCGTCAACCGATTTCGCTAAAATTTTGAACATGTATTACTACAAGTAGTGAAAGTGTATACACCAAGTTTCGTCATAATATATCGATTATTTGTCGAGTTATGGGCTCAGAAATCTCGTATATTCCTGCTTCTAAAAGGAGGCGATGCCACGCCCATTTTCCAAAATTTTTGTATTTTTTGTTTTATGTCCATACCTTCCATAAAATTTCAATGATATATCTTTATATTTGACAGAGATATAGCTTAAAATGTTTTTATTAGGTCACTTTATAATACACATATATAAAAGTGGGCGTGGTCGTCAACCGATTTTGGCAATTTTTCGTCCAAACATTTGCCTAAGTAAGTATATTACGCCTACCAAATTTTATCGATATATCTTCAACGGTTTCTGAGTTATGACTTATAAAACTTTCAATGTTTGCCCCTTAATAAGTGGGCGTGGCACCGCCCATTTTCCAAAATTTCACCATATTTCTTCATAAGGGCCTGAGCTCAATACGTGTGTGAAATTTTATCACTCTAGCTCTATTAGTGACTGAGATACAAAATTTCCGATTTTTACTATATAGGGGAGGTGGGCGTGGTCATGGTCCGATTTCGCCCATTTTCAATACCATCCGTTCCTGTCTTGATACCAACTTACATTTCAAATTTCATCAAGATATCTCAATTTTGGGAGTTATCGTGCGCACAGACGGACAGACGGACGGACATGGCTTAATCGATTTTTTTTTTCACCCTGATCATTTTGATATATATAAGTCTATATCTATCTCGATTATTTCATTCTGTTACAATCCACCGTTAGGAAATCAAAACTATAATACTCTGTGTACTAGTACAGCTGAGTATAAAAAAAAGATTACAAAAACAAAAAATGAAAAAATTACAAATTAAATGAGTTTAATAAGGAACTTTAAAATATACCTTCTTGCTTCATTTAATCTGAATTCTGTATTTCTGTTCCACCCAATTTTTGCTTGTATTGTATTCCTTCTCTTCCCTTTCTGTAAGATAGAAGTGAAAAAGAACGAGGAAAATGTAAACAAAAATTTGTTCGGACATAACGATGACTCCAGCCTTACTTCCTTGTTAAATGCTCTGTCTGCTGTATTGCTTAAGGCTTTGTATTAAATATTCGAGCCAAATACCCACTTTTCACATCCCTTTTAATAATATATGATAATTTGTGAGCTTTCTTCACTTTGAAAAAAAAAAACGCCAAAAATAATGTATTCAGCTGATCTTTTTAATCAGAGATGTAGAATAATTATTATTTCATTTTGAAATTATATAAAAGTCTTACAAATTTTCTTCAGAATCATAAAAGTCTTTTGATAATATTTTTTTCCTGCTGAAAATGATAAAAATCTTCTATAATTATTATTCAGAAACTTATATTTTAAAAATCTTTCCATAATAGTTATTTCAAATATATATTTTTTAAGTCTTCAAAGACTTTTATATTGAGACAAATTTGAAAAAAGTCTTTGCGTAATTATTATCAGTAACAAATTGTTGTTTATATATATCTTCAAAGACTTTTTCATTGAGACAAAGTTCAAAAAAGTCTCAGAAAATTTTCAATAACTTTCATATAAGTATAAAATAAAAATAACTTTCATATAAGTACTTCAAAATTCAAGCAAATTTCCAATTTGAAATTGTATGAAAGATTTTTATCGAAGATATAAAAAATAAATTTGTTACTCAAAATAATTACTTAAAGATATTTTTGAAATTCGTCTCAATGAAAAAGTCTTTGAAGACTTAAAAAACCATTTGTTACGGATAATAATTACTCAAAGACTTTTTTCAAATTTGTCTCAATATAAAAGTCTTTGAAGACTTAAAAAATATATATTTGAAATTTTTGAACTTTGTCTCAATGAAAAAGTCTTTGAAGATATATATAAACAACAATTTGTTACTGATAATAATTACTCAAAGACTTTTTTCAAATTTGTCTCAATATAAAAGTCTTTGAAGATATAAAACAAAATTTCTCATTTATAATAATTATTACAAAAAGACTTAACTTTCCTGATTTTTCCAACATATGTAGTTTTTTTGTAGTATTGACTTATTTGCAGAGATTTTTAAAAATCTTTAGTCATCTTCAATATGAGTTTCATTTCGCGAACGTCCGTTTTTGATTTTCATATAGTTAATAATAATACGATTTTTAAGATTAAAGCGTGTTTTTTAGTTTTTTTAAGCTATTATTTATTTTATTTTAACTCATCAGCTTAAATCATGTCAATGGAGTTACACACATTTGTGCACTCGTTTTAATATTTCACTTTTTATTATTACAATGGAATAAAAGAATTCAAAGAATTGGAAGCAATTGAATAAGAATTGAAAAAGTATGTACTGAATACAATATATATATTTTTACTTGATATGTATTAGTTTTTTCATTTACTTTGTATTGGTAATGGTAATTGTACTGTACTTTATTTTTCCAGCTCTGGTATGTATGTACATATGTAGGTATGTACATATGTATATATGTACATATGTATGTAGCTTTGTTTTTGCAAAGCAAATGATAAAAGCAAAACGTGCATAAGTATACGTACGTACATACGTGCGGTTTACACGAAATATTTTGAGACCTAAGATAGTTATATAAACGAAATGCATACATTTGCATACATACATATGTATGTACATATGTACATAAATACCCTACAGCAAATATAGGGGAAAGCAGGGTTGTGTGATTTTGATTTGACTGAATCACTAATTAAAAATATTTTCTGATTCTTGATTTAAAATATTTTCAAATTAAAGATAATTTTTATTTGTGATTCCTTTCAAAAAAGAATCAGAAATACCCTTTGATTCGTGATTCAAACTATTTTCAAATCAAAGATAAATTTTATATGTGATTCGTTTCACAAAAGAATCAGAAATACCCTTTGATTCGTGATTCAAACTATTTTCAAATCAAAGATAAAATTGATTTGTGATTCATTTCTCAAAAGAATCAAAAATCTTAATAAATTTTTGATTCGAATAAAATTTTTGATTCGAATCAAACTTTTGATTCGAATCAAAAAATTATTTTGAATCAAAATTTTATTTCAAATAAGTGGCTATGCACATACATATCGTCGTACCATACGAAAACTATCATCAGATTTTTTGTGGCTGACGAAAAGTAAAAAGTTCAAGTTTTGGCCGACGAAAAGTAATAAAATCGAGTTTTGGCTGACGAAAAGTAATAAAATCCACTTTTGGCTGACGAAAACTATCAATTTCGTTTAAACAACAACAATTTTAATGTAAAAACAGTATATAATTACTGATACTTTTCATCAGCCAAAAGTCGATTTTATTACTTTTCGTCAGCCAAAACTCGATTTTATTACTTTTCGTCGGCCAAAAGTCAAATGTTCTACTTTTCGTACAGAATTTTTTTATTGATAGCTTTCGCCAGAAATTTTAAATATGTTAGTTTTCGTATGGTACGACGATATGTACATACATATGTACGTACATATGTATGCCTATCAGAATGCGATCTTCGAGATATTTTATTAACTATTTCCATAAATCAATTTGTATGTATGTACATATGTATGTATTAAATATATTTGTATGCACATATGTATGTATGTATGTACATATCGTCGTACCATACGAAAACTAGCACATTTAAAATTTCTGGCGAAAGTTATCAATCAAAAAATTCTGTACGAAAAGTAGCACATTTGACTTTTGGCTGAAGAAAAGTACCACATTTGACTTGCCGACGAAAAGTAGCAGTAATTATATACTGTTTTTACATTAAAATTGTTGTTTAAACGAAATTAATAGTTTTCGTCAGCCGAAAGTCGATCTTGTTACTTTTCGTTAGCCACAAAAAATCGTTGCTAGTTTTCGTAGGGTACGATGATACATATGTACCAACAACCATTGAAATCATCTAATAATGGATATTGCCCATTTTTTGTTGAATTGCTCTGTAGGTATATAAACAATACAGTTTGAACACATGAAAAATTGCTGAAGTAAACAACGATTTCTCGAAAAAAAAAACACAAATAACCTGATTTATAAATGTCCCTTAGAAGAGCAGGAAGGTGAAGACAATCAGGCGTCTGCATAAGGGTGCGTTTATGTCGGAGCAATAGAAGAAAGAAAGATAGCTGTGCGTGATATACGCTTATCGGAATAGCGCTATTGAGTGTTTATGTCGGAGCAGTGATAAGAGCAATAGTAGCGAAGAGGTCAATAAGCGGAGGTAATAGCGCTGTTCGACCAAAGCATATAGCGCTATTGAGTGTTTATGTCGGAGCTAAGCTAGCAAAGAGTGGAATAGCGCTGTTATCTGCGTATATTGAAGCTATGGTACTAGATTTGTCTTTAGTGTATTGTGGTGCTTAAATAAAAATTTTAGAGTAACCGAAAAGGAGAAGAGACGTTGTTATTTTACACATAATAAATATTTACATATATTTCTGCTCCACACATACTTATCTATATATTTAATTTTTTTTAATTTGAAAGGTTATATAAAAATTATGTATAAAAAGTAATAAAACTCATAAACAATGTCCCTCTTATTCATAAAAAATAAAATAGATTTATAAAATTTTCGAAATCGAAAAATTTTATGAAAATATCACTTAAAAATTTTTAAAACCTATTTTATTTTTTATGCATGAAGTCGTATATATTTACTTACGTGTGGACTTCATTTCACATGCTACGGCCGTCCACAGTTTATCCAAGACAAGCCTATTGGGATGATTTGGATTTCTTTGATCCGACAAAGGTTGCCTTTTAAAAATTGCACTGATGAAAGTTTCTGTGTCCATAATGAATAGCGCTAATCGACTAAAGAAAATCAATGAATTAATTTTCTTCGCTCTTATACTTTGATACGCGCTTATAGCGAGGCTCCGACATAAACAGAAGTACAGAACTCCCATTTACAATTTTCGTTGCTAGTATCCACTCTTTCTTCTATTGCTCCGACATAAACACTACACGCGTTTCCCATAAGGTATTTTCTCTGCTATGATAATAGCGCTAATGTGGTGAATTTCTTTAGTCACCCACTGCTCCGACATAAACAGAAGTACAGAACTCCCATTTACAATTTTCGTTGCTAGTATCACTCTTTCTTCTATTGCTCCGACATAAACACTAAGTATACGTGATTTCCGTAAGGTATTTTCTTTGCTATTATCTGTGGTGAGCTTAGCGCTTATCGCAGCTCCGACATAAACAGAAGTACAGAATTCCCGTTTACAATTTTCTTCGCTATCTTTCTTTCTTTCTTATATTGCTCCGACATAAACGCACCCTAAGGCACATTACCCTGCAAAAATTCCGAGTACTCCATTCACTAATCCATGGAGTGCTCGCTATGGACCAACCGATTACTACATATGTAACTTGCCACATTTCGTACAAAAAATATGGTCCATTTAACACTGCATGTCATTGCAATGGAGTATATACTCCAGTCCCGCATAACAATCAAATTAATCCATGGAGTACCTACATTGGATTAATTGATAGAATACCTAACAGTTAGCCGAACATAACAACAAAAACCAAAAGTTTATCGCTACGACGACGAATGATGTGTATACATTCAAACATATGTTTGTATGTATGTAGTTATGTATGTATACACATATCGTCGTCGTCGCGATAAACATTTGGTTTAGTTATCTTCGGCTAACTACGAACCGATATATATTACAGTGGCCATGCAGAGGAGCGTATATTTGGTGTTGGTTTTGTGGTGGGAAAGAGACTCAGCCGCCGAGTACTGTCGTTCACGCCAGTGAACGAGCGTCTAGCCACCATCCGCATCAAATCGAGATTTTTCAACATATTTCTTATCTGCGCCCACGCCCCGACGGAAGAGAAGGACGATGCGATCAAAGACACTTTCTATGAGCAGTTAGAGCATGCCTACGACCGCTGCCCCCGTCACGACATTAAGATTGTGCTTGGCGATTTTAATGCCAGGGTGGGTAAGGAAGGTATCTTTGGCAGCACAGTCGGAAAATTCAGTCTCCACGACGTAACCAGTCCCAATGGGACGAGGCTGATCGACTTCGCCGGGTCACGAAACATGGTCATTAGCAGTACCAGATTCCAGCACAAAAAAATACACCAAGCCACATGGCTGTCTCCTGATCGAAAAACGCGAAATCAAATTGATCACGTCATGATCGACGGCAGACACAGCTCCAGCATCCTAGATGTGCGCACAATCCGTGGTCCCAATGTCGACTCCGACCACTATCTTGTAGCAGCCAAGGTACGCACCCGCCTCTGTGCAGCAAAGAATGTGCCAGCAGGACAGCAAGGAAAGTTTGAAGTCGAAAGGCTGCACATGACGCAGACAGCCAATCAATACACCACTCGGCTCTCACTCCTGCTCTCTGAGAGCAACCCTTCACCAAACGATGTATCTGAGGAATGGGAACACATCGCTCGTTCACTTCGTATCGCCGCTGAGGAATCTATAGGATACAAGCGAGCCCACAAAAACATCTGGTACGACAAGGAATGTCGCGATGCCTCGGAAAGAAAGAACGCCGCCTACAGGGCTACATTGTGTGCGGGCGCAACGCGAAGCGTATGGGAGCGTTATCGAACGGCGAAGAAGGAAGAGAGGCGCCTTTTTCGAAAGAAGAAAAGGGAGGCTGAAAGGCGCGAGTGTGAAGAGCTTGAGATGCTGGCGGGTAGGAACGATGCTCGAAAATTCTATCAAAAAATCAGGCGGATGACTGAAGGTTTCAAGACCGGGGCAAATTCCTGCCGGAATGATAACGGTGATCTGGTAACTGATGTCCAGAGCATACTTAAGTTGTGGAGGGATCACTTCTCCTCCTTGCTAGATAATGGCAACAGTGAAAGTGCGGAAGGAGAAGATGTACGACCCGAATCCCCAATAGCAGATGATGGTAGGCATGTTCCACCACCTGATCATGACGAAGTGCGAATAGCAGTATCTAGGCTTAAGAATAACAAGGCCCCGGGCGCTGACGGCTTGCCAGCCGAGCTATTCAAACATGGTGGCGAAGAGTTGATAAGGAGCATGCATCAACTCCTATGCAGAATATGGTCGGACGAGCGCATGCCCGACGATTGGAACTTAAGTGTGCTCTGCCCAATCCACAAAAAAGGAGACTCCACAGTACGCGCCAATTATCGTGGGATAAGCCTCCTGAATATCGCATATAAGGTCTTAGCAAGTGTATTGTGCGAAAGACTGAAGCCTATCGTCAACAATCTGATTGGACCTTATCAGTGTGGCTTCAGACCTGGTAAATCTACCATCGACCAGATCTTCACAATACGACAAATATTGGAAAAAACCCATGAAAAAGGATCCGACACACACCATCTCTTTGTCGATTTTAAAGCCGCTTTTGATAGCACGAATAGGAATTGCCTGTATGCCGCAATGTCTGAATTTGGTTTCCCTGCTAAACTTATACGGCTATGCCAAATGACATTGACTAACACCACCAGCTCCGTCAGAATTGGGAAGGACCTCTCCGAGCCGTTCGAGACCAAACGAGGTTTCAGACAAGGTGACTCTCTTTCGTGCGACTTCTTCAATTTGATGCTGGAAAAGATAATACGAGCTGCAGAACTTAACCATACAGGAAGCATCTTATATCACAAGAGTGTGCAACTGCTGGCGTACGCCGATGACATCGACATCATTGGCACTAACACGCGCGCCGTATGTTCTGCCTTCTCCAAGCTGGATAAAGAGGCTAAGAAAATGGGTTTGGCGGTCAACGAGGACAAGACGAAGTACCTCCTGTCATCACACAAAGAAACAGCACGCCTTGGCAGCCACGTCAATGTTGATAGCTACAAATTCGAAACTGTTAAGGACTTCGTCTATCTGGGAACCAGCATTAACACCAAGAATGATGTCAGCACGGAGATCCAACGAAGAATCACGCTTGCCAATAAATGCTACTTCGGACTAAGTAGGCAACTGAAAAGTAAAGTCCTCTCTCGACAAACAAAAATCACACTCTACAGGACGCTCATCGTTCCAGTCCTCATGTACGGCGCAGAAGCATGGACAATTTCAAAATCAGATGAGATGGCACTTGGAGTATTCGAGAGAAAAGTTTTTCGTAAGATTTATGGACCTTTGCGCGTTGGCGTGGGCGAGTATCGACGGAGATTTAACGATGAGCTGTACGAGCTTTACACAGACATCGACATTGTTCAGCGAATAAAGATCCAGCGGCTGCGTTGGGCAGGTCATGTCGTGAGAATGGACGAAGGCGCTCCGGCCAAGAAAGCATTTCTATCGAAACCCGCTGAACGCAAAAGAAAAGGGAGACCTCCACTGCGTTGGGAAAATCAGGTGGACAGCGATGCTGCCTCCCTAGGTGTTCCCAAGTGGCGCCATGCTGCACGAAACAGAAGCAATTGGCGCGCTCTGTTGGACTCGGCCAGAATCGTCTAGACGGTTAAGCGCCAATCAAGAAGAAGAAGAACTACGAACCGATGCAGATACACGAATCGGTCGTTTGAGCTATGTTAGTGGTCACTTTGAAAGTACTTAAACCTACCACGAATGGAGTATATAATCCAATGATTTTTGCAGGGTAATCGAGGGTATGAACATACATACATACATACATATGTATATACCCAACAAAAAATCTACGCCTTATTTAAGAATTATTACAGAAGATTTAAATGCATTTTAAGGCCTTATTATGGCCTGATAATCAAGCCTTATGTGGTGTTTTGCGCATTTTAATAAAAAAAAATATCCCAAACCAAACATGACAAGGGATGACGGAAAATGGTTCCACAATACAAAAATATATTCTTCTACGGTTGAAACATAATTATTCATACATTTATATACGTACATGTACATACATATGGGCGTTTCCACGATGGCGAACATCATTGTCAAATATTTACTAATTTCCATCGATAATTCGGGAGGCTATGTGGATACAGATTATTTGGAAACATTCTAGTAGATTAAATGAGGACGCTATACCCCAAAAAGGCTATATATGAAAAATCGGTTGTATGGCAGATATATGTTATAGTGGTCAGATCTCGGCAATTTTCGGTCACATTATTTGGGTCAATATGGGTACAAATACTGTAAAGTTTCTTGTTCCTAGCTTTTTAAATGGAGAAGTTATGCCCCAAAATGTATAATCTGAACAATCGGTTGTATGGGAGCTATATGTTATAGTGGCCCGATTCGGCCGATTCCGACAAATGATCATCTAGTCATAAAAATATACCCACATACCGAATTTCTCAAATATATGTTGAGAAATACCCCTTGATTTTTAACATTGAATTTTTTCGTCATGGTTTAGATACATTTTTACGGAATCACCCATATATGTATATAAGTATCGGAATAAGATAAGCGCACGGACTTAGACCAGCCACACATGATGACAGAAAACGCGTAGAACTTGGGCAGGCAGAAAACGCCGGTTTACAAAAACCCTCGATTTCCTTGTATTTCTGCCAATGTGCACACATGAAGACGCGCATTTTTATAGCTCTCTGAACAAATTCTGCGCGTTTTCTGCCGTCATGTGTGGCTGGTCTTAACCACTTAAAAGCCCGTCTCCACATAACTTGATTCACCAGAGAAACATGTAGCAAAAAATCTCGCTCAATAACCCGTCTCCACGTAGCTAATAGTGATTCAGTTTGACATTTCTCTTTCTTGTTCTTCTTAAATGTTTGTATGTTTGCTTATTTTTGCGTCTTCGTTTTGGTCTGTGTGAGATTTCAATAGATTTTCGATACAAAATTAGAGAAGACATCGATATCATCGAGGTTGGCAAGATGATTCAGAATGAAACAGTCAGTTTCAGTCTTCACTCGCTCTCAGAAATTTGTATGGAAATTGGCGAGTTTCGGCACTGGTTTCCGTGTCGAAACAAGATTGAGAGATAAAATGCAGAAAAAAAGAGCGAAACACGTTATGTGGAGACATGGTATAACACTTGATTGCGTGTCAGTTGAAAATGGACTGAGGCGACAATACGCAATTTTTACGCTCGCCATACATTGTACTTTGCTCATAAGAACTCAATTAAAATGAAGTATTGAAAAGTTTGGAATAGAGAGAATGAGTGAAAAGTGAGTGTTATACACATGTATAGCAGCAAGCAGCGCTGCCAGCGTATTCCAGTTTAACAACTTAGCTTCAGCTTAGGCTTATGAGTCTGTTTGCTGGGTATGTACACACATACGTACATACATACATAAGAATAATGGTATTTATTTTGAAGTGGCTTTCCTGTTTCTAATTTTTTATTGTTTGTTTACACATATTTGTGCTTTTCTTTTCTTGTTGACCGTAAAAAACGTTAATTTTAGTTTTATATGGATATGTAAGCGTCCACGTTAGTGGGCCTCGGACGGATTCGAATTTTTGCCATTCAACAGCCATATTCTTTTACCCGCAAATTCAAAGAAGATGGTAGGTATGTACTAGAGCTCTCGATTTTTTTTGAACATTTTCGAGTAGCCCGAACAATTGTTGTTCAAATGCTCGAACAGTTGTTTGTTTGTTTATTACCCGCATATATGTACATATGTATATAGTACTATATATCGTCTTACCATACGAAAACTAACATATTTAAAATTTTTGGCGAAAGCTATCAATAAAAAAATTCTGTACGAAAAGTAGAACATTTGACTTTTGGCCGACGAAAAGTAACAAATTCGAGTTTTGGCTGACGAAAAGTAACAAGTTCAACTTTTGGCTGACGAAAAGTATCAGTAATTATATACTGTTTTTACATTAAAATTGTTGTTGTTTAAACGAAATTGATAGTTTTCGTCAGCCAAAACTAGATTTTGTTACTTTTCGTCGACCAAAAGTCGAACTTGTTACTTTTCTTCAGCCACAAAAAATCGTAAGTTAGTTTTCGTATGGTACGAAGATATGTGATAACCCGTATGTTTGTACGGTCATTTGAACAATTCGGGTATTTTGAAGTTTGTTTTTTTCTTTTGTTTTTTATTATTTTTTTTCTTTATATCGTCGTACCATACGAAAACTAACATACGTTGTTATTTTTCGTCGGCCAAAAGTCGAACTTGTTATTTTTCGTCAGCCAAAAGTCGAACTTGTTACTTTTCATACAGAATTTTTTTATTGATAGCTTTCGCCAGAAATTTTAAATATGCTAGTTTTCGTATGGTACGACGATATCTAGTTTTTTTATTTTTGTTTTTCCGATACACATTTTTTTTGTTTGTAAGCTCGAATGCTCGAATATTTTTACGGGCATTTGAACAACAAACGGGCTTCAAACAAAAACGATCAGATTGAATTGTTCGATACCCGGGTATCTAGGGCTCTAGAAAACATTGGCTTCTTTCAAAGTATGGAGGATAACGTATCTACTGACTATGGCCCCCCAGAAGATACATAAGTCAAGAAAAAAGCCTAAAATAACTTTAATTTTTCGTGTAAGGAATTTTTTGAATTTCTAAAAAGTAGAGAAGTGGCTGAATTAAGCGAATGAAAAATATTTATTCTAAATTATCTCATATATTTTTGTGGAAAGTATAAATACCAGGGACCCAAACAGTTATAACTTTTAAAATAAATAATAATAATATAATATAATACAATGGCGCTATTATAACTCTGACGAGTTTTATGCCTTCTCTCCCAATTCGAGGTGTGCTCCTTTTTGTTTTTCCTACGAATTGGGTGGACCTACAGTTTTATGCCGGCTCCGAACGGCGAATGCATTTTTTGTGAGAAGCTTTTTCATGGCAGAAATACACTCGGAGGGTATGGCGCCCATTGCCGAGAGGTGACCGCTGCTCTTAAAAAACCCAATAATTGGATTTTTACTAATTAGAAAAATTGTTTTTTGGTGTTTTGCTCGGACTGGGGTTTGAACCCCAACGGCTGATGCGAGTGATAGAGATGTGCGCTTAGCAATCCATACAAAATTTAAGCGCAGACGTATGTACATACATTTATGCGCTAAAATAAAAACATGGCTATTATGCCAAATTAAAAAATCATGTACAAGTAGACACAGTTTGGAATTTGTAACGTGACATCTTTGTAAAGGGATGCAGTTTTGCATTAACAATAATATTTACATATATGCTTAGTTGGATGATTGATACAAATTTTGAAAACGGGCGGGGCTCCGCCCACTTTATGCGGAACCAGCTTTATATAAAATACACCGTGTTTCCATCAAACGCAAACAAACAATTAAAGCATACAGCTGAGTATCTAATATTCGATTCCGCTCGAACTTATGGCGTTTTCTTTTCTGACAAAAAATGTTGCCCTTTAATATCTCAATTATCGAATTACGTAACATGACTTTCTATAAAATGGCTGAATTTGTAGTTAATGATGCCCTCTTACTTAGTCAGAGGACAACATTCGTTGAAATCACCACACAAGCTTATAAAATGGCTAAGAAAATCAAACAGGGCAACATTTTTTCGAGAAAAGAAAACGGCATTAGGCTTCCTTACTTGTTATTACTAAACAATATTTTTGGAAATAACAGTTCCATTTTTAACTTGAGCCAGTGTACTGCGGCTATACGCAAATAAAAATAAGAACACGCTACATCTCAACCGCACCTAACATGTATGTATGTATTTATGTATATATGTATGTAGATATGTACTTACATACATATCGTCGTACCACACGAAAACTAGCACATTTAAAATTTCTGGCGAAAGCTGGCAATTAAAAAGTTCTGTACGAAAGGTAGCACATTTCACTTTTGGCCGACGAAAAGTAGCAGTAACTATATACTATTTCTCAGGGACGTAACGGTTATAAGAGAAATGGGATAAAAGTCATATTTAACCATTATCATGAGAAAAAAATTTTTTTGTCCCTTAATAACAATTATAAAAATAACAAGGCCCCGGGCGCTGACGGCTTGCCAGCCGAGCTATTCAAACATGGCGGCGAAGAGTTGATAAGAAGCATGCATCAACTCCTATGCAGAATATGGTCTGACGAGCGCATGCCCAACGATTGGAACTTAAGTGTGCTCTTCCCAATCCACAAAAAAGGTGATTGCACAGTACGCGCTAATTATCGTGGGATAAGCCTTCTTAATATCGCATATAAAGTCTTAGCAAGTGTATTGTGCGAAATATTGAAGCACACCGTCAACAAGCTGATTGGATCTTATCAGTGTGGCTTCAGAACTGGTAAATCTACCATCGACCAGATCTTCACACTACGCCAAATCCTGGAAAAAACTCATGAAAAAGGAACCGACACACACCATCTCTTTGTCGATTTTAAAGCCGCTTTTGATAGCACGTATAGGAATTGCCTCTATGCCGCAATGTCTGAATTTGCTTTCCCTGCAAAACTTATACGGCTATGCCAAATGATGTTGTCTAACAACCACCAGCACCGTCAGAATTGGGAAGGACCTCTCCGAGCCGTTCGATACCAAACAAGGTTTCAGGTAAGGTGACTCCCTTTCGTGTGACTTCTTTAACTTGATGCTGGAAAAGATAATATGAGCTGCAGAACTTAACCATACAGGAAGCATCTTATATCACACAAGAGTATGCAACTGCTGGCGTACGCCGATGACATCGACATCATTGGCACTAACATGCACGCCGTATGTTCTGCCTTCTCCAAGCTGGATAGAGGCTAAGAAAATGGGTTTGGCGGTCAACGCGAACAAGACGAAGTACCTCCTGTCAACACACAAAGCAACAGCACGCCTTGGCAGCCACGTCACTGTTGATAGCTACAAATTCGAAACAGTTAAGGACTTCGTCTATTTGGGAACCAGCATTAACACCAAAAATAATGTCAGTACTGAAATCCAACGAAGAATCACTCTTGCCAATAAATGCTACTTTGGACTAAGTAGGCAATTGAAAAGTAAAGTCCACTCTCGACGAACAAAAATCACATTCTACAGGACGCTCATCGTTCCAGTCCTCATGTACGGCGCAGAAGCATGGACAATGTCAAAATCAGATGAGATGGCGCTTGGAGTATTCGAGAGGAAAGTTCTTCGGAGGATTTATGGACCTTTGCGAGTTAGCGAGGGCGAGTATCGACGGAGATTTAACGACGAGCTGTACGCAGACATCGACATTGTTCAGTGAATAAAGATCCAGCGGCTGCGCTCGGCAGGTCATGTCGTGAGAATGGACGAAGGTGCTCCGGCCAAGAAAGTATTTCTATCGAAACCCGCTTAACGCAGAAGAAAAGGGAGGCCTAAACTGCGTTGGGAAGATCAGGTGGACAGTAATGCTGACTCCCTAGGTATTCCCAAGTGGCGCCATGCTGCACGAAACAGAAATAGCTGGCGCGCTTTATTGGACTCGGTCAGAATCGTCTAGACGGTTACGTGCCAATTAAGTAAGTAAGTAAGATAGTTTTCGTCAGCCAAAAGTCGAACTTGTTACTTTTCGTCAGCCACAAAAAATGGTATGCTAGTTTTCGTATGGTACGACGATATGTATCTACTTACGAATTAATGTATTTCCTAACACTGTGCACAACTAGGGTTGCCATACGTACCTACTAATTTCATCAGTACAATACTGATTTTTCATGCCCTGTAAAAAAAAACGTAGCCTCATGCCTCGCGTGAATGGCTTTATTTTGAATAGCCCTATTTAGCCGAAACTACAAAAATTCATTTGTATCACCCTGCACTGTTTTTAATTTTCCAACTGTTATCGTTTGGGGAAAAAGTGACTGAATTGTAAGCTAACTAGTGCTTTACTGCTTTTAAAGCAATCTGATATGTTATCTGTACATGTATAAACATTTTTGTATCGTGCTGTAAATTAATGCGATTTTCTCTGCACTGATTTTGTTTGTTTTTTTTTTTTTTGGGAAGCCAATGTACTGATTTTTCGGGAAAGATATCTGGCAACCCTATGCACAACCTACATACATATCTACATATTCCCTCTATTCAGAAGCGCAAACTGCTTTTGTTCATAAACGTAAATTTTTCACAGGCCGTCGCTTATCAAAATCATCAAAAAATATGTACTGCCGCTGTTGGCTTTCATGCTGCGTTTCTGAACATACTCATTGTTACCTTTTATTGTCTGTTCTGACATCGTAGGTATATACGTCGCGTTAACATATTTATTGTTTTTGTTGTTTCCCTGTGGTCGGGGACAGTTCGACTTTTTTGGCAATAGAACAATCAAACCTGAAAAAATTTATGGAGTCTATGTGGAATAGAACAAACAAATTTGACATCCCGATAGAAATGCAGAATAAGTGCGACATTTTTGCCAGAATCGAAATGTCATTACATATTTACCCGTCCCACTTCGCTGCGACAAATCACACTATGCCACTACCTTCCCTATCAGTCTCCCTATCACTGCATTTCCCGTTTCCTCTTTCTCTCCCTCTCCCGTTACTTATCCGCAACTTTCCGTGGCCATCCGGTCCACATATCGGTCTATATAATTTAAATCGATTTACTTAGGTATCGAAATAAAATTAGTTGTGTATTGGAACCCTGATTTCTAAAATATTTCGAGCTATTCCGGTTCATGTTTGGGTCTCAATCTCGGGAACCGAATGAGATATCCGTATAGCATTAAATACAGATCAGCACATTTAATTTGATACCAATATTGCGGGGCCATTCGGGACCACGTTTTTGTCTCTATCTGGAGAACCGACTGGAAAATTGGAATGGAATTAACTCTCTATTGAAGCTCTGATTGATAACTTTAATTTGATACCAATATTGCTCAAATATCTTTTTGGGAGGCATCTGGGCCCATATATTGGCCTATATCTCGGGAAGGGGTTGAGATATCAGAATTAAATGTGGTCATAGTTTTAATCTAATGCCGGGTGATCATAGTGTCAAAATTTAAATGTGATCGGCCCGGTAGTTTCGCCGTCCATAAGGAACAATCACACAAATAAACAAACTTTCATCTTTATATACCCAATAAATATTTTTCCTTATTCTCAATTTGAGAGTAAACCCTTTACTTAAGCCTCAAACGTTTATTTCGAATGCGTCTCAAATTTCCCTTGATAGCGTTCTCAAACTAAAAGGCACATTTTTAATATGTGATTTTAAGCTGAATCTCAAATTGAGAATTTTCATTTTCTCAAACCTATTTCAAATTTTTTCTCAAATGCTCCCCAAAATGTTATCAAATTGATAAACAATGTTTGAGAAGCACTTGAAAATATGTTTATTTTCAAATGATATACATATACATATGTATGCTGTTTCTCAAATTGAGAAACAGTATTTTCTCAAACGTTCGAGAATTTATTTTTAAGTGTTTAATGGGTATGTATTTAGGTATGTACATATACATATGTATAACCGCACACATACCCTGAAGGAACGATGGGGACAATTGTCTTAAAATTATAGCCCTAGGTATAGTTACATTGTAAGTGGACCAAAGAGAGTTCAAACAATGAATGCAATGTATTGCTAAGCAGGCAATTGCCGCGAAAATAGTCCAAATGTAATGCGGGGTAAGTCAATTGTACTTAAATTAGTCCGAATGTAATGCACATTGTGCATTGTTTTTTATACGTAATTTGTATATATGTATCAACTTTAATATTTTTAACCATGGTAACTGTTCTTACTGAAAATTGTTGATTATTAAAAAATAAATATTCTGTCTGAGGAATTTGCAAGATATTGAAAATTATTTAGTTTATTTATTACAATATATTAACCGTTGGAAAAAGGTATTGTGAAATCAATGTAGGTATGTAGCTATATTTTAAAACACATTTTCTATTGAAACTAACGCCTTCTTTCTTCTTATAGCGGCGGTTGAACGTGCTTAATCATTAAAGGACATCGCGTAAAATATAGCTGATGTGTGGATTGCGTCACATAAATAATAACAATGTATGTATGTGTATATGTATAATTTGTTATTTACTTCCTTGCAATATGAATTTCTTTTAGATATAATGTTCAACTATTTAATCTAATAAAATAAATTAAATAAATAAATAGAAAAATTAGAGACGAGAAATGGTTCCAATCAAGGATACATCGTAACGTTAATATTATCGTTTACCGAAAAAAGGCAATCGTTTCCGTTGAAACTATTCAGGTTTTTACCGTTTACGCAATTATCAAAATAATTTATAGTCGCAAAATAACGATAATGAAATTATCAAAATAATACCATTTCGTTGATTAGCGAAAAGAAATTATCAAAATAATTTCATTTCGTTGATTAGCGTTATCATAACCAAATTTATAACGTTGAAATGCGCTCGCAATGCCGTCGTGAACAATCGGCCCAGTACTCGCATACATACATATATGCATATGCACACGAACTGCTACGATTTGAGTGACAGCTGTGTATGTATGCACCTCCTGCAGGCAATCTTTTTGTTGATTTACTTCGTTTCAACGTTACCGGTTGCATTTTGATAATTTAGTTTTGTGAATTATCGAAACGAAATGGTTTTGATAATTTAGCGTTGCGAATTAACGAAACAAAACCATTTTGATAATTTAGCATTGTGAATTAACAAAACGAAATAGAATCCGTTCGTTCGTTAAGCATCTCTGGTTCCAATCTACATATATAGCATAAGTATACTCCGATTGTAATGAGAAAAGGTCTAGACCAATGTATATAGAAAAAGTATATTCCGACTGTAATGAACAAATATCCAATCGACCTAAAGCTGGTCCGAATGTAATGCAGACAGGGCCAATTGGTCCTGGCCTAGGACATGCAATGTTAAATGTAAATAGAATTTTACATGGGATTGGACGAAATTTCGAACCAGTTACAATCACTTACAGTCTAGTTTAATGAGTATCCTAACTCTACTCCGACATCCTACAGGGTAATGTCATAATGATAAAATTTCTATTTCTTTTTAGTCGTTGTACCTAGTTATTTTTCTTTTTTTGTTATTAGCCATTTTGGCTTTGAACTTTTAAATATAACTCTTTGTTTTTGCTTTACCTTTTTTTGCGCAATACTGTCTGCCCGGTTCTTTGAGTTTCTGTACATATGTAGGTACATATGTATGTACGTATGTACATAAGGTAATGTGCGTATGTTTGCTTCATTCAGTTGTTGTTGTTTTTGGACCTTAAGTTCACACTATACATGTTGTTGTTATTGCTGTAATTATTTTTCTTGTTGCTTTTAAAATCACTGCCCTGCTCTGTGATCACTGATCTTCAGCATTTGACTCGCACACACGTTTATCCAGATGCGTTGGTATGTGCTTTAGATATATTACAAACATATGTATGTCCATATAGCATCCATTTGTGCAAAACGCCATCGTCTGCGAAATAAAATTGTGCTTTTGTTGAATGTAATAAAAATGAGACGAGTTACTGCAATGAAACGAAAACAGATGTGTATGTTTCATCAGATTTCAAATACACATAATATAAAAGAAAATATAAAACAAAATATACATATCGTCGGCCTCCTGCCAGAATCACGAATGTGCAATTTTTCCTATTTTGAGTTAAACGGTTTTCCTGATCAATCTGTGTATACTCTACATCAGGGCTGCTCACCTCATAGGCACTCAAAGCACAATTGTTTTTGTTTTGTACCGAATCATTGGCACATATACATATTTTCACTTCAAATATGAAAATAAAATTTTCTTTGCACTCCCATAAGCACTCAGATATAAAAAAAATTTTATATGTATGTGACTATGATTCATATTGAATGTGCAGAGCAAAGGCACTTTGTATAGGAGCTCGAGCACTGTCGTAAGAAATCGAAATTTACAATAACAAATGTGTAATAAAAAAAATTCAAAAAATGAAAGCACTGTAAAAAATTTGTATTCAAAAAATTTTCATATAAAAAATAAAAAAAAATGTTTATGTATGTGATACTACCATTTGAAAATAAATTCTAAAATAATATTTTATTGGAATTCATAAAAAAATTAAATGAGCAAGAAATGAGCTGCTTTTGATTTTAGCAATATGAAATCAGCACAAAATGAAAATCAGGCAAAATTGTTCATTTTGAAATCAGGCCGCTTTTGATTTTGAGCAATATGAAATCAGCGCAAAATGAAAATCAGGCAAAATCGTTCATTTTCATATTTTTTCATATTGATTAACTGCGACTTCTGATTTTTTAAAAGCGGAATCAAAATCAAAATCAACAGAAATGAAACTTATGCCAGTTTTTTAAACACTGCCTATATGTATACATATAAAACAAGCACATTCAATTCAAATTCATATTTTATTTGTGGAACTATTTCTAATCTTCAAAGTCAGAGTCTTCTGAAAAGTTAGGCTAGGAAGAGCATCACGAACCTCGCTGCTAGTCTTCAAATTGTTATAAAAATAGTGGCAAAAAGGCAATCATGAAATGCACCTTGAACGGAAAAGATTAGCTCGCCGATTGCGCCATGATTAGCAAGCAATCAGTGCTAAATACGCCAAAGGACCTTGTAGGCAAATACATATTTACCTTCGAAAA
Source organism: Urophora cardui (assembly GCA_960531455.1). Classification (NCBI taxonomy): domain Eukaryota; kingdom Metazoa; phylum Arthropoda; class Insecta; order Diptera; family Tephritidae; genus Urophora; species Urophora cardui. The sequence goes on from OY482671.1 coordinate 32,449,708, forward strand.
TTGGCGGTATATACCATAGAAAATGGTAATGTACAACGCAAATCATCAGAGGGGCACGTAACTCTCCAAAATCATTTCAAGTTCATACGCAACTACACGACGATTTTTTAAACTTCATTTATTTCAACCAAGGAGGAATAAAACTGCCCTTTCGAAATATTAGCTGGTCGAGGTACATATTTTCGTACCATGCGAAAACACATTTAAAATTTCTGACGAAACTGGCAATTAAACAATTCTGCGCAAAAAATAACACATTTGACTAATTCCATACTGTTTATACGTTAAAATTTTTGTTTAAACCAAATTTCTACTTTTCGTCAGCGAAAAAAGCGACGAAAAATCGCGTGCTAGCTTTCGTATGGTAGGACGATATATAAAAGATTAACTCTATAACAGGGCTGAAATTTATTGATATTTTTAACGATAAACAAAAAATAATTTTTCATAACTTTTCATTTTAAAAGCATTTTAAAAGCATACAAAATTTAACTAAATTCAAATTGCTTCAACAAAAAAACAAAAAAATTATCAAAATTTGTTTGGTTTCGATAATTGTCGAAACAAAATTTTTTTAAAAATATTGTTTCAGCTGCAAACAAAAAATTGATTACCAAAATAATTATGTTTCCTGTGCCTATAAAAAAACTGAAAACCTATCATATAAATATGTATTCATACATACATATGTACATTAGACTGGCCGCAGCATGTATGGATTTTTTTTTTTTGTTGAAATTTGTATATTAACAGTTCTTAAAATATGAGGTTTAGGGTTAAAAAGACGGCCTTAATTTTTTGGCCCGATCCGTTGTTGTCTAGTTGACCCTCATTGAGCCCAATGTTTGGAAAATTTTATTTTTTAACCTTGAACATGATTTTTTTTAATATGTCTGTTTTGAGAGATAAAAATTCTCTTGCTGAGCCCTTCTTGCGTTTTCTACACCTAAAACAAAGTATCAGTACCGTTGCTTTGAGTTGCTAAGTGAATATAACGGTACTTAACGAGCAAAAGCAATCAAATTCCAAGACATTGCTGCTGTTTTTCACACTGCTCTTAACGTGCTGATACAAATGTTGAAATGAGTCTAACTATTCCAGCAGGGAAGTAAATTTCCAAACAGCTGATCGTTTGACAGTTTTACCAGAAATAGTCAGCAGTAGTCAGTAGACTGTTGCATGAGTACATTCATATGTCCAAACGAGTCAAGGCCCTGTTATACTTGCATAGCATTGCAAAGCAGGGCAGCGCAAAACATATAGCGCATAGAGCTGATTATACTTCGCATAGACGTGCAACCATGGTTAATTAATAAAAGTTTTCGCATCCTGACATTCGTACATACATACATACACACTCCATGTAAATTGTTTGTGTATTCTGTGGTGCTTCTGTCAAAATCATAGTTCGCCTTTGTAGAAATCATATTGCACCATGCTCAAAATTGATCCCAGTTTGATATAAGCACCATTATTAAAGTAAAACAGTAGAAAAAAGTGAAAAATCAGCTGTTTAGTAAGTTAACCTGTATAAATTAGCCTTGCGTGCAACCCTTCGCACACTCAGCACACACACATTCGTGTTGCCAAATGTCAAATCGCATAGCACATAACACAGAAATCAAAATTCAACAGACTTCTATGCTGTGCCCTGTGCCGCTATGCGTTGAGTAATCGATTACACGGAAATCCCATTAAACAGATTTCGTATTTGACAGTTCTTATGTTGTGCGCTGCTGTGCTATGCAAGTATAACCGGACCTTACTCGTTTGGTTTTCTTGTAGTGAAGTACAACAACTCGCTTTATTATGAGAACTATGCTACTCGTACATGAACCACAATGAATAGTGTGCGTACACTATCCGATCGTCATGATGCTAGCCACACACCTTGCAATTTTTTATACAACATGAGCATGTTGCGCTAGAAATCGCAATGTTTTTGGGGCTGTTGTATGAAGTTGTGTATCGGTTGTACGAAAAATCAAAAACTTCAAGGTCCGATTATTAGGGGCTTCTCCAACTGTCATTGCTTTTTATTGGAGAAAATGTTCCAAACTTTACTAAAGTACGCCAACCCGGAGCAACATCACATGCTAGGTTCATGTCGAAATGCATATATTGCTATAAAATATTTTTGTTTCGCGATCAGTTCAAATTGACTTCATCGGAATTGAAAAACCTTCGCAGTATTTGTATCTTCTTGACAAAGATTTACGTTCCATATTGGTTTACATGCATTAATGCAATAGATGCACCAGCACAAGATCTCAAATTAATAAAAGATGCCATTTTATATTTTGATAAAGAAGTTTCTAATGCCTTGTTGCATAAGATTAAAAACCATTTGTGGTACTTGAGTGAGGAAATTGTTGGGTTATCATTTTTCGATGAAAGCATTTCTTTGGAAATAAAGCGTAAAATGGTGAAAGCAATCAACATCGGTGACAATGAGATTGATGTCGAGATCGACACACCAAAACGAATTGTTGCGTCAGTTGAAGATTTGCATTCGTACAGTGAAATGGATATATCTAACTTTGTCTCTCCAAAAACAAATAAATTTTTTACACGTTTGAATATTAATACATCATTTATAAATTCGGATCCTTCTACGTGGCAAACCAAAGATGATTATCGCAAAGCGAAATCGGCATGTCAAACTTTGGCAGTGGTGAACGATGCAGCCGAAAGGGCAGTTAAGTTGATAACAGACTTTAACCGTACCTTAACGTATGACGAAGAGGATAAACAATTCCTACTGCAAGTAGTTGAACATTATCGTAAGACATTTCCGTCTCACAAAAAGTCCATTTTATTGAATTGATATTGTTTTTATTATTCTTAATTTCTTGAAATTTCATAAAATAAAAAAATAAAAAATTAATTAAAGAAAAATTTTTTTAACCTTTTAAGCTTGATGAGGGTCAACAAAGCTTGGTGCGATCTGAATAAAAAAATAGGACGTTATTTCTTATACCACACCTCACCTTTTAGGCAGTGTTTATTAATAGAATTCGAGAAAAAAAAATTTGCGGCCAGTCTAATGTACATACATACGTATGTATATCTTATAGCATTGACAGACGACAGCGATAATCCGGAATATCTAGCTAATTCGGACTTAACTTGAGAATTAACTGGAGGTAATCCGGAATATCTCTTGAGTTAGTCCTCAACATTTTAGCGGATTAGAGCATTTTGTAATGACATCCCTGGTGAAAAATGTCTATTGTGAATGAAAGGGAAGAAAAAGAAGAACCCAAGGCAGATCTAGGAAGGTAGGCGCATAAGTGAATTCAGAAATTTTGAATGTAATTTGTTATTGTAATTGGTAGAGTGTAATGTCAAAATGATATTTCGCCTTGGTTGAAATCTGAACTCCTTTGGGACTCGCCCATTCTATTGACCATGATGTGATTTCGTTTTGATTTTGACATTACCCTACCTTTGGAAATAAAACAAGAAGTTTTTGAATTCGCCGCTGCGCCTACCTTCCTTCAGCTGTTTTGTTAATCCGCAATACTTGCCGTCTGTCAGGCTAAAATTTTAATCGAATTAAGTGTTGCGGTAATCGAGATTATCGCTGCCGTCTGTCAATGCTATTAGCAACAAACATAAACAAAACGAAATCCTTTTTGTTATTTTGTTTTGATATCAAATTAGCAAAATTAATTGTGATACAATTTTATTGATAATTTTGGAATCGGAAATATTTTGGTTTTGATAAGCAGCAAAGCAATATAAATTTTTGATATTTTTTTATATGTTTATTGAAACAAATTTTTTTTGTTTATTTTGTTGAGCAGCCTTGCTCTATAACATTTTTTACAAAAAAAAAAAATTTTCTGAAACCAAATTTTTAGTAGTTTATTTGACATTGAATAATGGTTGGCGCTCCGCAATAATACCCACGCCCGTTTGTTCGGAGATATTGCCTATCACTGACGCGAAAGCAAAAGATTTAAATAAAATGTGCGAAACCTTGGTGATTCCAAAGGAATGTTTATAAAAATTTGAAGGCTAACAGCGAGGTTCGCGATGCTCTACCTGAGCCTGACCTATCAGAAGACTCTGATTTTAAAGATTAGGAATAGTTCCACAAATAAAATATGAATTTGAATTGAATGTATTTGTTTTACTTACTTTTGGAAATTTAATTTTTGTTGGGCCAGAAACACAAATGTGCCAAATCTCGAAGATTAGTAGGAATAGAAGCATAAAAACTATATCAGGGCGAAGAGCTAAATAAGGTTATAATTTGCATATAGTATAATTTTATATTAGAACCAAATTTTTCAAATTTTGCGAGAAGAATAAACTTTAAAACTCGATTTCCCAACATTTTCATTTTAGCACATTCGTGGTTCTGGAAGAAGGCCGACGATATATATAAAAGAAAAAGTTATTTTTTTTTTGTTGCTTATACATTTATGTATGTACATCTGTACCTCATACCCTGCAGGAAGTACATCTAATTTAAAACTGAATTTAAACTGTATACAAAGGCGCTAGTGTTGACTTTTTACTGTATATTTTCTTTGAAAAGGCTAACTACGGTGAGCGTTCTTACTAAGAAATAATAAGTAAATATTTTAAAAATATAAAAGCGCGCATAGACTTTTTTAATTACCACTGCTATAAATATCAATATCAGTCCAGCGCCATCTGCTGGAACATAGCAGTGGTTATAACCATGATCCAATTAAAAGGTCATGTCAGTTCGCTGGCCGCCATATTTCTTTCGGTTTTAGAAAAAAGTATCAGGTCCTCATACGTCATTTCCTTTTGCAATTGGCACAGCTGTTTGTTTGGTTGTTCGCGGCTTTATTGGTCCTGTGACGTAAGCAGTATTTGACATTTCCGCCTACTGGCATTACCGTCTCAATATATATACCGTGGGTTATAACCTAACCTCATTAGCAAATATGCTGCATATATTTAGGCAGCAGCTAGAAATTACATACATACATACATACAAACAGGTGAAGCTAATAAAAGTGTGTTAAAAAAAGTCAGGTCTGTGTAGGTACCTCTGCTTTACTTGGAAGGTATGTAACTATGTATAAACTAGCTTTTTTTGGGTGAATAACACTACCCTACTAAATTTGAAAAATTTTCATATCCTCGAGATATTTTGAAATTTCGATTTTTGAGATAACAAAGAAAAGTAGGATTACTAATTAGTCAATATCTCCACCATTACCGTCTCGACTTTAAAGTTATTTAATTTCAGTTTGAGGGGATAAAATTCCCTTTCCAAGAAAGCAAAATAATTCAAATCGACGTTAAAGTGACGCCGTTATGACAAAGAAAACATTTTTTTAAGAAAATTTTCAGTTTTTCGATATTCATATTCTTTTTTGTATTTTTTTTTTAAGAAGACTTAAATATCCTCCTGGTGTCACACTTTGAGTCAATGCCTATTTCTTAGTGAACATATTGGCACTTTCCGGATTAAGTATAATCAGTAGAAAAATTACAATGTTATAAGAGACTTAATGAAGAAAACTATGTTTATTTTTTATCACAATCTTGTATTTGACTTAATTCTTTTGTATATTAAAAGTGTTTAAATGTCGATAGTTTTCGCCGTTTATGTACATTTTGTTCTTCTCGACGAAGGAACCAGCAAAAATGGCACATCATTCAATGTCCTTGACATTCCAATGACTGTTATCGCAATTAAATTTTTTTTAACAAGCTTTTATTCGCATCACCTGTATGTATGTATATATGTATGTGTGTATGTATGTACCTATTTATGTAATTTCTTCTTGTGCCCAAATATATACAACATATTTACTAATGAGATTAGGTTATAACCAGCGCTATTTTCCAGCAGATGGCGCTGGACTGATATTGATGTTTACAGCAGTGGGAATTAAAAAAGTCTATGCGTGTTTTTATATTTTTAAAATATTCACTTATTATTTCTCAGTAAGAACGCTCACCGTTGTAGAAGTCAGCACTTATATTTGAAGATTATGTTGAGAGGGTTTCGGGATAAACTTTTTTTTAACGCGGATACATGTTTTTTTTGAAACTTTTTTATTTGACATCCGATTTTTAAAATTAATATGTCATTCTTTTAGTCTTGTGGAGCTCTATATATCAATCTAATGAATTCGTTTTTGCATAGTTGGGTAACCTAACCAAGTTTTTCTTCTATAAAATATCCTTTTAGTTTCCGTATATTGCGCAATGCAGGTAAGACAGTGTCCGATTTGTAAAAGAAAGACTCATATATGTATATAAGATTATGTCCCGCTCTAAAAATTCAAATTGGTTCAATAGTTTAAATCAGGGCTGCTCATCTCATAGGCACTCAAAGCACAATTGTTTTTGTTTTGTTCCGAATCATAGGCACAGATACATATTTTCACCTAAAATATGAAAATAAAATTTTCTTTGCACTCCCATAAGAACTCAGATATAAAAAAATTTTATATGTATGTGCCTATGATTCATATTAAATGTGCAGAGCAAAGGCACTTTGTATAGGAGCTCGAGCACTGCCGTAAGAAATCGAAATTTACAATAACAAATGTGTAATGAAAAAAAATTCAAAAAATGAAAGGACTGTAAAAAATTAGTATTCAAAAATTTTCATATAAAAAATAAAAAAAAATTGTATGTATGTGATACTACCATTTGAAAATAAATTCTAAAATAATATTTTATTGGAATTCATAAAAAAATTTAAATGAGCAAAAAAATTTTTCAGTGCATATACAAAATTTGTAGATGTATTGAGTTTTGTACTTTCAATACGAGAGCGTTGAGCAACCCTGGTTTAAATTCTTACAAATGATTTTTCTCCGTTCACCGTATTTCGAGTTATGCTACTTTAATTTACATACGTGCACAGATACATCCTGTGTTCAATAATAAAAAATTGTTACGATTTTTTCATAAAAAGTGTCACTATGGAGAACTGTAATTTTTACGAAAACTTCATAAAACTTTTTTGTTATTGAACAGAGCTAATAATGCCAGTGTTTTTGTACTTTCTTCTGCATATGGCACCGTGCATCGTCGTCATTTGGTTATTTTTTTTTTATTATAATAAACAACAAACGCGTGCAATTTTAATAAGGAACAACTGACACAAGCCAAATCATAAAATGTGTACATACTACTATATAGTATGTATGTACCAATAAACAAGCAAACCAAAATCTCAAGTGTTGGATAACATCTTAATTTTCAATTTGAGTTTCATCGTATTCTCACCTTTTTCTCCAACATTATTTATGAACTCAAGTACAAATGGAGAACGACAAAACTTTCTGGTAATGGGTTCGACATCGTTCCGGTCATATTTGAGGTGAATTTTAGAAAAGGAAAGTTCTCAATTTGAGAATCAACGAAAAAAAGTGTCTTTCAAGTTGAGACCGCTGTCTGCGGCTATTTGAGATGCATTTGAGAACTAAAGCTTGATATTGTGTGCTTCTCAAGCGGAGAACGAAGAAATATGTTTATTGGGTATGTTTGCATGTACCTACTTAAATTGGCATTCCAGACATTACGCAAGTCTTACAAACAAATTACTAAACGCTCCGCCAAGAGAAAGGGCCACACGAATGCGCACACAACCGACAGCCCATTTAGCACGTGAATGAGAAATGTATGTATGTTTTGCTTAAAGCAACAATACATAGTAAATTTGAAATGCCCCACTACTCGTCTCAACCAAAGCATAATAGGGGTATTCGCTATCCCTAGAAAGATAGCACGGATTGCAAATATGCTAGACCAAAATATGCTACACATCGAGAGCACCCCATTGCACAGTCGTAGGAGATTTTAAGAAGCAGCTTTTCTTTTTAGCCAAAGGGACGCGTTTATCACTCACTTTTTAATAAATAAATCATTTTATTTTAGTAAATTTAATAAATACACACAAAACACAACATTTTAAGCAAAATTCGGATGCTCAAATTGAAATTGAAATTAGCAATTGGTAAATGTCAGCTGACACAGGGTCGCAATTAATTTCCTACACTTCATAGCAAATAAATATACATAGGTTTTAGTGTAGCATATTTTTGAGGTCTAGCATATTTCTGTGCGCCTATATTTTGTTGTTGTGCGTTGTAAAACTTTGCAATCCGTGCAATCCGTGCTACGTGCTAGGGTTATGCTATGGATAGCGAATACCCACAATGTTTTGCAAACCAAAGAAAAATACACATACATACTTATAATTTATGTACTGAAATCAAATGTTATCAGCATGATCATTGCGTAAAATTAATTTGTCGTCCGCAGACCATTGCCCTAGGCGTTGCAGTGGGGAGGTGATCTACCTAAAAGTTATCTACATACTTATGAGCTTTAAGTATTTTAATACATTTATACAAAAAATCATTGGTTGAGTTTCTAAGACAAAGGGGCTCCGCAACTGTTGAGCTCAACAGTTGTCAACAGTTGGGTAGCAGTTGAGTTAAACAGCTACGTCTTAGAAACGGCTTGATGAATTTATCAGCTGTTTAGCTTTACACAACATATTGAGCTCAAGCAGCGAACAAAATTTGTGATGAAAAAAATGACAAAAAGTTGCCCCAACTGTTGAGCTGAGAGGAACTACTCAACAGAGCGTTTCTAAGACAAATACTCAACAGTTGCGGAGCAGCTTTGTCTTAGAAACTCAACCGTAGAGACAAACATTTTTGGAGCAAGCTTGTTTTGTTTTTGCCATAAATTTGGAATCGCAAGTAAATGTACAGATGACTGAACGAGTTCACAAAACAACCGAATTTAAAACCTCGATCGCGGTACTCCATTCGTAGCTTACGGCAGTTTGCGCATCTTCGGCGGAATTTGGAGTTTTGCGAAAATCCCACAATGTGAATTTGCAAGCAAGCAAATAGAAAAATAATTAGCATCTTCACATGTCTGGGAATGAAAACTAGCAAAACTTTCTACTGGAGCTACGAATTTACCTCAACAAGTTAGTTGTAATCAAGCGAATGCTCAATACAATGAGGAAGTTACAAACATATGTACATGTATGTATGTATGTTCATCTTATTCTTAATTGGCGTGTAACCGTCTAGACGATTTTGGCCGAGTCTAATAAAGCGCGCTAGTAGTTTCGGTTTCATGCTGCCTGGCGCCAATTAGAAATACAAAGGCAGGACGAGTCAGTCTTCACCTGATCTTCCCAACGCAGTGGAGGTCTCCCTTTTCTTTTGCCTTGCCCGATAGAAATCCTTTCTGGGCCGGAGCACCCACATCCATTCTCACGGCATGGCCTGCCGCAGCCGTGGATTTTTATTCGCTGAAGAATTTCGATGTCTGCGTAAAGCTTGTAAAGCCCATCATTAAACCGCTGTCGATACTCGACCGCGCTAACGCGCAAAGGTCCATAAGAACCTTTCTCTCGAATACTCCAAGTGCTATCTAATCTGATTTTGACATCATCAATGTCTCTGCACTGGACTGGAACGATGATCGCAATTTTTGTTCTTCAAGAGAGGACTTTACTTTTCAATTGCCTACTTAATCCGCAGGCCGTATTTAGGAGGGGGAGGGGCGATTTGGGTGTTTGAACCCCCCACGAAATTCTGGTAGATAAATTTTACTTCTATCATATTCAAAGCTTTATGTTGAAAACACTAGTTTACAAATAATTAATTTGAGAAAATACCAAGAATTTCAGGTATAGGGGAGGGCTGACATGAACCTGCCGAGGTCAAAACAATTTTTTACACTCAGAGAAAAATTGCGGGCTAAGAACAAGCTGTGTCGTACTTGATTTAAGAATTATGGAAATTAAATTTTTTATTTTTTAGAAACTAGAAAAAAACTTTTTAAGCATGGATGTAACTACAGCTGTTTCACCTTAGATCCCTCTAAGACTCATCAGGTTACTTTTGCTTCTGCCAAGACTCGAACTTGCGCACTAGCAACAAATTTTCTATCAGATGTCGAAGGCAGGCAATATCTCAGCGGTTAGAACTGTAGTTATTGTACTGCAAGGTGCGCAAGTTCGAGTCTTGGCAGAAGCAAAAGTAACCTGATGAGTCTTAGAGGGATCTAAGGTGAAACAGCTGTAGTTACATCCATGCTTAAAAAGTTTTTTTCTAGTCTCTAAAAAATAAAATATAACCTGGACCTGTGCTCGTTAAATTAAATAAATTCAATTTAAATTTCCACATTCTTGAATCCAGAACGGTATTCTTAAAACAATATAAAAAACTGAAAAAATCTCGTTTTAAGAATGAAATTATAAATTTAAGAATATTATGACCAACTGTTCGTGTGACAAAGAAAATTCTTTCAATCAAAAGAAAAAAACAATTTAGCATGATGGAAAAACTCGAAGTATTAAGTATTTATTTAACAAACAAACATATAAAGAGCTGTAATATGTATCACCAGCACAAGACTTTCCTGTAATTGAAATTGTTGCTCTTTCTCCAATTGAAAAACCATAGAGGTTAGTTAAGTTCTTATTTTATTCAATAATTTTGTACATATGTATGTATGTGTATGTATAATATAAGAATGAAATATGTATGTATGCATCTAAATGCCTCTTTTTCCCTCAGGGAATAGAAAAAGAAGAAGGATGGTAGTGGTAATGGAGATAATGCGAACCAAATATCCAACTTTATATGAAACCGAAACCGAATTTGATGAAGATCTAATAGTAAACGAAATATCAGCTATGAATACGAATGTGACGCCAAAACCGAATCCCTGCACAACAAATTTTTTTTTAATTTGTAACTTTACGATGTATTGCGGAACGATTTTCCAATATCCCTTGTCGAGTTTGGTTTTGAGACAACCTGGTTTCGGCTGACATGTGCAATTTTCAGTGTCCTTTTTCGTTCCCCAAACCAAACTTGACAAGGGATGACGGAGGATCGTTCCACAATACATCATATTCCTACCCTGTCGGAAAAACAAGCAACCAAAAAGTATTTAATAATTGTAACTTTACCTTTACAAGCATAAGTATTATATAAATAATGATTTTAAGTTATTATCAGAATTAAATATTTGTAATAAGAACTACATGGTTCTAACATTATTTTAAGAACCCTTTTGCATACACAATTAATTTTGGCTTTATAATCTACACATGCATATGTATGTATGTATGTAAAAACTGAATTATATATAATATAGTAATAAAAAAAATTACATATACATATACATATGTATATGTACATAACCAAACCTTTTATTTTTTATTTTTGTTAGATGGATTAAATGATTTCGATTTTGAATTTCGAAAAAGGGGAAATCAAGTATAAGTATTCTTACACCAAAGTTGAACATTCTTAAAATAAGAATGTACATTCTTAACCTTAGGTTTACCAATACCCACCCGGGTGACCTTTTGCGATTACTGAGCAAATATTGGACCGATTTTAAAAAGATTTTTACTCACTGATCAATTTTTCGAGTTCTTTCAGATAATAACAAGTTTGAACTTATTTTTCATCTGGAATATGCTTTTTTTGCGATTTTGACTTTTTATGTACGTACACTGAGAGAAAAAAATATATGGAGGGGTCAAAGAAATTGTTTACCTATTTTGAACACTACTTTCTTTGTTTTGAGTAAATTTTCCTTAAAACATGTTAAAAGGTTTATAAAATATTGTTGTTACATGCGTTACCATGGTTTCATATACTTGTTTTGAAAAAATTCATACATTAAAATAATGAAAAATTCTTTAAGCGCCATTCCATTCCCAACTTTCCTTGTTTTGAAGACTTGATTTCTTTAATTTTGAGAAATTAAATTCCCATACAAATTCCCATGGCAACGAATTGGTTTGAATGTTTTTTTTATGTTTTTTCCACATTTTTGAGAAAATTCACACAAAACAAAGAAAATTTTGTATTGGGACGCGTGTTCAAAATAAGGAAAATTATGTCTTTGATGGAGAGAAATTTTTTTTTGAGTGTAGTTTACCAATACCAACCCGGGTGACCCAGTACACTTTTCTATGAAAAGACGTGTATATGCACATATTATTGTTGCTATAACTTTGCATATTTATTGTTTAACTATATTTTTATCATTTTTATAAAGTTTTTAGAAAATTTAATGAATATAAATTATATTCTAACCAAGCGAAATACCGAAGGATGTATACAACAATTTATGCATTTTGTTTGACTGATACTTTGTTCATCGCAAATGGTTTTAGTGCATTTTATGCATAATTGACTAGTGTTGGATTTAATTTTCATATCAAAACACTTATAACATTTTTCTTTCATCTTTACTCTCATCAACCTGCTGGAAAGTTGTCCTTTTTATTAGAAATAAGGAAGAACATTGATAAATTCATTCTCTCTAGCAAATAGTTTCTAAGATACATACAATTGACCGATTTTATGTAGAATCTTCAAGTAATATTATGCCTAATGGACTTCAGCATAATTTAGATATGACAGAGCTTTCTGAGAAGGCCTGTGACTGAAGAACCTTGATATTACCTGGAAGAAATCACCGTATATTATAAATGCAGCAAGTGTTGCTACTTCTAGAAGCAAGGTCGGCAAAATTGTGAAAGATATTGTGTTGGAGAGCACAGAGCGGTTATTTACTCATATGGATCAAAGTGCGATGCCTGATCAGGGCCGTAGGTAGACTTAAATTTAAGGTAGGGCAGCGTTGGTTTAAGGTAGGGCGGAAGTAAATAATATATCGCAATTAGTCTTACATCGCACATAGGTAGATTTTCAACTTTTATGCGGCCAAAATTGAATTTTGTAAAGTTGTTACAATTGCAGAAAAAAACATACCCACATATTGGAAATAGACTGGGGAACAATAATTCATCGCTTTTTCCCGACCCCATACTCTGCACTTGCTCCCAGATGGTCGAAACTTAGCATATCTAAAGTAAATTTTTTAGTTTTTACATAATTTTAAGTGCTAGTTTCAACGTGAATATTTATTATTTAAAGCATTTCATTTAAGTAATCGTGATGGATCCTAAAGCTTTAGGTAATTATTAACACTTTTCAATAATATCCTTGATTTCCAATAATTCTAAGTTTATAGTTTTAAGCTTTTAAAGTTGGGATATTTAAAAAAATTATCACTCTTTTTCGTGTTCAAAATTGATTTTTTTATGTTGCTCTGTCAGACTCAGTCACATTAACCCTTGGACATGATATCTAGTACAATTAATATTTTGCCGACAAAAAATTACGTCGCACAAAGCCGCACTTCACTACTAGATACAGGGTTTTTCATATGTACCTACAATAAAATTCTTTTTTGTGTTTTATATTTGATTTTAATGTTTATATTTCTAACGCATATCTTGGTTAATATAGGTGATGCTCGAAAGTAACCGAGATATTTATCAGCGATTATTGTTAACTTCTTAGGCAGTATTTTTAGTATTTCCAATTTTTCAAAGTCAAGGAAATACTTATCATAAAAAGGGGCTAAGAATTCTGAAGCTACATTTTTTTAGAAGATTTTTGAGTATGCAGTTTTGCAGCTCATTCAATTTTAATATCATAATATGCAACATTCATTTTAAAAATTTTCATTGGCCTTTCGCAATTTTAATTGGAACTGTCTCACATACATATATGGCAAGCACCCTACAGAAAAAAATTTCTAAAATCGACGGAATTTTTACAGCATTGGGAATTGCACATTTTACACTAAAGTTGGTTGGCTGCATAACAGCACACTTAAAAATCTCCTCAAAATCTTCTATAAATTCTGGCCTCGCTTTGAAATTTTTAATGCACTTTTAGAAATTTCTACGATTTTTCGAATTTTTTCCATAAGCGTACAAATCCTGCTTAAAACGATTTTTATTTAAAAATTGTCTACATTTTTAAACGAAATAAGAAAGTCAAATTTTCGACAGAATTCTTTGAAATAAATTTAAAAACTATGTCGTATGATTTTTTTTTGAGTCACTGTATATATTTTTCAATAAAATCGACTTTTAACACAAATTATTAAAACTTTACATTAAACAAGCAATTTTGAATAGATGTAGACTATTATAAAATATTTATTTTATTTATATTTTAAAACTTAAAAATCTACCTATGTGCATCGAGGCATGGCTTCCAAAATCAGTCAGCATAAATATCACTTTTCTCTAGGTCAGTGACGTACATTGGCTCAGATTTCCATCTGTCTACCGAAAGGGACGGCTTTACATTAAGGAACCACGGTCCGAGAAAAATGACTTTCGAAGAAAAAAGATGTTCTACACACATATATACATATGTGCATGTTTTATAAGTGCCTTTCCTCGGTAATCGTACGCAGTTTTGGGGGTTTGTTTGGTAAATTTTACAACTTACCAACATCTCCGGTCGACGGGACTTTTGGATTTAGAATCAGGAGGACCTCCTCTACAACCCCCAATCACTTTTTTTCAACGCGTGGTAGACTGTTGGAAAATTTTCCCCGTACTTTTAATACCTATTTGTTGACACATAATTATTGTGACAGTACATAAGCAATACTCATTGAGAATAAGCCAACAAGATGGTACAGCTTCCAATTTAGATGTGGAGATCTTTAAATTTGGTATGTGGGTCGCCTGTAGGTATGCACGCAAGTCAAGGTGAGAAAAAAACTCTCGAAAATGATTAAACGATAACCATAGAAAATTTAGACACCTGATTTTTTCATCGAGTAAAATGTTTTAGATTAGCACACAGCTTTAGAAATCGATTCCGCTCTTTTGGTGTTGTTCGCTCACAGTGAGATTAGTTTTTGTCAGAAAAGTGCCGGAATGAACCATTCCTTTAACCAAACTATTTAATTATATATGTGATGCAGTGTGGATTCTCCATATCATACATTGAAACCGCAATAATTTTTTATCTCAAACTATGACAAAAAATTTAATTATAATAATTCATCTCACTTGTTGGCCTTTTCCAGGTAGGGCATTCTAATTTTAAGGTAGGGCATTGCCCCACAATGCCCCCCCCCCCCTAGCTACGGGCCTGTGCCTGATCTAGAGCATTAAAAGATAATGCCAAAGTCAGAGTAAATCTTCTTTCATGCTCCTGACGGGTTGAATTCATTTAGAATATAATATGTACAATGTACATGTTACATTGTACATACACACATACACATATTTTATTTTTGTTTATTCTTCCCACCATAAATATCATCCCACTAATCTTCGGATAATGATCATTTAGTAAAAAAAAGTATATATGGCGATATTTTTACAGGAATCCTTTTACGGGCCAACAAAGTCCTTCACAACTCGCTCGCCTTGTTTTGATCGGTTTTTTTCGAATAATGGTATTTTGGATTTGATTGCTTCAGCGCCAAATTCAAGTAGATAATTAATGCGTCATAATCGTATTATTCACTCAACCTTTGCCGTAGGATTCAAAATTTTGAATTTTTTACGTTATATACACCCATTACGGGGTGTTTGTTGTTTTTGTTGGCCTAATTTCACCAAATATAGTTAAATTAAATATTTTTAATCATTCACAGGCTTACATTTTACAATAGTAATAAATATGTTTGGGCAATAAAAAGTCAAAGCACGCGAAAGCGCCCGTAATGCAAGAAAATGTATATGGGTCACCCGGGTGGGTATTGGTAAACCTCGTACATAAAAATCTCTGGTAATCGTAAGGTTAAATCAATCATGGGAAGTGCTTTAAGTAACTTTATATAAGCTTATTTCAAAACGAAATATTTTTAATATAAGCTTTTTATTTTCAAAAAAATCGTTCTAAAAATTAGAATATATTCTTGATTTTAGCATTTTCAAGCTTAACAGACTTTCGTGACGTTTTCGGCTTGATTCAAGCCCGCTAGACTTAAATTTAGCTTGCTTTTTCTCTGAGTGTATGGTTGGGGTTTTGAGATAACGGTAATTTTGGGTTTTTTTGGTTACAACTTCAATAAAAAATTCAAATACCCGCAAATCGTATCTTCTCCGTTCGAAAGATAATTAAAGTATGCTTCTAACGACATACCACTTATAAATTAAATTGTGTTACCACTCCGGAATAAGGCAGTTAATCATCGCACATTTTCTAAAATTTTAGCATATTTCCTTATAACCAGACCTGGGTAATATCAAGTACCAGTACGACTTGTGACAAGTACATTTTAAAAGAATTGTACTGGTACTGGTACTTGCATTCCCAAATTTTCAAGAACACGTACAAGTACAAGGAATTGAAAAAGAATTGAAGTTTTATCAAATACTTCAAAGTAATTGAAAAGAATTGAAAGTACTTGAAAATAATTGAAAAATTAACTTGAATCGATTTTTCAATTCTTTTCAAGTACTTTCAATTATGATGTATTGTGAAACGATCTTCCGTCATCCCTTGTCAAGTTTGGTTTGGAGACAAACCGGTTTCGGCTAATATGCGCCATCTTCAGTGTCTTTTTTCGTTCTGAGTTATTTTGTGTAAGTTCGATAGTACTTATAGTAACTAGCTTCCATCGTTTGGTCACGTACTTCGTGTTCGTGTGATGTATTCGTGTGTTCGTGCATTCGTGTGTTCGGGCGACGTGCATGTGTGCGTGCGTGCGAGTCTGTGCGTTTAGGTATGTAAATCTATTTTTGTATCCTCATTACTTTCAATTACTTACAATCTTGAAACCAATCACGGTAGGCAGGAAGCGACGATAGGTTGCATGAAAATGTCGAGAAAAAAGGAAAGTGGGGTTGTGTTATGTGATGTTTATAGATGAAACATCCGTTGAAATTAAAATCCGAGCTGCTCCTTTTTCAAGGATATCCACATTTTTTGGTTTTTTTGAAAGGATCAAATATTGAGGAAATCGAAAATTCGCCACCGTCCAAATTTTTCCGATTTCAATACCTTATTTGGTCGCTAAGGGATACAAAAAAAGGTATTAAAAAGAAAAAAAGGACACCTGTAGTGGAAAAATCCAATGTGAACAGGACCAAAAGGATAACGACTGAAATATAAAATAACACAAAAAGTACCCACTTTAATTTGCGTATAACTCCTAAAATGTTAACTCTACGTGAAAATTCCTTATTATATGTTTCATTCAGAATAAATAAAGAAATATTTCTTTAATATACAATTTTGATGTACCTGCAGTGCTTAATGTACTTTTGTGCTTCTAAAGTGAAAATTTCAAAAAAAGTACGTTTTTTTATGGTGCTATTTTAAGTTCAAATATTTTTCTAGTTTATGTAAATATTTTAATCTAATGATCCAACTCTCATTCCTACATATCTATACGTTAATGCTAAAAAAGAGTTAGAGCTCAGATACGCGCTAGCTGTGCACGGTGGGCGGGAAGCAACAATAGGTTGCATGGGAATATCGTAAAAACGATGGCCTAACGAATATGTGCCTAGCTGTGTGCTGGTACTAATTTTCGTTTAAAAAAATGTTGGAGATTTTATTCACGCTTGCTGTGTGTTTATTAAGTATATTACACTCAAAATAATATTTCGTAAATATTACGAAATCTTTCGTACATATTACGAAATACTTTCGTAAAATTGAGCAACGAATGGTTTCGTAAATAGTACGAAAGCCATTTCGTACTATTTACGAAATACTTTCGTATATTTACGAAGGCTTTCGTACTATTTACGAAATACTTTCGTAGTATTTACGAAGGCTTTCGTACTATTTACGAAATACTTTCGTAGTATTTACGAAAGGTTTCGTACTATTTACGAAATACTTTCGTAGTATTTATGAAATACTTTCGTAGTATTTACGAAGGCTTTCGTACTATTTACAAGGTACTTTCGTACTTTTGAGCAACGAAAGATTTCGTAAATATTACGAAACCGCTTTCGTAAATCTACGAAGGCTGTTAGAGCTATCAAATTGTTGTACAATTGACCAAATTATTTTTTAGCTTAAAGCTAAAAAAACCCTAATTATTACATACATATATATATGTATATATGATGTATATTTCAACGAAATTTGAAAACTTTTTCGAAATATGTATATCAATAAAATAATGCTAAGAGAAAAATGTTTTATATATGCATAAGAAATAAGTTTAGATAATTTCATTTTAGTTTTAAATATCTACTATAATAAATTTATTCAATTAATTAAAAGTTCTTTATTAATTTAATATTTTACATTTATATTTTTTTATTAATTTTAATAACTAAGGGCACTGCCAGACTATGCAAGAAATTACTTTCAGAAAGGCAACAAATACAAAAATTTGAATTTTTCACTTACTTAATTTCTTGCATCGTCTGGCTGTGCCCTAATAAAATAAGAGGTACATATTGCTTATACGTCTGACAACCATAGGAAACTTTGGGAATCGCAATTTGCAAATGTGGACGTCGTTCCGATCCACTTAAATAGATAACCCTGTCAAAAAGAAAGAAAAAGAAAAGAAAAAGAAAAAGAAAAAGAAAAAAAAGAAAAATAAAAATAAAAATTAAAAATTAAGACTAAGATAAAGATAAAGATAAAGATAAAGATAAAGATAAAGATATATATAAAGATAAAGATAAAGTTAAAGGGAAACTACTTAAAACCTTAAAATTCAAGCAGCACGTTTTAAACCAGATCGTTTTTATTTTAAAAATGAAAATTTGTAAATTTATAATGAAAGTTTTGAAATAAAAATGTATTTTGGATTAAATAGAATCACTTTTAAATTAAAAATTAAAATGAAGGGAATAAAAGCGTAACTTTTAGGTTCGAAATCTCATAGGGCTTGAATTAAAATAAACACTTTTAAATATAAATGTTTTTTCTTGTTTTACAATGAACATTTTTAAAATAAAAATGGACGTATCTACATCACTTTTAAATACGTTTTTGTCCATTTTAAGCACGTTTTCACATGTTTTTAAAATGTTTTTCTCTGAGTGTAGAAATATCTCTTTATATTATTTTATTAAGTATTTATTTATGAAAATAGATAAGACCGAAAAAAAGTAAAGTAAATGCAACTAATGTACTCACCCTTAAGTTGAATCAAGTTGGAAAATATCACAGTTTATTTTATATATCAATACTGTCTTTTTATATACAATGCATTATTTTTTTTATACATTATTTCATTACGCACTTACTACTTAAAATAATTTTTGATATTATTGCACCGACCCAACACTTCACAATGAAAGAAAACTTGTACGGTAAAATATTGTTGTACGAAAGTATTTCGTATATATTACGAAAGTATTTCGTAAATCTTTTAATCCTTTGATAATATTACGAAATTATTTCGTATATATTACGAATGTATTTCGTAAATCTTTTAATCCTTTGATAATGTTACGAAAACTTTCGTACAATATACGAAATTATTCGTAAAAACAATTTTAAGAAAATTTACGAAAGTGTTTCGTAATATTTACGAAATATTTCGTAATATATACGAAAAAAATATTAGAAAATGGTTTACGAAAGCCCTTTCGTAATATTTACGAAAGATTCGTAAAATTAGATTTTGTTGAGAAAAATTCTTTCGTAATATATACGAAACTTTCGTACATTTTACGAAACTCTAGACTACGAAAGTCTTTCGTAGTTTTTTTACGAAATTTTATTTTTAGTGTAGAATATCATTTTACGTAAGTTTTTAGCCGGCGATCGTTTTTTCGATAGTTTCATGCAACCTATTGTTGCTTACCGCCCACCGTGCACAGCTAGCGCGTATTTCAGCTCTAATTCTTTTTAATATTAACGTATAGATATGTAAGAATGAGAATTGGATCATTAGATTAAAATAATTACATAAATTAGAAAAATATTTGAACTTAAAATAGCACCATAAAAAAAACGTACTTTTTTTGAAATTTTCACTTTAGATGCACAAAAGTACATTAAGCACTGCAGGTACATCAAAATTGTATATTAAAGAAATATTTCTTTATTTATTCTGAATGAAACATATAATAAGGAATTTTCACGTAGAGTTAACATTTTAGGAGTTATACGCAAATTAAAGTGGGTACTTTTTGTGTTATTTTATATTTCAGTGGTTATCCTTTTGATCCTGTTCACATTGGATTTTTCCACTACAGGTGTCCTTTTTTCTTTTTAATACCTTTTTTTTGTATCCCTTAGCGACCAAATAATGTATTGAAATCGGAAAAATTTGGACGGTGGCGAATTTTCGATTTCCTCAATATTTGATCCTTTCAAAAAAACCAAAAAATGTGGATATCCTTGAAAAAGGAGCAGCTCGGATTTTAATTTCAACGGATGTTTCATCTATAAACATTACATAACACAACCCCACTTTCCTTTTTTCTCGACATTTTCATGCAACCTATCGTCGCTTCCTGCCTACCGTGCAATATTTAAAAAAAAAAATTACAAAAATAAACGATATTTTATATTTTTTACATGTCGCTTGTAGTCCATATTATATTTATTTAACAAAATACTTTTGAAATTTAACATAAATAAATAATTAAATTTAATTTAAAACAAAAAAAAATAATTCAACATAAATAAAATTATAAGAAAAAATATAACGTATCTTAATAATGTAGGCGCACTCTACATAGTTTTGTTTTAAATATTGGTTTCAAGATTGTAAGTAATTGAAAGTACTTGAAAAGAATTGAAAAATATTGGTATCAAATAAAAGAGGTAGTCAGAGCTACAATCTCTGCTCAACACCTTTCATTTGATACCAATATCTAGGGTTGGGCGATATATATCGATATATCAATATATCGATATTTTTAAAATAGTACAGCCGATAATATCGACGATATTTTGAATTACCGTGCATCGATAATCGATAATTTTTTGCCATTTCGAGCCAAATTCGATATTTTTCATACATTTCGGATTTGCTTTGAATCTAACACCAGAACATTTTTTAAGAAGTGGTATAACCATAATGTTCGGGTGCTTGAATTTACACTACTTTCTTCTTCAAGCAATTCTTAATGATTTTTATGTTTATACTTAAGGATTCGTAGAATATCTGTAGACTCATTGAACTTTAACAACAAATATCTAGTAAACTATAAGTCTCCGGCAAGTTTGGATTTCTGTTTTGAGATCTGTGAGAGCACCTCTAACCCCGTGAAGAAGTGGTTTTTTGCGGGACGTGGTTCCATAATGTAAAGCCGACCCTTTCGATATATTGATATATCGATGTTTTTACACGGCATAAATCGATGTTTTTTTAAATATCGATATAATATATATCGATATATTTTTCCAATTTGCCCATCCCTACCAATATCGTCCAGAAATATTGACAAATAAATAGGCTAGATTTTTATAGCTTACCAAAAAAAAAAACAAAAATCTGAATAACGGTTATTCAGGCCCAAAACAATTTTTTGGTTGACATAACGGTTATTCAAGACCAAAACAATTTTTTGGTTGCAATAACGGTTATTCAGGACCAAAACGGTTTTTTGGTTTTTATAATGGTTATTAAGGACCAAAAGAAGATAAAGGTTATTTTTACGTAACCTTTTCACCACACTAGCAAAAATAACCGTTATTTTCGGTCCCTGGCTAAAAGAGAATAGGCGATTACCGTTGAACGGCCGTAGATAAGAATGTCAAAAACAGAAAAAATGCCAGCGAACATACAAGCGAACACACAAGCTATTTCCACGAATAACACGTGCAAGAGGGAAAAATCAAAACAAAGGACGATTATTTGACAGCTTACTGGGCATTGTAAAGAAGCATCATTTCCTATGTATACGACCATATAGAATTATTTCGCCATGACAGCAACAGTCGACTGTGATTTTTTGAAACTTAAGGCTGCGCAGTTGCAGTACAGTAGAACCAAGGCAAATTCATTCATATGGTAATGGTAAGTGAACAGCTGACTTCTTCTTCTCGTTTTTAACTCGCCGTGTACAGAAGAATATCATACACAGAAATATTTGACATTGAGTTTGACATTCTGATGGATAAAAACTTAAAGCGAATCGAGGCGAATAATGCCGAATTTGCCCCGCCATTACCATATAATGAATTTGCCTTGAGTAGAACTTTTTATTTTTATACTTCTGCTGCGCTGTTTATTTTTTAATTTTCAAATGAAAATGAAATAAGATTTTCGTCGCCGCGAGCAGATAGCGAGCCGACAACAACCTTTTTTGGAAAATAAAGGTATACCATTAAGTCAATTAAGTTATAGTTAACTTAATATTTATGAAAAATTATTCACTGATGTCTAATGCAACCATTCACTACGTTTTTTGTTTAATAAGAGACGATTAAAAAATAATATAAATTAAAAACTAGGGAAACCTAGCCTGATTTGGCCAAAAACTATTTTGCTAAATAACTTAAAAACCTGACGTGATAGGACTTTTTTTTGATTTTCGGAATCAGCGTCCCAAAACCCTTTAAATTCAACCATCAAATCTAAAAGGAGGATTTCGTTGCCGACCAGTGTTATCTCTTTTAATTGGATATGTTTTGATATGTTGAGGGTCCGCATCCATTCATAAAAAAATTTCGAAATTCGGACAATGCATCCAAATTCTTTTATGACCCCAGGAATGTCTTTTGGGAATATCTAATTTTTTGCAAAAATGTCACTTACGCGGTATTGCAGATTTTATCTTTCTAAGGGATTTTGTTGATTTTCGACAATTTTTTTTCAGCAGGTTTATTTGTATGGCAGTGAAAAATCGCATAAGCGGATAATGTCATATTGACTATTCTAAGTATGTATTTTTTCCAAAAAAAAATGTGGTGCTCGTAGCGGCCCATAATCAATTAAAATCAATCATCAAACCTCAAAGGAAGACAAATTTTTTTAATTTTTTGCCAACCAGTGTAAGCGACCAAATTAATACCGATACCATATGGTAATATTACACTACTCTTATTATTATGGAAATACTGATAGCGAATCACTAATTCTACCTTAAATCCATTAATTTTTTTTATATACCGTTAAATTTTCTCCTTTTGGCCTCAAGCAAGAAAAATGTAGCAAGAGTACCCTGTAAAAAAGTGTGCGACGAGTCTCTAAATGATTTGTCCGGGAGCGCTCTCTTTCGGGTACAATTAGTCTACAATTGTTCCCAATTGTACCCGAACGGGTACATATGTATACTAATTGTAGACGAATTGTACCCGAAAGGGTATCAAACGGGTACAATTAGTCGCACAAATGGATGTGTCGCATTTGCTACCTGTTCGGGTACAAAACGGGTACAATTGTGCGCTTTTGCTACCCGTTCGGGTACAAACTGGGTACAATTAGTCTCTTCATAGGACATGCTCAAACAAAAGAGAACACTTCAACCCATATAAAGAGATACAAATGGGTAGTAATCGCATGCTCCCTTGCGAGTTGTCCCGGATGTATCCCGGAGTGATCGCATTTTTTGCAGGGTAATTGCAAAATTTTATTTCCATATGTATGTACATATGTATGTATGTACGTACATATGTTTATGTATATATATATTAATTATAGTAGGTTTGTACATCCGTTTTCTATTTTACTACTATAGTATGAACATAATATGTACATTAATCCGTATCACGTTATATGGACAAAAAAAAAGTTTAGTGTGTGTCAGTTTTATTTGAACACTTATGTCGAAAAAATATTTTTGGTGTAAAAATTTTTTTTAGGCTCGCGTTAAAAACAGCTTAATTGCGTTTTTTATAATAACTTCCTTATTTGATGACGGATATCTATGATCTTAATGTCGCAGAAAAGGTCTCGCTCAGCACTATATTTGGCCCATATAAAGTTTCGTCCTCAAAGGTTGTCCTGAGTTTTACCTTTAAAAATTTTGGAGTTACTATCCCTAGATTTTTTTATTTTTATCACTAATGCAAAGCTCTCAAAAAACCATGAAGAATCCCCCAAAAAAATTCTTACCTTTATTCACAGACAAAAAAGTTATAACGTTGTAAAATGAAACACTTATTTTTTTTTTATAAAAAATTACCACAGAGAAACGGCGAAACACGTCAGCTTAATTTTTGGCTCCAGATTACGATGGTGTTTTTAGAAAATCCGTATTAGCTCCCATTTTCGAGATATTTAAGAAATCATTTTCAGTTTTCACATACAAAGCGATCCGATGGGGGAAAATAAAGAAAAGGAAAAAAATATACGTACATATATGTATATAAAATGCATATTAGGGGAAAGAGAATACCCTGCACATAAATTCCAGTTTGTTTTAAACGTTCGAAACCTGAATGTTTTAAAGAAAATTGTATTCAAAACAATGAAAATATGTCTTTAGCGGCGAATCATTCCCATTTTTCAATAATCTGAGTAATTTTTTTTTGAGTGTGAGCAAAGTAATATAAGCGACGAAGAACTCACTTTCAGAGCTCTGAAACTTCTTTCATAAATATCTCAAAATTTGGAGGACATCGTCATTTTCGGTCCCGGTTATCATAGATAAGATGTTTTCGGGATTAAAGTAAAGTGCGTTGTTTGCAATTGTAGGCTGAATAATTAACTGCATTTCTAGGGGCAGACGGCGCATCCAGCGCAAGTATTGATAATACATTTAGACTTCCGTTGTCTCTTTAGGCGCGTATAATTTTACAACGAACTCTAGCAGTTTTTCTAAACAACTTGGATGATTTTACGATACGCACGGATGCAGAAATCGTGAAGCCGTTGCAAGCCAGCGCGCTGTGCTTAGAGATCCCACTTGAATACTTACCAAATCTTCACTACAGCCATTATCATTTAATATAAATAACGTTGATCAGCACGAATAGTCCAATCATCAATAATTTTTTGCATATCATGTATCCAGTATTGGTAGCTGTTCCATCGCGGTACACCATTCTCAAGTCAAGCGAGGACTTAGAATACTTTTTAATCAAAAACTCATACTATATGGCGTTACTGCCTCATATAAATAAGAACTTGGGATAATTTTTCAAAAAACAGGTTCTCTGATTTTAAAACGGTATAACTTTTTTGTTTGTGAATAAAGGCTAGAATTTTTTTGGGTGATTCCTCATGGTTTTTTGAGAGCTTTGTATTAGTGATAAAAATAAAAAAATCTAGGGATAGTAACTCCAAAATTTTTAAAGGTAAAACTCAGAACAACCTTTGAGGTCGAAACTTTATATGGGCCAAATATAGTGCAGAGCGAGACCTTTTCTGCGACATTAAGATCATAGAGATCCGACATCAAATAAGGAAGTTATTACAAAAAACGCGATTTAGCTGTTTTTAACGCGGTCCTAAAAAAAAAATTTTTACACCAAAAATATTTTTTCGACGTAAGTGTTCAAATAAAACTGACACACGCAAACTTTATTTTCGTGATACGGCTTAATGTACATACGTATTTATTTATGTACATATTTAGTGGCCGCTGTAGTGCAGTGGGTAGAGTGCTCGCCGCTATACCTAGAGTTGCCAGACGTACTGATTTGATCAGTACAATACTGATTTTTCGTGCCCCGTACTGATGGTTTTAAAAACTTTAGGAAATACTGATTTTTTGGATCTTGTACTGATTTGTACTGATTTTTAGCCGACACTAAAAAATTCATTTTTATCACCCTGCACTGTTTTATTATTATTATTATTATTATTATTATTATTATTATTATTATTATTATTATTATTATTATTATTATTATTATTATTATTATAGTGGCCGCTGTGGTGCAGTGGGTAGAGTGCTCGCCTGCTATGCCAGAGGTCTCGGGTTCAAACCACGGTCCGAGCAAAACACCAAAACAATTTTTCTAATTAGTAAAAATCCAATTATTGGGTTTTTTAAGAGCAGCGGCCACCTCTCGGCAGTGGGCGGCATACCCTCCGAGAGTATTTCTGCCATGAAAAAGCTTCTCACAAAAAATGCATTCGCCGTTCGGAGCCGGCATAAAACTGTAGGTCCACCCAATTAGTAGGAAAAACAAAAAGGAGCACACCTCGAATTGGGAGAGAAGCTCGGCCATAAAACTCGTCAGAGTTATAATAGCGCCATTGTATTATATTATATTATAGGGCAATACTGCACCGCGACCTCCAATGAGATCTATTGTGCTATGCCTCATATCCTAGATTAAATGGAGGCCTTTGATAAATTTAAGGACCTCCTCAGGCCTTTTGTTCCAAATTTCAAATGGACGCAGGGTCACACCTCCTAGGTGTGATAGCCTTTTCCTTGCGAGCGCATTACACTCGTATAGGATGTGAACCGGTGTTTCGTCATCCTGTTCACAAAATCGACATATATGTGTTTCCGCTCGACCAATTTTATATAGGTGATAGCGGAGAAAGCAGTGTCCCGTATAGTATCCAGTTAAGATACGTAGGTCCTCCCTTCTTAAGCTAACGAGTCTATGAGATGCTGTCTTTGTCCGTAAACATTCGCCCAATGCCGCCTGAACTGTTTATTTTCCCATTCGCGTATGATCTCCCTAATGTATGCTTTGGTTAGCCCACAAAAGGGCTCTGGACCATAGAATGCCGAAGTTGCACCCTGTTTTGCAAGTCCGTCGGCCTTTTCGTTGCTATCGTGGCATTCATGCCCAGGGACCCATCCCAGTGACAGCCTGTTTTTGCCTCCTAGGATGTTTAGCACCGTCAGACATTCGTCTACAAGTTTGGATGTTATCGTGTAGGACTACAGGGCCTTTAAGGCTGCCTGGCTGTCCGACAGAATGCGAATACTTTTCGAGGATAATCCTATTCGAATGCATTCTCTGCAACAAATTTCTATTGCATGGATTTCAGCTTGAAAGATAGTGGGGTAGTTTCCCATTGGTATCGATTTATTAAAGTTCGGCCCAAATATACCAGCCCCAGTTCTGCCGTCCTCAAGCTTTGACCCATCCGTGTACCAGACAATTGAGTTGGTACCAGAATATGGATTCCCGTTTTTCCAACATGCCCGGTCAATGATTGAGAGCTCAAAGTTTCTGGAGATCCTCAACATTGGACTTATTGTATCTCTAATGTACAATAAAGGAGTTTCTATGACTTTCTCAACTATATTCATATGTCCTGTCATATTTCCTGCCTTGATTTCAGAAATGTTTTGTAATCTCAGTGCACTTAAGGTAGCTTCCTTTTCTATCAAAATAGGAAAGGGTGGTATGCCTAATAGAACACTGAGAGCATCAGAAGGGCAGGTTTTCATTGCCCCTGTTATGCCAGCGCATACTAAACGATGCAGTTTGCTAAGTTTCAGCACTGCTCCCCTTTGCTTAATCTTTGGCCACCAGGGCAACCAGAGGTCCCGGGTTCTAACCCCAGTCCGGACAAACACCAAAAAACATTTTTTTTTTCTAATTGATTAAAACCCAATTATTGGTTTTTATAAATAGCGGTCACTCGGCAGTGGGCGGCATACCCTCCGGGTCTATTTCGGCCATGAAAAAGTTTCTCACAAAAAATGCATAGGTACGCCGTTCGGGGTCGGCGTAAAACTGCAGGTCCACCCAATTAGTAGGAAGAACAATAGTTAAGGAGCGCACCTCGAATTGGGAGAGAAGCTCGGCCATAAAACTCGTCAGAGTTATAATAGCGCCAGTGTATTATATTATTAGATATTATGTGCATTAGGCCGTCTCGCTCTATATGGACCAACAAAGAGTCCACCGTACGCCCCCCATGTCCTTTTGGGAAACATTTCCAGAAATTTCTTATTTTTTTGGACACCACTAGATGTCGCTAAATTTATTATTTTTTTTTTCATATTTTCGGTATTTATGGTATTTGGCATGAGAGAAAGGTTTCTACTTTGTAATTGTATTGACCCTACGTGCACCATTGGGGTGACTTCCACCCAGTACTTAGTTTATACCACCTTAATGTTACTTTTTTGCCGGCATGTTAAACGTCAAAAAACATTTATCGTTTGCAAAATAAGTATTTCGATCGATTCAGTAGAAGCGGAAATAAAACACATTTAATATTCCGAGGAATATAAGTTTTTCGCTTCCTGTGGTCTTTTAGGTTCAGTTTACAAAGATTTTTTCTGAGGAGAGTCCCACTGAAATTTTACCGAAGATATGGAAAAAACTAGCTTTAGCGACAACTAGCGGCGTCCAATAAACAATGTTTTCGAAAAAGAAATCGTATTGGTGGGCGTACGGCCAACGTTTTTTTTTTGCGATACGCTCTAATGTATGTACATATCGTCGCTGCGAATACAAAAACGGTTATTTGAATTTTTTCGAAAATATTTTTAAGTATTGCATATCCACTGCGCAATTGCAGTTTTTTATGTACATATTATATTATGTTTTGGTTTAGAGATAATAGGAACAATGGTCAGTTTTCTAGGGCTAAATAGTTAGGACTAGTCATACTGGGTTCGAATTGCATACATTTATATAAGTACTACCAAATTCAAATTTAAATGATGTAAGAAAACAGCTATGTGCTTTAAAACGGCGCTAATCTTTATCATGTTGCTAAGGGTAAAAAAAGTTGATGTATTGTGGAACGATCCTCCGTCATCCCTTGTCAAGTTTGGTTTGGAGACAAACCGGTTTCGGCTAATATGCGCCATCTTCAGTGTCTTTTTTCGTTCTCGAACACTCCACAATACATCATATTCCTACCCTGTCGGAAAAACAAGCAACCAAAAAGTATGTAAAAAAAGTTATTTATTTTTTTATAAATAAATCATTAATTTAATACAATCCTTTCTGAATTATGGATTTGTAAAATTTTGCCAATGCATGCCATGACTCAAGTTTTTTGGTCTTCTGAAAGGTTACCGAAAACACATAACAGTTTTTGTACTCACAGCGACGATATGTACATATATACATATGTACATATGGATGTCAATATTCATGTATGTATGTATGCTTTTTTACCTGGTCGAATCGTGATGGCGTTTATGGCATTACTGCCTGTTGCTTTCATAAGTGTTTCTTTCACTTTTCGCGATCACGGCCTTAGACCCTGACCCCCGAGGTCAATTGTGTTAATAGCACAGTGGGACATGCACAGTGGGTATTATCAAGGAGGTTTTGGTACAAATTTGGTATGTTACGGTTACACTGCCTGCTTTGACAGAATTTCTGTGACCATTACATGGGTTCGCTTTACGCTGCCCTGAGAGAAAAGTCTCGTCTTTACATACCTTCGTTTCTTGTTAGTGTTTGCAATTGCAAGCCTTAAGTATTAATCGAAAATCAAATTAATTAAGTATGTAATAACCTCTATTATCTATCTATATACATATGTATACGTTATATAAAAATCAAGGCTTTTTCTTTGTCGCCAGATAACACCCAAACGCGTGGAGGGATTTTTACCAAACTTACACAGCAGTTGAGTACCTTGGCATAGATGGAAGTCGATTCCCTAGATATATGTATGTCAAAAGGCCAAAACGTGGAGCCGGCTTTCCCCTGAATATTTTTCGACAATATTGGTATCAATTGAAAGGTATTGAGCAGGATTTTACATAGAACTGTACTCATTATGATTTCTAATCCGGATCCCAAGATATGGGTTAAAATGTGCACCCCAACGACCCCTGAATATTTCTCAGAGCGGTAGAGAAAAAGAAATCTGACAGTATAGGGAAAAGAACACGGAAATTGAAATGAAAGGGAAATAGAATAGTAGAGGGAAAGGGAGTGGGAGACTAAGTAATAAGATTAAGGGATAAAGACATGAACTTTTGAAAAGATAAAGTTTTGCCTCACTTTTTTTTAACTTATTTGGCTTTCACTGAGGCCTGCCGCCCGGGGAAAGCTCGGTTATCCAGGTTCTTCCTTGTATTTCAAAGTGTGCCGTTTTTTTGTTCTAAGTAATGAATATAATTGGTAGTGGGCCACAGCAAAACGTGGCAGGGTACAGCTACTTATATGTAATAAAAATCATAATTTGTATACATTAATTACTGAGACCGATTTCAAAACGTTGCTCGTGTTTTCGACAGAGTTCGAGTATGATGTATTGTGGAATGATTTTTCATCATCCCTTATACATATATGATTTTGATCGAAAATGCATTGAATTTGTACAGTGTAAAGGAACATTTCACTTTACAGCCAACGAACCTGAATGAAAAGAAGTTGTCAATTCAAGTTTTTTCAAATAAACATGTCTTAAACATTTTGAAGTGGGTTAGTGTAACTTCATTTGTAAATGAGTGACTTTTTAGTAAAGTGAATTGCTTTTGTTATTTGGCTAGTGCCGTTTAGATATAAATATGTACGCATTTATGTGAGCATTTCGGCAGCGTATAATCAAAAAAGCCAAATCATTAAAGTAAATACAAGCCGGTTTCATAGAATTGTATCACTTTGTCTAAATTAATAGCTTAACTATGTTAAGTTTACAATTGAATTAACGAAAATTTCTTTTTAAATATTATCTCTTTTGAAAGAGCCGCTGTGGTGCAGTGGGTAGAGTGCTCGCCTGCCAGGGCCGTGCGCAGGAATTAGCCTTGGGGGGGGTTTTAATTTTGGTTTGCATTCACATACATTTTTCGCTAAGATAAACATATTTGCTGAAACAGATATCCAGACCCATACACCATAAATTTAAATGTTCCCTAACTTTTCTGAAACTCATTATGATTCATCAAAACCTAGTTAACCAGATCCTGAATAGTACACGGAAAGATTTTTTTACTAGAATCAATGCCGAGACAAGAAAAATTAAGCTGATTCCACATAAAACTTTTTCCGCTTTGCGTTACGCCGCTTTCTATGTCAAACAACGCAAAACTGAAAAACTATGCCACAATGAACGCTGCAACATCACTCAAAAAATATTTGTTTTCTGAAAAATCTTTCATTCTCCGTTTTATTTACAAAAAAGTAAATAAGAAAATAAAAATCTATTAAATTATTTTTCAATTGTGTGAAATTTAAATTTGTTTATTTACATTGGAATTAAAGTGAAACTGAAAAAACAAATTCAACGCCCCCAAAAGTTGAGATTTGGGCAACTTTGTGCTTTACGTAACTTCGGCGTTGCGTTACTTTTTGTTATGTGAGAAACCTCATATAGATACATGTATTTTAATCTCAGCTGTCACGCAGAAAGTGTCACGTAGCGCAACACAAAGTTCTATGTGGAATCAGCTTTAGACTTGATTTTGAACTTAGAAAATAATTTCTTAATATCAAGAAAATCCAAGAAAATTGGATTTTAAATAAATAAGTAAAAATTTTCTTGATTCAAGTGAAATTGGATTTTAAATAAATAAGAAAACATTTTTTGAAATAAATAATTAAGAAATTATTTTTTTGTTGCAAGTAAAACTTTTCTTAGACGAGCTTAGGTAGGTAAGAAAATATGAAATATTAAATTAAGTAAATATTTTCTAAAAATATTAAAAACGTAAAAAATAAGGAAAATGAAAACTAATCATGAGGGATTGGAAAACCATAATTAGTCAACTAGTATTTTCCTAGGACTTCTTTAATGAAATGACATTTTATTTAATATAAATGAAGATGTAAATAGTGAACTCCTTATACCTAATGCTTCACTAACAATCTGAGAATTGCAAAAATATTCAGAAATATGCAAAGCGGATGGCAAATGAAAAAAAATACATGTAACTTTGGAAATGCAAATTCAGCAAGAAAAATTTTACTTCGCTCAAGAAAACGTTTTCTTATTTATTTTACATTTTTTTTGCCGTAGTTTGCTGATATGCTCAAAGAACTTTGGTGTTCAAATTGAGCAAGAGATATTTTACTTCGGCCAAGAAAACATTTTCTTATTTATTTTCAATTTTTTTTCGCTGTATTTTGTTGTTCCAATTCGTCGAAACACAATCTTCTTAAATTCTTCTTGATATTAGCAAAAAGATTTTCTTCATTTAAGTAAATTTAAGAAAAGATGTTCTTATTTATTTAAACATTTTTTTTCAACATTTTTTTTCTATAGATTTTGTTAGTGTTCCTGAATAAGAAAATAATTGTCTCATTTTTGGAAAACTCAATTTCCTATTTCCAGTAATAATTATTTCCCTAAAAATTTTCTAAATTGAGTTCAAGAAAGCATTTTTCTTGATTCAAGTATACAAATTTCTTTCCGTGTACTGTTTACAGTACGTGTTAATTGAAACTGCTTACTGTTTTCACAAAATGAACATTTTTTGTTATCAGTACAATTTTTTTAAAAATGCCAAACGAACATATGCTACACAACTTTGTAATTTCGGAAAGCTCCAAGTGCAATTCAAAGTGCCGAACTTATGTATTGGCCAATCTTATTTTTTGCAACTTTCACCAATTTCTTCTTCCGTAAAATTATTGTAACTAATTTTGTCAAAAATTATGAGGCAAGATTCAATGCAAAATTTATAAACTGTATTTTGAAAATTTTTGCAAAATCATTGCAACTTAGATTTGGTCATGGGGGGGGGTTTAACCCCCAAAACCCCCCCCCCCGTGCGCACGGCCCTGTCGCCTGCTATGCCAGAGGTCTCGGGTTCAAACCACGGTCCGATCAAAACACCAAAAAATTTTTCTAATTAGTAAAAATCCAATTATTGGATTTTTTAAGAGCAGCGGTCACCTCTCGGCAGTGGGCGGCATACCCTCCGAGTGTATTTCTGCCATGAAAAAGCTTCTCACAAAAAATGCATTCGCCGTTCGGAGCCGGCATAAAACTGTAGGTCCACCCAATTAGTAAGAAAAACAAAAAGGAGCACACCTCGAATTGGGAGAGAAGCTCGGCCATAAAACTCGTCAGAGTTGTAATAGCGCCATTGTATTATATTATTATATCTCTTTTGAAAGAATGTCAATGTTGGTTTTTTTTTTTAATCTCAGTGTCCGGAACATAGCATCCACTAATGAGATCTCATTTGTAATTTTTTATAGGTTCTGTAACTATATTCCTACGGGTTCGTTGCTACTACTTAGTAACAAGTAAGGAAGCCTAAGTTCGAGTGGCATC
The DNA here is from genome assembly GCA_960531455.1 of Urophora cardui. Lineage (NCBI taxonomy): Eukaryota > Metazoa > Arthropoda > Insecta > Diptera > Tephritidae > Urophora > Urophora cardui. The sequence continues at coordinate 32,482,531 of OY482671.1, forward strand.
TGTATGCTTTCATTGTTTACGTTTGATGGTAAAACGTTATATTTTATATAAACCGGGTGCCACATAAAGCGGACGTAGCCACGACCATTTTCAAAATTTTTATCAGTCATCCGACTAAGCGTTTAAATATTATTGTTAGTGCAAAATTTCATCCCCTTAAGACGTTTAGTTAGATGTCACGTTAAAAATTTCCAAAGGGTTTTAGAAATCTTTTTTTTTAAAGTAGGCGTGGTTATAAGCAGATTTTGCTACATTTGTGCACGTGTTTTAACACAAGTGATAAAAGTGTGTAAGCCAAATTTCGTCATAATATCTCAATTATTTATTTATTTATTTATTTATTTATTTATTTATTTATTCTTACAGCTAAAAATTAAGCCTAGTTTTCACAATTATATAAAATATTTCGAAATATAAAGTTTCTTATAACCTAAGTCCTATCCCAAACATAGTAAAGCATGTAAGGATAGGTCAACTGTAATGAAGGACAGTAAGCTCCATTCGGAATACATTTTTCACTCAGTAGGGAGTGTTTAATTGATATAGGTTAAGTTTAATGAAATTTACCCAGTAAGGGGCCAGCGTGTCATTAAGGACACTTGAGCCAGAAAGGACCCTGTCGTTTACATTATTATTATTATTATTATTATTTTTTTTTTTTTTTTTTCTATATATACTCGTATTATATAGGAAGGGACTTGCAATAGTTATACAATTTTCTTTTGAATTCATTTATATTACTAGCTTTGACATCATTTGGCAGTTCATTATAACATTTCAATCCCTTGTAGTACAAGTTACATTTATCTGCTTCTGTTTTGTAAGCAGGTAGGTTGAAATCATTTCTTGAAAGAGTTTTTAGTGCTTAGCACGAAATTTTTATTTTTAATTCAATTTTTAATTGTTGGGGTAAGTGGAAAAAAAATTCAACAACTATTTACAGCGAAGGTTGAGTGTATAGCTATTTCACGAAAAACCATTTTCGATCATCAGCACTCTTTTCGGAAGTGGATGCACCGGGGATTGAACCCGAGTCCATTCCAACTTCAGCCGCAATGACCCAACGGATAAACACACTCGGCCATTGAGACTCTGTGCAAGCTGTTGGATTTTCCCCACTTTTGCCTTTTTCATTTTCAACATTAACGTTAGTGTGTATATGCTTTTGCATATATTCTCCACAAACGTGCTGAATTTTTGTTGTAGGCAGTTCGCAATGAACATTGTTGTTGGTATTTATTTTATGTATATACCAAACAACGTTAACAATTTTACTTGAAAGAGTTTTTAGTGCTTAGCACGAAATTTTTATTTTTAATTCAATTTTTAATTGTTGGGGTAAGTGGAAAAAAATTCAACAACTATTTACAGCGAAGGTTGAGTGTATAGCTATTTCACGAAAAACCATTTTCGATCATCAGCACTCTTTTCGGAAGTGGATGCACCGGGGATTGAACCCGAGTCCATTCCAACTTCAGCCGCAATGACCCAACGGATAAACACACTCGGCCATTGAGACTCTGTGCAAGCTGTTGGATTTTCCCCACTTTTGCCTTTTTCATTTTCAACATTAACGTTAGTGTGTATATGCTTTTGCATATATTCTCCACAAACGTGCTGAATTTTTTGTTGTAGGCAGTTCGCAATGAACATTGTTGTTGGTATTTATTTTATGTATATACCAAACAACGTTAACAATTTTACTTGAAAGAGTTTTTAGTGCTTAGCACGAAATTTTTATTTTTAATTCAATTTTTAATTGTTGGGGTAAGTGGAAAAAAATTCAACAACTATTTACAGCGAAGGTTGAGTGAGTAAATAGTTGTTGAATTTTTTTCCACTTACCCCAACAATGAAATCATTTCTATTTCTAGTATTTACGGAATGTATATTATTCACATATTTAATGTTACTTTTAAGATAATCAGGTAAATTACCGTTTATAATATTTTTGATAAATTTCATTGTATGATAAAACAATTGTTGTTTAATACTCAACCAGTTCAGACTTGATAGCATAGCTCTTATCGGCGTGTCATACCTTTTTTTAAGAATGAATCTCATTGCACGGTTTTGTTGCTTTTGCAATTATTATTTGTCGAGTTATGGGCTCCGAAATCTCGTAGTTGCCTTTGTCAAAAAGAGGAGGTGCCACGCCTATTCTCAAAACTGTATTTTTTTGGACCCCTGTCCCTTTTACTTCTATCATATTTAAAGCCATTGCACACTGGGGCCGAGCGTGCTCAAAATTCAGTTTTTAAATAATGAGTTTTTCAAAAAAATAAAAATGCAGTATTGTTCCCTATAAAATTCTACACTTCTGACCCAATTTTAAGCTTTCTATCGTTTTTTAGTTGGGAGTTATCCATACACAAACATGGCAAATTTTCCAAAAAATAATTTTTTTTCAAAGTGAGAAATTTTAATGTGTATTTGAAATAGTTGGTGTAAGAGAAGGATATAAAATTTTATTATTCTGCTTATTCCATAGCATTAAGTGAAGCTTATATAATCGATGAGTGTTTTTTTTTTGGAACTAGATGTTTTAAAAATTAATTTTTAGTATAAAACTAAACGTACCTCTTTTTTTTACATATTTTTTTCAAAATGGATTTTTTATAATTTGCGCAAAAACGTAGCAAATGTAAAAATGCAGCAGTAAAATATGGTCCTTTGTGACAAATAATCCGAGTTCAGAACCAAAAGAAAAGTGCACATTTAAAAAAAAAGTGAGTTTAAAAATTGCATTCCAATTTTAGTTAAAAAAAAAACAACTATATCTGGTTGAATTTGATTCTGTTCTATCTTAAATTTAGTTGATCCATTAGTTTTGTTCGTTTACGGATATTTTTTGATGTTTTTCGAAAACTTTTAAAAACAAACACTTTGTCGCCGTTTTTTTACGCCAAATCTCCAACAGAAGAGAACCAACTGAGAGAGAAAACTGACATTTCATTTTGTGAGAAGCTGTTGAATTCTGTTGGACACATTTTTAGGTCCGTTCGGCGGCTGCAAATTGCAGCAATTTGCAAGCAGGGAAAAATATGTTTTGCTCTCCCGAAGAGAGAAACTTATGCAAATTTACTGGCATTTCAACGAACAGAAATTTGTCAAAATTTGCAGAAAATCAGCTGTTTGTCTTCACTCACAAGTGCATAACAAAATAAAAATTTGACGAAATGCAATCGAAGGGGAAACTAGATGTGCATTGTTCTCCGGGGACATTCCCAAAAATTGCAAAACAGTAAGCAATGGTGGTATGCATATACATACATATGTGTGTATAATTTTACATATGTACAACAACATATGACAAGTTAAAACGGTCGGACATATCCCGGAAGCTGCATGCTTCGTGACCAGCGAACCATAAAAATAATAATAAATAAGTTTTTTCGGGTAGTCTTTTGAAAGGGTCGAGATTACAATAGGGCTCGCTTCGGATGATTTTATCACTTAATTCTTTGAAAAGTCTTTTTGAAATACGAAAATGAGTTCGGAACTCTCTTTCCGTATAAGCCGGAACTGTTTGCTCGACGTATTGCTTTATGGAATTTCTTGAATTATTTTCACATAAAACCAAAGCAAATTCCAGGAGTTCCTTGTTTTTATTTCTAAGTCTAACCAAACCCTCCCAACATTTGGAAGAGCGTTTTCTCGTCTATCTCAAATAAGTAACATCTAGGGCACTTCTAGACGTTATTGGAAAGACAGTCTGTATTTTACAAAAACAAATTTCATTGCTATCGCGTATCTGACTTCTTGGTGTATATGAAGAAGATACTTTCTGTATTAAATATATGGATGCAAAAAAAATGAAAACAATTTTTGTATATGTAGAAAGCAAAAATCCCCTTACGGGATAAAATTCAAATATATTCGCACTGTGGATCACTGTATACATATACATATCGATGCCTTACTTTCTCAACCTCGTATCTTAAATAAGGAAACTTTTCAGGAAACAAAAAAAACCGTTTATTTTTTTTACCGTCGTTTTTTATGTAAAAATTTTAATGCAATTATTAAGACATGAATTATAACTATGTGCACAATTAAAAATTATATACTTATCTATGTTCGTTTACGCATAAAACGAATTTTTTAAGATACGAGTTTGCTGCATTAACGATAATTTCATTTTTGAAACTTGATTTATAAGTTACTAGTTTGCTGCACTTATATGCATACAACGAAAGATACTTCAAAACTGTTAAATAAAAACAATATTTTGCTTAAATTCAATGTTTTATTTGTTAGAGGATATTATAAAAAAAAAACAAGTAAGGAAGCCTAAGGTCGAGTGGAATCGAGCATTAGATACTCAGCTGTATGCTTTCATTGTTTGTTTGCGTTTGAGGGAAATACGATGTGATTTATATAAAGCGAGTGCTGCATAAAATAGGCGTAGCCACGCCCATTTTCAAAATTTTTATCAGTCATCCAACTAAGCATATGAATATTATTCTTTGTGCAAAATTTCATTCCTTTATGACTTCTAGTTACAAAGATATCACGTTACAAATTCCTAAAGGGTTTTCCAGAAATATCTTTGCTGAAAAGTAGGCGTGGTCATAAACCGATTTCTCTAAATATTTGAGCATGTATTACCACAAGTTATTAAAGTGCACAAACTGATTTTCGTCATAACATCTCAATTATTTGTAGGGTTATAGGCTCAGAAATCTCGTATATTCCTGCTTCTAAAAGTAGGCGGTGCCACGCCCATTTTCCAAAATTTTTGTGTTTTTTATTTTATGTCCATAGGTGGACTCCTTCCATAAAATTTCATTGATATATCTTTATATTTGACAAAGATATCGCTTAAAATGTTTCTATTAGGTCACTTTATAATTCCCATATATAAAAGTGGGCGTGGCCGTTAACCGATTTTGGCAATTTTTCGTCCAAACATTTGCCTAAGTAAATATATCACGCGTAATAAATTTCATCGATATATCTTCAACGGTTTCTGAGTTACGACTCATACAACTTTCAATGTTTTCCCCTTAATAAGTGGGCGTGGCACCGCCCATTTTTTAAAATTTTTGTGTTTTTTGTTTTTTGTCCGTAGTTGGACTCCTGCCGCAAAATTTCAGTGATATATCTTTATAATTGACAGAGATATCGCTTAAAATGCTTTATTAGGTCACTTTACAATACACATATATAAAAGTGGGCGTGGCCGTCAACCGATTTTGACAATTTTTCCTCCAAACGTTTACCTAAGTAAGTAAATCACGCATACCAAATTTCATCGATATATCTGCTACGATTTCCGAGTTAGGGCTTGTAAAAGTTTTACAGTAAAACTTTCAATAGTTGCCACTTAATAAGTGGGCGTGGCACCCCCCTTTTTCCAAAATTTCATCAAATTTTTTCATAAGGGCCAGAGCTCAACACGTGGGTAAAATTTTATCACTCTAGCTATATTAGTGGCTGAGATACCAAATTTCCGACTTTTTCTATATAGGAAAAGTGGGCGTGGTCATGGTCCAATTTCGCCCATTTTCAATACCAACCGTCCCAGTCTCGATACCAACTTGCATTCCAAATTTCATCAAAATATCTCAATTTTTGCGCGAGTTATAGGCCCGTCACATAGCATACGCCAATCCGTCTACGTCGACGTATGTGACTGACAGCTCACGTACTTGACGGAGAGGTCGCCACATAGGAAACGTTGGCGGATATACACAAATCAGCTGTTTGATTAACCTTTAACTACAGAGGTGGTGGCAAAAATTTAACTCTTTAGAATATTTTGTAATTTCTCTTTTAAGTTGCCCTCTTGAAATTCAGTTTTCAGTAACTTCACATCTCCTGATAATTCTTGACCATTTTGTTTTATGGAGGAATGTTATACAAATGAGAAAAAACTCGAAAAGCAAATTGCAAAAAAAGTGAAATTCAAGAGTAGCTAAAGGTTAACAATCAAAAGCAATCAGCTGACATAGCGACGGATTGACGTATACCAAAAGTTGACTTTTGGGCAACTTCGGTACGTTGCGGCGACGGATCCGTCGTACGTGTGACGACGTACGTTTAAATGCCGACATTTTACTGAGCTGTCAGTCACATACGTCGACGTAGACGGATTGACGTATGCTATGTGTCGGGGCTATTAGAGTGTTTACAGACGAACGGACGGGGGATGACAAAACGATTAATAAGCCTTTAAATATACATGTATATTAAGATAAGAGTTTGACGCAGTTATGAAAAAAGCATTGATTGAGATACCAAGATATTTATTCCTATTTTTTTTGCTATAGACACAATCTATTGAGATAGGAATTTGTTGCAGTTATAGAACAGAAAAATAGGAATCGTTTGATATGAAAATCTCAAAATCGCATTTTTTTAAGATACGAGGTTGAGAAAGTAAGGCATCGATATATAACTCCAGAAAGGGATTTCTGCCGGCTGAGGTTTATATTTTTAAAGCACGACCGAATGCCGCCAAAGCAAAAAGGTTTTTCCTCATAAACTATAAGTCTCTGGCAAGTTTTTATTTCTGTTCTGACATCTGTGAAAGTCATTTTTTTCGGGGCGTGCATCATTAATGGACAATTTTTCCATTTAAGTAGTATATGTATCTCCTATTTGCGATTCAACAACGCAGAATCCCGAGAGTGCAGACGATGATCCCACTGCGGTGTCATTAACAGGTTTCCTTTTAGCTGGTACCTTATTAACAAATTAAAACATTTAAATAAACTTTATAAATTAAAATAATATAATTTTCTCACTTCATTTTCTATTGAATCACATATATTCCCGATTTTCTTAGTTTTTTGACTTGAAATCACTTTCGACTTTTTTTTAAATTGCAACCATATGATCGCAAATCATATGTTTTTTCAGTCTACTGAACTTTGCAACGACAAATTTCGTCAGTAAAACTTTGCAGCTTTCTCCGTCAATGAACTGTCAAAATTGCGCTCTCTTCTGCAAATTTTGACTGAGTTTTTGCCTCAAAAAACGCGAATTTGCAGTTTTTTCTGCAATTTGCAGCAATTTGCTGCCGGCGAACGGTCCTTTTGCCAACAGCAATTTTCCAACAGGAAAACAGCTGATCAAACAACAGCTGACTTGAATTTTTGCAAGTAACAAGATTTGCAAAATATACAAATCAATTATAAAATTGGAAAAATACACTAAATTGGCAACAAATATGGATAAATTAAATATGCAAAATAAGTTACATACTTTTTGCGAAGTATTTATATGCATATTATGTACCTTAGTAAATTGTAATATCCTTTGCGGGAATATATATTAACGGGGCCGCTGTGGTGCAGTGGGGAGTGTTGTGGCCACTGTGGTGTGGCGGACAGTGGCTAGTCTGCCATACCAGAGGTCATGGGTTGGATCCCCAGCCTGGATAGAGGGAAAATTTGTATATAATGATCCACGATCCGATAACAATTAATTTTCCAGAGGGTAGGGGTGGTCTCACAGATCACAAAAAACAAAGTACTACCCTCCGGACGCTTATAGTTCAGGAGACATTCCTTGTTAAATTAATGTATGTATATGTAGAACATCTTTCTGCGTTGGCGGCTTTTGGCCGCGCTTCAATATAATTACCCTCAGCCGGCAGAATTCTCTTTCTGGATTAATATCCATGGAGCAATCCACAGTTGTTTTGTATAGAACACCTTTTGCCTTCAGCCGCGCTTTACAAAAATAACCCTCAGCCGGGAGAATTCTATTTCTGGAGAACTTTAATATTATAATTTAATAATAGTTGAAAGTGTTAAGATAAGATGAATTATCATCTACGGAATATTTCCTGAAAGTTTCACTGAGCCTGGATAGACAACAAATTCTAACTAAAACACAATTATCCGGATTTTAAAAATAGCAGCCACTCTAGGCAGTGGGTGGCACACCCTCCGAGAATAGTTCTGCAGTGGGTCGGCTTCAGTATAATGCGCCCGCCGTATTTATTTTCAAACCACTGGAACTTTCGGGAAATCTTCTATGGATGTCAATTTTACTAATTATAACACTCCCGATCGCTCCGCAGATATAATTCGAGAAAGGCAATTTTGCTGGCTGGGGCTATTTTTTTTAAAGCGCGGCCAAATGCCGCCAACGCAAAAGTTTGTTCTACTCAAAAGTACTGTGGATCGGTCCATAGAGGGTTATTTTTTTAAAGCATGGCCAGGGCCGGGTGCATTAAATTGAAATCTCTTCTGCGGGGCAGCAGACGCGAAGACATACTGCGGTGGAAAACAGTATGGACATGGGTACAAAGAAAAGCAATTGTTAGTGTGATAATTATTACAATGAAATCCTATTTATTAGATAGTAACAGCGAACCCCAGCGGGTTAGGGGGTCTAGAATATACCCGTTGTAAGGAATGCCTGTCGTAAGACGCGACTAAAACCCACCGTTCGCACGACAGTCGGGCTAGTTTCAGAAGAGACTAGTACCCGAGCGACCGGATTTATCCGGCAAAGGACTGTCACATCCCCTACACTCCCCAAAACCTTCGGGGAGTGTCTTGGTGGCTACAACAACAACAACATGAAGTTAATTGTATTGAAGATACATACATACATATGTATGTGCATATATCTCCACTGTTTTCAGGCAGAATTGTAAATCCATTAGCATTTATATAGAACAAACAGTGCCGATTTATTGTAAAAGAGAGTTCCGGATGCATTTCCGAACTTCAAAAAACCTTTTTGCGAGCCTATGCGAACGATTTTTAGATTGAGGAGGTTATCGCGAGGTGACAAAAGACTGACCAAAACGAAACCCAAAACGAATCAAAAGAAATTAAATAAGAAAAAAACTATGTTTTATTTTATTATTTTTATGTTATATGTACATATATACATAATTAACAGCAATAATTTCCACCAATTTTATTATCATTTTAATTTTAATCCTTTTTATCCTTTGAATTTGGGGCTTGTGAATGTAAATAAAAATCAGCTGTTTGCCAAAGCTGTTGAACTCTGCAAATTTTGTGTTCGTTTACCTATTACGATATTTTTCTCTTGTGAGAGGATAGGTGACATTTTTCTCCAACACCTGGCTGTTGGAGGCTGCTGAGTAAATGCTGTTGGAGAAAGTACGCGAACAAAGCTATTATTTACTGGTTACTTTAATTACAAATTGTGGTTAAGTTTACTTGTCAAGCCAGGTTTCTTTAATTTAGACTTGTAAGTTGGATTATAATATGAGTTCTTTGAAGCACAAGTTGTGTTACTCCAATTTTGTTTTTTTTTTTATGCTAGGCATGAAAATGTGTGGGGAAATACGTGTTCTGCTTAAAACGCTAACGTTGAAACTCCTAATTCCCATATAAACATACTTGTGACAACATAAAACTTTTAATATCTCGCCCCAAAAAATTGGAGAAAACCATTTTTGTATACATACATATGTACCTGCACCTACATATTTCATCAATAGGTTAATAAATAGCCGCTAATGGGTTAATATAATACAAATTGGCTATTTTTGTACAGACATACTAATATAATAATAATATAAAACAATGGCGCTCTTATAACTCTGACGAGTTCCATGGCCGAGCTTCTGTCCCAATTCGAGGTGTGCTCCTTTTGTTTTTCGTACCAATTGGGTGGACCTACAGTTTTATTCCGGCTCCGAACGGCGAATGCATTTTTTGTGAGAAGCCTTTTCATGGCAGAAATACTCTCGGAGGGTATGCCGCCCACTGCCGAGAGGTGACCGCTGCTCTTAAAAAACCCAATAATTGGATTTTTACTAATTAGAAAAAATTTTTTGGTGTTTGCTCGGACTGGGTTTGAACCCGAGACCTCTGGCATAGCTGGCGAGCACTCTACCCACTGCACCACTGCGGCCACCATACCACAGACATACTAATTGTGATTTAAATAATTTGTTTACAGACCTTAAAAAAACTGGTCACCAATGGGTTAATTCATGACCGTTAATGGGTTAAGATTCCAAAGATTACTGGTTTTAGTGTAGATACAACTAATATGATTTAAATATTTTGATCTAAGAATTAAGTGAAAAAATTTGGTTAAAAATGGGTTAATGCGTGGTCGTTAAGGGGTTAAAATTCTTGGGATTTACTATTTTAGTATCGATATACCGATTCTGATTCAAGAAAATTAAACTCGAAACTAAAATAAAAAACATAGGTCACCAACGGGTGAACTCATGGCCGTCAATGGGTTAAGATGCTATAGATTGCAGATGCTATAGGGTGCAGATAAAGCGATTCTGATGTAAAAAAGTTGATTTCAGAATTTTGAGCGTCCTCATATATATAAGTGGCCCCAGTGTGCATTGATTGGAAATTAACCAAAGCAATGGCAATTTAATCTACATGGAGAAGAATTTTACCTAAGATATCGTAAATAACAATGAAAAGTTAACTCTGATATGACTGATAATTAGATAACACTTAAAAAATTTTCTAAATTGACCCTGCAAAAGAATGTGCGATCAATCCCGAAAGAGATTTGTCCTCGATTGATCTCTTTCGAGAACAATCGGTCCACAATTAGTCCCCGATTGTTCCCATATGGGTATAAATGTAGACTAATTGTAGATCAATTTTCCCGAACACGGGTATAAATGTAGATTAATCGCTTTCATCCCGAACGGGTATAAATGTAGATTAATCGCTTTCATTCCGAGCGGGTACAAACCTCAAATTTGTGCTCAAATTTTAAGGATTTTTTTTAACAAAAGGGGGTTCCAGTTGCTGCCAATGCAGTGCAGGTCACCTTTTGTTGTTACCTTTTGCGGGTTCCGATAGAAGTACTTTCTTAGCCGGAGCACCTTAATCCAGATTAGAAAAGTACTTCATTTGACATCCTTACCGAAAAATATCGAAAAAATTAAACTTTGTTTTATGTCCTTCCTAGGACATACAATGTTAAGGCCCTTGGTCACTTACAATCTGGCATGTCAAGCAGTGTTTATGTGTCAGTATTTTTTGGTGTGTGTTAGTGCAATCGGCAGTCGTCGCGCTACACGTTCTGGTTGTCGGGATCGCGTTAATGAAAATCAAAACTTTTTGATATTTGCGTCAATCACCCAACACTCACACATACACACTGCTTGACATTTCAGGTTTTAAGTGGCCAAGAGCCTTTAAAAGCGAGTACATATCGTCGTACCATACGAAAACAAACATCAGATTTTTTGTGGCTGACGAAAAGTACAAAGTTCAAGTTTTGGCCGACGAAAAGTAATAAAATCGAGTTTTGGCTGACGAAAACTATCAATTTCGTTTAAACAACAAAAATTTTAATGTAAAAACAGTATATAATTACTGATACTTTTCGTCAGCCAAAAGTCGATTTTATTACTTTTCGTCAGCCAAAACTCGATTTTATTACTTTTCGTCGGCCAAAAGTCAAATGTCCTACTTTTCGTACAGAATTTTTTTATTGATAGCTTTCGCCAGAAATTTTAAATATGTTAGTTTTCGTATGGTACGACGATATACAATATTGTATGCTTATACACAGAAGTATAGGAAGTAATGGAGTACTCACCAGGGAGTACTTCCGTAATTTAAAACCATGATCCCAAGTCCTACTGGGGTAGAATATTATAAGTTTATGCCTTCATTTTCAATCAGAACTACCTACATAGTTGAAACAACTACCCTGTAGGTGTGATGAAGAAATTTCAGCCTAATTCTGTGATTTTTCTTTTGTTGCTTAACACGTGTCTGTAAGGACGTGCTAATACATATATAAATAATCATTATTATTTTCTATATAGAAATTTCTAAAAGAAGAGTCAAGTACTCACTTCAACATACAGTTTCCATTGGTATTTTCGTTTGGGTGGCAAAATGGCCATTAGTAATCGTCGTTGTATTCACCGTAGTATTCTGCGTCAATTCACCACCACCACCACCACAGCCCGCCAGCGACGGAAGACCTTGTGACGAACTCGAGTGTTGCACACCATTCGTTGTATTTGTAATCTCTTGGCGGGAACGTGGACAACAAAAACGCTTACACGCTGCCCACACTTGTGGCTGACAGCCAACGACAATAAAAATAAAAACACCTTGCAATGCATTAATCGTGTCAGCGAAAAACCAAGCGGAATGCGGTCCACCAATCAACCATGATATCACCTCCGTAATCCAAGTGACTCCCATAACGACGACCAATTTCAGGCATACTTTTCCCAACGCCGTCTTTTCAGTTGTCGATTTAACATCCTCTCGCTTCCACAGACCGCAAGTCAATTGATGTGTTGTAGAAATAAAAAGTATTATATTGGCACACAGCAGTAGACCAATTGGTCCGTAAAAGTAGGCAAATACCGACAAATGTTCACCGCTAAACCAGCAATTGCGTACACCAAACCCGGGACGCAATAACTGTGTCTCCGGTAAATTGTCTACAATGAATGCAATTGAGCTTATCACCAAAGGGACACCCCAAGCGTATGCAGAATACAAGCGTAAACGTAATAATTCTTGATTGCGCTCCAATGAACTTGGCCGAAAATCACGAAAAGTCCACCAAATATTGAAACACATTGTGTTCAGCCAAAAGAAGGCGGACAAAAAGAAAAAGTGCATTGCACTTGCCAATAACAGACAGGTGAATGAGCCATGTTGTAGTGAGCGCGTCAGCTGCGTGTAGGCGAGTATGAGGTCACCAATGAATAAACAAAACACATAATAAATCTGACAGCGCCAATGTAGCATATGATGTACCGAGGGCAGCATATATCCGGCCACCAATGTGGCAGCCAAGAATATGACCGATATGACAAGACATATATTGAGTGTCGCTATTTGCCAGCGATCGGCAGAAGTGCTCCCCACCGCGGCTATGGCATTTTCAGGTGCTTCAGTTGAGAAATGATGAAGGCACGTGAATATTTTTATTGTAAGTATTGGTTTGTAAATCCCCTCTTTGTTTTCCGCCCTCAAATGTTCCAAGCAATAATCTCCGTTCGTAAGCAGTTTATGTGCTAAACGCAAATTACCATTCGAGTTATCCATTTGCTCGGCATGCCATGTTCCGGCAATAGCATAAGGCACTCTTTTTTGATTACATGTTGGAAAGCCATAGATGGTTTCATATATAGTTGTATTCAATGGTAATTCGGACGTAGCCAATCCATTTGTGTTGTCTGTTAAAATGCATTGTTTCATTTCTGCGTCATAAAGACCATTCCATCCGCAACATTTTCTAATTTTTATACGCTGGGGCTCATTTGGCAAACGCGGAAAGCAAACGAGTGCCGCATTACGATCGACACAATATCGTTGGGGTTCTATTAGTTGTTTGCGTTCGCCAAGAAACAGCGAACCGTTTGAGAATATTACCCAATTACCCCCAGCATGAAAGAGCTCCAATTCATCCCAGCTACAGTTACGTTTTGTTGACGCTGTTTTAGTCATTAATTCTCCATTTGATTGATGTTGTTCTTCTAGCAAAATTGTATTGTCATGTACCTCATTTTCAGTCACATCCTCACCAATTTCAATAGCGGGTTTAATATTTTCTTGAAACGTCATAAATTTGGGTTTCGTACCTTGTGGAGAGTGGTATTGTTTGCGATTGACTAGAAATATTAGTGGTACCCAATTTTCGGAATTTCCCATAGCACACGTTTTATTCAAATCCATATGTTCATTGTAGCGACAGCATTTATTCAGGTTTACTCGTGGCGGTGGTATACGAAGCACCGCCGTCGTCATAGTGCTGACTGGCGCTGTATCCGTAGACAGTGGCGCCGCTGCACTGGATCTTGACATTGTATTGTTGTCGTTTATGCCACATACTATATAGCCAGAATTCAGTAATATATTTATAAAAATAAGGCGAATGTAGAAACTATTAGCATTATCTTTTAGTCGTATTCCGCGCATATTTTCCCAGATTGCTTAACAAAAGAAAACGGCCAAGTAAAAAACACCACGAATATATCTTTTTTTTTGTTAAAGAGCAATTCGTAATATTAATAATCCACAATTGAGGAAAAATAAATATATGTATGTACCTACATATACATACTTTAGTATTTCGTTGCACTAAATTTTCATTTTCACATTACTTTTCTTTCATTTTCTAAGATTTTCACTTCGCTTCCATTGCTTCGCTTTTTTCTCATAGCAACCTTCGCTGTGGTTTTCCTTTTTACAAGCTTTTATTTAACTTCACTTTTTTTCTTCTGGTTTTATGTTGTGAATTCCATTGTTTTGCAAATATCACAAGAAATTTCACTCATTCACCAGACAGTAAAAATTCCCAAATTAAGGAGATTGCTAAATAAGTATTTTTTCTATGTATTGGTAATAGTAAAAGAAATAAAATCTACCAAAACGCATCGACGAAATGAGAAATATAGATTTCACACCACGACAACAAAACGAACTGACTTCTCCGCCAGAGATTTTCCAATTGCATCACTTGACCAAAGATATCTTATAGTCCAACTCTAATGCACCGTATGCGAATGCGTGTGCGTATGCGCATCTAAACGTTTTCTTGCGTGCGCCCCTGGCTGCTTCAGTGTATGCGCATGGTTGCGTCTGTCAATTACACTACATACATACATATATACAATTCCCGCCATTGTTATTTTTGAAAATACATATTTTACCAATTCGCGAAAGATTCAATAAAATGTATAATGGATGATGATTTAGAATTAATATTATGATAGGAAGTGTTATTGCCGTATATACGGAATACTTTAAAATTATTAAAAAAAAAAGTAACATTCGGGTTACGTGATTTGTTTTTGGAAAGGGAAGTTAGTATATGTATGTACATATATGCACAACCTCTGAAATCTGGTGTTCTGTTATACCAAGGCGAAAACTCCCTATTCAAAAGAGTACTCATTTCACTTAAATATTTTTTCACAGTTAAACTTATTTAAGTTTCAATTATGTATTTTTACACGGGTAACTACATATGTATATGTAATTTAAATTCATGTACTATGTACATGGATATGCAGATAGTAATTAACATATTATTAATATTAACCATTTCTAAATATAATTAAAACACCTTTTAATTAACATTTCTGCTGTCAAAAAAATTTTCACTACTTCACTTTAAATCAATTTAACGAAGTTTTTACGATTAAATATGTATACCGATGTAGCAACCAAATTAATATTGGCTGCGAAACGCATAGAAAGCGCATAGAAGTAGAAAATTTTCAACTTAGCTGCATTCGAATGCGTGTTCGAAATCATCTTCGAATTTTCTATGCGTGTGGTGCATTTACATCCGTGCCACTGGAGTTTGCCTCATTTAAACACAGGTATGCAACACGGCTGTCAGTGACACGCACACGCATACGCATCTGCATACGGTTCATTAGAGTTGCACTATTAAACACAGCACCGCATGAGCACCATCAACATTGGAGCGGGAGCAAGGCAAAGCGGGAGCAGCTTTTGGTTGTTTGTTTTTTTTTTTTCCTTGAATTCTGACATTTCTTGTTATTCTCCTTTGTGCGCTCCTTCGCAGTTTTTTTATTATAGTGTTGTAAAAGCAATGGTTACCCGCAGCGATGCCGTTCAAAAATTTATGAGCGGAGTGAAAATTGACCAAAAGCGGAATGTTTCGAAGTGACAGACGAAAGAGAGGAGTGAAATTGCGGAGTGATGTCAAAAATAATCAAAATGTAAATATGGAAAAGCAAACGCAAAATTTTGTTTTCGAATTTAAGCCCATATGACACTACGTTTTTTTTCTGGTATTCTACCAGGTTTTTGGTGTGAAGGTGATGGTCAAATACAGTTTTGCGTTGGTGTAAGCGAGCAAGCTATATTGAAAAAAACCAAACAAAATACCATCTAGGCGATTAAAAACCAACGAGCCAGCTTGTATTTCGGTAGGTTTTTTGGCATTCGGTCATTTTTTCTGACAATTTTTCCAATTTGACAACCATAAAATAAATTATATTTAAAATAGAAAAATATATGGAAATACAAATTTTAAATTTGCCTCTTGTAAGCTTCTGCTTTGGCCGTAAGGGTAAAGAAGAAGTTCGCAAGAAAAATTATATTGCGTACTGGCTTCCCTTTATAACACGCAACACAAAGCTATCCTGCCCTTTGGGTTTCATAACTTTTTTATTTCAGTAATTTAAATCAAATTTCTAAAAAAAATAATTTTTGAAATAAATATTATTTTCATTTAGTTTGAAGTTTAATGTCAATCAAATTATTTTTGAAGGAGTATTTGTCTCTTTTCAACCTATAGAAGAATTGTTTTTGTATTTTGACTTTCGGTGGGTTTTCAAAACCAAAAAAACCAGGGATAAAATGTAGCGTCATATAGGCATAAGGAACATATTTATTAGAAATGAATATAATTAAATTAACACCCTCATTCTGTATTGCGAAACGAACTTTCGTTTCGTGTCAGAGACGAATCGTTCGCCTGTTTGTATTATGTATTACGAACGAACAAGAAGACGAAAACGGCTGTCAAAACGTAAAAAAATTTACATTCTCTATTTCGAAAAATCGACAAAACGACGAAAAGAAACGTCAAATTCAAACGAAAACTATTTTGTTATCGTTGATGAATTTGAAATGGAAGAACGTTTGGTTAGGCATACGTTCACCACCAAAAATACCTCCAACAAAAGTACTGTAAACAACCACTCCATCCACAGCAGGCCCTATAACAACACTTCCTACGACTACTCCATCTACAATAGAGCCAACTGCATCACTCATTACACCATCCCCACCAAAAGTCGCACAACCAACACCACTACACCGACAAGACCATCGCTGCGACGAAAGCGCAGCTTCCATGATATGATTGCTAGGCCAGCCGAAGCTGCAAACAAAAACAAACCAAATCTACCAACAAATTAACATCAGCAGCTATTGCCGAATGTTTGCGCGAGATCACACCATCGACGCAAGCATTATCACCGTTGAAAAGGTAATCGCTACAATATGTATGAATTCATCTTCGAATAATGAGAAAATACCGTCTGCAATGTGGATATAATTAAACGACGATGGATGACAAATTGGGAAAGTGCCGCTGAACGGAACGACGGCCGTGCACCAGCAATAGCTTAGCGATGTGTGAAAATTGTGGTATGCAAAAATCACCGGCAAGCGAAGCCTGTCTACCCTCACGTGCTTCATAATGTTTTGCATCTCATTTTTTTCATTTTCAGTTATTTTAAAATTTTTAAACAAACTATTGAGAAAATAAACAAATGAAATAATACATACATATAATATATAATATAATAATATTATACAATGGCGCTATTATAACTCTGACGAGTTTTATGGCCGAGCTTCTCTCCCAATTCGAGGTGTGCTCCTTTTTGTTTTTCCTACTAATTGGGTGGACCTACAGTTTTATGCCGGCTCCGAACGGCGAATGCATTTTTTGTGAGAAGCTTTTTCATGGCAGAAATACTCTCGGAGGGTATGTCGCCCACTGCCGAGAGGTGACCGCTGCTCTTAAAAAACCCAATAATTGGATTTTTACTAATTAGAAAAATTGTTTTGGTGTTTTGCTCGGACCGTGGTTTGAACCCGAGACCTCTGGCATAGCATACATACATATGTATGTAAATATATTGACAGAGACAAGAAAACAAAGAAGACTAGTGTTTCCAGATTGTCGGAAAAATGCTTAAAAAAATATAAAAACTTTGAAAAAAAAGTAGTTTTTTTATAAATCTTAAATTATTTTCAAATGGTAAATTGCTATTTGACAAATGCTTTCGTCTCACATTTGTCATAACGTAAGCAACGCAAGAATTGACGAACCGCATAGAGAATGCCAACGCTAGACGAAATCGTCTCGAGACGATTCGTTCGTCTGAGCTTCCGTTCGCAATAAAGAAACATGGTGTAAAATTTGTTTTTTCATTCATAACACGTTTGTTTACAAACTTTTGTATACATAAATTATTGCATGTTAGGAATTATGTAAATATCATGTCTTGGATATAATGGTACAAGTAATTATCTAGTTTACGGTGCATCGACTAAAACTGCTCCAATTTTAACACATGAGGTACCAATCGACGCGTTTCGATCTCAGGAACACAAATCCGAAGGCGAAGCTTAACTTTTTTACTTCGATAAAAAATTATTAACAAAAAACGATCTAACTTTTTGCTTGGACATTACACACACACCAACACATAAATTCAACTGATTTATTTATCATAGTATCACACATACCTTATATTTACCAAATACACAAAAAGTTGCAATATTTTACAATTAAATACTATATTTTAATAAAATCGAAATAAACAATTTGCCTTTTTCACTTTTTCAGACCGATTATGGAACTGTCAAAATGAGTAGCGTTGCCACTCAATTCGGTGTAATTTACAGCGCCTTCACACTTAGGCATTTAAAGTTGCAAAAAATGTCCTTTTGCGCAAAACACTTTTCTGCGTTGGCGGCCTTCGGCCGCGCTTATAAAAAATAACCCTGGGCTACGCCATCGAAGTCCGGACATGTGCCCTAACCGTGGCTACCGCCACGGTGATGTCCTTCTGCGTAGTACTGCGTGAATTCGCCTATGCGCCTACCTTCCTATATCTGCTTTCACAAGTGTCAGCTGTTTACAAATTTACGGGCGCAAACCAAAATTCAATTGGTCTGTACGTTAACGATACAACTACAGTTTTACGATGAAGCACCAATAACCGATAACACGGATTCTCATAAGGTTGGTTGGATCAGCTGTTTCATAATGTTACAGCTAAAGAACCTTTGCCTGAGCCTTTAAAAGTATAACAAGTACAACTGTTTCTTATCGATATACGAGATTCCGGTTCTATGGAAAGTATTCTTTGGTTTGGAGCGTTGCCACTTAAAAAATTTAAAACTTACCAAAATACAAAATAAAAGTAACCAAAACTAGAAACAAGTAACCAAAATAAATTAATAATATAGGCATATGATACAACTATACAAGTAGTAGCATAACAACACATAAGCACACATGATACAACTATACAAGTAGTAGCATAACAACAGCTGATTTTACTTTTTTATTTTTAGTTCCCTCGATTGTCAAACTTTCGTTTTGCTTACTTCCTGGCAAGGCAGTTCTAATTAGGTAGGCGAATTCAGAAGCATCTTTTTTTATTTACATGACCCAATAGGAATTGGCGAGTTCCTAGCGAATTCAGATTTTAACTAAGGCAAAATATTATTTTTACATTACACTCTACCGATCACAATAGCAAAATACATGAGAAATTTCTGAATTCGCCTACCTTCCTAGATCTGCCTTGCTTCCGGGTCTTTTGACGTTTGAGAGGCAGCGGATTTCAATATGGCAGCCATGCTACTACCTGTATAATTGTATCATGCAAGCACCACAATCATGATCCAATTAAAAGGTCATGTCAGTTCGCTGGCCGCCATATTTCTTTCGGTTTTAGAAAACAGTATCAGGTCCTCATACGTCATTTCCTTTTGCAATTGGCACAGCTGTTTGTTTGGTTGTTCGCGGCTTTATTGGTCCTGTGACGTAAGCAGTGTTTGACATTTTCGCCTACTGGCATTACCGTCTCAATATATATACCGTGCACCACAATATGAATAAAAAAGTAGAAAAAACTTAGCAATCAGCTGTTTAGTAGGTTAACCTTGTATACATTAGCCTCGGTCGCTAGCAAGTCGCTAGTGTGTATAGTCTCTTAAAAGCACATTCACACTGCTATTCCGAGCGTTACCGGAAAATTACTTTACTGGTAATTTATGTTGCTGAAAATTGTTACCATCTTTTCAATTGGTATTCTGGCACAAATGGTAACGCTGTCAAAGCATTTCCATACGAACGGAATTGAATCCGGCTGAAAATGGTAACAAAATATTACCACGTATTGAGGTGGTAACTTAATTTTCTGCTGCCAGAATACGAAAAGAGTGTTTAAAGTACCAGATTCTTTATTTCACCAGTAAAGTAAATTATGTTACCACACCGGAATAAGGCCGTCAGACTAAATTTTATATTACGTTGGTTAGCCGAAATTAAGTGCGTTCACACACGTTTTTGAGTAATTTATTTCAGTCGTGTTTCGATTAAAGGCTGGTATCGACCTCTCAATAAACAGCTCAAGAAATTTTTCGCTTTATTTCTTAAATGAAAAATAGTAGTAGGCAAGAAATTTTGACGTTTAGTAATCCACCGTGAATACCAAGTGAAACGAAGAAAAGCATCAAAAATACCAGCCATACACGATTCGATTATAATCGATAAAATTTAGAAAAGTGACCGATTGCAGAGTAATTTCGTGAGTATTTTCGCCAAAATGCGCATTTCAAGGGTAATTTCGGCTGGCATTTTTGTATGGCGAAACTACGTTACTTAAGGGTAATTAACGCCAAAAAATGAATCCCTAAATAACCCCGAAATTGCGCCAGTCTGAACATGCTTTTTGGTTTCGCACGTGCGCGATCTTTTGTTTACAATTGGGCGGAAAGCAAGTTCTCGTTGTTTTACTTTGTTCGACGACTTTTTTTTTTAACAAATTTTAGAACAAATATGCCTACTGAAGATGGTAAATTATAGTTTTCTTTATATATACAATATTACAATAAATGTTTGCTATTAATTCTCTAGAATTCCTACGTTGGCTAAACCGCACTGATAAGACATTTTTGGAAAATTTCAAATTTGCACTTAAAGCTTGGAATGCAGCAGAATTTACATTTTCAAGGAAATATGAATTAATTTTGTGTTGGCTAACCACAGAAGTAACAAAACTCTGCACAAAGTTGATACCTTATGGTGAGTTAATTGAGTTGTTGCAGTTGCGAGCTCAGCCTGGCCTTATTAGCCTAAGTACCAAAGAACATTTTATTGAAATCATTTTGAATTTGTTTGAGAAATGGACGATGAGAGAATACGAAGAGGATTTTGCAGCAAGTGACCACCTGTGGCCTAAACTCTTATATTGCTTATGCAATTTTGAAGTTTTCCAAGATCTTTATCGGACAAAATATGATATACATGCGAGAATCTACGCAGCATTGTTAAAAAGTTATGAATTGTATTTAAAGCAGCACAGTACCCTCATTGACGATTGTATTTCAACAACAACGTCTAGAGCCGTAAATGTAATAAACACAGCAAAGGAAGCTGACTTCTTCGTCGGTGTTCTTACTGATTTGCGAGATCATATTAAAAGGACGGGTGATGGCATGCGATTAGATAAAAAATATTGTCAGTTTATCGTTCAGCCACTTGTACGTGTTATTTTAT
This sequence comes from Urophora cardui, assembly GCA_960531455.1. Classification (NCBI taxonomy): domain Eukaryota; kingdom Metazoa; phylum Arthropoda; class Insecta; order Diptera; family Tephritidae; genus Urophora; species Urophora cardui. Next base: position 32,503,780 of record OY482671.1, read on the forward strand.
TATTGAAAACACATTCCCTTTGCTTTTTCGATGAATTGCATCATTTGGAACGTTTGCTAACCGATCATCATACGGATGAGGAACTAGTAAAACGTATACAGAAATTACCGTTACACGTGCGTCTTGTGTTATTTCAATGCTCCATTGTCAATAGACGCGGCGTAGAGAGTTATTTACATCATTTGCTGCTGCGTATCTTTCTGGACCTTCCCAAGGAAGTTGAGGTGGAAAAGCATGAGGGAAAGGGAACATCTATACTATTAACAGCTGCCGCTTATACATTAGAAACCTTCCGTAAACATGATATTAATTTGAATTTTAAAATGGATTTAGATAATCAGCCGTCAGCTATGAGTTTTCTAGGTGAACAGCTCTTAAAGTGTATTCAGTTGTGTAAAAATGATCATTTAAGAGAGGTTTTGATGCTGTTGGGTGCTACCTTACGATTAAATCCACTTATACTGGAACAGGACATTTTTCAGGTAATTTTTAATTAAAAGTGTTATTTTATTGGTAACTAGCAAGTACCCGTCTCACTTCACAGCGACCAAAAAGTTTTTCCCATTTCCCTTTTCTTTTAGCTTTACCTTTACCTTCATCCTAACCTTTACCTTTGCTTTTATTTATTTATTTATTTATTTATTGATGTCTAAAATAGTTCATATTTACACAGACATTTAAGCGTAATTTAATATAACAAATAAGTATAAATTTATGATCTGAGTAAATACATAGTAAAAATATAACAGAAAACGAAAAATTGAATGAGATATGCGTATACATATACAAAAGTTTCACTTAAATATAAAGGTAAACCGGAAGTTAAGTGCGCGCAAGATATGTGTTCAGTTCAAGAGCAGTCTGTATCGGATCAGTAAAGTCAATATCTAAGAAACCTGAGAAATAGTTAAACTCAGACATGTTGTTGTTGTTGTTGTTGTAGCCACGAAGACATAATTCTATTTAATGGTGCATTTGCGCTGTATACCGTTCTGCTTAATCCAACTCTGAAAACATTAAAATTACGGAAATTCCGACTGGGAATATAAAAATGTATATTCTCAAGAATTGAGCAGCGTTGCGTGATTCGAATCAATTTTGATTTTAAATCAACTTTCAAATAAAGAATCAACTTGATTCGTGATTCAAACTATTTTCAAATAAAAGATAATTTTTATTTGTGATTCATTTCTCAAAAGAATCAAAAATACCCTTTGATTCGTGATTCAAACCATTTTCAAATCAAAGATAATTTTTATTTGTGATTCGTTTCAAAAAAGAATCAAAAGTACCCTTTGATTCGTGATTGAAACCATTTTCAAATCAAAGATAAATTTGATTTGTGATTCATTTCTCAAAAGAATCAAAAATCTTTTTTGATTCTTGATTCAAAAAATATCTTTGATTCGAATCAAAAATTTTATTCGAATCAAAAATTTTATTCGAATCAAAAATTTTATTCGAATCAAAAATTTTATTCGAATCAAAAATTTATTTAGAATCAAAAATACTGTAGCATATCAGAATTATTCAAGTACCTTCTCGGTAACTTAAAACACAAAAATGTATAAAATGCACCAAAAGTGCAACAACAGCCAAATTGTATGCTGACGCCAAATATGTATATGTGTATGTATGTATGTACATATATACCCCTGCAAAAATTCCGAGTACTCCAGTCGCTAATCCATGGAGTGCTCGCTATGGACCAACCGATTACTCCATAACTTGCCACATTTCATACAAAAAATATGGTCCATTTAACATTGCATGTCATTGCAATGGAGTATATACTCCAGCCCCGCATAACAAACAAATTAATCCATGGAGTAGCTACATTGGATTAATTGATGGAGTACCTAACAGTTAGCCGAACATAACAACAAAAACAAATGTTTACCGCGACGACGACGAATGACGTGTATACATACAAACATATGTATGTATGTAGTTATTTATGTATACACATATCGTCGTCGCCGCGATAAAAATTTGGTTTTTGTCATGTTCGGCTAACTACGAACCGATGCAGATACACGAATCGGTCGTTTGGGCTATGTCAGTGGTCACTTTGAAAGTACTCCAACCTACCACAAATGGAGCATATAATCCAATGATTTTTGCAGGGACATATTTCTGACTGTCGTATTTACGTTTGTGTTACGCCGTACGTACATACATACATATGTATGTATGTGCATAGGCCCTGTAAAAATCATAGGATTATATGATCCATTTTGCGGTAGGTAGGAGTACTTTCAAAGTGATCATAAACATAGACCCTAGCGAGCGACTTGTTTATCTGCATCGGCTCGTAGTTAGCCGAACATTCCCTGCAAGCGCCGTGATAATCATTTGACTAATCAATTGATGATCACATGTGATCCATCACTCTCCATCAAGAATTCCTATCACATTATTAAGGGCAATATGAAAAATGTGATGGAGTGAAGAGTATACGTGTGAGTTTGCGTCTCGCTCCCACTTATGCGTAATCATATGATTTCTATATATAGCTGAACTCTTTCCTCTCTCACTTTATACCCATCAATGTTGATGTAAATACCAGTCACATATGATCCATCAAGCGTGATATATTAATCCGTCAAATATGATCCATCACACTTGATATACGAATCTATCACAGCTGAGCCATCAAATTTGATGCCTGAACCTTTCAAAAATGAGCCACAAACAAATCTATCATAGTCTATATTTATTATATTCATTACACAGATATTATTAACATATGTATATGAAATAAAATTAAATTTTTAACACAAAAAATATACTTTTTACTGCTCGCGGTGATGGCTAAGCTCGACAGTCTTGCATACGCCTCTCTCGAATCCTATGGAGTCGACTTCTTGGAAGACATCTGAAATTGAAGTGAAAAAATATATATATATGTAAATGTACATAATAAAGCTGGTTTGACTTAAATATGTATGTACTTATCTTTATTCTTTAAAAACGATTATTAATTATTATTTTTTATTATTTTTATTGACTATTAATTTATATTTTTAGCACACGAAAGAACGCGTTGAACTAGCTTCCACGAATTTGATTTTTTTTAAACGAATTATGAAAAAAGCAACTCTGTCCTCTCACAGATGATAAAAAAGTGTGTCATTGTATTAGTGTGAAACTTTTGCATGTGTTAGTTTCCATCACACGGGTTTTGCTGGGTTGCTACGAAAACGAAATGTATGTACATATATAGCGATAACGACGAAGCAAGTGCATACATTTGTATGTATGTATGTATGTACATACGCATGCTCGTTTGAACGGGCACGATTCAGTAATAAAGGGTAGGAATGCAAATTTTGAGGACCAACCAGGTTAGCTACTTTTGCTGCATTTGCTTTTGCTTTGCTTTTGCTAACGAAAAGTAAATTAGCAAACTCGGCCAGCCAAGTATTCAGCTGAGCCGAGTTTGCTTGTATAGTTAAGCAAAGCAACGCGATTTGGGGGATTTCATTTTACTTCCAGCAATTAGTTGTGTCTTTGCATTTTTTCTGCTTTTGCTTATTTTGCTGAAACGATTTGTTTACGCATATTTCGATTTTTTATACATATTTACTTATGTGTATGTATGTATATACACATAATATGTATGTATGTCCATTTGTAAACATCTTTTCATGTTGAATTTTGCTTAAAAACTAGTTTCAGCAAAATAAGCAACTGTAAGCAAAAATTTACTACTCAACTAATTGCTGGAAGTAAAAGCAACCCTCTCAAATTGAGTTGCTTGGCTTAACTATACAAGCAAACACGACTCAGCTGAAAACTGAAGCGAATGATTCGTGTTTTCGTTTTTGGCTCGGCTGAATTCAGCAATAAGCAAAAAACATCGGCTATTGCTGTTTTGCAGCAAGCAAATTCAAACCCTGGGACCAACATCGATACATCGATGTATCGAAAAAATTACGCGACACAAAAAATGCTGGTGATTGCGCTAGAAAAATTTTAATATTTTATTTTAACTAAAGAAAAGCTTACTTATGAATGTATGTAAATTGAATTGGCAGTCTTTCAAAACTGTTCAGAGATTATTAAATTTCATTAATTTTAGTACCTACTCCGTAAATTAATCCCATGTGGGTAGTCCTTGGATTACTCGGGTGTCATGCGGAAATGGGAGTATGTGATCCCTGCCTGGGACATCGCAATGTTAAATGGACCATATTTTTTATATGAAATGTGGCAGGTTGAGGAGTACTCGGTTGGTCCATAGCGAGTACTCTATACACGCGTGCATGGCGTACTCGGCTTTTTTGCAGCGGGCACTTGGGTGCATATGCATACATACATATGTATGTATATACCCTATAACACAGTGATAGTCATTTGATATATCATTTGAGGTGCACGTTTGATGGAAATTTCTCTCACACACTGCCTACAAGTTTCCATCATTTTTATATGGACGGTATGAAAAATGTGATGAATGTGTTCTCCAAATGATGTATCAAATGACTATCACTGCTATATGTGTTAGTGTTTGCTGAGAATGTGTTGGAGTTTCCATCATTCCTGTCTTACAGGGTATGTACATATGTATGTACATATCTACATAGAAGTAAGAATTAGAGTAGATATATGTACATGTAATATAGTAAATAAGTAGTACATAAGAAATTTTGTGTATAGGTAAATAAGAATCAATTTTACCAATAAATTCACTGATTGAATTGCTGTTCGTAAAGCAACACAACAAAGTAGTGATGGGCGAGTCCGAGATGTTTAGACAATCGAGAGAATCGCCATCGTTGCAAAATCACAATCGAGTCAAAAGTTGACTCGCTCCTCGACTACACAATCGAGATGTTTTTGCGATTGTTCCGAGTCAGCGAGTCGGAGGTTGTTTCGATGACATCTCGACTACACAACCGAGATGTTTTTGCGATTGTTCCGAGTCGGCGAGTCGGAGGTTGTTTCGATGACATCTCGACTACACAAGCGAGATGTTTTTGCGACTGTTCCGAGTCGGCGAGCCGGCTGTTGTTTTGATGATTTGTTTTAGTTGATAAAATAAACTGAATGAGTGTTGTTGATGAGGAAAGTAGGATTGTTAATGGAAGTGAGGCAAACACATATGTAAATAAATGAACCAAATTGAAAAATATGCTATATATAGACGCTGCATTTTTGCAATCACAATTAAAGAGTGTCGTGCTTAATAAATACAATTAATTATTTAAACATTAATACATTAATAAATTTTCTGAAGTGAGACGCTTACGAAACAAATTAATTTTACGAGCAGTAACAACTCCAATAGATTTGTACCACTGTATACTTTTTTAAGCAATTTTGATATTCAAGCGGCAACAACAAATGTTATGTATTTTTTGCAGCGAGTCCGAAATGTAGGGTTGCTTTGAAAACGAGAGGAATCATTGGCGAGTCCGAGATGTTTTAGCGATTGTTTCGACTGACGGCCATTTACGACGACTCGAATACGAATGAAAACCATCGAGAGCATTCGAGATGTTTCGACAATCGAGAGAATCGAATAAAACATCTCGGACTCGCCCATCACTACAACAAACCACTTTCGTTTAATTTGAACGGGTTTAAAATATGCATATGTATGTACCTATAGTGAATCCAAAATATATGTATTTCAAGTAAAAGATACTTTTAGTATGAGATCATTTTGGGTAAATGCATTATTATTATTTATTTTTAAATTCTGTTATTTTATTCTTTTTTTGGGTTCATTCAATGTATGTAAAATATATAAAATATAAGTACATATGTAAGTACATGTGTGTGGATATGTATAAGAGAAATTTACATATGTATGTATATTCATTTACATATTAAGGGGTAAGTACCCCGCAGTAAATGTCCGAAGTGAAATCTTAATGAATCACTGATGAAATTGTCTGCCTAGTGCGGAGGCATCGATGACAAGTTTCATATAAAGACTGCTGAATTTTTCATATAAATGGTTTGATCATCAATGATTTTATTGAGGAGCACTGCATGACTGTTCAGCGCTGACTTCTATATGAACTACTGATGAATGGTGTGCAGTAAACAAAAAAAATTGGGAGAGCTCTCATTCGAAATTGAAAAGAAGATTTCGAAAAAAGGAATATTCACTGCTGAATGTGTGATGATTACTTAATGATTTCTAATGGAAGAGGGCTTGCTGATTCTTTAATGAATGATTGATGAAATATCCGCTGTAAACAAAAACAAAACACATTTTTTTTTTCTTTTTAATTTGCAAGTATGTAAATATGTATTTATGTATATACATAGGTGTTAAAAATAAATTGTTGTCAAAAGCTGACCAACTCAAACTATTTAAGTTGAAATCACCAAGTACACATACTTGGTTGTCTCCAATTTTTTTGTGTGTAGTGTTTTACTTGTACCTTTACCTTACCGGGACCGTCCATCACCATCCGGCCTCACTACTTGAGCCATACCTGGGAAACTGACTTAAAAATAACGTTGAAAATAGCTGTAGGTTGAAGCCCTGCTCAACGCCTTTCATTTGCTACCAGTATCGCTCGGAAGCATTCAGGGGTCATCCCGGGCCATGCTTTGACCCATATCTTGGCAAGGACATAACTATTTTAAGAGCTTTTTGTTGAAGTGTTCCGCAACAGCTTCCATTTGATACCAATATCGCTCAGAAACTTTCCGGGGTCCTTCGTTTCCACGTTTTGACCAATATCTAGGAATCCGACCTAGGCATCGCAATGAAAATGTTAAAGGCCTGCTCAACACCTTTCATTTGATACTAATATTGCTCAAAGACTTGCTGGGTCACTCTGGGTCCACATTTCGGCCTATATTCCGGGAAGTTCCGACTTTTTCGAAATTCTATATACCCTATTATGTGAGCTAATACCACATGAATCTGCTGTGAAAATTTCATAAAGATCGGTTGAGTAATTTGCGAGTCCATAAAGGACACACACACACACATTCATTTTTATATAATAGATATACAATTCAAATAAACTTCTCTTAATTTGTTTTGAATTTCAGATCACCACTTGGATGATCGTAGCAGAAAAGAATCATAGCGAGGAATATGCCTTATTTGGCGAATATCTTGTATCGTTAATGGACATGTTTCGCCGTTTAAGTCGAGTTGAGAAGTTGGTTTTTAATTTGCTAAAAAGTCTTAAAGAATGGCTTCATAAATTCGAGATTTCAACTGTTGGTAAATCAAGAAAAAGTTTGAAGCGTAAGGCAGAAGCCATGAGGGAAAAAGAAGCTGAGTCTAGCACATGCACGAACGATGAAAACATTTACTTGCACATTATATTCAAAGAATTTCACAATACGTCCTCAAAGCTCCAGCCGTCCAAGAACATGACTAACAAAACTTTTGAAAACGCCTTTCCTCATTTGCGAGCGAATTGGCCTTGCGAGAGCGTTGGTTTTGCTTTCTCAAAATTAATAACTGGACTTGTATCTAAGCCCGCTTTAGTAATTTGGAAGTCATTGCTTTACTCTCTAAAAGAATTACTTGTAAAACTAAGCAATCAGCCGGAGCTCGGATGTCAAGAGAATAGCCAATTCCTTTTGGATCTTCATTCTGCACTGTTGTGTCAATATTTCAGCGGCTGTCGCCTAGTTGAGCAGTATGACAAATTTACTAAGGAAATCTATGAACAAATGCATATTACCAGACAAGTACTCGCACAATTCGGAGCATTTCTACTCTCACAGGAGCACAGCACTCGTACAATGAATGCATTTCTCGAATGCGCATTTCATACAACAAATTTCGAACTGTTACTTGACTACTATCGCCCAGATGGATTTGAAAATAAACGAAACAAGCAGATACATGAATTCCTTAGCACCGAACAATGGACGGTAGTTCATGAACGCGTTGTCAGCTGCGCTAAAGCGCATACCAAATTTCTTTTTAATCGTATATTGTTGCAGCGCAGTCAAGCGCCAGAGCTTTTGCACAACACACAAAGGAATAGTTACCCGATCGACTTACAAACGATACTACAATCCACTGTTCTCGACACCACTGACAACGTTCTAAACGAGGTGATCACGCTTGTGGAAAAAATGCCTAGCACAAAGTGGTTCATTACGAAGCTGGGGAAAACGGAAAAGACTAGACTTATTTCACAATTGTTAGATGCCCCCGCTGCGTTAGCGAATATCACCGAAGATTTGGCATCCTTAGAGATTTTGGCTATTGCCTTATGTGACCGCATATTTCGGCAATTCACGACCGCAGCCAAAGGCCCCTCCACACTTGCTGCCTTAAAGTGTGATTTCAATGTGTTAGACGACTACTTACAAGCTGATCAAAATACAGCAGAGAAAGAGCTAATGAAGTTCATCTCGACTGTTGAGGTGCATGTAAAAAGTGCTTACAACTTAAAGATGCAGTCCGATGCGGAAGAAATGCAAAAGCTTCTCAAACTTTGTGGGCTATTGCCACTGGGGCATTTACGTAGGCAAATTAAGAATTTATTATTCACTATATTAATTGCATTTTATGGCGATTTGAGAGCCCTAAATGTAACGGAATCAAATATTTGGTGTGTCGAACTATTTGAAATTATTATAGGTACATACATATGTAATTTTGCAAACAGGTGCCTGCTAATTGCCATATTTACTCTATTTCGCTTTGCTTTAGATTTTCTACATTTTGGCCAGCATGTACCTATTTTCAAATATTTTTCGTTGTCTACCATTCTTCAAATTTTCCCCATTGCCAAAACGTGGAAATTTTACGAATTTGTTTTTGCCACAATTAAAACGGAGAAGAAGGGCAGTGAACAGTTCCTCACAGCTATGGCTGAAAATTTGGAAGCAACACAAAATGCCGACTTTAAACTTGGCGATGATCAACGACGTCTTCTATTGATCGCGATCGAAACGTTGGCAGCACTCAGCGGACCCCGCGCTAAACGGGCGCGTAAATATTTGGAACGCCTTTTAGCGATTTACTCTAAACACATAATGGCTCACTTTAGTAGAAGCTCACACAGAGACTTCGAAGCTGTTAGTGATGGCGGTGAAGGCTGTGCCAAAAAAGATAAGAAATTTGTTGAAAAAACTTTGGCTGGATTTGCTCCATATGCAAATGCTTTGCTAGTGAATGCCTCAGGTAGTGGCACTGCTAAGGGTACGGACAACGGGCAAGGCAACGCAATTGAAATCGATGAAAACTTTCGGCGCATATGTAAGATATATATTGGACATTCGGTGAGTTTGTCGTGTAATTATTAATATTAAATAAAATAAAATATTTACCATTTTAGATGGACTACCGCAATCCTTACGCCATACGCCTGATGCAAGTGGCTCTAAATCACCGCCAACTCCTGCACTTAGATCAAGATGAAATAGAATTTGTGCTCACACACTATTGGCAACAATTGAATTCAAATTTGGAAACCACAAATCTAAATGATGCTCAAACATTAAAAACTTTGGAGACAACTGTTAAAATGATTATCGGCAATAAAACGAATGAAGATTTGCTACTGACCTTACAGAGTCTTACCAGCAATTTGGGTGATTTGAAAGATTTTCGAAATATATTGCATTGCCTGGAATTAATAGCGAAATGTTCGTTTAGTACAATTAAGGGCGCGGTAAGTTTTCGTTATATACATATACATATATGTACATTAGTGTGGTCCACAATTGTATGAAGAAAATAAGTTCTCCCGAAATCCGCGGAACAAAGCGCATGTCATGCGAATGTACTACGGAAATCTATACCGAAAATTTTGCCTTAATAAATTAAAGCTTAGAGGTCGCACGAATGCCTCAAACTTTCCCTCTGCTTTTACATCAGTGGTGGTACATAATTTTTTGGAGTCCTCAATCATCAAGAAAGATGTTTTTTAAAATTAAAAAAAAAGAGAAAACATTGTTTTAGGAATAATAGAATAAAATTAGCCTTGTTCCGCAATGCTCTGTTGGCTTTTAATTTTTGGATCACCTTACTGTACATACATAAGTAAACGTTTCACTGCTTTAAACTGAATTGGTACGTATGTTAAACTTCTATTTCCATATGATAGATTTTCAACGAAAAATTTAAATCAATCCTCTGCAGGATAACAATGCGCCTAGTTAAAGATGAACAGCAGCAATTTGTTGACAAAGAGCAACTCTTAGCGATTATGGCGGCGCAGCAATCTTTGGTGGAGAATAAAATGGTATGAAATACATAAAATGTTATTATGATTTGTACTCATAAATATGGAGATACATAGGATATCAGTGGCTCACAGATATTCAAGTTTTTTACAAATCCTAAATGATCTTTTATTTTTTTTTTCTGGCCCAGTAATACAGCGAAGAGCTTCTGCTTACCAAATAAGAATAATTAACTTATATCTTTTAGATTCCAATATCCACAGACACTTTGGACGGTATTCTTGCTTTTCTAATGGACATTAATATAAAGAAATTACCTATTTCTGAGGAAAATTTACTTGTTTTTAAAAAATTGCATTTAGCAATGAGCGATCTACTCAGCGTTCTCATACGACAAAGGCATATGTTGCTTATGGATCGTGTGCCACAGCTTATGCATATTTTTAAAGATCTCATACAATCGATTGTATGGTATAAGAGCGATCGTCAAAAAGATGCCGAATTATCGGGTGTTGAATTAGAAGATTTAGCCGAAATGGCAATGAAATTAGAAGCGTTAATGCATTTGATAGCTGCGCACAGTATCCACGTAAAGCGTGTTGTTCCATTTGTGCTCACATTTGTGATTGGCCTAATGGTGGCGAATAAACGTGCAACAACTCTATATCCAAAGGTATGTGCTTATGGTTAATTATTATGACTTTCTAATTTCCTTTCGCGTATTTCAGATAAAAACACATATCGACAATGTGTGTTACGATTTAGTTGGCATTTGTGATCATCGTGTTGGTCGTTTTATTTTGCGCTGCTCCAATGAGGCCGCCCGGCATGTTTATGAAGTATATGTTAAAGAACATAAAAAATACCATAAGTTTAAAGGAAAAGTGTAAAAATTTTCAATTCAAAAATAGCTTAAAATGTATTAAGTTTTTTTTTTGGAATTAGTTTTTCCAAACTAAATATTAAAAAAAAATTTTTAACTGCTGAATTGGCTTGACTCGTGTTCTTGTTCGTTATCATATTATATTGCTAATTATCTCATAAACCTGCCACTAGGCGAACGGTGTATCCACTCTTCTTCTTCTCTAAATAAATAAATAAATAAATAAATAAATTTCTATTCGTTCTTCGATCTTTCCTTAGATTATCAATTGTAGAATAAATACATTGGTAACGAGATTGATCCAGTCTGATCTTACCTTAATATATAAAATCGAAGAGTCCGTCTCTATAAAACTCATTGTCTCTCATTGGAGAACAGATTATTTAGCTTTATTTCCTCGCATTTAAAGTACACAAGCTGAAAGAAGTTTTGATTACTCAGAGGAACTTATAATACTTATTAATATAAAGTTAAATACATTAGTGAACGCAAAATAATAATTATGTGGTAAAGTTAGCAGTCGCTTACAAAAATATCGAGTCTTAATAATGTTTTATAAACTTTGAAATAATGCACACTTCTCGCAAATAGGACGCTCAACATTGCCACATCCGCTGCAAATAGAGAGAAAATCCAGGTATAAATTATGTATTTTGGTTGGCTAAGTAAAGAATAATAACCGATTCGATACACTTCTACTGTAAAAACATATAAAACCAATTTGGCTTTTATATACATATATAGAGTCGATGAGGAATATAACCCGGTGGGGTTAACAATACTAATTCTTTAGTTAGGGTTTGCATTAAAATTTCATGTTTTCCGTATTAACTTACAATAATGAAACGCAACTATCGCACAGAAATACGCTACATTCAGCACACGAGTGACCGCAGAACTCACACAATGGCTGTGAACAATTACAACAGTCGCTACGCACGAAGGCCTCGCGGTGACAACAATTTGATTTCCGGCTCTCCAATGAGATATCAACAAATAGATCGGTAACATTTCGGGATAAGATCTCGCCGTTACCACGGAGTACCACCTGATGGCAGAGAGGCACATCTACTGACGTCGACGCCGACACTCTACCGGTCGCATGTTGGACCGGTTCCGTGGTTTGATTATCGCGCGCTGCTTTGAATAATAAATTCATAGTTTTTTCTATAAAAGAAATAAATAAAAAGAAAATTATGGGAAAATTTGTATATAATGAGCCACGATTCTACAAAAATTACTTTTTCCGGATGGTAGGGGCGGTCTCACAGATCACAAAAAAAGTTCCACCCGCCGAACGCTTTTAGTTCAGGAGATATTTCTTGCAAAGTAATGTGTGTGTAAACACCGTTTAGCGTTGACGGCATTCGGTCGCGCTTTAGAGAAAATCTCAGCCGGCAGAATTCTGCTTCTGGATTAATATCCATGGTGGTTTTGGGCTCAGTTTGGATATGAGCCAATTTCATTTATTTACAAACTACTGGGAATCTTTGGGTGAAATTTTCGGGAAATATTCTTTGGATGATAATTCATGCAATTTTAACACTCTACTATTATTAAATTGTAATATTAACTCACAATTCCATCTGTCTACCAAAAGCTATATCTACAAAAGTATTTGTGTTTTGCAAAGGTATATGTGAGGGGATGTTAGGCGAGAATTTTACTTATCTAAATTCATGGGTCCATAGATATTACCCCAGTAAGAGAATTCTTCCGGCTGAGGGTTATTTTCTGCCGGCTGAGTTCCAAGGCCGGCAACGCAAGGTGGTCTACCACTTTAACAAGGAAAATATCCTGAACTACAACAAACATCTCCGGTCGACGGAGATTTAGAATCAAGAGAACCGCCTCTGCAACCTCCCAATAACTTTTCTTCAACGCATCGTAGCATATTAGAAGATTTTCCTGCTATCTTTTTGTATATTAGTATCGCCACATGAGCTCACCATGTATTTTGGTCATTTTGTTTTGATCACGTTGATTTAATAATTTTTCGCTGATTAGCTTCTTGCACTGTGGCATGAAAGTCTCGAGATCCTCAGAACGCTGCCGCTTCAACATGTTTGGAATATGTATGTATGAAACTGGGGCTTACTAGCTTGACTAGCCAAACAATCCTTTACCAGTTTTCTGAAATGTTAGTTATGGGAGTAATTTTTTTGCGCAAAAATGACGAGAAAATAAAATCAACAGAAAAACTGTTGCTGGTAAAGTTTACAATTAGAAATGAGAAACTATCGATAGCACTATCGATATTGTGACGAATATAATCGGTTGAACTCAAAAACTAATAAATAAATGAACACATCTCTAAAGGAAACTGCCGGAATTAAGCCATGCTCAAACAGAAGCGATACGATACAGCCCACAAACCAAAATCGTATCGCGTTGGTATCGCGTCATGCACAATTGATCGCGTTTTGGTTTGTGGGCTGTATCGTATCGCTTCTGTTTGAGGAGGCCTTTAAGGTCCCCACTAACAGAAGCAATACGATACAGCCCACACATGGAATTGTGCATGAAGCGATACGATTTATCATTAATAAAATACTCCCACCAAATTAAATTTTTTACAATTAAAGAATCGCTAATGCAATATACAATGAGAATATGTCTAATGTTATGTTCAGACACAACCTTAATTGAACATTAAGAGCCTTCATTCAATTTTCAAGCCCAATGATTCTCAATTTACCATACAAAAATTGATTAAGTTAATGCTTCATTAGAAATTAATGAGTTGTTAATGAAGAACAATTCTGCATGCAACCCTGTTAAAAGGCTTGTTTCATAAGTAAAATGAAATGTCATGAAAAGAGAAATGTGATTAGCGTCAGTGTCCACTAAACAGGTTGGTTCGTCAGATCAGCTGCATTCTTGTTCTTCTTCATCACCTATCAAATTCGTTTTTATTTCTGCTTATTTTATACATGCATTCGTGTTTACGATTGGTAAAAATTGTGAGATGAATGTCAAATTATTTCGTCCTCCTTGCAATTTTGACATTTAGGTCACGAGAGTTTGATATTCAGCTCACGGCGTGTATGTGTGTATGTATCTTGAGCCGACCTGTTAAATGGGCCAAGTAAATTAAATATGTCTGAACACCAAATCTAAAGATGTTCAATCAACCCCAATTGACTTAATTAATTTTTATGTCTGAACATGATATAAGAAACCGTCGTGAACAAATTTAATAGCCGTTTTTATTTTAGCGCAGATGTATATGCGCTAAAATAAAACCCAGCTAATGTGAAATATTAGCTATGGGTAAAGATGTTTTCGATTATAATCGATAAAATTTAGAACACAGAACATTTCAGCTGGCATTTTTGTATGGCGAAACAACGTTATTTAAGGGTAAATAACGCCGAAACAACGATTTTTGCCTAAATTACCCTTAAATCATGCCAAATGTGCAGAGGCTATTATTTTGCGAACGATAATCGCAAAATCTACCGACACAAAAATTTCCCTCGATACCTCTGCGATGATTATCGGCAACATCTGTGAAAATATACTATAGAAATCGACCGAAAAATCGTACAGAATAACATAATCGCAAAAATGATCGCAAATTTACGATATCGATTCGAAAATTGTCGCAAATTGGTTACAGAATAGGCTCACAGATAATTTCCAGTGTTGTCAGAATTTTCCAGATTGCGTTTGGCAGACTACCACATCTATTCCGGATTACGATGCACTTTCATCGGAGGTTATCGAATTAAATGGCATTCTGCAATTCGATTGACGTGCGATGAACGTCAGATTTTTTCGTAGTTCGGAATTCGGCATTCTGGTTCACGATGGATCAGATTTTTGCCAGTTAATCGGAGTGAGCCTGACGACAATTTGTGAGACAATCGTGCCGAGTAGGCAGGGCTTAGTACTGCTATAACAATAACAGCCAGGTAAGTAACTTTGCGATAACGCCCAAAATCGGACCGAAAATAGAAAGATTTAGTACCAAAATATTCGTAACCCTTCAATTAAAATCAAATTGTAATTTTCCATTAGAAAAATTGTATAGATAAAAGTTTTATATTTTTTAACACTCAACTAATATTTGCTAAGCTAGCTTTCAGGTTAGGATCATTTGAACGCGCCACTTTCGATTGGATCCATTCATTCACGTGCATACGTTTAATATGAACATACATGTTCGAGCGTGAGCGACATTCTTTGGAACAATGTGGACAAGAATACAATTGCGTACCAGTGTGAGTAGCCATATGCTCCTGAAACGGGAAAATAACATGCAATATAACAAATATATATATTACATGAATTGTAATTTAAGAAACCCCAACAAACACAGGTTATAGCATTGACAGACGGCAGCGATAATCCGGAATATTTCTGAGTTAATCCTCAAAATTTTAGCGGATTGGGACATTTTGTAATAACATCTCTGGTGGAAAATCTCTATTGTGAATGAAAGTGAAGAAAAAGACGAATCCAAGGCAGATCTAGGAAGGTAGGCGCACGGTCGAATTCAGAAATTTCCAAAGTATTTTGTTATTATAATTGGTAGAGTGTAATGTCAAAATGATATTTCGCCTTGGTTGTAATCCATAGATGCCCACACAAATACAGTCTCATTTTGTCGTAGTGTTGATACATGGCGTTTGGTCGCTAGAAACGTGAGTTGCCACTTCTCTGTAATGGCACCGAACTGAGGTGTTTTTTGTTTGCTAATGATGATTTTAGGCTAATGATAATTTTCCACCTTTGTTATTTAAAATACTTGTACGTAAATACATCTCACACTCAAATGATAAATATAAATATACAGCCTTACCCAAAAGTATTAGACACCAATGTTTCTGTAAAAATCATATTCATACGTACGTATATGGAAATATAATAAATATCCCAATATGCAAAATACATTTGTTATAAGTTTACAATACACTTACTTCAGTAAGCAAAACGTTTCGAAAATCTTTAATATAAAACTTGTAATTCATTTAGGGCCGTTTACTCAACCTCTGATTAACCACTTAATCAGGACTTTACCAGAGGTTGGCTAAAATTCGTTTACTCAACATCTGATTATCGACAATTCGATGATTATCTTCTGGTAAAAGTTATCAGAGGATGGACCACTGATTACGTGCTGATTAAAAAAAAAAGTGACAGCTGAAAGTAATTATCTTATTTTGTGATAAATTGTATTAAAAAAAGAGTAATATAAATAATGGAAGGAATTGCGCGTCTTTCCTATTTTGCACATCTTTCTGCTTTATCTGGTGAGCGGTTTCTAAAACCCAGAGTATATGGCCAAAGATACAATTACTTTGAAACTTTCGACGAGCAAACATTCATTTATAGGTTTCGGTTGTCCAAAAGCAGTGCATTGTATGTTTTGAATAAAATTAAAAACCAAATTCGGAATCGCACCAAAAGGTTTGCAAAAAATAGACCAACCAACATTTTATTAACTGGTTTCCTTTTATAGAAGTACTGCTTTAAGCCCTGAAGAAATGTTGTGTTTGACTCTACGTTTTTACGCATCAGGAAGTTTCTTGGTGACCGTAGGTGACTTTTGTGGAGTTACCACGGCCACTGCAAGCCGGGTTGTACAAAAAGTATCCTTTGCTATTGCACAGCTTTCTAGAGAATTTATTAAGCTGCCAACAACCAGAAGCGAAACTGTGGATACAAGTATGGCATTTTATAGGATAGCAAAATTTCCTAAAGTTTTAGGATGCATCGACTGTACACATGTAAGAATACAATCGCCTGGTGGGGAAGATGCTGAAATCTTTAGAAACCGAAAGGGATACTTTTCCTTTAACGTGCAAGCAGTTTGTAATGCGGATTTGGAGATTACCGACCTTGTGTGTAGGTGGCCCGGTTCTTCACATGACAGCAACATTTTTAACCACAGTCGCCTGAAGTATCGTTTGGAAGAAAACGAGTTCAGGGATCTATTTATATTGGGTGACAGTGGCTATGGTGCCAGTAAATATATGATGACACCACTATTACATCCCAATACTGCTGCTGAACGGCTGTATAATGAGTCGCAGATACGTACTAGGAACTGTATAGAAAGATGTTTTGGTGTATGGAAGCGTCGCTTTCCAATACTTTCTATTGGAATAAGGGTTTCGAAAGATACCACAATGGCGATCGTTGTTGCTTGTGGTGTTTTACACAATATCGCTAGAATGAATAAAGATTCAGACCCGCCTGTACCAGAAGGTATTAATTTTGATGATCAGACGAACAACTTGCAGGATGAGATTGAATATGCACCTGAAACGCGAGGAAACGATTTTATGAGAGCGAGTCTTATAACTGATTATTTTGCACGGTAAATTTACTACCAAGTCCATAAATTCAGAGGTTTTTTTAGGCTATAGTGACAAGCTTTGCAATAATACTACATTATCTTGTTCAGTTTTTATGACTTCCAATTTTATTTAATTATTATTATTTTATTGAATACACATCTTAATGATCACAAATTATCTATCTTATTAATTTTTTATTATTTTCAGTCTTTAAACATTGCCACGAAACAAATATAAAGCCGTTTTCTGAGTCCAAAAGCTCTCAATATACATATATACATAGATTGCATTCTGATGACGATTCCCTTAGCCATGAGCCGGAGAACAAGACATTCCCAAACAAACATAGAAACAATTCCAAAACAAATTCAATAAAATACCAATGTGTTGGCAATCGTATTAAGGCGGCGGCGCATTATAACGAAGTTGATCGGCATAATTTCAACATTTTAATGTATAAGTATAAGTATGAATAAATCCTTTTGGATATGTAACATTACATTGTATCACTTTGTTCCATTTTGTCTCATTTTTAATTTGCATATCATATTTGATAGGCTCAGATTTCCATCTGCCTACCATAAGGGTCGGCTTTCCATTAAGGAACCACGGTCCGAGAAAAATGACTTTCTTAGGGGTGTAGAGAGCCTCTCACAGATCTCAAAACTGAAACCAAAACTTGCCGGAGGCTTATAGTTTACGAGATATTTGTTGGTAAAGTTGGATGGATCCATAGATATCGGGAAAATTTTCCAACAGTCTACCACGCGTTAAAAAAAACGAGTTATTGGGGATTGTAGAGGACGTCCCCCTGATTCCAAATCCAAAAGTCCCGTCGACCGGAAATGTTTGTAAGTTGTAAAATTTACCAAGCAAACCCCCAAAACTGCGTACGAATACCGGGGACGACACATAAAAATACGTACATTTGTATATACATATGTGAGTAGAACACCTTTTTGCATTGGCGGCCTTTGATCGCGAATTAAAAAAATAACCCTAAGCCGGCAGAACTATCTTTCTGGAGTAATATCTATGGACCCATTCAATTACCAAGAAATATCTCTTGGTCTATAAGCCTCCGGCAGGTTTTGATTTCAGTTTTGAGATCTGTGAGAGGCCCTCTACACCCCTAAGAAAGACATTGTTCTCGGACCGTGGTTGCTTAATGTAAAGCCGACCCTTTTGGTAGACAGATGGAAATCTGAGCCTAGATATTATCCCAGAAAGAGAACTCGCGCGGCCGAAGCCCGCTAACGCAGAGTTGTTCTACACACACATTACTTTAACAAGGTTTATCTCCTGAACTCTCCAGCTGAGGGTTATTTTTTTAAAACGCGACAGAAAGCCTCCAAAGCATAAGGGTGTTCTAAGCAAAATACTGTATTATTAAAAATGTTTGTTTATTGGTCATATAATTTTATTTCTTCCAAGTCTATTTTCAACTTTAATAGTTTCATCCTCATTTCACTTTCTTTCATTTCCAACTCGTGCTTTTCCTTGGCACATTTGAGTTCAAAATCGTGCTTTTGGCGTGCCCATTCATGCTTCTCTGCTGCTCTTATATTCTCTTCCTGCCAGAAATTTTGCTGCCCATCTAATTTTTCTTTTCCTTTATTGCTTTTTCTGGTATGTAATTTTTCAGATTTCTTTTGCTGCAGAAGGGAGGGGGACCATGAGTTCCATTTGCCAGAAATATTCTAAGGAAAGAGACATATCCGTTTTCTTTATTATATACTTTCAGTTCTGTGGGTTATTATCAAAGTTTAATAATGCCATTTCATTTTCATTGATGAGGAATATAACTAGTATTACCTTTTCCGCTGCTTCGGCCGCTTCTGAGCTCAAATTGGCAAAAGTATTCTAAAGAAATGAGTTTATGTTTAAAAAAATTTATAAAGTATATATCGCTAGCTTAGAGGGCAAATTGTGTAAGTCCTTTTTTCAAACTTTGTAGGAAAGACAAAAAACAAAAAATTAAAAATTTTCGAAATGAAAAAAAATTTCTGTTCATGTAAATATTTTGGACTTACACAATTTTCTTCGCTTTTTGGACTTACACAATTTGCGTATCATTGAATAACAACGAATAGAAATATGATAAGTATCACAGACTTGTTTAGCGTGGTGCGTATTTGATTTCTGTAGCGTTCTACATAAAAGTGGACTTACACAGTTTGCACTCTAAGCTAGCGATATGTAAATAGTATTAAGTTGACTTTCCAATAAACCCGAAAAACCGACTTTTACTGGATGGTAGGGGAGAGGGATTAGGTTCCAAATTAGTTAAATTAAGCGCCGGTCGTACGTAGTACTTTAATATATATATTTATGCATTTATATGTCCGAGTTATTAAACTTTAAAGTTTACACACTATCCCTCTGTAAAAGTATTTTTTTTTTTGGGCGTGTGGCATTATTGGAAAGCCAACCTTATTATTACCTTATCCACTACTTCAGCCGCTTCTGAGCTCCAGTTGGTAGTATTCTACGGAAAGGATTTTATGTTTAAAAAATTTATGAAGAATATAAATAGTAGGTATTACCTTTTCTACAGCTTCAACCGCTTCTGGTACCGGTTCCACAGTAAAACTATTCATTGACTCATCGAGTGCCTCAACGATAGTCTCAACTTCGTATGTGTAGCCTGAAAAACCATAATTTAAATAATAAATAAAATAATAATAATAATATGCAATACCATCACTATCACAGAGGTTGTCAAGCCCAGTTGCTGAATGGCCCATTAAAGCGGCCAGTCTCTCTGTCACTGGGTCGTAACGTTGCTTATATTCTCCGCCACCAGTCTTATAAACCTCTCTTCTTTCCTCTCCCAAATTTTTCCTCGCCTTTCTTTTTAGATTATCATACTTCTCCTTGAGGTTTTTGATACCCCGCCTTATTCCAATTTGTGCCTCAAATCCTCTATCTATAGACTCCCAAGCTTTTTTCTTGTCCTCCTGGGATACAACATCGGTCCTTTTATTTTCAATAATGGCCGCGTGCTTCTCAACCAATTGTAGGAGTAAATTTTCCTCCGCGCTGGAAAAATTGGGGTGCCTCTTCAATTTTTTTGTCGCCATTTCCACAATCGAACATGCTAACTTTCAGCTAAATTAAAATTGTAAACAAACTCAGCTGTCACTATTTATGCGTTCACAATGCAACGTTTGTGAATTTTTTCCGAAAATCGTTCACAATGACCAACTTTACCATGATATCTTAACCAGACCTTTGAGTAAACGAAATTGTCATTATCAGCCAACCCATGGTTTGGTTATCATCGGGTAAAGTTTATCATAACCAAATGTTGAGTAAACGGCCCTTAATAGTAATTGCTGAATCAACGAAAAGGAACTCTAATTCTATAATTGCATTTCACGTTTGGAAGGAAATTCTTAATAAACATTTTTATACAATGTTTTGTAAACGAGAGGTGAAAAATTTATCCCAAAAAAAAAAAAAAAATGCGCTACTCGGGACTCGAACCTACGCTCTTTGGTCCGTAGGCAGCATATCTCACCATTATGCTACAATCGTATTCGAAATTAGAGTTTTTGACAATAAAAACTCTAAGGCCCGGTTTCACCAACGTGACTAAAGCTAAAACTAAGTTTTGACTTAGTTTAGCCCAGATTTGAGGCTAACTTACTTTTGGGTTTCACCAAATAGTCTAAGAAAATAGCTTTGTAACCAACCTTTTATGGCGAATACTGGGTTTTTTGGTTGTTTTGGTTGCTGTATTTGCTCATTTTTTTGTCATATTCGCTCTGTTGGTAGTTGAATTTGCTAAAGCGACTCAAATTCTTAGTTTAGTTTTAGTCAAGGCAAAAGCTGACTAACTTGTGACTTAGCTTAGTTGCATGGTGAAACTGAAAACGTAAAAAAATCGGCTTAACTAAGTTGAGACCGGTTGGTGAAACCGGGCCTAATTCGTGCACGTCATCACACATTGTGGACATTTTCGCAAATAAAAATTATTTACTTGCATTCACAATTGCGCATAACGGTTACGCAGCTGGCAACCACGAGCTAAAATTCAGAAGAAAAACAACCAACGGCAAAGTCGACTGAAGCAGTGCTTTGCTACGTCACGTCAGTATACATATATGGCTCTGCGACAGCGCTGTGCTCGCGAGCAGCTTCGTGGGCATCTATGCATTGTAATCTGAATTCCATTCTTATAGCCCTCTAAAGGTTAAGGCACATTTAGCCCCATAACTTTTTTCCTGCTCATCCTATCAACACATGTTTGATATCGTTGAAAAAACGACATATCACTGCTTCTACCGGTATGTGAATTGTTTATGTACCTTGATAAATACCAGAGAAACTGTAAAAACAATCTCAAAAATTCAATATTTGTCAATTTTTTTTTTTCATTTTTAATCACCGTTTTCTAGAAAAATTTGTTTACCAGGGTATAGTTAAAATTCTTCGAGGGTTGGCTTTCCAATAATGTCACACGCCCCGAGAAAAACGACTTTTACTGGGCTGTAGGGGAGGAGGAGTAGGTTCTGAATCAGTTAAATTTAGGCGCCGGACGTACCTAGTTTTCCCGGAATTTGGTAAAGTTGTTAAATTTTTACCAATAACAACCCCAATTCCTCATTTACAAAACCAATATCAATCTTTATTTTAGTCACAACACAGTATATTACTAATATATTTAATAAATTTTACAATATTGCGTTAAAATCACTTTTATTCAAAATGTTGCTAATAGCGACTTCACAGGGTGTACTACGCAGAAGGACATCACCGTGGCGGTAGCCACGCTTAGGGCACACGTCCGGACGGATGGCGTAGCCCAGGGTTATTTTTTATAAGCGCGGCCGAAGGCCGCCAACGCAGAAAAGTGTTCTGTGCAAGTTTTTTCGTTATCTATCGAATTTATATGGAGTTACTAAACTTTAACCATAAATTCCTCGAAAACGAGGTACGTCCGGCGCCTAAATTTTACGGATTCAGAACACTCTTCCCCTCCCCCACCACCCGGTAGAAGTCGTTTTTTTGAAGGCGTGTGACATTATTGGAAAGTTTCCCCTTCTTCGAAACAATCTCCTGTTAATTCTGGTTTCAACGACATATAATAGCTTAAACAGAACCAATCGCCGGGCGTGTTTTCCCGTGGTGCGGCAATGACATATGTTTGCGAATATCGCCCAGTAAAACAGAATCAAGGCGAAATTGCCTTATGCATATTTTTATAATTATGATGTTTCCTTACTTCTTCCATTGACTCTTCTCTTCTGTCCATATTTTCAATTTTTTCCACATCAAAAAACTTATATTTTTGTTTTATTACATGTTTTTATCAAGTTCCAAATAATTTCCAAATTATTTATTTAGTAATAAGTTCCAAATTATTTATTTAGATAGCGTCCAAATTAGAAATAAGTCTATTCTGACGAATTTTCGCTGGGCGATTTTCGCCAGCATTTTCGTTCTGTTCATTCTCATATACTGCCGTGTATTTTAATCGTTTGACAGAACGCCGCGTCCGACGAAAATTCGTCCGACGCTGATTCTGTTTAAGCTATAACTGTTTAATATCCGCGTAGGCGTTCTTAGGATATTATACTTTAATCAATTTCTGCTGTGAAAATTTTCATACTAAAATTCAAGGCAGATCTATAAAGGTAACAGCACGGCGGACATGTTGAAAATCTCTCGTCTAAAACGTCAAAAAGCACGTACGAAAATGTAAACAAGACGGAAGTAAACAAAATAAAAGCAATACGATTTGACAATTTAGCCAAAATGAAAATGAATCAGCTGCTGAGCTTATATTACCGGTATAGATCTGCCTTGCTAAAATTCCTAAATTTTTATGCTACCCGGTAGCCATGGGTAATGGCGCAATTTTTTTGGCGCTGATACAATAACTCCAGCGCCACTCGTGGCGCCAACTCACGGTACTGGCGCAATAACACCTATAGCGCAATTGTCATGGAATAATCGATAAATAACATTTTTTCGCTTGTTACTGTTCACCATCCCCGTTTTATTTCTTTTGGCGCAATTCTGCTTACATTTACGAGGGCACAATTAATTTAAATTTTCATAATCATTTGGAAACATATTCCGTATATTTGTGAAAATATGCTGGAAATTAGAGTCACTTAGATCACTATCAAGCATACATAATTGTGGCGGTGTCATACGTATACATATACTATGGTGCTGTTATTGGCGTTGTGGTTGCGCCATTTTACACTAGCGCTATATTGGTGCTGGTGTTAGCGCACGAAATTGAGTCGGTTTTATATTACAAAATTGAGTTGGCGCAATATTGAGTTGGCGCTATATTGGGTTGGCGCTATATTGAGTTGGCGCAGCGCAGTGTTACCCATGCCTACTACCCGGGTTAAGGAAAATGAGGCCAAATATGCCTTAAACTATTAAGGTTATAATCATTTTTTTTTTTATCAGTGTATCGAATGCTACCAAATGCAGTCACAAGCAGGGCTGCAACCAAGAATTATCTAAAGATAAACCTTAATAATAATAATAATACAATGGCGCTATTATAACTCTGACGAGTTTTATGGCCGAGCTTCTCTCCCGATTCGATGTGTGCTCCTTTTTGTTTTTCCTACTAATTGGGTGGACCTACAGTTTTATGCCGGCTCCGAACGGCGAATGCATTTTTTGTGAGAAGCTTTTTCATGGCAGAAATACACTCGGAGGGTATGCCGCCCACTGCCGAGAGGTGACCGCTGCTCTTAAAAACCCCAATAATTGGATTTTTACTAATTAGAAAAATTATTTTTTTTTTTTTTGGTGTTTGCTCGGACTGGGGTTTGAACCCGAGACCTCTGGTATAGCAGGCGAGCACTCTACCCACTGCACCACAGCAGCCACCATAAGAAGCAGCCACCATAAGATAAACCTTAGCTGCAACAAAATATCAACTTTTTTGTTGAGCTGTGTCAAGGCAAATTCATTCTCGTTTTTAACTAGCCGTGTACAGAAGAATGTCATACAAAGAAATATTTGACTTTGAGTTTGACATTCTAATTGGCAAAAACTTGAAGCGAATCGAGGCGAATATTGCCGAATTTGTCCTGCAATTACCATATAATGAATTTGCCTTGAGCTGTGTAATAATAGCGTTCTCAAACAAAATGGAACATCCCAGCAGTATTTATCAGCTGGAAAACAGCACATACCCAGCAGTATTTATCAGCTGGAAAACAGCACATATTTCCTACTGAATATTCAGTAGAGATGTAGTTCTAATATCTGAACTTTCCCTTTCGTTTTTATATAGAGGTGGCGTCGAAAATCAACTACCTAAAAACTGCCGAACGAGAAGGGAGAGTTTCTGTAGGAAAAAAGGCCTGAATACGCAGGGAGAACTTCCATAGCATGTATTTCAGTACACCTGATGTCTTCACTGCGTGTTCAGTTATTTTTTCAGCAATGAATTTTGAACTTACTTTCAGGCTATTTTTCATAATGAATATTCTATTGAATATGCACCTCCTTACCTCAAATACTGCTGGGATGATTCTCTATACCATTTCCATTTATATAATTACGTATACATACATATGTACCAGAGATCAGCAGCGGTGCACCGCATTTTCTAAAGCACCGCAAAAATACTTATTTTTTAAGTGGCTCAAAAAATAAGTACCCAGAAAAAAAATTCACCGCCACCGCATTGATTGAAAACCTAAATGATATTGCGGTATGTAGTGTTGTTTACACCGCATACCGCAAACACCGCATAACGCAAACACCGTATACCGCAAACACCGCATATCGCAAACACCGCATTTGTTTATTTGTATGCTATTCAGTGTTGCCGGAAATTTTTCACACACTGGAAAGGTATAGGCAATTGAAAATTCATTTGTACATAAATACATAGATATGTGTTACTGATTAAAAGATATACAGCAAATTTATTCTCAATTATTATTTTTTTATTTTTGTGTGCTTTGTTTTTTGTGGCAGTTTTTTGAATAATAAAATATTTTTCAATAATGAAATAATCAAAAAATTTAATTTTTGAAATCCAATACGACTAATAGGGCCGTCAGAATGAATACTTTTCAGTCAAACTAGCAATCCATTTAATTGACAACATAGTTGAATTAAATGTATTTAAATGACGATCGACACATTCAGTACTTCAGCTTTGCCGTAAAAAAGACATCTAATTTAACTATGTTTCTCAGTTAAACGAATTGCTAGATTGACGGAAAAGTATTCACTCCGACGGGCGCATAATAAAATGTATAAAAATAAACATGTGTATTGTTGTTGCTCCAATAAAATGACAAAAACTTCGGTTTCAATCAATGTATCGTAGCCAATTTCATCGATTGTGAAAATTGAATGAATGCTTCGTTGGACAATAAAGAATTATGTCACAGACAAACAAAAATGTGTAAACAAAACTTATAGTTGTATGTGTATTACTCAGAAACCATAAATGTGATTCAAGGATTTTAGGAAAAAACTCTATTTCATGTAAATAGGACATATTTTTATTTTGAAATTCATTAGTCAAATTATTTGGAATGTAAACAAACTCTAAATTTTAAGTGGCCCTTTCAATGAAAAAATTAAAAAAAAACCAATCCTGAGAGTTTTCCTATATAGGTATTCTTTGGTTAAAATCAAATTGTAATTAGTAGTATTTTTCATCAGAAATCCCTAAGACGGTAAAAATTACAAACAAAAAATCGCACTGGCAACATTGTAAATATCTCTATTTGGGAAATGCGGTGTTTGCGGTATGCGGTGTTTGCGATATGCGGTGTTTGCGGTATACGGTGTTTACGATATGCGGTGTTTGCGGTGTTGTGATATCCATACTACCGCATACCGGAATTGATCAAGAAAATGCGGTACGGTGTTTATTATGATCGCATATTTTGCGGTTGCGGTCATACTCCCACCGCATTTTTTATGAGTATACTCTAAATCACAAAAAATGTATCGCATGCTGATCTCTGATATGTACATTATACTTTCATACGCAATAAAGATTTACTATACGGAAAGCTCTGTGTAAAATTTATTTTACACGCACATTCTGAAATCCAATTCCCGCTTTCGAAAATCCAATTTACGTTTTCTAAAATCCGTTTAACGCTTTCTAAAATCCAACTGACATTTCTAAAATCCAATTTCCCCTCTCTAAAATCCAATTGACATTTCTAAAATCCAATTTCCCCTTTCTAAAATCCAACTGACATTTCTAAAATCCAATTCTCTCTTTCTAAAATCCAATTGACATTTCTAAAATCCAGTTAACGCTTTCTAAAATCCATCTGGAAATGGTGTAGAAAATTATATTTCTCGAATTGAAATCAAATGTAATTTTCTAATCAGTTTCCAATGGGTTTCTATTGTAGTTTTAATGTAGTCTCCGCGAATTCTCTAACGTTAGAGATTGTGTTTGTTGGGAACAGTAACAAAAACCAAATTTAAACTGATATTAAAACTCACCTCAAGATTTCTTGTCTCTTTGAAAGTTTTTTCACACAAACTGCATTGTAAATTAAATTTCTTCTTGTGCATGTATCTGATATGACCCCGCAGCGCCGTACGCGAAATACATTTTCGCCCACAATATTTGCACTCGGTATCGATTTGGCTGTGCCTGAATTGATGCAATCGATTTACATGTTTATTCTTGGACCACTCGCCACAAATATCACATTGTACTGGCGGATCAATGATGCCCTGATGCTCAAGGACATGTCGTTCGAATGAGGGCTTAAATTTGAATGTCTTGCCACATACATCGCATATATGACGTTGGAGATTCTCGTGTATATCCTCAATATGTTTCCGTAAGCGTGATGAGTTTGCAAACCTGGTTATGGATGTTGTATGTAAATTTGTATACAAAAATTAATGAAATATTTTTCGGAGCATATATAATAAATATTAAGTTCTTAGACCGGTATTTATAAAAAATAAAATAGGTTTATAAAACAGTTAACATAATTGATTTATGCTCCAAAATATATGGTTATCTCTCCGACCTTTTCCACTTCTTTACATTGCACTCCCTCGAACTTCAGCCCTCTAAGTCCTCCGGTACCCTGTTCACGACATGGACAAAGGATGTAAGGCTAGAGTTAGGCATATGGAAAGCTAATATACCCATCCCCACCGTAAACAACTCAAGTGTCTCGAGGACCGTGCTCTCGCAAGGGCGTCGCTGATTGCGGTCGCACACTATCTGTATTATGGCGTTGACCATAGTCTCTGGGCTGACCTTGAAGTGACTCCACCCGTTGCATTGGTTACATCTTACGGATGTCGCATTTGGGTGGAGTTTTTTGCGACACACGCAGCAGTAATATTCAGTGGGACCAGGGTGGGCTTCTACACCTGCCCTTAATAGAAGTTGCTGGAGCAATCCTGCTGCTAGGTATTGTTCTAGGGGATGCAATTGGTAAGCATTGCAGGTCGGTCTAAACAGGGTTAGACCAAAATGAAAGCCCTTGGTCGGGGAAACCCCGAGTCATTCCGTTACGTAGAACCGGCTTAAATTTCAGTGATGCTTTTTATACTCATCTGTGCTTATTAAAGCTTTGATTTCATAATGGTGAATTGTAACACCATGAAATAATCGAGACAGATTCATGATCAGGATGAAAAAAGAAATCGATTGAGCCATGTCCGTCCGTCCGCCTGTCTGTCCCTCAATTACATTTTGTAATTAATTACACCTTCAATTACAATTACATGTAATTGTCGTTCTAAGGAAATAAATAAAAAAATTGGTGGTGTCACGCCTACTGTCTATTTTGGCTGGTAATAATTAAACAACATAATTAACAAAAAATTGCACTAGTAAAAGGACGATTTTTCGCACTCGCATTTAAAATTTGATTTTTAGACAAACTGAACGAGTGGCGAGGGATGACGGAATACCGTTGCGTAACTCACGCATCATATTCCTACTCTGTCAGGAAAACAAGCAATCAAAAACAATTGAAATCAAGACTATTTTCCTTTTATTCATTTCCCGGCTTTAGTCCATTGAAAAGCAAAAACTGTGATCGTCTACAGGAATTTGCTCTCACCTGCCTGTCGTCTTTGTCGTGCAGTTTAAAATGAAATCCGATAAAGGAATAAAATTGAATTTCAAGGTTGCTAGCAATAATTTCAATAGTTTCAGAAGCTAATTCAAAATTTAACATTTAACATAATATGTAAGTATGTATGTACATCTTTAAGGCCCTTCGCAACTTACACTCTGGCATGTCAAGCTGTGTTTATGTGTGGGTGTTTTTTGTATGTGTTAGTGCAGTCGGCAGTCGTCGTGCTACACGTTCTTGTTGTCGGGCTCGCGGCGGTGAAAATCAAAACTTTTTGATATTTGCGTCAATCGCCCGACACACACATATACACCGCTTAACAATCCAGATCGTAAGTGGCCAAAGGGCTTTACCTTGCATTGTCAAAATCCCTTATTTTTATTACCTTTTGTTGCATATTTCACACGGATAATCTTTTTCGTATTTATGTTTCTCTATGTGATTATCAAGACATTTTTGACTGCGGAATCCCTTTGAACATATATGACAATGCACTATTTCCTTATCCACTTCCTTTTTTTTATGAATAATTTTCTTGTGACCTGCCAAGCTTTTGCTGGAGCGCAAATTTTTGCCACACAAATCACATCTATTTGAAATGAAAAATAAATAGAATAATTGTATCATATCACAAAAAAAAAAAAAAAAAAATTCATCCTTTTTTCCACTTACTTAAATTTACTGGGATCTGTATGCCACTGCACATGTTCCGCTAATGAGTTTGGTTTATGGAATGTATTATTGCAACACTTAACATAGGCTGGTCGCTTGTGGACTTTTATAAAATGTGAACGCAGTTCAGTGTAATTATTGACTATTGAATTGCACAAATCACAACTCAATAACATGAAACTACCGATGATTTCTTCGTTAAGTTTGGCTTTTTTAGTTTTTGGCCGTGCAGCTTCTGTATTTGTAGTTGTTGTGGTTGTTGCTTCGGTTTCGCTTGGTTTGGGTCTTCGTTTGATTTTCTTCACACGAGCATGATTTTTTAATTTGAACTTCCGGGGTTTAGAAATAGTTTTACTACTTTTATCCTTGAGGCTGAGCAATGGAACGTCGTCTGAAAATAAAATAAAAATATATAATGTAAATACATACCCACGGGAAGGTTATAGGCATATTTTTAATCTTATTGCAAAGCAGACATTGGCACCTCCCATAAAAAAGGTGGTGGTGCTATCAAATAAATGGTTTTAAGCAGGACTTTAATAAAGAGCTAGGTGGCAACTGATGTGAGAATCAAGTATTTGTAATTTTTTGCCAATTGGTACTTGTCTTCCCCAAAATGTATATATACATATGTACATACGGAATATTCTGGAACCAAGGCAGAAACATAACTGGTAAAAACTTCAAAAAACATGACTTACCATCGATCGACGAGTTGTCATCTTTATAACTATGCAAGTTCTTAGTGGATTCTGCATCAGCATCGACTTCGTCATCAGTATCCATATCAATTTTGATATCTGGCGTAACACTTATTTGCTCAAGAGGGAGCGCTAAATCATTGACGCCAGAGGCGCAGGCATCATCTTGTGCAATTGCTGGAATATCTTTTAAATCTAAAAGTATCTCGCCCTGACTATCTGCAGCATTATCTTCTCCACAACCGCTTAATTCAAACTCATTGCAGCTATCTGCTTTTACTTCGCTACATTTCACTGCCAAAAATTCACCACTCAGCGAACTTTGCTTTAAATCGACATATACCCAAAATTTATGGAATTCCTCCAAATGATCATTGCAATCTTCGCATATTGATGTTGATATTTGATCGTCTTGCGTTATCTGTAATCAGAAAAAAATTTATGTAAACAATTCGTGAATGTACGTGGATTTGTATACATATGTATCTTGAGTTGGCAGTAGCACATTTATGTAAGTATATGCACGGTCTCTTTTATACCTACTGTTTACCTCTAATTGGAAATATTTCGCTATGAGCTTAACAAGTTTCTTTTCCATTTGCGCATTTTCAAATAAGGCAATTGCATATTCTTCACTTAAGGTTCGCAAACACAACCGGCAAATCATTTGGAATCCTGATAACAAAGTAAAAATTATTTATGTTCAACAGGAATGCCTGGGAATGCCTTCTGCCAAGAATACTTTAATAATGTTCAGATTGGCGTTATTTAAGAGTAATTTCAGCGATAATTGTTTCGGCGCTAATTACCCCTAAGTAACGTAGTTTCGCCATATAAAATGTCAGCCGAAATTACCCTGAAATGCGCAATTTCGGCGAAATTACGTTGCAATCGGTCTCTTTTCTAAATCTTATCGATTATAATCGAAAAACATCTTTACCAATTGCTAATATGTCACGTTTAATTTGTTCGCGGCGGCTTCTTAAGAGCTTGGCCATTGTAGCTTTTTTCAAGCTAGATTTAGTTTTTTTGCAAAAATTCTGTTTTAGCTTTGTCTTTTTTTAGCTTTATTATTTGCTAAAACTCGCCAAAAAATAAGCGCTGCTCACTGCTCATACATATACATAGAGTCATCATAGTTACCATTATTTGTATGTAAAACATATTTTTTTAACTTTTCGTTTTTTTGTTGACACTTACTACGTTTATACGTTGGCAAATTCATGAAATCATTTCATGAATTATCGCTGCATAAACGAATTTTTATGAATTTCATTGTTCACGAAAATTATTCATGAATTTCGCCATCATTTCATGAAATTATGAAGTACAAGTCCGGCAACGCCAAACCAACAGCTGTTCATTCAGTCAAGGCAGATTTAACAGGTAGGCTCGGGGGCGAATTCAGAAATGTTTTGATCCCGCGAAATGCCACCGAAATGGTTTTTTATTATAACCTTGTTATTTTACATTCGATTTTTTGAGATTGAAATGTCATTATCTTCGTTTTTTGAATCTCTATATTTCCTGCTAATGTCCTTTTGAACTCTGAAGTCATTTTCACATAGTTGGGTCAGCTGACTTAGCTGACGTCCATCCATAAATTATCCTTTTTGTTTTGCCAAGGGAAAGTACATATCGTCGTTTAAAGTACATTTTCGCTAAGAGGCATATGCATTTTCGCATAGCGGACGGTGGTTGAATTTTAAAGGGGAGCATAAAAACTATTTCTTTACTTATTTCTGTGTACAAACTTAAATTTAAATAGTTACGTAGATCAGTTTGTAAGCTAAAACATTCACTTAGTGTAAAAAAGAAAAAAAAAATGTCCCTTACGCGAAAATATAATTACCTCTTAAGGCCCTCGGCAACTTACAATCTTGCATGACAAGCAGTGCATATATGTGAGTGTCGGGTGATTGACGCAAATATCAAAAATTTTTGATTTTCATCGCCGCGAGCAGATAGCGAGCCGACAACAAGTACGTGTAGCACGACGGCTGCCGATTGCACTCACACCATCAAAAAAACACTAACATATATGCACGGCTTGTCATGCAAGATTGTAAGTTGCCGAGGGCCTTTACGCAAAAATGGCAATGTTGCTTTCAAACGGTTTTATTAAATTGTATGTCATAGGAAGAGAAGTAATAAACACAAACTAAATTATAAAAATAATTTTGATATTGCTCGGAAAGGATATCAAATAGAGTTCTCCTCTGCTCTCGCTTGAGGAAATCTCGCTCCAAGTGCTACTGGGTATTTTCTAGCCTAGGTATTTTTTAGCCTTCTTAAGCTTTACATTTTTTTCTGATGTGTGAAATAAATTTTTTTAGCTTTTTCTAGCTTTTTTTGGGAATCTAGTTGGAATCTGGCAACACTGCTTCCTAAGTATGTATATATCGCCCGTTTTATGCAATAGGGATTTAACTCGAAATTTTCGATTTCTGGGGCAAAACCCCATATATTTTAATAACTGGGTAGTGCCTTTGAGTCTAGTCTTATAAAATACTCAAAAAGATAAAAATGGCGGAAATAAAAGTGATTTTGTAGTTAGCCGTAGAAGGAAACTATTTGAAATTATAAAACTTTATTTGCGTTTTCCCAAAAAAATTTTTTTTTTAGTTAAATCCCTATTGCATAAAACGTGCGATATATTCTCATTGTACATATCGTCGTACCATACGAAAGCTAGCACTTTTAAAATATCCTTCATAGAATTTCTTTGTAAAAAATTTTTAAAGTGCTAGTTTTCGTATGGTATGATGATTGTATGTTGCATTAGTGATTTTTTTAATACTAAAAAATGTAACTTGATGGGTGTATTTTATACATGTTATTTCCATTTAAGTTGACAATCTTTTCATCATAAAAAGCAAAAATTACAAAAATTTAATTGATATAAAAAGAGTTTTTAGTGCTTAGCACGAAATTTTTATTTTAATTCAATTTTTAATTGTTGGGGTAAGTGGAAAAAAATTCAACAACTATTTACAGCGAAGGTTGAGTGTATAGCTATTTCACGAAAAACCATTTTCGATCATCAGCACTCTTTTCGGAAGTGGATGCACCGGGGATTGAACCCGAGTCCATTCCATCTTCAGCCGCAATGACCCAACGGATAAACACACTCGGCCATTGAGACTCTGTGCAAGCTGTTGGATTTTCCCCACTTTTGCCTTTTTCATTTTCAACATTAACGTTAGTGTGTATATGCTTTTGCGTATATTCTCCACAAACGTGCTGAATTTTTGTTGTAGGCAGTTCGCAATGAACATTGTTGTTGGTATTTATTTTATGTATGTATATACCAAACAACGTTAACAATTTTACTTGAAAGAGTTTTTAGTGCTTAGCACGAAATTTTTATTTTAATTCAATTTTTAATTGTTGGGGTAAGTGGAAAAAAATTCAAGAACTATTTACAGCGAAGGTTGAGTGTATAGCTATTTCACGAAAAACCATTTTCGATCATCAGCACTCTTTTCGGAAGTGGATGCACCGGGGATTGAACCCGAGTCCATTCCATCTTCAGCCGCAATGACCCAACGGATAAACACACTCGGCCATTGAGACTCTGTGCAAGCTGTTGGATTTTCCCCACTTTTGCCTTTTTCATTTTCAACATTAACGTTAGTGTGTATATGCTTTTGCATATATTCTCCACAAACGTGGTGAATTTTTTGTTGTAGGCAGTTCGCAATGAACATTGTTGTTGGTATTTATTTTATGTATATACCAAACAACGTTAACAATTTTACTTGAAAGAGTTTTTGGTGCTTAGCACGAAATTTTTATTTTTAATTAAATTTTTAATTGTTGGGGTAAGTGGAAAAAAATTCAACAACTATTTACAGCGAAGGTTGAGTGTATAGCTATTTCACGAAAAAACAGCACTAAAAACTCTTTCAAGTAACTCTTTCCGATGTCGTACCGAGTAATGTGAAAAGGCCCTTAGGTGGAGGCCAGTGTGGCGAATATAATCGGTTCAGCTCACATCACTAAATGACTGAACACATCTCTAAAGGAAATTGCCAGAACTAGGAGAAGAGACCAGATAATTTCCAGTGTTGCCAGAATTTTCCAGATTGCGTTTGACAGACTATATAAGGCGGCAAGCAGGCGCTCCGCAGTCAGTCGTAACTTAACAGTAGAAGTGTTAACATCAAGTAAAACAAGTGTAGACTTTTTAGTCGTGAAATAAAGCGGTGTGAATTAAGAAGTAAATAAAGACTTTTATTTAACAATTCAGCGATACGAACCCGATAGAAATAATCGAGCTATCGACAAATACGTAACAATACTATCCATGGTTAAAAATAACCATCGATTATCGCTATGGCATCGGCCCCAACGATAGTATCGATAGTTCAATCGATGGTTTTCCAGCACTAGTACATACCTATATATGTATATACATATACATACGCATAACTGTGTAACCTAAATCAAACGCAAGTCGTCAATTTAACGCACGCACGCAAATTTTTCATATGCGTTGAACCGAAATTGACTTGCGTGCGTGTTCAGATAAAGAAATAAAAAAATACAGAAAATGAGAGAAAATCTTGTTATTTTGTGGAATATGTACCTAACAGACACGATATCAAAAGCAAGTGTCAATTTTTTTGCAAACAATCACCCACAATGCTTAATTTCAACTGTCACGCAAAACAAAAATTGGGCGTCGAATTTGCTTTTTACGCACGCCGTTCAATTTCGGTTACTCCCATACAAGTTGTATGGGCATGAGAAATTTTTGACAGTAAATTGACGGCGTGCGTTTGATTTAGGTTACACAGTAAAGGTCCCCACAAACAGGAGCGATACGATACAGCCCACACAGCAAAATCGTGTAGGACGCGATACGATTTGCATATGTGGGCTGTATCGTATCGCTTCTGTTTGTGGGGACCTTATAATATAATGTGGGGACCTTAAGTATTTTATTATTGGCAAAATGTTTCAAAATGTTTTTTTTTTTAATAAACATACATACATTCATGCAAACGATTGTGAGTGTAACAGCGCTACCTAATAAAACGCAAGTAACCAATCAACGCACGCACGCAAATTCTTCATGTGTTGAACCGAATTTGACATACGTGCGTATACAGATAAAGAAATTAAAAATTACAGAAAATCCGAGAGAATAGGTCTGTTTGGTGAGATTTTGGGTAGAATGCTATTTTATGTCAAACTGAAGATGATAGGAAAAGTTCAACAAACGCATTTGTGCGAAATGCTATTTAGTGTCAAAAATGACGCTTAGGAACAGTTGTGCCACAACCTCAAAAATTTTGGTATCACAAATTGATGCCTTCAGGGTTTTTTTTCGTGGTCACGCTTTCCTTTACCGATCGTAAAAGCCGTTTATAAAAGGGGCGTTGCACCGTCCTCCGATCCAATATCTGAAGTCGGAACAATCCGGAGGCCGATAGTTTTCGAATTATAAATATTTGTTTTTTTCAAAATACCTTTATTTTGTTGATAACGGGTTGAAAGGACCATATAATCCTCTTTCTGGGGCAAAATCTACGTACCCATCCACAGTAATCCTGCGTGGAATACCTTCATCGCCTTCATGAGGGAGTATTTAAATTTATAAATGTTATAGTTGGAGGGGCCGTAGCTCAATTTTTATTATACAAAGTAATAATATACAATTATATACAAATACAAAAATATGTTGGAGTTTTAAGTAGCTTACCGCGTATTACATTACAACGTATTAATACATGACACGAAAAAGAAAAGAACTGTTTTTGACATGCACACATATTTATATAATACGGAATATAATAACGGATCTTTAATTCTAATGAAAACAAAAATATATCGAAAATAAGTCTACAACTAAGGATTGCCAACATCCTTCCTTCTCTTTAAAAGATGGTAATCTGGAGGCCAAAAAGGGCGTCTCTTAAGTCTGGTTGATCGTCTCAGCTCTGGAAAAGATACAATCGGTTCTCGCTGCGATTCATTGTTTGCGCTGTTGCACGATGTTGGACTTGCTTGTTGTGTGGGAACCTCCACGCATGGACTAGGTATATTTTGTTCCAAAGGAGTTGACTCTTGAGTTCTGATTGATACTTGATCTTCAACATGTGCGTTTGAACTGTTCACATCTGTGTTTGAATTGTTCACATTTGGAGCTGTTGAATTGTTCACATCAGAAACTGGTGAAATTGGTATTGTTGGAAGAGAGAAGTGATCGTATAATATATCTAACGGCTTTTTAGGTGTGTTAACGTATCTTGGGCGAAGTTGGTTTGAATGTGGCCGAACTGCTTTAAATATAGTCGAGTTCTCAACTTTTACCTCGTAATTTACTTTGCCTAAGACTTTTGTTATTATTCCCGATGCCCAATAAAACTCGTTGCGCTTATATATTTTCGCATAGACAGGATCTCCAATGTTGTATTTTCTAAATTTGGTTCCGTGTCGTTTGTTATACTGTCTCTCCATCCGTTCATTACGTTTGTCGCTGCGCGGCTGTATTGCTTTGAGCATATCTAGCTCCGTTCGTAGTTTCCTTCCCACGAATAACTCAGCAGGTGATTTACCTTGCGGTGCATTGCGATTTGGGGTAATTCGATAGGTTTTTAAAAATGTTTGTAAAGCTTCTTTTGGTGTACCTGTGCCTTCCAATTTTTTTAAAGCTCGTTTGAGAGTGTCTACAAAGCGTTCTGCTTGACCGTTTGACTGCGGGTGATAAGGCGCTGTGAACTTGTGTGTAATGCCTTGACTTTTGCAGAAATCCTCCTACTGGAGAATTGAGTACCATTATCGCTGACTAGACATTCTGGATTGCCGAATTGTGATGTAAAATCAGAAACACAATCTATAATGGCAACTGAAGTGATTGATGTAAGTTGATATATTTGTGGCCATTTCGAGTATGCGTCGATTACAACCAAGTAATAAAAATTATGCATTGGTCCAGCTATGTCTATGTGAACACGCTGCATTGGATGTTCTGCATTTGGCCACGATGAAAGATTGGTTTTCGGAAGTGTTTTTGCAACTGATGCACACTTTTCACAAGACTGAATGTATCGCTTTATATCATCATCAACTCCTGGCCAATAAACGTAACTTCGTGCTAGTGATTTTGTTCGTTCAATGCCTTGATGACCTTTGTGCAATTGTTTCAAAATTCTATTGCGATAACATTTCGGAATAACCAATCGATCATTCAACATAATGCAATTTTCAACCATGCACAAACTATCACGATGTATATAATAATTGCGCAAGTCATCAGTAATTGTGTTTGGCCATTTACCAATTTTGATATGTTTGACAACGTCTTTAAGCAACTTGTCATTTAACGCAGCTTTTTGAATCATTTCAAAAGTGACAGGGAGCGATTCAATTGCATTGATTGCAATATCTTTAATATCACGCTCTAGTTGACAACATGCTATAATTGTATCCTCGCTAGGCTTGGATGTTTTGCTAATAAGTCGTGATAAGACGTCAGCTGCTCCGAATTCTTTCGTCGGAATATATTCCAGAATGAAATCGTATGACATCAAAGTTAAAGCCCATCGCTGGAGTTGGTTTGCAGAATGTGCAGGAATTCCTTTCTTACCGAATATAGCCAACAAAGGTTTATGATCTGTATGAAGGTAAAATTCTCTACCATACACGTACTTATGGAATTTCACTACAGCGAACACTAAAGCTAAGCCTTCTTTTTCGATCTGCGAGTAATTCTTTTCGGCTTGCGTCAGCGCTCTAGATGCATGCGCGATTGCTTTTTCGCTGCCATCTGGATAAATATGACATATCGTCGGCCTCCTGCCAGAACCACGAATGTGCTAAAATAATAATGTTAGGAAATCGACTTTTAAAGTTTATTCTTCTAGCAAAATTTGAAAAATTTTCGGCAAGCTAATATTTTCCGTTCAAGGTGCATTTCATGATTGCCTTTTTGCCACTATTTTTATAACAATTTGAAGATTAGAAGCGAGGTTTGGAAGAGCATAATCCTGAGCCTAACTTTTCAGAATACTCTGATTTTGAAGATTAGAAATAGTTCCACAAATAAAATATGAATATGAATTGAATGTGTTTGCTTTACTTACTTTGGAAATTTATTTTCAAAGAATTATTTTG
This sequence comes from Urophora cardui, assembly GCA_960531455.1. NCBI lineage: Eukaryota > Metazoa > Arthropoda > Insecta > Diptera > Tephritidae > Urophora > Urophora cardui. The sequence continues at coordinate 32,541,677 of OY482671.1, forward strand.
ATTTTTGTTGGACCAGAAACACGAATGTGCCCCATATATTTTTGGAAATTTACTTTCAACGATTTTTTACATTTTTTGTTAGGCCAGAAACAGGAATGTGCCCCATATATTTTTTGAAATTTATTTTCAAGGAATTTTTTACATTTTTGTTGGACCAGAAACACGAATGTGCCCCATATATTTTTTGAAATTTATGTATTTTGAAGGAATTTTTAACATATTTTGTTGGGCCAGAAACACGAATGTGTCACATCGTTTTTCTGGCTCAACTTTTTATAACTGATCTACACATTCGTGTTACTGGCATTGAAAATTTTGGTGGCTTCCAGTGCACAAAGGTACTGGGGGTTTTATTAAAATGTAGAGCATGCACAGATTGACCAGGAATACCGCTTAACTCAAAATTGGAAAAATTGCACATTCGTGGTTCTGGCAGGGGGCCGACGATATGTATGCACCTATACCTACATTTGAAGCGTCTGCAGCTACTTTTATTGGCAAATTGGGGTCATAGTGTGTTAGTGATGGGCGAGTCCGAGATGTTTTATTCGATTCTCTCGATTGTTGAAACATCTCGAATGCTCTCGATGGTTTTCATTCGTATTCGAGTCAAGTCGTAAATGGCCGTCAGTCGAAACAATCGCTAAAACATCTCGTACTCGCCAACGATTCCTCTCGTTTTCAAAGCAACCCTACAACATCTCGCACTCGCTGCAAAAAATACATAATAATTGTTGCCGCTTGAATATTAAAATTGCTTTACAAAACATACAGAGTGGTACAAATCTATTGCCGTTGCTGGTACTCGTAAAATTCATTTGCTTCATAAGCGTCTCACTTCAGAAAATTTATTAATGTTTAAATAATTAATTATTATTATTATGCACGACACTGTTTAGTTGTGATTGCAATAATGCAGCGTCTATGTATAGCATATTTTTCAATTTGGATAATTTATTTATGTATTTGCCTCACTTCCATTAAAAATCCTACTTTCTTTATCAACAAACCTCATTCAGTTTATTTTATCAACTAAAACATATCATCAAAACAACAGCCGGCCCGCCGACTCGGAACAATCGCAAAAACATCTCGCTTGTGTAGTCGAGATGTCACCGAAACAACGTACGACTCGCCGACTCGGAACAATCGCAAAAACATCTCGCTTGTGTAGTCGAGATGTCATCGAAACAACCTCCGACTCGCCGACTCGGAACAATCGCAAAAACATCTCGATTGTGTAGTCGAGGAGCGAGTCAACTTTTGACTCGATTGTGATTTTGCAACGATGGCGATTCTCTCGATTGTCTAAACATCTCGGACTCGCCCATCACTATAGTGTGTAAGCGCTAGATCCGAATTTAGAATTTGCTTGAATTTATTAAAAAGATTTTTACATTGCGAGTCCCAGTTCCATTTTGAATCAGTTTTCAATAATTTATCTAGCGGACTTCTAAGATAACGCATTTCACGAATAAATCTACCATAGTAATTTATTGCACCTAAAAATGTTCGAAGTTCGCTTACATCTTTCGGTGGTGGTAGTTCTAAAATTTTACTGATTTTGCTTCTATCCATTGCCGTCAATATGATATCCCAAATAAGTACAAGATTTCTGAAAAAAACGACATTTAAGCCCATATGACACTACATTTTTTTTCTGGTATTCTACCAGGTTTTTTGTGTGAAGGAGATGGTCAAATACAGTTTTGCGTTGGTGCAAGCGAGCAAGCTATATTGAAAAAAACCAAACAAAATACCATCTAGGCGATTAAAAACCAACGAGCCAGCATGTATTTCGGTAGGTTTTTTTGGCATTCGGTCATTTTTTCTGACAATTGTTTCAATTTGACAACTAGAAAATAAATTATATTTAAAATAAAAAATATATGGAAATACAAATTTTAAATTTGCCTCTTGTAAGCTTCTGCTATGGCCGTAAGGGGAAAGAAGAAGTCCGTAAGAAAAATTATATTGCGTACTGGCTTCCCTTTATAGCATGGAATACACAGCTATCCTGCCCTTTGAGTTTCATAACATTTTTATTTCAGTAATTTAAATTAAAATTTCTTTCTTTTTGAAATAAATATTATTTTCATTTAGTTTGAAGTTTAATGTCAATAAAATTGTTTTTGAGGGAGTATTTGTCTCTTTTCAACCTACAGAAGAATTGTTTTTGTATTTTGACTTTCGGTGGGTTTTCCAAACCAAAAAAACCAAGAAAAAAATTTAGTGTCATATAGGCATTACTGAAATTGATTGTAATGTTGTGCGATTGAAATCTTTCAAATAGTTTAATTATGGCGGTGATATTTTGTTCTTTCGTTTTGGTAGCTACAACAACATCGTCCAAGTATGGAAATACGCCAGAAAGTCCCGAAAGAAGCGATTGCATAACTTGCTGAAAAGCTCCGGGTGCAGATTTTACTCCTGGTGCTAAACGATTGAATGTGTATAATCCTCGATGTGTGTTGATTACTAGTAGCTTCTTTGTTTCTTCGTCAACTTCTATTTGCATGTAAGCGTTGTTTAGATCGACGATAGAAAAATATGAACAGCCATTGAAATGAGTGAAAATTTAATCTGGGAGCGGCAAAGAAAATGTGTGCGGTTCAAGCTGCTGGTTTAGACCTGTAGAGTAGTCACCGCATATGCGCACAATACCTGATGCTTTTTTTACGACTACGATTGGAGCAGACCACTGAGAAAAATTTATGGGAGTTATGATGCCGTCGTCTTCCAATCTTTTAAGTTCTTTTTCAACCTGGTCTCTTACAGCGTAAGGTATCGGCCTCTTTGGTCGAAACACCGGAGTCGATTCCGATTTAAGTTTTAAGTGAACTTTAAATGATTTGCAGTGTCCTATTTTGTCCCTGAAATCAGTTGGAAACATTGCCCGTAAGTTTGGTTCGGCTGATTTATCACTTGCCTTAATGCTTTTACATGATGTATAGTTAGTAATAGGGATGTCCCAAAGATTGAAAAGTGGTAGAATGTCTGTTCCTAGTAAGTTCAAATTCATAGAGACAGTGATGGTTGCCTGTTTCACCTCCCCGCTTACTACGACATTCGTGTCAAACTGCCCAGCAATTGAGATTTGATTTGCCGATGCATCACGAATTGACTTCGAACACGGACGTAATTGCGGACTACCGATTTTTTTGCCAATTTCTCTTCGAAATGATAGTTATGTCCGATCCAGTGTCATGCTGTAGCTTGACATCAACATCATTGATTTGAATAGTAACGAAACGTCGATTGTGATAACCATTACTACACGTTGTAAATACGCTTTTGATAAATTTCCGCGTTTTATTATTTTTCTTCTTTGAGCCAGTTTTTGAATTAGGATATTTGGAATTTGAAAAACATGCACAATACCCTTCTTTGTGTCCGGGTTTACCACATTGCGTGCATTTATGATCTGTGAAAGTACAATCGCGAACGAAATGCATACTACCGCATTGCCAACAGGGTCTGTTGGTACTGCCTTTTTTGTTGCTGTTGTTGTTGCATTATTTGGTTGTTTTTGCTGCTGGTTTTGTTTGCTTTCGTTGTGAAATCGCAAGCACTTTTGCTTGTTCATCAATAAGGGCATCGCTTTTCAAATTTTTAATTCGCTGTATTTCTGCCACTAAATTGTCAATAGTTACTGGTCTGTCAGAAGATTCAGAGTCAAGGATATTCAAGAGTCTAGAACGAAGATCTTCTTCACGTGATGATTGCATACCGTGAACGAATATGAGACATTTGAAGCAGTGGCGGATTGTAGGTCCAGAGCGCCCTAGGCAGCTATTTTCTCGGCGCCCCTGTACCGACCATAAATGGCCATCATAATACTATAAATTTTAACTACCTAGTTGTTTTACACCCTAACAATCAAAATCTTTCCTCTTTATAATATTAGTGTAGATGTAGATATAGATGATGTAAAAGCTTAGATAATTTGTTAATCTCTACATATAATAAAATTGTAACAGGTCGATGTCTGTACATTGCAGATATCGAGAAAAAAATGATTGGGGGAAGCATTATTAAGCCAGTAGAATCCAAATCAACCATTTTTAGAATTTTTGTCTGTCTGTCTGTCTGTCCGTATGTTTGTGGCCGTATCACTCAAAAAGTGCTCAATGGAATTGAACGAAACTTTTTTTATTGGATTGCTAGACGCTCAACTTAAATTTTAAGGTATTATTTGTTTCGATATCTCGACCGGTTTCGGAGTTATCGGCCAATATGTGCACCAAAATGTGTTAGTACAATATGGGTATCAAACGAAAGGTGTTTATGAATGCTGCCATAAACCATTTGATTAATTTCAATACCTAAACTGGCTTCGGAGATATCTCATAAAATGTGAACCTTCTTAATCTCAAAATGCTTAATATGGCTATTAGCCCAACCAGTCAACGACGCACGCACGTAGCCTGTGTCAGCTGACACAACCTGTCTTATGGAGTTGTAGTGTAAATGCCCACTCACCAACGCATGACGAAGGCCCCTTTAACGCACGTATCGTAGAAACCTAGCTCAGTTTGATTTTTCACGTAATAACGTGTCAGCTGATTGCTCTCTTTGCAACAGGGTTGCCGGAGCGATCATTTTGTAGTAAATTAGTACGAATCTTTCAATATGCTCCCAAAGTACCTCAATAACTATTCCGAATGTTGCCGATTATAAAATTATGTTAACATAAGTGTATTTTTTTTTTCTAAATATGGAGATAAAAATGTAATAAAAAAAATTTAAGTTTTTTCTTGCGTTTTTTTTTTACTAAATTTGACTATTGCCGCAATTGTTTTTTACAAGGAAATAAAAATGTAAATAGAGAAAATGAAGGTTTTTTGGCGTTTTTTTTTACTTAATTTTACTACATATTGTATCAATCGTTTTTATTTGTTTTTATATGGAGATAAAAATTTAAATAGAAGAAAATTAAGTTTTTCCTGCTGTGTTTTCTTTACTAAATTTGACTATTGTGGATATTTTTGACTGTTGCATTTAATACATTTGACTATTAGGCATATAACTTTTTACAATTTTTGCAAATACGAAAAACGGCATACTATAGTCGAATAGGGCATAAAAAAGTATGAACCCCATTATTTTTTTTTGCGAAATTGCAATAAAGTTTCCGCGCAAAACGAAATTACCTTTTTATCAGAACTGCTGAAAAAACAAAAAAAGTTTTGTACATCTGCGCAGAGCGTGCAATTAAACTTGTGCAAGACATTTTACCATTGTGCAAATCATCATATACTTTAAACTTAAAACTTATTTCATACTATAACAATTGACAAAAATGTAAAAATAAAAATATTAAAAAAAAATAAAAAAAATCTGACTTTTTTTAGAAATCCATTTTTGCGCGGAACGTTTTTGAACCGAAATCACCTAAAAAAGTGATATTCATTACTTGTACAATATTTGCCACCACGTGGTGGTATGCCAAATTTTTCTTCAAAATTTGTTATATGCCTAATGTACATATTCTTAAAAGCTTTTAAGAAATAGTAGTAGAAAATGTAGAAGCACGGAGTCAGAAGTAAACAAAACTGCAATTAATATTTGGTTTTAAATTATCATGATACAACATTTTCAATTAAAAAATTTATTTATTAATAAATTCTATGAATAATACGATTCTCAAGAAAAATTACTACGAAACCAAACACAAGTTACTACGAAATCAAAAACTGCATGTATACTTTGCTGTACAATGGTAACGCTGTTATTCAACTCATTCCAAACAAACCAAAAACAATGCAGAATGTAAACAAAGGAAAACAACTGATTCTTGCGTTGTGTATGCGTGCGTTTACGTGCGTGAATGGTGTCGATTTCCAACTATTGCGTGAGGTAACTGAGAGATATGACGCCGTCGGTCAATGGTTGGACTATATTTTGTTATAAGAAATAAAGTAATGGCTACCTGGTAACCGACGTACAGAGTGTACTTTTGTTATGGAGCGATAAATTCTCCTCATTGATAAATTGCGAGGGAGTCGTCGGACCCGATACCACAATCCCTGACCATGGAAAAAACATTGCACCACCCGACTATGATGAAGTGAGGACAGCTATACCCCGGGTCCAAAACAATAAAGCTCCTGCAAAAGACGGACTACCTGCCGAGCTGTTCAAACACGGACGCGAAGAGCTGGTTGAAAGCAGGCATCATCTTAGAGTTGAAATCCAGTCTTTTTTGTTGGTACTTATTATTTACCAACAGAGTAAAAGAGACAAACCTATTTTGAATAGGTAGCCAAAGTACATAAGAGAGAAGGTGATGCAAGATCACACGTACGCAAAGCCAGGCATCACTTTTCTCACAAGGCCCTTAAGAAAGTGCTGTCGACGATGCACAAAACATATGTCAGCGATGAACAGCACGTGCGGTGTCAGCTGAAGCTCACTGTCCCGTAGGGTGTCAAAGTTGTACAGACCGTCGTATCGTGGATAGGCGAGTGTGCAGACCAAAATTTTGGTTTGCACTCAAGTGTGCAGAAAATGGTTGCCAGAGTATGTAGTATATATTTATTTTCTCAATAGAACTCTACATATCGTAAGATTTATTGGCAAAGTGGAGATAATGGCTACGTTCAGAAGGCGCAACCGTGGCGCAACAGTTGCACAACTGTTGTGTTTTATCTTCTGAACGCATCGTTGAGTATTTCTGATCAACACAACATGTTGTGATTTTGGAGACTTTTTTCCATCATAAATTTTTTACGCTCACTTTACACAACATGTTGAGCTTACGATTTTGACATATGTACAAAAATATAAATAGTGTTTATGAATTTTGGAATGTAATAAAAATCTTTCAAAGCCGCGAAATTATTGGCAATTACGTTGGGGATAATTAAAATACTAATTTGTTTATTTAATGTATCAGCTCGTTCAGAAGGCGAAAATTGTATCACTTTCCCATTACTGATATCTACACAACAGTTGTGCTCCACCGTTGCGCCTTCTGAATGTACCCAATGGGTCGTATTAATAAACAAAAAGCAATTGCTATTTCTCAAATTGTAATTTGACAAAAATTTGTATGAAGAAACTTTCAAAATTTGAGAAAAGGCTTGAAAAAGTAATTGCTTTTTTTATTAATATAATCTAATATTTTGATAATCGCCAAAAAAGTCGTCATCGCCAATTTTCATAAATTGGTCGCCAAAGTTTGTAAAAAATCGCCAATTTGGCGACAAATCGCCAGTACTGGTAAGCCTGATGACGCAACAAACGCGCAATATTGCACAATATATCGATGCTTGTGCAATATAATCGATTTATGTATCTATTATCGATCTATTATAGATCAGCTTTAATTCTTAATCGTCGATATGTTATTTTCTTTATTTGTTTAAAAATTCTGAGCTCGCGCGCCCCTTGTAACTACGCGCCCCTAGGCAAGTGCCTAGTTTGCCTTAGGGATAATCCGCCTCTGATTTGAAGTTATCAGGCGTACAATTACGAATATCAAAATTTTCGCATAACCTATTCACTCTCGCTGCATATGTCACAATATCTTCTTCTTTGCGTGTATTATGTATGCATTTTACCCTGATACTGAATTGTGATTCTTTTTTTCAAAATAACTTTGTTAATTTTGCAATAGTATCATCAAATTTTATATCTCGAGGTTGGGCAGGCAAAATATTGTCCCGATATTTATCGAACACATTTGCGCTTACCTTCCGTAATAGCAATCTAACCTTAGCAGGATCGTCCAATGATGCAGCTTCCACGGTAAAAATATCTTCATACCGCACATACCACTTTGCAAACGTTTGACCTTCCTCGGAGTCGTAAACGAATTCGCGTATGCTTTTCGAAATTGTCTCCATTAGGGCCTCGGAGCCACCTGTAGTGCTATGAGTTGATGCGCTCCTTGCATTTTGCCCGTTGGTGTCAGTTGTTGCTGCGATTAAACGTTCCAAAAGCTGCTTTTGTTGCTCAGCAGTTTCTTGCTGCCGTGACAATAGTGTCGCGATCACTTGCTCTAAGGTAGACATCGTATATTTATTCGCTGGCTTCCAAAGCTTTTATTCTCGTCGCCAATGTTATAGTTGGAGGGGCCGTAGCTCAATCTTTATTATACAAAGTAATAAAATACAATTATATACAAATACAAAAATATGTTGGAGTTTTAAGTAGCTTACCGCGTATTACATTACAACGTATTAATACATGACACGAAAAAGAAAAGAACTGTTTTTGACATGCACACATATTTATATAATACGGAATATAATAACGGATCTTTAATTCTAATGGAAAACATAAATATATCGAAAATAAGTCTACAACTAAGGGTTGCCAACAATAAAAAAAAAACACCTAAGCACAATTACATATGAATGATACGTAGATAATTTTTATTTTGGCTTAGAACAAATTTTATTTTTATCAAACTTTTGGTTGGACCACTCCGCATAGCAGGCATTTTGACTTAAAGGAGGACAGCGCGACAAATAATTAAGAACTGATTCAATGACTCCAAATCAATTCCAGAATCAGCTCTGGCAACTAGATCACCCAGCTCGTTTGACCCATTGCATTTTATAGAACTTTTATATTACTCGGTACATACCAAAGTATTCATATTTATTTGCATGTGAAATTTAAGTATTATCTTTATATTTTTATATTATTAAAAAAAAAAGATATCGTTAAAACCACGAAAGTAGCTTACTTTATTAATTTTAATTTTTTTCTCAAAAATTTTTCTGTGTTAGAACCCCAAAAGCAGCATATTTTATTAATTTTAATTTTTTTTCAAACATTTTTCGGTGATACCAAAAAAACCATAAATGTATCAATTTGTGATACCAAATTTTTTGAGGCTGTGGCAACACTGTTTACAATTTCTTCCTCTTCTTGAGGGATTTTGACACATTTTAGGAAAGTACCCACACAAATTCTGTATGCGGATTCCTACTGGCCTGGTTATGCTTCCAATAGTGCTGGTCGAGCACCGTGAAATTGTTGTTGTGCACTCCGAAGGTGAGAGAATTTTCGGACTCTCACATCCAGCAAATCTGCTGTGTGAAACAGGCAGCCAGCAGTCGAGGTTTCGGGGGTAATAATGTGTTATGTTGTGTATGTGTTCAGTAATAATCATGTGTTATGTTGTGTATGTGCGCTCCAATCATCAATGTAAGCATAACCACCTCTCACCAATCACGAAATGTTTCCGATTTTGATTGGCAATGTTGATTGGTACCATAACCACAGCATACAAATAGCTAGTCTTCTTTCTCGCTCACATCCTCTGATCCTCTCGCTCTTTTGTGGTAAAATTCCTCCAACTCATACGCTTTCCTACACTCAACAAACGCTATTAATATTGGCTATGTTCAGAAACGCAGCATGAAGCGCAACAGCGGCAGTAATTATTATTTTGATGATTGTGATGAGCGACGCTTCATGCAAAATTTACGTTTATGAACGCTCTGCTTGTACTACAAAATCAGGTTGCGCTTCAAACTGAGTTTCTGAACAAAGCCATTATTTGTGGAATATGTACCTAACACACACGATATCGTAAGCAAGTATCAATTTTTTTTAAACAATCACAATGCTCAGTTTTAACCATAGTTTATATTGTTACGTATTTGTCGATAGCTCGATTATTTCTATAGGGTTCGTATCGCTGAATTGTTAAATAAAAGTCTTTATTTACTTCTTAATTCACACTGCTTTATTTCACGACTAAAAAGTCTACACTTGTTTTACTTGACTTGATGTTAACACTTCTACGGTTAAATTACGACTGACGCCGGAGCGCCTGCTCGCCGCCTTATATAGTCTGTCAAACGCAATCTGGAAAATTCTGGCAACACTGGAAATTATCTGGTATCTTCTTCTAGTTTTGGCACTTTCCCTAGAGATGTGTTCAATCATTTTAGTGATGTAAGTGGAGAACCGATTATATTCGCCACACTGCCCTCCACCTAAGTCTGATCGTCCCGATCTGACACATTACTTGTCCCAAATGCTGCTAGCCTTTCCAGATGAACCACTTTCATTTTATTCCTTGGTCTTCCAATCGTTTGTATGCGATACACAACATCGTTGAGCCGTTTAATCACTTTGTAGGGCCCTTCCCAAGTACACTGCAATTTCGGGGACAAACCTTTCTTTCGCTGCGGGTTGTATAGCAAAACTAGATCTCCCTCAACAAAACCTTCTGAGTTCATTGCCTTGTCGTATCTGGCCTTCATCTTGTCACTCATGATCTTTGTTCGCTGTCTTACAAGTTCATGTATTTCTCTCATTTCCTCTTCCAGAACGTTGTTAGATTGTCTGGCATTTATTCCCGCATCAGCACTTATCCCAAATTTCAAGTCAGCTGGCAGTCGAAGATCACTACCAAAGATTACTTTTGCAGGAGTCTGACCTTTTGTATCGTGTACGGCCGATCGATATGCCATCAGGAACAGAGGAATATGAGTGTCCCAATCTCTCTGGAACTTATCCACCACTTTTCGTAAATGTTCCTCTAATGTTCTGTTAAATCTTTCTACCATGCCGTCTGATTGTGGATGCAACGCAGTTGTTCGGGTTTTCCTAATACCCAGTGTTTTGCACAGCTCCTGAAACACAACTGATTCGAAGTTCCTTCCTTGGTCAGAATGTAGCTCTATAGGTGCACCATATCTCGCCACCCAATTGTTGGTGAATACTTCGGCTATAGTTTCTGCTTCTTGATTTGGAATCGGGTACACCTCCGGCCATTTGCTGAAGTAATCCATGACTACCAGTACATATTTGTTTCCAAGTTTGCTAGTAGGAAATGGCCCAGCTACATCCATGGCAATTCTCTCAAATGGTGCTCCTGAGTTGTATTGTTTCATCAGCCCATGACTCCTGGATTTGGGACCCTTAGCCTTTATGCACACGTCGCAGTTCGCAATCCACTCAACAACTGTCTGACGGCAGCCGACCCAATAAAACCTCTTCTTGATTTTCTCTACCGTCTTTGTTACTCCAAGATGACCTCCACTTGGACCATTGTGTAGTTCATTTAACACATCCGGTATTATTTTCCTTGGAACAACTATCAATGTTTTAGAACTTTGACCATCTTCACTCTCCCAAACACGATGTAGGCAACCATTTACCAATTGCAAACTATTCCACTGTGCCCAATATGATTTGGCAACAGGACTTTCTGCTGACATCTCTTCTTTTGATGGTCGTTCGTTTTGCTCCAAACCAATCATTACACGTGCCAGATCTGGATCTTCTATCTGACACTTCCTTAATTGTTCCGCATTCCATTCGTCTGTAGATGTTATTGTCATTAGCCGAACATCTATGATGTCTTCCTTCTCCTCAGCTTTAGAGCAATGCTTGCATTCAAGATTACATGGTCGCCGCGACATTGCATCAGCATTTCCATGGGTACTGCCTTTGCGATGGTCTATAGAAAAGTCATAATTTTGTAGTCGCTCAATCCACCTTGCTAACTGACCCTCCGGATTTCGGAATTTCAAAAGCCATTTTAACGCTGCATGATCAGTCCTGACGTGGAATCGTTGACCATAGAGGTACTTATGGAAGTGTTTGATGCATTCTACCAATGCCAATAGTTCTCTTCGTGTTACACAGTAATTTCTTTCCGGTTTCCCAATTGATCGGCTGTAGTATGCGATAACCTTCTCCTGTCCGTCGATTTCCTGTGACAAAACACCTCCTATAGCATAACCACTCGCATCAGTATCCAAAATAAACCTCGCTCCTGGAACCGGGTATGCTAGCATTGGAGCAGTACAAAGCCGATCTTTTAACGTTTGGAAAGCCATTTCTTGTTCCTTCCTCCACTCAAAAGTCTTATTTTTCCTCATAAGCTCCGTGAGACTATTTGCTACGCTGGCAAAATTTGGTACAAATCGGCGATAGTATGTGCACAGCCCAAGAAAGCTTCGCAATTCATGTAGATTCCGAGGTCTTGGCCAATCTTTTACTGCTTCTATTTTTTCGTTATCAGTGCAGATGCCCTTTGTAGTCACTTTATGTCCCAAGTATTTTACTTCTTTCTTGAATAATGCACATTTCTTAGGACTTAACTTGAGACCAGCGCCAGCTATTCTTCGGAAAACTTCCTCCAAATTTTTGAGATGTTCATCAAAGCCTTTTCCCAATACAATGATATCGTCCAGGTACACAAGACATGTTTTCCAGTGCAATCCTTTCAGTACCTGATCCATAAGTCTCTCAAAGGTAGCTGGAGCATTACATAATCCAAATGGCATCACCGTAAATTGCCAAAGACCATCGCCAACACTGAAGGCTGTTTTCTCCTTGTCTTCCTCTTTTACTTCGACTTGCCAATAGCCGCTTTTCAAGTCCAGTGTTGAAAACCATTCCGTTCCAGATAGCGAGTCCAGAGTGTCGTCAATTCTTGGCAATGGGTAACTATCCTTTTTCGTTACATCATTCAGTTTCCGGTAGTCAACGCAGAATCTCATCTTGCCATCTTTCTTTTTAACAAGTACTACCGGAGAACTCCATGGACTGACTGATGGTTCAATTACCCCACTGTCGCTCATTTCTTGTATAATCTGGATCACCATTTGACGTTTCGCTAATGGAACGCTGCGAGGAGCCTGACGGATTGGCCTTGCATCACCGGTGTCAATGTGATGCTTCACAATATTTGTCCTGCCTGGTTTTGTACCATCCTTATCAAATATGCTAGAATACTTGGCAAGTAATTCTTTCGCCTTTCTTTTGTGATTCTCCTGCAGTTCTTCTGTCCAAGCATTTATTTCATCTGAAAGATCTGTATTGCTAGTAGAAACTTCTCCTTGGGATTGTTCGCAATTCATGATGATGTCAACCTCTTCGCATTTTCCCAATATAGCACCTTTGGAGAGTTTGATTGGTGACTTGAACTCATTAAGTACTCTTACTGGTATTCGTCCATCTTCTTTTGTCATAGCCAGGGTTTTTCCAACAAGTACATCGGATTTAGTTTCTGTTTCTGCTTCGACAACCCACAATTTGTTTGTCCCACAATCTCCATCAATCTTTGCCCAAATAATTGCCTCGGACTTTGGCGGTATCTGCTGATTCTCTTCCACGAGCATTTTCTTACTGCTGCATCTCTTATCGTAGCCAAAATTTAGCGGCACCTCCAAGTTTTTGTAACTCATAACCTTGTTTTTCATGTCAATCTTAATGCCTTGGTCGATTAGGAAGTCCACACCAATTATGACTTCATCAACAATTTCCGCCACTATGAAGGTGTGTAGTACGACAACATTTCCAATTACAACTTCGCATGTAACTTCCCCTAGGACTTGGGTATCCTCGCCTGTTGCCGTACGCAATTTTGCTCCATACAATGGCCTTATTTCCTTCTTTACCAATTCAGATCGAATGATGGAATGAGATGCTCCCGTATCCACAGTCAACATTCGCTCCATTCCGTCCACCAAACCACCAATAGTAACATTACTCGTGCTTCTTCCCAACTGAGAGACAGAGATTATGGGGCATTCCATTGTGGGGACCAGCCCACGCCCCTTTTGGCTGGCCCGCTTTAGTTTAACGACTCAGTTGATTTGGGCGCTTGTTCATACCCATCAATATTCCGCTTGCGCCCATCGGCAGTGCTGAACTTACTGGAACTATTGCTGCAGTGGCGTGCTATATGTCCTATTTTTCCGCATCTGAAGCATTTCACAGCATTACTTTTCTTTTTCTGCATTTCATTCAACGCCTCCCATATTTTGCTTAGTAAGTCTGGCGTTTCCACTTCCACACGATGAGCCTTGTAAGTGGGCTTGCTTAATAGAGATGCCGTTTCCTGTGTCAAAGCATATGAGACCGTTTCAGCGAAAGTTCCTTTTGGGTTTGCATAGGTAGCCCGCTTCGTTTCAATATCTCGTATTCCATTGATGAAGCTTTGAATTTTCATTCTTTCGATGAATTCTTGAGGTGCTCCTGCGTTTGCCAAATGAGCTAGCCTCTCAATCTCAGAAGAAAATTCTTGTAACGTCTCATTTGGTTTCTGGAAGCGATTCTGCAACTCCATTTGATATATCTGCTTCCTGTGCTCGCTACCATAACGTCTTTCAATGGCACCCATAATTGCGTCATAGCTGTTCCTTTCGCCCTCGCTAACAGTCTGTAATATTTCTGCTGCAGGTCCTTTCAATGCTACGAACAGGGCAGCGACTTTGTCCTCCGCACTCCAATTATTTACAACTGCCGTTTTCTCAAATTGTAGCTTGAATACTTGAAATGGACCACTTCCATCAAACGACGGAGGTTTTATCTTCTGTGTAGCAGTTGAAGCGACTGGACGACTTAGTTGAATATCCTGGAGACGGGCTTTCAATGCTTTTACATCGTCCTCTAATTTTTCTTGTCTTTCTTCAAGGACCTCCTTAACTTGTATAATTTTTGCATCCTGTGCCTTGAATTGTAAGGACATGCGTTCTTCTTGTGCCTCCAACTGAGCCGCAATGCCGGACACCTGTGATGAAAGTACTGACTGTTGCAATTCCATTTTTGACGTTATCTGTGCCTGTTGTTCTTCGATTTTTGTCGACATCTGTGCCTGTTGATCTTCCATTTTTGCCGATATCTGTGCCTGTTGTCCTTCGATTTTTGTCGACATCTGTGCCTGTTGATCTTCCATTTTTGCCGATATCTGTGCCTGTTGTTCTTCCATTTTTTTCGACATATGTGTCAGCACAGCCAATATCGAGTTCATGTCTACGTTTGCTACTGACTGTGGAGCCTCTTCCTTCTGGGTTTCTTCCTTTTGCACCTCTTCCACATCATCGTTGAAATCAAACTCATCTACATTAATGTTATATGCTTCCATAGCTACTCTTAACCTTGCCTGTAGTTCAATTTTATTGCCGGTGGTACTCAGGTTTCTCTTTTCTAACTCCCTTTTAAGTTCTTGGATTTTCAGATCATTTAACTTTGCCATTATTCTTATTTCGTTATCCTTGTCTCGTTATCCTTGTTTCCTTATCCTTGATTCGTTATCCTTGATTCGTTATCCTTGCTTCGTTATCCTTGGTCCTGGAATTTATTTAACAATTCCAATTCTGACACCAATTGTTACGTATTTGTCGATAGCTCGATTATTTCTATAGGGTTCGTATCGCTGAATTGTTAAATAAAAGTCTTTATTTACTTCTTAATTCACACTGCTTTATTTCACGACTAAAAAGTCTACACTTGTTTTACTTGACTTGATGTTAAGACTTCTACGGTTAAATTACGACTGACGCCGGAGCGCCTGCTCGCCGCATTATATAGTCTGTCAAACGCAATCTGGAAAATTCTGGCAACACTGGAAATTATCTGGTATCTTCTTCTAGTTCTGGCAGTTTCTTTAGAGATGTGTTCAGTCATTTAATGATGTGAGAGTGGAACCGATTATATTCGCCACAATATAACATCAAGTCAAGTAAAACAAGTGTAGACTTTTTAGTCGTGAAATAAAGCGGTGTGAATTAAGAAGTAAATAAAGACGTTTATTTAACAATTTAGTGATACGAACCCGATAGAAATAATCGAGCTATCGACAAATACGTAACAATATCTATAAGTTGCGACACTCTCAGCTGATCGTTTGGCATGTTGTGCCTGTCACCATGCAGTGCTGTGCAAAATTTACAGAAAAAAAATTCAAATGAGTTTTGAAATCTTTAAATCTTTGAAATTATTGTGTGAATTGAATTTCTAATGCTATATTTGTAGCGATAATAACAAAAAATTAACATATTTTTGAGTTTTAATTGATTTTATTAGCAATTTTGGATATTTTCTTGTGAAGATTTTACTACGTTTGAATACAACACTGTGGTCGATTCTTCTTCACATTTGGTTTATTTAGTTTCCCATTCTCCCATTGACACATAATGTGCCTGTCCCTTTTTGCAACAACAATTCCCATGGTTGAAGTTTGTTTTGATGGGAATACAGTGAGTCACAGTGAAAGTGAGCCATCATTTATTCACAAATTTTTATTATTAAATACCTTTGTTAACAATTACTTGACTTTCCTAATTTCTTTGGAACGGAAAACTTTCAACAATATGCCAGAAATGATGAAAAACAAAAACAATCAAAGTAATTCTTCTAGCAGCAGAAACTTAAAGTTTCTCTCAAGAATTATTATTTTTCTCTTATATATTTTTACAGTTCACATCTTACTTTATGTGTTAATTATAGGTATACACAATCTATATAAAAAGGGATTCAGGCATTTTTTTTTTTTTTCGATTTTAAAAGGTGTACTTATCAGACAATATAGGCTAGATCGCGTAAAAATCGTGTTTTGTTAGATGAATAAAACACATTGCATGCTAATAAAATTTGTATTATATTTAATTCATTAGGGATAGAGTAATTGAACTTTTGAAACAATGCAACAAAGTATTAAAACCGTTTTAGGGCATATTCCTCTTAGTGGCTAACTTTCACTGTGAGCCCGTTTCATGAACTTTTCAATCAAATATTTTTTGAAATACTAAATTGCGGTTTATTATAAAATACACCTAAGTATATAATCTTGGTTTTCAATCGGTTTGTGTATAATTTTTTATTTTCATAAAACTTCGGACAACAAAACGTGGCTCATTTTCACTGCGACTTACTGTATGTATCAAAAATATAGATACACATTTATTTTTTCAAAACAAAAATGAAATTGTTATGGTTTGCTATCGATATCAATCCTGATATCGATCATAAACGGGTTAATTTCGGTTGCTTAATTTTGTCTGTGTGGCAGCACCACTATTTCAGTAGTTTTTTAGTAGTTCCCAATAACTTCCAGTGAATGATGGCGACATGTTGGCATGAGAGAGAAAAGCATGTACATGTATTGGTGACGCGTGGCCAAACATGAAAGGTCGTCGCATGCATGGTTCAATTATAGAAGGTTTTTGCAGTACTATATACGGACATACATACATACACACTCCATGTAAAATTGGTTGTGTATTCTGTGATGCTTCTGTCAAAATCATAGCCGCCATTGTAGAAATCACATTGCGTCAAGATCAAATTGTCATAAGTTTTGACACAAGCACCACAATATGGAAAAAAAAAATATAGGGAAAAGTCTGCAATCAGCTGTTTAGTAGGTTAACCTTCTATAAATTAGCCTTGGCCGCAAGTGAAGGAGAATGAGGTTGTATTATAGGGGTGGTTTCGATAGAATAGCTTACAATTTTTTTTTGCCGTCAGTAACTTTCCTGTTCGAGTAATTTCATTTACCAATTATGGTGTTCTAGCAATAATAACGATTCGTATTTTCTCATTCAGTTACTAGATATTACAAATGCGAAACTTTTCTTTGCTCAAATCCTGTAATTAATTCCCTTTTTCCTCCACTAAGTGTTTAAACAAAATTTAAATGAGCGGGTTTATCCGAAATTTACATTAATTTTTTTTTATTCTTCGAGATGATTATATGGTATTGCTTCATTTTTTTTTGATCCCGAGCTTTATAGATCGCGCATAAATTTTTCTTCAAATCTGGCAAGCTATCGAGCCGACCTCTATGAGTAGGCATCATGAGAAATTTCCCCTCCGAATCTTCACAATCGTTCCAATGGCGGAGATGCACAAGTATTGGTGATGGACAAACTGGTTCTTCCAGGGTTGCCATGAACACATCGTAATGTGAAAATACGTAACACGTGGTTATTCGGGTACTTAGTACTTTCAAATGCACCTATTATAAAATGTTCTTATGCGCTCCATACAATTTTAAATTTTACATAGTTCACAGAAAATTAATTAATTATTTACCGCATGTTTATACTATTGTTTCATTAATCAGATTTTCTTGTCTCTTACCATTTTTATAATTTGAGCGTAAGACAACAATGTCTATTAATATTCCCAACGTACACTAGTAGAATTTTACAGTAGCAAATTTTCTAGGGCACGAATACAATCGATTATTTTGAAATAGTTCATGGGAAAAATGCTTGAGGCATTTTATTCCGAAAGTTTTGGTAATTTTTTTTTTGTGTGTCATGGCAACCGTATTCTATCTCGCTTGTGTCATTGCTAGCGTCATACCATGATGTAGACATTCGGGTAACCGTAAAGTCACGCCACTATTATGCACACGTCACTACATTGTTATACGGCACTACATTGTTATACGATAGGAAACGGGACCCTTCCAAACAGATACAGAAAAAGGGGAAGGTGAGCGTTTAGCTAGGCACGCTTGAACAGGAAAAATTGGGGTACAGAAAGTTAGTTGGGAAAAGACAGTCGATGAGTTGGGTGTTAGTGCTCGGTCAGCAAGTGAACGTGGTAGTGCTCGGTCGCAGATAAGAAATTTATCGTCGTAATACGGCTATTTTGGCACATGCTGAAAATTGCAAAACATTTCAAGTGCTAATGCAAAAAAAAAAAAAAAAAATTATTAAATATTAAAAGTAACAGCGGAAGCTGCGCGCTAATTTCAAAAAAAAAAAAAACATTATAAAAAAAGGAACTATTAAAAGCGACTAAATGAAAGCACAGACTTCTAATAAAAAAAAAAAAACTACGCGTTTCACTTTTGAGTGTAATACGAATTATAATGATTTCATAAAAAAAAAAAAAAAAAACACAAATTAAACAAATCATAAATACTACATTGTGCGCCATTTTCACTTTTTTATTACCTTTTTTTTATTGCATTAATTGCAAAAAAAATACATCAAATATACTTGTATAGAGCACATACATACAAAAAAAAAAAATTTTTTTTTATGTATAAACTTTTACTTATACATACATATGTAATTGCTGCATTGCAAAAATCAACTCGTGGAAACATGAACAGTGGCGGATAAAATTATAGCGCAGTGATGGTGACGTGTAGAGTATAATTGTATCAAATATCTACATAAAAGTACCCCAAACTCATGTGAAAGGCCATTAGTACTGGCTGTAAGTTACGCACTATCGTAGAAAAAAAAAAATAATAAAAGGCTTAAGCCAACAAATAAAGCAAAATACCTGTATCATCAGCAGCAGCAAAGGCAGAAGCGGTGACAGCAGCAGCAGATACGGCAGCAAACGCAGCAGCAGCGACCACCGGCGCCGGCGGTATGTACACATGTACTATATAATATAAGCACTTCCATAAGTACATATGTATGTATGCATATAATATAATATATAATACAATGGCGCTATTATAACTCTGACGAGTTTTATGGCCGAGCTTCTCTCCCAATTCGAGGTGTGCTCCTTTTTGTTTTTCCTACTAATTGGGTGGACCTACAGTTTTATGCCGGCTCCGAACGGCGAATGCATTTTTTGTGAGAAGCTTTTTCATGGCAGAAATACTCTCGGAGGGTATGCCGCCCACTGCCGGGAGGTGACCGCTGCTCTTAAAAAACCCAATAATTGGATTTTTACTAATTAGAAAAATTTGTTTGGCTCGGACCGTGGTTTGAACCCGAGACCTCTGGCATAGCAGGCGAGCACTCTACCCACTGCACCACAGCGGCCACATGTATGCATATCCTACGTGTTAAGTCCTACGCTTGAGTTTTGCAAAAAAAAAAAAAAAAAAAAAAAAATTTCCATTTTTAATAAGTACAAAACGATTAATAAACCGCTTATTTCAAACAAATTAAAAGAAATACTGTAATTGTAGTAAATGAACCCTGAAATGTTGAATCACAAAGAAAATACATATATATATTTTGGACCTTAATAAACGCTACACTTAAAATTGTCTCTTAAACTATTTAGGATTATAAGAATGAAACCGGCCCTAAGTGAAGTTGTTAACCATTGTATATAACGAAAATAAAAAAAAAAAACCCCTTCAATGATAAATATATATGTAGAACAAAAAAAAAAAGGGAATAATAAGCTATCCATACACACATTTAATAGGGTAAGAGAAATGATTTGTAAATAAATTTTGTAAATTTAAAATGGGAATGCTGATTACCCTTATTTAAAAAGGCATAGGGATTTTCAGATACGGGGTCATCACAAATTAGGTGCACCGATGACCAAGGATGAGGGTGGGTCAGTAAAGCACCAGCGCTGCAACAACACCAGCGGCGCACCACAGGTAAGGGGTCACTGATACCCGGGTGCGGCAGTGACTATGGATTAGGGTGGGATAAAAACGCACCGGCGCTGCAACAACATCAGCAACGCCACCCCCTTGCGAGTTCGGCCTTTAACTTTTTTTTTGATTGTTCATATATTTTAAATTTCAGCTTCTTTTATGTATTTTCAGATGCCTGTTAATAACCGGTCCTTCCGGTTGATTCAAATTAAATTCAAATTTAACGATTTTTTTTGCGATATAAATATTCAAATTTAAATTCACTTTGACAGTTTTTTTTTTGACAATATTTATTCAACTCTAATGCACATCGACTTCAACGTACGTTCAAAATTTAAATTTTTAAATCTTTTCTCTTCCGTCCGCGATTATTTAAATTTAACGCCCGCTTATCTATTTTAAAATTTTTCCGTTGATGTCAGTATTCCCGTCCGGTTTAAATTTTGGTTTAAATTCTTTGCTAACGTCCGTCTGACTTTAACGTACATTTTAGAATTCATATTCAAATTTTAATAACATTTTCCCTCGGTTCGCATTTATTTAAATTTAACTGATGCCTGGCCTCTTGAATTTGGATTTTCGGGTTATTTTGAATTTTCGAATTTTTCAACGGTCCGTCCGTGGCATCCGGCTAAACCGGATGTTGTTTTAGTGTGATTTTACTCGTTTTGGTTTAAAAAGGCATGATATGAATTTTTTCTGTTTATGGCGCAGGACAGCAATGTAAGCAAGAACCCCGCCCAGCCGACAATGACTAGCCACAGTGCAACCCTAGGTCATGCCGACCGCCATGCATTGCTGCTCCACTCGATTGTAGATCGTAATCGAGGTCGAAAGCTGTACCATAACAGATGGCGCCCAACGTGGTGTCCTGGGGTACTGGCTTCGGTGGTTTTCTGGTCGTTCAGTGAAGTTTCATTATTCCGCAAGTCCCAGATTGGCAGCCTCAGTAGCCGCCACTGCGTTGCGGCGGAATGACGAGATTGATCGGGATGATTGGAGAGTCATTGATATCAGTGGCTCAGGGCTCCACGAGACTTAACGTCATTTTGTCTGTTTTTTTTTGCATTTCACCCGGAGAGGCAGTGTTGAACGCACTTATTTTTTTGTAATATAAATTTGTTTCACTGTCGTCCGAGGGGCATGTCCGCTAGATTCAGTATTTATTTTTATTTCTTTTTGCCGAATATGCCTTTTGTGCAGTTTTGTGTATCGGATTTTTTTTCTTTTGGGGCCCAGCTTATCTCGCGTCGGAGTTGGCTGGATCCTAAGCTAGCAATCCTTCTTCGCAAGTCTGGGGTAGCGGCTTCAAACCGTGCCTTTCATTGCGGCGGAGCCAAGGATGTTGGTCATAAGGAAAATTCGTCCTTTTTATTTTTTTTTGTTTTCGTGATTTTTTTTTGCAATTTAGGCTTCAGCCATCCCGCGTCTGAGTTGGTTGCACCTAGCGCCACTTTCATTGCGATGGGTTGGTCTGAGACCTGAGTTAGTACTTTTCATCTCCGCAAGTCTGGGGAAAGCAGCCTCTAGCTGCTCCTTTCATTGCGGCGGAGATTAGGAGGGTATTTTGCAAATTCCTTTTGTTTTGTCTTTTTCTTTTGTTATGCGATGCAGGCCTCAGTTCATCTCATGCCTGAGTTGGGTGCCTTGGAACATTTAGCACCACTTCATGGCGATGAGCTGAGCTGAGACCGAAGGATGTATCGTCTATCTCCGCAAGTCTGGGGATAGCGGATTGAAACCGTTCCTTTCATTGCGGCGGAGATGGGTTGGTATTTCGCAAAATTTCAATTTTCTTTTGTTGCTAACTATCTTTTAGTTAGCCAGCCTGTCTCAGGGATTTAGCTTCCGAGCAACCCTGCATTGCGGTTGGTGCGCTGGAGACCAGTTGGCACACATCGTCCTAATTTTTTTGTGTTTTTATTTTTCAAGGGGGTTTATATATTTTTTTTATTCTGTAACCTGTGCCTTTTATAATGGGAGGTCAGCATTCCCATTGAGTAACGAACATATATATATATATTGCATTGTATATCTTTTTACATTTACATATTCACGTATATGAACACGTTTATTTATACAAATATTTTTTTTTGATAAGCGAAGCGAAGTCATTTTGAATCGACATTGTTAGCAAAATTTAAGATAATTTTTTTTGAATCGCAAATAATTATTACAATTATTGCTTGATTTTTTTTCACCAAACGCGACAACGTATTATAATTTCTTGGATATGACATAATTTTTACCGGCATGGAGATTTAAAAAGCAAATATTCGTTATAAATGATTGCTGAAGTTATTTCTTTTGGATGCGACATAATTTTGAATCGAGATAAAGATCTAAATTTCGTTAATTGTACAAATATTTACATTCGAGCTTTGACACCAAACGTGACTTATTTAAGCAGTTAATTGCTTTAGATTTGATACAACCGTTCAAGCGTGCCTTGTTTTTTTTTTTTTGAAGCGCTCAAGCGATCGATTTTTTTTTGAAAATGTCTCAAAACACGCAGCAGTCGGCTGAAGGGATGCAAACTAGGAGTTCGACTAGAGGTAGTGGTTCTAAAAACAGAGGTAGCGGGGGATATTACAGAGGAGGAGGAAGTAGAGGTGCAACTCCGAAACCCCCAGTGAGCCGACCTTTAGTAATGCATTCCCCAATAGTCAGCCGGACAACAGTCGATCCGTTCAGGGATGTCCCAAATAATGACCCTTCGGGAAAATATGATAGACCGGCTAGTGCAAATATCCTCGATCTAGACAGTCTTATTAGGAATATGCCGGATCCGCCTGAGCAATGCGCGACAAATACTGTAGACGAGGCTAGCGCTCTACCACAAGTTCGGTTACAACCAAACGTTTACAACGATAGGGCTTCCAATCATGAGACCCATCCCGAAGTGACTCCTTTGAATTCGTGGGTACATGTCCTTCATCAGTTATTCCAAACGTCACAAGAAGAACTGCGCCATGAAATGAGAGCTATTAGGGAAAACGTGAATACCCTGAACGCTGCAGTCGCAGCCTCTCGAACGGCGGCAGATTTTGTTAGGAGTGATGCTAGATGTGATACTAGGGATGATGCTAGACAGCAGCCGAACCAAGCGCAGACTTTTGTTAACAACTCAATTGTTCCCATACCTAGTAATACGGTTGTGAAACCACAAGACTGGAAGATTTCTTATGACGGTACTGGTAGTGTTTCAGATTTTTTGTTTAAATTGGACACCTTGCGTGAGCGCACGCAGTGTACAGAAGATCAGCTTATGGCCAGTTTTCACCTTTTCTTGTCAGGACGTGCCGAAGAATGGTATTGGTTATTTACCAAACAAAATTCCAACGCAAACTATCCATTTTTGAGTTATTCTTTAAAACGGGAATTCGGTACAATGAAAACGGACCACGAGCTGATGATGGAAATATCTGTGCGTAAGCAGAAAGTGAATGAGACATACGACGTTTTCCACACGGACATTCTGGCATTAAACGCAAGACTTAGAGAGCCCATGTCTGAAGCCATGTTAATAGATATCATCAAACGCAACGTTAATGGTAATTTGAAATTAATGCTGTTTAACGCGGATGTAAGAAGTCTGCATGACCTCCGCGATGTAGCTCGAAGAGGTGAGCAAGTATTGAAAGAGAGCAGAAGCTTAGTCTCAAATTACCATAGGCCAAGCGTAAACGAAGCACGTGCCATAGCTCCGAATTGTAGGGTTGAAAGTGAGGATTATATAGTAGATCCACAGATAGAAGCACTGAATTATCGTCGCATGGGTAAGCCAGACTACTCAGGGATTAAATGTTGGAACTGCCAGACAATGGGTCACTCCTATATATACTGTGAGGAACCAATTAAATCTCAGTTTTGTTTTAAATGCGGTCAGAGAGGAGTGTTGACTCCGAAGTGTCCCAACGACCACCGTGGTCAGGGAAACCGTTATCCGAGCGAGAGGAAAGAGGGGGAAACTCGTTCGGGACTATAGCCCCCACTTCAGTCAATACCCAGCAAATCGGCGCGAGTACTGAGCCTAGTCCACTTTCGACCAGTTTCGCAAGTAGTCAACAAACACCAATAGTAACTTTCCCTGATAGTACGGATAATTCAAATAGTTCAGATTCAGAAGACCCAGCTTCGTCGCAAACAAATTCTCGGCCAGTTCGTATTTTGAAAGCCTCAGTTAGAAATGTTAGTTGTCAGACCATTTTCCGACCCAGTTTAGAAGAAAGAGAACAAAACTATCAATTGGTTAGGTCAAATATTTTCACGAATGATTCCCAACCATATCCACCCGAAAGAATTTTGCAGTGTAGGAAGAGGTATAGCAAACGTGTCCAGGTGCGCAAGCTTTTGGAATGCACCACACTCGTCCTTACAGACGATGAAAGACCAATGATTAGGGTGAGGATAGGAAATGGATCACTAGTGGGACTATTGGATTCAGGAGCCAATGTCTCTATTCTGGGTAAGGACTGTTTGAAATTTCTAGAAAAGAACAATCTTAAATATCGTGAAATGAATGAATGTATATATACGGCAGGCGGCGACAAACGGAAGATAATAGGGTGTAGTTCATTGCCTGTCACTTTTAAAAATACAACAAAATCTATATCTTTTTACCTTGTTCCTTCGCTTCTCCAGGAAGCCTATTTCGGGGTAGATTTTTGGAAAGCATTTGCTTTAGCTCCCGAAATATTTCCAAGTGTATCATGTCTAGAAGCAAAGGAAGATACAGAAGGTCCCAATTTCCATGATTTGACTCCATCCCAGAAGTACGATTTGCAAAAAGTTATTGATATGTTTCCGTCGTTTGAAAAATTAGGCCTAGGGCAAACACAGCTGGTGGAGCACGACATTGACACGGGTGACGCAGTCCCAATTAAAAGCAAACATTTTCCTCTTTCGCCACCAAGGCAGGCTGAAGCCTACAGCGAAATTGATAGATTATTGAAAATGGGAGTCATCGAAGAGTCGAATTCGCCATGGTGTAGCCCAGTTGTCCTAGTACGGAAACCTGGTAAAGTTAGGCTCTGCATAGATTCTAGGAAGGTAAACGCAGTCACGAAGAAAGACTCATATCCGCTGCCGCATATCAACGGGTTATTGAGCCGACTAAAGGATACGCACTTTATTAGTGGTATCGACTTAAAAGACGCGTTCTTCCAAATTAAACTAACTGAGTCGTCAAAAGAGAAGACAGCGTTTGCGGTGCCAGGTAAACCCTTGTACCATTACAAAGTCATGCCCTTTGGGCTGTGTAACGCGCCGCAAACAATGAGTCGACTCATGGACAAAGCAATTCCCTCGTATATGCGAGAACATGTTTTTGTTTATTTGGACGACCTGTTGGTATGTAGTGCGGATTTTGACGACCACATCAAACTTTTAGCAGATGTTGCGAGGTGCTTGAAGAGTGCAGGCCTTACAATCAATGTGAGTAAAAGTAAATTTTGCCAGAGAGAAATTCGTTACTTAGGGTATGTTATAGGCAGTGGGTGTTTGAAAGTGAATCCAGAGAAAATTGAGGCAATGCAGAATTTCCCCATTCCCAAATCTCCTCGACAGGTTCGCAGATTTGTGGGTATGGCAAATTGGTACAGGGCATTTATTACCAATTTCGCTGATTTAGCAGGCCCTTTGACAGATTGTTTACGTAAGTCACCTGGTCCTTTCAAACTCACTCTAGAAGCAGTAGAGGCCTTCGAAAAACTTAAAGTAGCTCTGAGTTCCGCTCCAGTCTTAGCTCAACCTGATTTTTCCAGAGAATTTGTCATTCAATGTGATGCTTCCAAAATAGGAGTAGGAGGCGTGTTATTCCAGGTCGATGATAATGGTGCAGAGCATCCAATAGCTTTCGTTTCAAAAAAATTAAATAATGCTCAACGCAACTATACAGTCACCGAGATGGAATGCCTCGCCGCAATTGTCAGCGTTAAGCGTTTCAGACCCTACGTTGAAGGGCTGCCATTTCGTATAATCACGGACCACTCAAGCCTTAAATGGTTGATGACGCAAAAAGACCTTAGTGGTAGGTTAGCTCGATGGTCACTGTTACTACAGAGATATGATTTCGAAATGCAGCACCGTAAGGGGGCTCTGAACGTAGTACCGGACGCTCTGTCGCGTTTTGACGTCGGCGAGTTGACCTCATCTCCCGCGCCTTACGAAATAGACTTAGACTCATCTGAATTTAGAGCCAATGAGTATCTGGATTTCATCAGAACAATCACAGTAAACGGTGAGGCTCTCCCGGATTTATGTGTCAGAGACGGGTTGATTTTTAAAAGGGTTAAGTTTCGAAAAGGTGTGGAGGGTGAAGAAGACTCGTTATGGCGGTTGTTGTTACCCCAAAGACTCAGGGAGGAAGCAATACGAATGGCACATGACGCAGTTAGGAGTTATCACGGAGGTTGGCAAAAGACATTGGAACGGGTTAGGTGGAAATACTTCTGGCCACAACAAGCTAGGGACGTTAGAGATTATGTAAAGGATTGTGACACTTGCAAGACTGTAAAAACAACGAATCAGCAGTCAAGACCACCTATAGGAAGCGCTTTTGTTACAGAGAGACCTTTTCAGCGCTTATATTGCGACTTCTTAGGACCTTATCCTAGATCAAAACGCAGGAACCAGTTTCTTTTTATTATTTTAGACCATTTTTCCAAGTATGTGTGGCTGAAGCCAATGCAGAGAGCGACAACTATCAATGTAATGAACTACTTCGGTACAGAGATTTTTCCAGCTATAGGGGTCCCAGAATATGTCCACAGCGATAATGGGAAACAATTCATCTCAAAAGAAATGAAAGCGTTCCTTGAAAAGTATGGTGTGACGCATGTTAGAACAGGAGTGTATTCCCCACAAGCTAATGCGTCCGAACGCGTGAATAGAGAGATAGTTTCCAAGATAAGAATTTTCCTAAAAGATAAGCAGGATCATACGGACTGGGACAAACATATACCCGAAATTTTAGCAGTTTTAAGAAGTGATTTTCATACGTCAATTCAGTGCTCTCCGTACTTTGCATTATATGGTCAGAATATGGTCCAACACGCATCCGCGTATAAGTTATTAGAGAAATTGGATAGCCTCAAAGAAGATCGTGTACCGATAGTAAGTAAAGCTGACAAGTTATCAGGAATCCACGAGCAAATCCGTAGAAACTTAGCACAGGCAAATGAGAAAGTCAAGCAGGTTTACAATAAGCGCTCTAGGCTTGTGAATTATAAGGAAGGTCAAGAAGTATTTAGAAGAAATTTTGCCTTGAGTAACTTCAAACAGGGCATAAACGCGAAATTCCTGCCAAAATATATTAAGTGTCGAGTTCGTGGGAAAGTTGGCAATGCACTGTATGACTTAGAAGACTTAACAGGGAGATTAATAGGACGATTCCACGCTTCTGATATCCGTCCTCAATAAGACTCCGCTGGGCGTCTTGGCGGTCGGGGACAATTCGCCCAGTATTCTCCCCGAGCAGTTATAATAATAGGTGGATCACAAGCGCTCCCACCGGGAACCGTGGACCATCTAGCAGTCCATATTCCAATTGGTCTGCTTATACGGAGTTTTGACGAGTTCTCCCAAATTAAAATGTCTAGTTTTATGGAGTTTTGGCGAGTTCTCCTATATCAAATGCCTAACCTTACGGAGTTTTGACGAGTTCTCCAATATAAAAATGTCTGTTTAAACGGAGTATTGATGATTTTCCTGTTAAAGTTTTTTTTGTCCAGCTTCGCGAGGTTAGGGACCATAGACCAGCTGATAGGGTGATTGTATTCGGAGTTTAGACGCGTTCTCCTGTAAAAAAATGTCTAAGGCCGCGAAGCCTTAAAATAGGAAACAAAATAATTAAATTTTTTTTGTAAAGCCCATTCCGGGGGGCGAGAAACCAGCGGACCAAGGGTCTTTTTCAAGACCGCCTGTCCTGGGTCCAGCGTGCGGGGTTGGATCAGCCGGGGGGGACAGGTTGTTAAGACCGACCAAGATCGGCACCTAGGAGGAGGGCTCCTAGGGGGGGTAGGCTTCTCTGGCCTAAGCCAATAGAGAATCACCGCAACACCGGACTTACGCGTTTTGGTTTTTTTTACCAAATGAATTTTTTTATTATACCTGACTTTCCATTATTCTCGGATTTTCATACACTACTAGATTGCACGTTCATATAGCATACGTTTTTTTTTTGTATCACCTGATGGAGCCTCTGTTGCCCGGTTAGCTGTGGTAGAATTTGAGACTCTTATCTAGGGGTGAGTCGTGCCCCACGTAGTTAACAGTTGAGTATTATCGCAACAACCTTACAGGCAAACCATTTTTCCTGTTCGCTCCCTCGTCAGGTCTTCGAAGCGAAGCAGGCCTGTTATGGTTTGCTATCGATATCAATCCTGATATCGATCATAAACGGGTTAATTTCGGTTGCTTAATTTTGTCTGTGTGGCAGCACCACTATTTCAGTAGTTTTTTAGTAGTTCCCAATAACTTCCAGTGAATGATGGCGACATGTTGGCATGAGAGAGAAAAGCATGTACATGTATTGGTGACGCGTGGCCAAACATGAAAGGTCGTCGCATGCATGGTTCAATTATAGAAGGTTTTTGCAGTACTATATACGGACATACATACATACACACTCCATGTAAAATTGGTTGTGTATTCTGTGATGCTTCTGTCAAAATCATAGCCGCCATTGTAGAAATCACATTGCGTCAAGATCAAATTGTCATAAGTTTTGACACAAGCACCACAATATGGAAAAAAAAATATAGGGAAAAGTCTGCAATCAGCTGTTTAGTAGGTTAACCTTCTATAAATTAGCCTTGGCCGCAAGTGAAGGAGAATGAGGTTGTATTATAGGGGTGGTTTCGATAGAATAGCTTACAATTTTTTTTTGCCGTCAGTAACTTTCCTGTTCGAGTAATTTCATTTACCAATTATGGTGTTCTAGCAATAATAACGATTCGTATTTTCTCATTCAGTTACTAGATATTACAAATGCGAAACTTTTCTTTGCTCAAATCCTGTAATTAATTCCCTTTTTCCTCCACTAAGTGTTTAAACAAAATTTAAATGAGCGGGTTTATCCGAAATTTACATTAATTTTTTTTTATTCTTCGAGATGATTATATGGTATTGCTTCATTTTTTTTTGATCCCGAGCTTTATAGATCGCGCATAAATTTTTCTTCAAATCTGGCAAGCTATCGAGCCGACCTCTATGAGTAGGCATCATGAGAAATTTCCCCTCCGAATCTTCACAATCGTTCCAATGGCGGAGATGCACAAGTATTGGTGATGGACAAACTGGTTCTTCCAGGGTTGCCATGAACACATCGTAATGTGAAAATACGTAACACGTGGTTATTCGGGTACTTAGTACTTTCAAATGCACCTATTATAAAATGTTCTTATGCGCTCCATACAATTTTAAATTTTACATAGTTCACAGAAAATTAATTAATTATTTACCGCATGTTTATACTATTGTTTCATTAATCAGATTTTCTTGTCTCTTACCATTTTTATAATTTGAGCGTAAGACAACAATGTCTATTAATATTCCCAACGTACACTAGTAGAATTTTACAGTAGCAAATTTTCTAGGGCACGAATACAATCGATTATTTTGAAATAGTTTCATGGGAAAAATGCTTGAGGCATTTTATTCCGAAAGTTTTGGTAATTTTTTTTTTGTGTGTCATGGCAACCGTATTCTATCTCGCTTGTGTCATTGCTAGCGTCATACCATGATGTAGACATTCGGGTAACCGTAAAGTCACGCCACTATTATGCACACGTCACTACATTGTTATACGGCACTACATTGTTATACGATAGGAAACGGGACCCTTCCAAACAGATACAGAAAAAGGGGAAGGTGAGCGTTTAGCTAGGCACGCTTGAACAGGAAAAATTGGGGTACAGAAAGTTAGTTGGGAAAAGACAGTCGATGAGTTGGGTGTTAGTGCTCGGTCAGCAAGTGAACGTGGTAGTGCTCGGTCGCAGATAAGAAATTTATCGTCGTAATACGGCTATTTTGGCACATGCTGAAAATTGCAAAACATTTCAAGTGCTAATGCAAAAAAAAAAAAAAAAAAATGATTAAATATTAAAAGTAACAGCGGAAGCTGCGCGCTAATTTCAAAAAAAAAAAAAAACATTATAAAAAAAGGAACTATTAAAAGCGACTAAATGAAAGCACAGACTTCTAATAAAAAAAAAAAAACTACGCGTTTCACTTTTGAGTGTAATACGAATTATAATGATTTCATAAAAAAAAAAAAAAAAAACGCAAATTAAACAAATCATAAATACTACATTGTTCGCCATTTTCACTTTTTTATTACCTTTTTTTATTGCATTAATTGCAAAAAAAAATACATCAAATATACTTGTATAGAGCACATACATACAAAAAAAAAAAATTTTTTTTTATGTATAAACTTTTACTTATACATACATATGTAATTGCTGCATTGCAAAAATCAACTCGTGGAAACATGAACAGTGGCGGATAAAATTATAGCGCAGTGATGGTGACGTGTAGAGTATAATTGTATCAAATATCTACATAAAAGTACCCCAAACGCATGTGAAAGGCCATTAGTACTGGCTGTAAGTTACGCACTATCGTAGAAAAAAAAATAATAAAAGGCTTAAGCCAACAAATAAAGCAAAATACCTGTATCATCAGCAGCAGCAAAGGCAGAAGCGGTGACAGCAGCAGCAGATACGGCAGCAAACGCAGCAGCAGCGACCACCGGCGCCGGCGGTATGTACACATGTACTATATAATATAAGCACTTCCATAAGTACATATGTATGTATGCATATCCTACGTGTTAAGTCCTACGCTTGAGTTTTGCAAAAAAAAAAAAAAAAAAAAAAAATTTTCCATTTTTAATAAGTACAAAACGATTAATAAACCGCTTATTTCAAACAAATTAAAAGAAATACTGTAATTGTAGTAAATGAACCCTGAAATGTTGAATCATAAAGAAAATACATACCCTGCTAGCATTTGGAAGAGAGGTTTATCGTCTATCTCAACTAAGTAACGTCTGGGGCACTTCTAGGCGTTATTCGACAGACAATCTCTATTTGTACAACAACAAATTTCATTGCTATCGCGTATCTTACTTCTTGGTGTGAATGTAGAAGATATTTGTGTATTGACAAGGAAAAGAAAGTCAAAACAATTTTTTTTTAACCAATTTTAAATTAAAAAATAAATAAAAAATTAAAGAAATCCTAAAGAAAACCATGTTCTTCAAAATTTCATTTGGTGTTTTTCCTTGCTAAAAATTTTGGTAAGTTCTCTTAAAATGTTCTAGGACTTCATAGAACTATAATGTTTTGGTTTTCTACTCCTTTTTAGATTCTCTTCGAAAGGAAAATGAACTATTTGTTCCTGAAGGAAAACATTTGCTTTAACCAACACGTGATATGTACATAACTTTGTGGATGTATGTATGTATATATCTGTGGTAATAAAAAATAAAGAAGTGAGAAAATATATATACATATGTACACATTTGCACTTTTATTTAGGTTTTATATAAAGTGAGGATATAGAGGGTAAAATTATAATTGACGCTTTTATGTCTCCCAGATGACACCAAGAAGTTACTTCCGGAAGTGTCTTATTATTTTATTTGTACGTAACGTTTTTGTCTCTTCCAAACGACACTTGGAAGATACTTCCTGAAGTGTCGTTTATGACTCTTTATGGACGTAACGTTGACGGGGAACACTTTTTCCCGAACGAAGATAGGAAAAAGTTGAGAAAGCGATATCTTCCGCGATTGAATTAAACTTCTTGAAGTTACTTTTTAGTCACTTCCACGATAATAAATGTTGGCTGGGTATATATATTTTGGACCTTAATAAACGCTACACTTAAAATTGTCTCTTAAACTATTTAGGATTATAAGAATGAAACCGGCCCTAAGTGAAGTTGTTAACCATTGTATATAACGAAAATAAAAAAAAAAAAACCCCTTCAATGATAAATATATATGTAGAACAAAAAAAAAAAAAAGGGAATTATAAGCTATCCATACACACATTTAGTAGGGTAAGAGAAATGATTTGTAAATAAATTTTGTAAATTTAAAATGGGAATGCTGATTACCCTTATTTAAAAAGGCATAGGGATTTTCAGATACGGGGTCATCACAAATTAGGTGCACCGATGACCAAGGATGAGGGTGGGTCAGTAAAGCACCAGCGCTGCAACAACACCAGCGGCGCACCACAGGTAAGGGGTCACTGATACCCGGGTGCGGCAGTGACTATGGATTAGGGTGGGACAAAAACGCACCGGCGCTGCAACAACATCAGCAACGCCACCCCCTTGTGAGTTCGGCCTTTAACTTTTTTTTTGATTGTTCATATATTTTAAATTTCAGCTTCTTTTATGTATTTTCAGATGCCTGTTAATAACCGGTCCTTCCGGTTGATTCAAATTAAATTCAAATTTAACGATTTTTTTTTGCGATATAAATATTCAAATTTAAATTCACTTTGACAGTTTTTTTTTTGACAATATTTATTCAACTCTAATGCACATCGACTTCAACGTACGTTCAAAATTTAAATTTTTAAATCTTTTCTCTTCCGTCCGCGATTATTTAAATTTAACGCCCGCTTATCTATTTTAAAATTTTTCCGTTGATGTCAGTATTCCCGTCCGGTTTAAATTTTGGTTTAAATTCTTTGCTAACGTCCGTCTGACTTTAACGTACATTTTAGAATTCATATTCAAATTTTAATAACATTTTCCCTCGGTTCGCATTTATTTAAATTTAACTGATGCCTGGCCTCTTGAATTTGGATTTTCGGGTTATTTTGAATTTTCGAATTTTTCAACGGTCCGTCCGTGGCATCCGGCTAAACCGGATGTTGTTTTAGTGTGATTTTACTCGTTTTGGTTTAAAAAGGCATGATATGAATTTTTTCTGTTTATGGCGCAGGACAGCAATGTAGGCAAGAACCCCGCCCAGCCGACAATGACTAGCCACAGTGCAACCCTAGATCATGCCGACCGCCATGCATTGCTGCTCCACTCGATTGTAGATCGTAATCGAGGTCGAAAGCTGTACCATAACAAAATATCCGTGATGCCAATCGTTGCTACCCAATAAGCATTTTTGAATGCATTTGAATTTCATTGATTTGACTTGAATTCTATCGATATTCTCCAACCAAAATCAAACGTCAGGATAAAGCCTTTGAACAACAAATGCTCATCCGATTGAAATAAAGGAACAAAAATGTAACAATTATGATTGTCTGTTTAACTTATTTCCTCACTTTTTTGTTATGCATTTAAAAATAGTAACAACATTTTATACACAAAAATTAGTTGAATTATACATTCCTTTTTAAATTATATTTTTCACTCGTTTTTAGTTTATTTATTGCTAATATGATTGAATTTAATTCATGCTAATTATACTCTCAATACAGTTCGGAAAAGTGTTGTAACTCAAGTGTAAAAACATGTTGGATATAAACTTGAGAATTGAGACTTTTCTCCAACATTGGATTCATGCTAATTGGGATCTATCCAAATGTAGGAGAATGTAGAGTTTCCAAAGCAACCAAAGCGTTCAAAGGCATCCAGGCATTAATCAAAAAGTATGGATTGGCACAGCGTTTTATCAGCAAACACTATATCTACTGGTAGAGAGTTTAATTCTCAAACTTATCTCTAATCCAAAGCGAAGGTAGAAAACTACACTAGAAATAAATTGGAGACTGATTAGAAAAATAAGTATTTGCGAATTCTCATTAGAAAACTAAATTTGATTTCTATTCGGAAACTATGATTTTCTAAATTTGAGAATTATGTCCCATTTTGTTTGAAATCGCTAGGATTCTCGACTGCTTCTCGAGTCGTCCTCTAACGTTAGAGATTTTAGAAAAGTGCTAGTTCTTGAGTCATTCTCATACCGATATCTAACCTAAATGTTTGTTGGGTTTCGCCATGCAAAATGGCCGATTGAATTCAAATTTTTTTCTTTCCTTTTGAACATTTTCGTATAAACAGGGTTGCACTTTCTCGTACTGCTCTATTACTACATTTTTCCTAGAAATATAGAAAAGGGAATATACGGATACCAATGACTTTACTACTTCGTTCGCGTGTATGCAAATTTTAATTCATGTAAGATTAACACGATCGATCTTTACACATATAACAGCAACAATTTTTTTCAAATTACACGATTTTTTATTTTAAAACGTCATTTGAGATTTTGGTAAATTCAACCAAATTTTAGTGTTGATGCAACATTAGGCAATTTTAAAATAATGAATGAATCATATCAAATATAAAATTTTATTCCTAAATGTCATTTGGAATTTGATTTATTTAACATGATAGTGTCAATATAAACTAAAAAATTTAAAAAAAAAAAGAACGTCAAAACTATTTTGAAACATACACAATTTTTTTTTTTTTGAACATTTGGAGTTCTGCTTTTCGTGCAAAACGGAATTATTATTTTTTAAATAAAAAGAAAATCTGGTGCCGTGGGAAGAGTTTAGCGTCGTTGGAAGTGCGTGATAATGGCATTTCCATTTATATTTTCAGTTTGTAGGCGAGTTAAAGGTGAAACATATTTTTATTTCTAAAAGTTTTTAATGTAAAATATTTTCTTCTTTCTCCTCATAGTTTGCAATTTTACCAGGAGGATATCCTCCCATATCTCCCAATACCGAAGCACCTTCTTTTATTGAATGTACATACATATATTGTATTTTTGTAAATTGTAAAATCAATCCAGTTAATTTAACAATAAATTTAAGGTAAAATTAAAATGATATTATTGCTAATTTAACGCGACCATTCCGTGTAAATTTAACTAGCTTAAATTGCAAAATTATCTAGTTAAAATTGTGAAGTCAACAGCAAAACTCAATATTATTTTAATGTTAGTTCTGCACATTTATCTGTTATTTTGTGCGCACTTGGACCGATATGACCAAAAAAATTAATATATGTATATCGCACCCTAAATCACACAGTGGCACAACTCAAAATTCAAAAATTTGCAGGAGGCCAAAAACTTTTTTCCTTTACAAGCAATGACATGGCAAAAGGCGACGTATAATGGCTATTTTTCAGTCAAAAGAGACCCGAATGAAAAGTTTTTTTGTTGGCAATCGCTAGAAAAGTCGATTTAAAAAAATTTTGAATTGTGTCACTTTATGATTTAGGGTGCGATATATTTTTATTAAAATCGTTTCGTTGTCAAGAAAAAAATTCAGTAGAAGCGGAGTAAATCCTAACTAATTTGTTCCCATTTTGGTAGTAAGAGCAATTCTACGAAATTGCACAGCATTGATTCCTTCATTCTCTCGATTTTCGCACAAATACAAATGCATTTTTAAAAATGAACAAGAAGAAGACCATTTGAGTGACCAAACTATATAGTATAAACAATGGTTTTAACTATCACTCTCATACAATATGTATGGGCATGAGAAATTTTTGACAGTAAATTGACGGCGTGCGTCGATATTAGGTAGCATAGTAAACACATAAATTTGAATGCACTAGTTAGGGTGCGTTTATGTCGGAGCAATAGAAGAAAGAAAGATAGCTGTGCGTGATAAACGCTTATCGGAATAGCGCTATTGAGTGTCGGAGCAGTGATAAGAGCAATAGTAGCGAAGAGGTCAATAAGCGGAGGTAATAGCGCTGTTCGACCAAAGCATATAGCGCTATTGAGTGTTTATGTCGGAGCTAAGCTAGCAAAGAGTGGAATAGCGCTGTTATCTGCGTATATTGAAGCTATGGTACTAGATTTGTCTTTAGTGTATTGTGGTACTTAAATAAAAATTTTAGAGTAACCGAAAAGGAGAAGAGACGTTGTTATTTTACACATAATAAATATTTACATATATTTCTGCTCCACACATACTTATCTATATATTTCATTTTTTTTAATTTGAAAGGTTATATAAAAATTGTGTATAGAAAGTAATAAAACACATAAACAATGTCCCTCTTATTCATAAAAAATAAAATAGATTTATAAAATTTTAGAAATCGAAAAATTTTATGAAAATGCCACTTAAAAATTTTTAAAACCTATTTTATTTTTTATGCATGAATTCGTATATATTTACTTACGTTTGGCTTTCATTTCACATGCTACGGCCGTCCACAGTTTATCCAAGACAAGCCTATTGGGATGATTTGGATTTCTTTGATCCCACATAGGTTGCCTTTTAAAAATTGCACTGATGGAACTTTCTGTTTCCATAATGAATAGCGCTAATCGACTAAAGAAAATCAATGAATTAATTTTCTTCGCTCTTATACTTTGATACGCGCTTATAGCGCGGCTCCGACATAAACAGAAGTACAGAACTCCCATTTACAATTTTCGTTGCTAGTATCCACTCTTTCTTCTATTGCTCCGACATAAACACTACACGCGTTTCCCATAAGGTATTTTCTCTGCTATGATAATAGCGCTAATGTGGTGAATTTCTTTAGTCACCCACTGCTCCGACATAAACAGAAGTACAGAACTCCCATTTACAATTTTCGTTGCTAGTATCACTCTTTCTTCTATTGCTCCGACATAAACACTATACGTGATTTCCGTAAGGTATTTTCTTTGCTATTATCTGTGGTGAGCTTAGCGCTTATCGCAGCTCCGACATAAACAGAAGTACAGAATTCCCGTTTACAATTTTCTTCGCTATCTTTCTTTCTTTCTTCTATTGCTCCGACATAAACGCACCCTTATGTATAATTGCATAGTATAGCATGAATAATATTTAAATATTATGGAGGATGCTACGCTACGTAAATATATATAACTAGAATCTAACACCTTCAGGATAGTTTTTGGACTTCGCATTTTCGACGTTGAGTAATCGCCATATGTTATTGAAATTTAATGAAATGAATGTAATTGTATTACATGTATGATTGCGTAAATAATATATTGTTTAAGTTTAATGTTTTTAATAAAATCTTAATACTAGAATAAAAAATTTATCCACTTTTTGGTTGCTTGTTTTTCAGACAGTATTGTGTATTGTGGAACCATTTTCCGTCATCCGCTGTCAAGTTAGGTTTGAAGCAGGGCTGCACAATTACATTATTTTTTATCAATAACCGAAAAAAAAATTTGTTTTCAATTCAACTTTGAAAGATTTTAACGTTAAATGCTTAACAAAAAAATACTGTTTTGATAATTATCAAAAAAAAAAAAACAATATCAAAACGAATTTCGTTTTGTTGATTATCAAAAAACAAATATTGAAAAAAATTCGTTTCGGTAACCAGCAAAAAAAATTATCAAAAAAATTACGTTAGTAAAAAAAGAAGAAAATTCAAAGTAAACTGAAGCCGTAAGCCCCAAACAATTTTTTATTATTATTTTGTTTTTGATTATCAACGAAACGAAATAATTTCAATAATTTTTATTTGATATTCAACAAAACAAAATTTGTTTGTTGATATCGTTGTGCAGCCTTGGTTTGAAGACAATCCGATTTCGGCTGATATGTGCGTTCGAAGAAGAGACACTGAAGATGACACATATCAGCCAAAACCGGTTTGTCTCCAAACCTAACTTGACAAGGGATGACGGAAAATCGGTTCACAATACAACAAAAAATTTAACCCTCTTTCAATAAACCCTCAGCTTCCAGCCTTTTGATAAGCTTATTTAGTGTTATGGCATGGAAATTGTCTTCTTCATAAATAGTCACACTGTCGCAATGAATCGTACTGCCATTGGGTATTAGTTCCTCTATCTTCTGAACGAGTTGCTGGTCGCATTGTTCTGGCAAACCTGAGAAAAGGATGGACAAATTGTTAGTTGCAAGAAAAAAAATTTTACATATATAAATATATATATATCTATATATTAATACGCTAACATGAATTTTGTCCACGACCTTTTTGCGATTCTACTGAACCGATTTTAAAAGTTATAGGGGCGTCAGAATGAATACTTTTCCGTCAATCCAGCAATCCGTTTAACTGACAGCAGAGTGGAATTACATGTATTTGAATGACGATCGACACATTCAGTACTTCAACTTTGCCGTAACAAATATATGAAATTGAAGTATATGTCAGTTAAACGGAGCTGGATTGCCGGAAAAGTATTCATTCTGACGGGCCCATTAGACCATCATTAGAAAGGAAATTCCCGAGAATAGCTCCATTTTGATTTTTATTACAATCGGTTGGAAAATACGTGCACAATCGCCGTTGGAAAATTTCTGTGCAATTGTTGTTGTTGCAGAAAATTTATATGTATGTCATAACTTTACCTATAATAATTTTTATAATATTTTTTGTTGCTTGCTTTTAGGCGTAATAAATGGGCTGTGTCCAAACTAAAACAAAAGAAAAAACCAGTGCCATCCAAACTAAGGTAAAAAAATAATTTTGTATGAAAAATTTTAATTATTTAAAAATGGAAAAGGGTTGCGCTTGAACTACAAATGGGTTTTGAATCAAATAAAGATAAATTTTAATAAAAAATATCAAAGTTAAAAATATTTTTGCATTCTGGAGTAGCTAAACTACTAGAAAACGGTCGATTTTCGACAGTGGCGGGAACCAATGTCCTATGGCGTTTTCTTTTCTGAAAAAAATTTTGCCCTTTAGTATCTCAATTATCGCATTACGTAACCTTACTTTCTATAAAATGGCTGAATTTGTAGATAGTGGTGCCCTCTTATTCAGTTAGAGGTTAATATTCGGTAAAATTATCACATAAGCCTACAAGATGACTAAGAAAATCAAACAGGGCAGCATTATTTCGAGAAAAGAAAACAGCATTAGTCTATATATAGGCATATAAAAATAATTTGGTGTTTAATTGTAATGCTAAAACTTGAAAACGGCTGAACCAAATCAAATACTTCCTTAGTGGGATTTGTTTGTTGTTACCCCGCGAAGGTTTGGTCGAAGAAAAAATTAAAAAATATTAGGGGGGCGTGGCGCCTCCCATACAATCTTAATTTTTAAAGCTGATTATCTCTAAAAGAGTTCAAGGTAGGGAGCTGAAAATTGGCACAGAGGTAGGTGATATCAAAACCCTTCTCACGCAGAAAAGTGGGGGTTATCAGAAAAGAGGGCGTGGCACCTCCCATACAAACTTAATTTTTCATGCTGAATATCTCTAAAATTGTTTACGCTAGGGACTTGGAAATTGGTGTGGAGATAAACGATAACAATTCCATATTAACGCAAAATAATAGGAGTTATACGAAAAGGGGGCGTGGCACCTCCCATACATACTTAGCGTTGGAAGCTGAATATATCAGAAAGAATAAATGGCAGGATCCTGAAAATTGCTATAGAGCTAAATGATATTAAACACTCTCACGGATAAAAGTGGGTGTTATCGAAAAAGGGGGCGTGGCACCTCCCATACACACTTAATTTTTTAAGCTAAATTTCTCTAAAAGGATTTAAGGCAGGGACATTGAAATTGGTACAGAGCTATATGATATCAACACAATTTTTGCGCATAAAAGTGTAGGTTATCGGAAAAGGGAGGTAGCACCTGCCAAATAATCTTAATTTTTCAAGCTGATTATCTCTCAGGACAATTTAATAGTGGCAAGCATTTTGAAGGGCCCGTTCAAGGGAGAGGAATGCTTACTTCCCCGGATTCCCTTCAACAGATTTTCCGTTCCAATTCAAACGTATGCAGTTCCCAGTGAAACTTGCATTTGCAATGAAAATTAACAAGTCACATGGTCAGCTCTATGTCGCGTGTTCCCGTGTTGGAAAACCGTCCTCGCTATTTATTTACGCTCCTGGACAGAAAACTAAAAATCTTGTGTATCGTGCAGCCTTAAACTGAATACTAAAATTATATATTTTTGAAGTTGTATACACAATGAAGTAGTGAAAAATCGTTAATTTTCTATTAAAAAATAATACCGGTGTAATAACAATTTTTTAAATGAAATTAATAAAAAAAACTATTTTGGGCAGAACGAAGTTTGCCGGGTCAGCTAGTATAATATAAATACACTGGTGTGTTTTTAACTCCGACGAGTTTTATGGCCGAGCATCTCTCCCAATTCGAGATGTGCTCCTTAATTTTGTGCTTTTCCAATATTATCGTTTACCGAGAAAGAGCAATCGTTTCCGTTGAAACTATTCAGGTTTTTGCAGTTTAGGCAATTATAAAAATAATTTATGGTCGCAAAATAACGATAATGAAATTATCGAAATAATACCATTTCGTTGATTAGCGAAAAGAAATTATGAAAATAATTTCATTTCGTATTATGAAAATAATTTCATTTCGTTCATTGGCGTTATCATAACCAAATGTATAACGTTAAAATGCTTAGTGAGCTCATAATGCCGCTTCATGCTTAAAACAAAAGCGATGTGGTGACGATCACGTCTTGAAAGAAGTTAACCGCCAATGACATGCCCGTGTTAAAGTAATGAATTACGTAAGCGAGTGGGGAAGAGATTGCTAGCGTTTACTTCGATTCTACTTTCATTACCGCGGTAATCATGTTATTTTAGGGACGATTTGAACGACAACGTTGTATGTATGCGACTCGTGTAGGCGATCTTTTTTTTTACTTCGTTTCAACGTCAATGGCTGTAGTTTGATAATTTAGTTTTGTGAATTAACGAAACAAAACCATTTTAATAAGTTATTTATGGTCAATTCCATTGTGACGGGTGTGACCATGATACTCATAATTTTCGCTATAATTTTGAAATGGAAAGCTTGCATTTCAAAAAAAGGCCGTTATTCCCAGCAATGGGAAAGTTAAAAACGGTGGATAGCAGATATATACTTGAAGGACACCATTTCCGACCAGAGTGGCCATTAGAAAGCTGGGACGGGTGTGACCTTATATATTTGAGCTTTCAAAAAATACCACTTTGCATATAAATTTTGTAAAACTTTTCACAGAACGCATATAAAAAATTTAGTCCAGCACGTTGTTCAAAGTCTTTTTGATTGTATAGCATACTTACTATTTTGAAATTCACGTTTTTCTTGCGAAAACCCTGTTTAAAAAATTGGACGGGTGTGACCTCTCTATGTGACGGGACCCAGTACCAAAATTCAAAATTTTTGATGAACTAAAAGTTTTTATTGACTTCATTTATAACTCGTAATATGAAAAAAAGTAACATAACATTGTTTGCTCGCTATCATAAAACTCACATTATTCCAAAGGTGTATGTTTTAGGAAAATTTGTTTAAATTCAGATAAATATGAATCGCAAGCATACACAGAGACCGCATCTGCTCTTTTAAAGTTGTGCATTTTTTGAATATTCTTTATTAATTTTACGTTTTCCCACCTTGCGTTCAAGAAATTACTGTCGCGCTCAATATCGTCTTTTGATGCGTAAAAAACGTCGATCTTATTAAGTTTCTTTGTTTCAACTAGATATTGGAAACAGTCAACGGGTGTTTTCATAAAATATTCTCTAGCCTTAATGCCCGTACTTAAGGTTCTTTTTGCAGCTGCAGCTATTCCATCTACAGCGCCTTTACCATGGCCTGTAGCGAAAAAATTCCAAGTCATTTCTAATCCAAAATCCTTAGGGGCCTGGCAAATGTTAAAAATATTGTATCGATTTTTAAACTGAGATGCGCAGTTTTATCTGTTATCATTTTTTTTAGCATCCCTCCTTCTTTTATCTATTACTTTCTCCTTAGCTAGATGCAATTCATATTTTTCTTTGTTTTCTTTAAGCTTCTTCCTCTGTTCGCGCTTTCTGTTTTTCGAATCTATTAAAAAATATATGTATACTTCGCGTTGGTGTGACGGGTGTGACCAAATATTTTTTAGAACTGAATACTAAATTACTGCGATAAATTTTAAGAAAATTTCACTAAGTATTTATCGCGACTACTTTGTTATTATTGGAGAGTGTCAGGTGGTTAAAATGTAAAGTACCAATATAATTAAACTTTTTCAATTTTTTCTGTGACGGGTGTGACCGAAAATTTAAGTATATTAAACACGCCATAAAATTGTTACTATAAAACGTATAATATCGAAACTTCACAGAAATGTAAAACAATGACCTAGTCTCTTCAGAGGTAACGGTTTTTATTAATATTGAGAATGGAAGAGTATAAAAATGTTAAATAAAGAGACACCTTGCAGAGAATGTGAACTGAATATTCAGTATAGACAAAGTTCAAAGTGTTGCCGAACTTATAAAAATTTACGCGAATCCAATTTTTTTTATTCAGCCATAAGAATCATCCTCTTGTGCATATTAACAAATTTAAATTAATTAAGAATAAGTGATTTCTAATTTTGCTGGATAGGGCCGTTTTAGGTGGAATTGACCTTCTGTGAACTAACAAAAGGAAACAACAATGCATTCGCCGTTCGGAGCCGGCATAAAACTGTAGGTCCACCCAATTAGTAGGAAAAACAAAAAGGAGCACACATCGAATTGGGAGAGAAGCTCGGCCATAAAACTCGTCAGAGTTATAATAGCGCCATTGTATTATTATTATTAACAAAACGAAATAAAATCGGTTCGTTCGTTAAGCATCTCTGGTTTTTATTAATTAGAAAATTTTTTTGGAGTTTGTCCGGACGGGGCACAATGGGTGATTGCGGCCAAAAATAAATCCAAAATTAAAGTATGAGTAAAACCATTTTTTTAAATAGAGATCGACAGATACATCAAATTGTAATAAAAAAGCTTATATAAAAATTTTTGAGTATCTTTTCGTTTAGCCGTACAGGGTGCCCAAAGTTGAGCAAAAAATAGGTCCTTTTATTTCTCAATGAACACACCTCATACAAAACGCTCTTTCTCATTTAACTGTTAACCTACATACACGAATGATACATCGTTACATAGATAATGATTTTCTCTTTCAGAAAAAATAACTTAGTTGTAAATAGCGTTCACTGTTGAATTTATATGAATTTTCAAATATTCACAAAAAATGTCGATGATAAAAAAATTTTCCTCGACTTTGAATAAAAAAATAAAAAAAAAACAAAAAATATTACCTCCTCAATTCTTTTTTATGCTTTGAAATAATATATTCTTAATCAAACTGCATTTTCATTTTAAAAATCCACTTGCTCCATTTGCTTTTATAATTTTTTTCCCATCTGCCTAAAACTGCGTTTTTGTAAATGCATTAATTATGTTACTTTTGACATTATGAAAAACGTGTATATTTAGGCGACTAATCGAATATTTCTCTATCGTCTTTCAGCAAATGGTCCATACTTTAAAATTATGAGGTAATTTTTTTTATCAGCGTTAATTATTATCTTTGGCAGCTTTTTTATTTTAGAATATAAAAAAAAAATTGTAAAATTTTAAAATGAAATTAAAAAAAAAAACAAAAAATATTACCTCCTCAATTTTTTAATATTTGATGCTCCTGAATGTCTTTTAAAAACTGGCGAAAAAATTGTAAAAATTCGTTTGCTCCATTTTGTTTTATGAACATTTTTATGGAAGGTGTTTTTTGAGTTTTGGTACATTTTTCCCATACAAAATGCCAAGAAGTATGCTTCAAAAAGTTTAAATTTTTTGTATGGGGAATATTTGTCAAAATGGTGAAACTTAAATATCGATATTTCCAATTCTAATTAAGATATTCGAAGAAACTAAACGCTGTTTTCAAGGGTAATGATTGTGCTTTCAACTGGTTAAATCGAATTTGAGTGGAAAGTAATTATATAAAAGATATTAAGCAGGGAATAGAGCCAAAAAACGTGTTTTTTGCCTATTTGGGCATGAATATCTCAGAAACTAGAAACAATTTGGAAAATCTGACTCCAGATTCAGGTTTATCACACTGAAATCCTTTAGAAAAGTGTAATTTCATTTCCGGTATAAAATTTTTTTGAAATGCGATTTTTTTGTATGAAAGTTTTGTGATAAGTAGGGCCCGGATTTTTATGCACTAAAAACTGGAAAATATGCGCATATAATATGACCTAAAAAATCAAAAATATGCACTAAAAACTGGAAAATATGCGCATATAATATGACCTAAAAATAAAAAAATATGCACAAACACTTTTTACATTTTTTATTTTATTTTTTTATTAGTTTTTACTTTTTTTAAGATTTTAATTAACGTAAGCATATTTTGTACTCTTAGTGTGAAAGACTACAAATTAATTAAATAGATGTACATACATATACAATAAAATAAATAGTTAAGCACTTTAAAAGTAAAATACCAATAAATTATTTTCAAATCCATACATGCATATGTACAAATACTTAAATTTTTCAGTCTTCTTTGTCGATGGCTTTATTGGCAAACAAGATAAATTGTTCTTTAAAATTTTCAAAGTTAAAGCCTTCCCTATTTGGGC
This sequence comes from Urophora cardui, assembly GCA_960531455.1. Classification (NCBI taxonomy): domain Eukaryota; kingdom Metazoa; phylum Arthropoda; class Insecta; order Diptera; family Tephritidae; genus Urophora; species Urophora cardui. Next base: position 32,586,116 of record OY482671.1, read on the forward strand.
GCAAAAATGTTTTGTACAAGGAGAACGTTCTTTCTACTTCAACACTGGTGATTGGGGCGTACTTGAAGCAAGATAATTCGTGGGGTTCATAGCTACTTTCGTTACAGCTGTCACTTGAGTCCATTTGATCACTTGAATTTAGCACACCGGCTATTACCTTAAGTTCCTGAAACCCAGTATTTTTTTGCAGAATGGTGTTCAATTTCTCCCTTATCTGTTCACCAAGTTCACCTTGCACTCCTTCAGTAGTTGTAACAGCAGCCTCCACAATATGCAATTGTTCAGCCAACGATTTTTTCCCCTCCAATTTAGTTATAATATCTGGCAAGAAGCTGTAGTTTGAATTAATATAGGCTACATGTGCTTCAATAGAATTTGAAGCCATTGCCTTTTTTGCCTTCAATATAGAAGAAGCGTCGCATCATTTAGATCAGTGATGGGCGAAAATTTGGCTCTTGCAGCAGCCTCGGAGCCAGCAAGAGGATGGAGAGGGGGCGATTTGTTTTTCGGTGATAAGGGGAATGTAAAACAATTAAAATCAGCGTATATTCCCTCGCTCGTCATGTTCATCGCAAGAAGCCTGCGGAAACACTAAAAATCAAAAACCAAAACCACGAACTCTCAGCCACGATCAACAATTATTAAACTGTATTGCCGTAGTACGGAAACAAAATAATACAATTTTTGCCAAGAATTACGAAAAAAGTAATTAATACTGAATTTTTCGACTTTTAGGTAGCAACGACTTTATAATATACATTTAGTTTGTGCGTATTTCATTTCTACATGCAAATCGATTTATTTACAAACTATATACATATTTTTAGTATTGATAGTAGCAAAGCATAAGTATTAGTTTTTAAGAGTAGTAGTTGTAGTAGTATTTGTTGTAGAAAAGAGTACTAAAACACATTTATTATACAATCCTTAAACAATGACACCCTCCCTGTTGACAACGGCGCTCTTCCCCCAGAGTTGCCGCTCCTACAATACATATATTATTTTAGTGGAAATAATATTTGGTTTATGAAACTCACTCACATTCGATTCATAGAAGATAGATAATTTATTTTTATATTATTTTAGCAATGTCAAAATTCAAGAACTTACATTTATAAATTCTCTTATATTAAATAAAATCTGTTATACAAAAAAGAATGTGTGTCTGTCCTTTATAGACTCCCAAACTAATCAACCGATCTTTATGAAATTTTTGCAGTAGATCCATGTGGTATTAACGCACATGATAGGGTATATAGAATTTCAATAAGTGGGAACTTCTCGGGATACGGGCCTAAATGTGGACCCAGAGTGACCCAGATAGACTTTGAGCAATATTGGTACCAAATGAAAGGTGCTAAGCTGGCCTTCCATTTAATTAATCTTTTTTCAATAATTTTTAGGTGATACGAGGAAAAACCCATGAAAGTACCAATTTGTGATACCAAAATGTTTGACGCTGCGGCAACACTGCTGCACACTGCCTCTCAGGCATGAACCAGTGATGGAAAATGACTCGTGCCTATGCAGTCTTCGGTTATTTGGGAAGTAGCAAGGCACTTATGTATAATCAATTGATTTTCGCACTATTCTGCAAAACTCAGTTCAGGTTATAAATATTTTTCGATTACAATGCCATTTTTGTTTGCTTCATAGTAAACAGACGGTTGGTTTTTTTATTATGAAGGCATATAAACTTTATTATAAAGTAATCTTCATAAAAGTAGGACGCACAAATATGCGTAAGAAAGGTTTTGTATGAGATCCTTAGTATACAATATGTGCTGTAAACTTATTTTTATCAAGGTAATGGTACCAACTGACGATTTTCAAATTGATTGCACAATGAAATTCAAAAATTCACCACTTTTTGTACAAATTTGACACAATTGGAAACTTACATTTTCCATCACTGCCACGAATACAGGCGGCGACATACTCTCTCGTTCTCAATCTTGCTTATGTGTTAGTGAGTTCTTCCTCAGTTCTTCTCCCCTTATGCTGCACTTGGTTGGGTCCCTCACCATCACCCAAATGTGCAAAGTCGGCTCCTAAGTGCAAAATGCTACCAGGAGCTACTTTGCCCAACGCTGATTTAGATCTTTAAGAAAGGTTTGAAACTCGTTAAAATTTTCGCAATAATATTTTGCCGCCTCTAACCAGGTTCCCCATCTTGTTAATATTGGCTGTGGAGGAAGAGCGATATTGGGAAACATGTTTTTAAACGCTTCAACACGCAAAGCAGATTTTAAAAATATTTTCTTTCCATTAGATATTAAGGCATCCACATCACTAAAATGGGCTCTAACATCTTCGGCCACCCGATGCATTGCATGTGCCAAACAAGTAACGTGCAGTAATTTTGGATAAAATACCTTCAGCACTTTTGCTGACTTTACCATATATGGAGCTGCGTCAGTGACATATAAAAGAATTTTCGACTTTTCGAAGTCAGCGCCCAATAATTGCATGGAATCATCAAATGCTCTTGCAATTGTAGAGTGATTTGTGCGTTCTAGACAAACGACGTTTAATAAAAAAAATTTGGAGCTCACATCTTTGTCTGGATGTAAAATTCCCACTAAAATGTTTGCTACGAAACGGCCTTGTATGTCAGTCGTTTCATCAATTGATACCCACAAAAAGTGGTTCTTCAATTGCTCTTTGATTTCTCCAATTTGCGATAAATAGATATCATGGACATAGTTTTTTCTCAAAGTTGACTCAGAAGGAATGGATTGCTGAGTGTATTTTTTGAAAAACTTGATTAAATGTTGGTTTGTTAACTTCCATATTGGGATATCAGCAGCAATAAATGACTCGCAAAGCTCCATGTAAAACACGTTCTTATTGCCCACGTAATTTTTAAGCAGGCATTGAGAAGTTTTTTCATCTTGCCTTCTAGAAAGCTCTATGTGCTTCTGGCTCCGCATGTGCTGATCAACTTGAGACTTTTTTGCACAGCTTACTCTTTTATTGCAAATTTTGCAAAATAAAATTGCTCCATCAGTTTCGAATATATCTTTATATTCATTCACATATTTTGAGAGAGTTCCAGCCAAAGTAGTTTTAGTTTTAGGCATTTTTAAAGAATTTCTAACAATTGTTTGTGCAAAAAGAAGATAAATGAGAAAACGAATGGCAGAACATAAAATATTTATACCAGTGACACTGGCCGTGAGCAACGCTTAAATTCAAATATAAAAGTATATATCTACATACCATGATTCAATAATAAAGGTTATCGCATGCCGATGAAATGTCATGGAAACAGGAATGTAGAAGAATTTGACAGAACGAGCCCCCTATGGAAATGCTAGTGTACGTGTGTTTATCACGATTGAAGAAGACAGCTGATCGGATGCGTTCTCCTTTATTGATTCCTTCATGGTGTATACATACATATGTACAAATCGTACAGCTGTACGCAGAAACATATGCATACATAGTTCGCTCTCATTCTCGCTACCCTTATTGTAATACGACACAGACTGTAGTATAGACACGCATTGGCAAATGCATTATTGGTCTAAAACCATATGTTCGATAAGGTTGCCAACTAATCTTGAAATGTATTTAACTGAAATTCACCAAATTCTAAAAAATATGCGACAAAATATACCTTTATGAAAAAATATGCAAATATATGCATTAAAGACAAAATATGCAAAATATGCACTAACAAATCAATGCCATTTTTACAGAAATTTCTTGATTCGAAAAATCGTTTACTCTTTAAGTTCCTATGACTTACCAAAAAAAATATGTAAATGCATAGAAATCCGGGCCCTAGTGATAAGTGCTTATAACATACTTAAAAGTGCATATATTTTTAATTTAAAAAACGGTGAAGTGCTTTACCCTTTTTCCAAAATGATTACCGCATTTGATTTATATTTCAAAAATGTATACACTAATCAAAATGGGGCATTTTAGCTATAATAGTTAGGAAAATGCTGAAATTTTAAAAATACCGTTATATGGGAGGTGGGCGTATTTGTGGGTGGATTTTGTTCAAATTTTCACAGTTTACTAATTTCAACCAAAAAAGCTTAAGTTCCGAGTTTCAAGATTCTAGCTTAATTATTACTATTTTTGGCCGCGTTTGTATGGAGGTGCCCCCACTGTGCGGGGGTTAGAACGAGGTATGGCGAGCACTCTACACACTACACCAAAGCGGTCACATAAACAAGTAGCCGCATATAAAAGATCCTATAGCACTCTTGTAAGCTAAATTAAAAAAAAATATATGTTTAGAACTATTTAACTTTACCCACCTTTAATTTCACAATCACATGTATAAATTGGATATGTGAATTGTGATGGATAGCGACGAATATCATTCACATGCACCATTCCGATGTTGCCATAGTCGAAGAATATTATACTAGGATAACCATCGCCAACAATTTCCAGGCAACGACCTCGATACCATTTTCCATCTTCCTTATATTTGGCAATGCAAAGTTCACCAACACTAATTTGGGGCACAAATTCAATATCGAAAAGTAATCAAATATGTAACTAGGTATGCATACCGTGGTGTATAACATTGCTGCTTCAATGACCGTGCATAGTATTGTAAATCGTTTTGGAATTTTTCTATCTCAATAGCCCATTCTTTTATGGTGCAAGATATGCAGCCGGTGCAAAGCAAGGAATTGTCCATAACAATCAAATCAATATTTTCACCCTTTGGCAATTGCTTTTGTGGTAGGTACTGCAATTGAAAGTGAAATGGAATACAATAATCTATATATAACATTACACAGTCGCGGATATAAATCTAGCGAGTTTTAAGACCGAGCTTCTCTCCCAATTGGAGGGGTGCTCCTTAATTTTGGGTTTTCCTTTATGCCGGCTCCGAACGGCGAATGCATTTTTGTGCGAAGTTTTTTCATGCCAGAATGATGAATGAATGCCTATTACCCTTGGTCATGGCATGACGCTTTAACGGCTGGACCCATTTCGTTATTTTTTTTTGTTACTGTAAGGTTCTTTTGGAAAAAAAAAATTAAGGAAATATACCAAGGTTTTGGAAATATCGGTCAAAATGTGGATCGGGGTCAGCCTAGAATGTGTTTGTATGATATAGCTATCAAATGAAAGGTGTTTATGAGAGTTTTCGACATCAAGTCCAGCCATTAAATAAGTACCTAGATATATATGTACGTATGTATAATTATACCATTCATGCTAATGAAATGGTATTATAACTTTGAGCCGAAATACGAATCTGGAAAGTACCAGAAGGAGGCGTGACAGACCCACCAAAATATATATCAATATGATCAGGGTCATGAGCTGAGTCGATTAAGCCATGTCCGTATGTTTGAATGCAAACTAGTCCTTCCGATTTTCAGATACCTGCCTAAAATTTGGAGTGGGAGTGTATTTTTAGGAGAAGCTGATATTTGTCGGAATCGGCCGAATCGGACAACTATAACATATATGTAGCTCCCATACAACCGATTGTTCAGATATGGGCATTTTGGGGTATAAATTATCCATTTAAACGGCAAAGGGCATGGAAGTTTGAAGTATTTGTACCCATATGGACATAAATAATGTCAACGAAATTTGTCAAGATCGGACCACTATTACATTAAGCTTCGAAATAGCTGGCATTTCTATCATTGATATATGTACATATATTTTTGTAAAATTTCATTTTCACTTTCATGAAAGGTATGCAGTCTTCGGCACGGCCAAAGACAGCCACTATCTTACTTGTTTTTATTTATTTTTATACTCACATCAACAAAATACGCTTCATCAGGATCGGTTGGTTCGGTTGGTTTGCATAGCTTGGAAACCATTTTATTGAAATTTTGATTGCTAGCTTCATCAATTAATTCCACTTTGTAAACTCCTTTTTCAGCTAAGAAATCTTGCTCGCTATCATACTTAATAACCAAATCGATGCCATTTAAATACGAGTACATAAATTTGCGAATTTCCTCTGTCATATACATTTCTGGTACGTCTTTAAGTACAACTGGCACAGCTAATCGTTGTATATCAATAAACTTATCAGGAGCGTCATATAAATCTTCGAGCTTGCGCGCATCCAAATTACCATAATCGATATATACTATTTTGATGCGTTCCACATCATCACTATTTAATACCATGGCCCGGTTGTATTGTCCCTCAAAATCGACGATTACAATTTGGCCACAATTTGGTGGTTTCTTGAGTTTATTCAAATTTTTGGCAGCCGCTTGTACATCGTTAATCAATTTAAAAAAACTGTAATTATCATCAGAAGCTTTCGAACGTATGAAAACTATATTAGTCTTGCTAATAGAAGTTAGAGTCACTGAAGTACCGGTGCGTGGAATTTCTTTATGCTGCGATATAGCAGACTTTTCTTCATTTAAGTTAATTGATGGAGTTTTGCTCGAAGGAGACGCGTTATTTGGTAAACTTTGCGATTTATTTAAATCCGTCGCTTTTTGGGGAGAGGGACAATCGTTATTTTTATTTTCTAACCTGTAAAGTGCAAAAAGAAATATTCAAGAGGTGGAAAAAACAAATTTAATCTGGATATACTTTTCTTTGCCACAAATTTGACGATGCTTTGGCCATTCCATACGTTGACATTCCAAACCACAAAAGTATGTTTGACAGCGGGCACAAACTATATCGCACAAACTTTGGCAGTGTGCACATTTTCCTATGTCATAAGGTTTGACGCTTTGGTGATCTTTATGATTCTTTTCATAGACACGGCGCGTTGGATCATACGAGCCTGTAGATTGCCTTGATTTTTCTTCAATGAATTTTCTCGATTCTTCGGGCATTCTAATAAAATATTTTCGTTTGTTTAAAAAATCATTAATATCTATGAAAATTACGTACTCAATGAATGCTCTGCCTGTACGGTATTTATATTTTGTAGCTTCCATATCTTTGGGATGACCCTCCTTCATACCTTCACGTTCTAGCCCATGGGCATCATCTTCAATCAAATAATGACCTTGCGGATCATTAAGTTTCAGTAGGGAATTCTTCTCTTCATAGTTTCTTTTGTTTACAATTGGCTTAAGCTCAAAGTGAGGGCGTGGCAAGTTCTTCTCGGATGCTCGGTAGTTTCTACGTTAAATAACCTTAACTAAATTCTTGTTTTCAATATGTTAGATATAATAATATATAAGAATACAATGGGGCTATTATAACTCTGACGAGTTTTATGTCCGAGCTTCTTTCCTTTTTGTTTTTTCCTAGTAATTGGGTTTACCTACAATTTTATGCCGGCTTCGAACGGCGAATGCATGTTTTGTGAGAAGCTTTTTCATAGCAGAAATACACTCGGAGGGTATGCCGCCCACTGCCGAGAGGTGACCGCTGCTCTTAAAAACCCCAATAATTGGATTTTTACTAATTAGAAAATTTTGTTTTTGGTGGATTGGGGTTTGAACCAGAGACCTCTGGCATAGCAGGCGAGCACTCTACCCACTGCACCTCAGCGGCCATATTCTAGATCCTATTATGTGTAGACATATTTCAATTTCAATTTCAATTTATTTAATCTATTTCACATGGCTGTATTTTAAGGCAATGTCTTTTATAATACATCAACTGCATAATTCTATTTTTACAACAAATCTTATCCTAAAAATAAAGTTGGCATACATTTGAACAAGGAAAATTGTTATTAACAAATAAAGACTAAACAAGTTAAAACTTAAACTATAATAACAAGGGCATGGAATTTCATGCACTAAAAAATAAAAAATGCAACAAAAACTGAGAGATATGCATGAAAAATCAAAAAAAAAATGCATTCATTCAAATTTTTTCAACTTCAGATAATTCATGTTTATTGAAGTTACAATAGTTAAATAACAAACATTTTTTTATTCAATTTTGCTCTTACGTTGTACGTTTATACATATGTATGTATATATGTTTATATATATATATATATATTAGACCTCTGCACAATACCATTTGCCTCTTCTATATTTGCGAATACTCTATGCATTGTACAATTAGTCACAGCACAATTTCAATGCAGATACGAATATAACCCATACTTTTAATTTGGAATAAAAATACTATTTCTATTTGTTCTGTTGGAGCGATTAGTGTACACTATTCGCCACGATAGAATAGAACATAATAATAACCATGTTATGAAGTATTCACAAAACCTTGTTGCTTCTTTGGTTTGTTTGTTTATTTAATGTGCATATGGCATTAAGGTGGACCAAAAAATAAAAGCCCAACAAACATATGTTCCATTTTTTAATGATAAGAAATGTTTTTCTTGTTCATTAAGGACTTTGAAAAAAATTATGTATCATCACTGATATAAAAGGAGAAAGAAATTTGGAGGCATTTGCACGACCTCTAAATTTTAATATATTAAGGAAAAATTTTAAGTATAGATTTCCGTATTATATTCCAAATCGGGTTGTTCCGCGAATTTCGGGAGAACTTTATTTCCTTCATAAAACCACCTTAATATGCCAAATAAGTTTCCTAATTAATGCCGAAAAAAACAAAAGAATCGAAGTATTGGTTACCGAGTTATTTTAAAATATATAGAACAGTTGGAAATATGTAGATCGTAAAAAGCTCTGGTTCGAAATTTATTTTAGACATATGGTTTCTTGGGCAAAAAAGCTTGAAATTACCCAAATTTTTATAATTGTGATGTGTCCCTGTTAATTTTTTTTTGGCCCCTACCAATCGACCCGCCCTAGATGTATGCATATGCACATACACACACTCACACTAGCAGCGTAATTTTGCTGAACACAACGTCTGGATGTGTGTTTATGAAAATATGTATGTACATACATATATTTCGATTATATTCGAAGTATTCGCAAGTAGTGTACACTATTTGCAGAACCTTTTTAAGGTCATGTAATTGTCGCTACGAATAAGTAATTGTATTGGTTCTGTTTATGGTTTTGCTCTACTTGCGTTTATTCTAAAACGACAGAAACAAGTAGGTACTGTAATTGGACGGCCGCGAATATATTGTTGGCCGTTTCGAATCCATTCGTGCAGCCTTCTAATATATATATATATATACATAAATTTAGTCTTGAACATTTCATAATTTGCAAAGGTTAATCCTTATTCAACGATTCATTAGCGTACAGAATGAAATATTTTTCATATTCTCAAAAAGAAAACTTTTCCGATTCGGTCGAAAAAAGCTCTTATACATAGAAAACGAACGTTCTACATCGACAGAGGTAATATTAGCATGTTTGAAAACGGCTCTTTGTCGACAGGTATGCACCGTATCGAAAATACTAATAATAGCCGTGTTCACACGAAACTCTATTCGTCGTCAGATGGCTGTTATGCATGAATTTCGTTTGTATAAAACTGTCAACTAGCAAATTACAAAAATAGGCAATATAATGCGAAATATGTAATAAAAAAATGCAAACAACGCAAAATATGTAAAAATATGCATATATGACCAAAATATGCAAAATATGCAAAATCATTTGAATGCCATTTTTAAGACAATTTCACGATTTGCAAAGATTATTTATTTATTTTGCTCTACCTAAATCTAAGAAAAACATGTATTTGCATAGATTTCCATGCCCTAATAATAAACATTAAAAATAACAGAAAGTTAAATTGAACGTACGATAAATAAATAAAAAGAAAAAGAAAACACAAAAATAATTGCAGATAGAAGAAAGATTAAAGAAAAGTTAAAAGAGTCTAGGAATAAAGTCTTGAAAATTATGAAAGCTGCTATCATACACCTCACGCAGAAGTAAAATGGGCGTAAATCGCCTTTTTGTAGTTGCTTCTGCTCAGCATAGCCTTGACAGTATCAGGGATGGAATTCGAGAGCCTCACAGCATTAACGAAAAACATTACTGAGTTCTATAAGAATGCTCTGCTGAGACGGCAAGTGGATAGATCTAGGATGGCGGTTAAGCTATCACCTTTCTACATACGAACATGCGACTTTAAAAATTTACGTGTATTTGCTTCAATGCGAAAAAAAATATTCACGAGGGCTAAGATTTACTTTTGTCTACCAAAAGGGTCGGCTTTACATTAAAATGACTTTCTCAGGGGTGTAGAGGGCCTCTCACGGATCTCTAAACTGAAATCAAAACCTGCCGGAGGCTTATAGCTCAGGAGATATTTGTTGGTATTTTTTTGTAGTTGGATGGGTCGATAGATATTACACCAGAAAGAGAAATTCTGCCGCCTGAGGGTTATTTTTTTAAATCGCGGCCGAAGGCGCCAATGCAAAAAGGTTGTACACAAACATGTATATCCATATGTGCGTGTTTTTATACGTGCCTTTCCTCGGTAATCGTAGCAGTTTTGGGGTTTTGTTTTGTAAATTTTACAACTTACAAGCGTCTCCGGTCGGCAGAACTTTTGGATTTAGAATCAGAAGGATCTCCTCTACAATCCCCAATAACTCTTTTTTTCAACGCGCGGCAGACGGAAAATTTTCTCTTGACTAGTTCGGAATAGTAAAGACTGATTGGTAATCATTGGTCGAATACAAAAAGAGGAAACAAGCAAGCATTTCATTTGGGCACCTTTTAGTGACTATTGAATCGCTACTATTCAAACGGAATGCTCTACTTTGGTTATATGTATCTATGCACGTACCTGTTTTCTAGATCAATGGAATCCTTATCAATTATTGGCGGCAAATTGTCTTCACTATCAGACGGTATTGGTTCCATCTGTTGCTTATTTTTTTGCTTACCTACCAGTACGTGGAAACCATAACTATTTTTTACCAAAGCACGATGCACTGCCTCCATTTCCCTGAATATATATACATAATTATTTAATATAAAATAACAAATATATATAATTATTTTATTTACTTACGCTACAGTGGGAAAATCTATGAAGAAGAAATCATTTTTGCGGCTATCACGAACTTCACTCACACGTCCATACCGTGAACAAATATTATAAATTGCATTTTTTGTGGTGCCTTGAGGCAAATTCTTCAGCACCAAGTATGGCACAAATTTTTTATTTGTGTTATCATCCACTTTCTTGTTGTTATTGCTCTGCACGTTTGTCGGTTGCCGGTTGCTAGTTTTAGATAGTTGAACTGGTTGCACGGCAGTTTCTAAATATGCTCCCGGACCGCTGATATATTTGTTGAATTGGGAATTTGTGTAATCATCTCGCATGGGATTCCATTCATCCAATTGTTTTTGTATATCATTTACAGATTGCTCTGTCGACATTGTGACCTTTCGTATTGAGGAATTATAATACTTCAAGAAAATGCTTACTTTTCAAAGCTATAATAGCATCTGCACATTGGCATGATTTAAGGGTAATTTAGGCAAAAATCGTTGTTTCGGCGTTAATTACCCTTAAATAACGTTATTTCGCCATACAAAAATGCCAGCTGAAATTACCCTTGAAATGCCCATTTCGGTTAAATAACTCACGAAATTACTATGGAATCGGTCACTTTTCTAAATTTTATCGATTATAATCGAAAACATCTTTACCCATAGCTAATCGATTTTCGATGTATCGAAAAAATTAACATTGATTCTAAAAAACCATAGATACATCGATGTTTCTTTTCGGCTAAATTGTTCGAAAAATACATGGCTCCGGTGGATTTGATGATATTTATAATTGAATGGCTATTGGATACTCTCTCACACACCCCGAAATTGCGAGAAAAAACTATTGAAGTTTGTCAAACTTATCCACTAACCTTCCAATTTCTTGTACAACGCGAAAAATATCAAAATCGTTTGATCTTCATCCAACCGTCTGTCCAACATTTACAACTAAAGCAGGGTATCCACATCACAAGAAATGCTAAAACTCCATATAAAAACAAGCTTAAGAAATTGTCAAGAATTTTTCTTGCGTCAAATTTTCTTTAGGCAGTATCCACTTCACAAGAAAATCTATTACATTTTTTGACGAAAAATGGGGTTGGCAACGCTGGTTTTGACAAGAAATATATACGATTGTATAGATATATAGCTGGGTATCCATATCATAAGAAATTGCTGAAGAAAAAATTGGCATTTATTTCTTAAGTAATTTTGACGTTTCATTTTTTCTTCAAGAAATATATACAATCGTATATATTTCTTGGCAAAACCAGCGTTGCCAACCTCATTTTTCGTCAAAAATTGTAATAGATTTTCTTGTGAAGTGGATACTGCCTAAAGAAAATTTGACACAAGAAAATTTCTTGACCATTTCTTAAGCGTTTTTTTTATATGGAGTTTTAGCATTTCTTGTGATGTGGATACCCGGCTTATTTCTTGAAAAAAAAAATCAAACGTCAAAATTACTTAAGAAATAAATGCCAATTTTTTCTTGAGCAATTTCTTATGAAGTGGATACCCAGCTTAAAGCTTAGTATCGACCTCTCAAGAAACGCAAAAGTTTCATATAAAATGACGTACAAGAAATGCTCAAGAAATTTTTCTTGTGAAACTTTCTTGAGCGAGTATCGACCTCTCAAGAAATTTAGTACACTTTTTTAATACTATTTTTCAACGTTATAGGCTGGTATCGACCTCTCAAGAAACAGCTCAAAAAATTTTTGGATTTATTTCTTGAGTAAAAAATAGTAGTAGGCAAGAAATTTTGACGTTTATTAATCCACCGTGAATACCAAGTGAAATGAAGAAGAGTATCAAAAACGTAAACAAAATAAACCTTTTTGTAAACATAAGCAATTAGTAAGTTCTTAAAAAATATTAAATAAAAGCTTTAAATATATGTTTTCAATAGTTTTATTTTGTTGTTATTTTAGGAAATCATCGAAAGCGACGAGGATGACCTTATATTACTGGTAAACTGTGGTATATTGATGGCCGGAAAAGAATCAAATATGAGAAATTGATGCCAACTATGCCCTTGCATCATTAGAAAAATTGTGCATTCTATTTTTCGTTTCTTTTTTGCCATTTTCACTAACGATTTCCACGATTTTTTTTCAACACGCAACAAACGTAAAAATTTCTTTAAGAAATAAATGCTCGATGATATATTTCTTGGCAAAACCTGTGTTGCTGTGTTCCCATAACGTTGAAAAATAGTATTAAAAAAGTGTACTAAATTTCTTGAGAGGTCGATACTCGCTCAAGAAAGTTTCACAAGAAAAATTTCTTGAGCATTTCTTGTACGTCATTTTATATGAAACTTTTGCGTTTCTTGAGAGGTCGATACTAAGCTTAACTTGCGACTCAATCGATTTAGTCGAATGTTGATTTGCATGGGAATGTATGGAAGCATTCACACTACATTCAATTAGTTGTACAACTGAAACAGTTGGATTTGCAGCCCAATTTCATTCCAACTGAAACAGTTGTACAACTGCTTGATCAGCAAGGCGCCCTTCTACGTATTCACACTTGAGACAATTTAGTCGAACGACTACAACAACAACAGTGATATTCGTAGTGGAAAGAGTTACCATGCTGACAGAACTACTTTTATTTCACTTTTGGTAAATTGTAGAGATTGAATATTTCAATTAATATTTTCAAAATGTTTAAAAACAAAAGGTTCGTTTCTTATTAACTACACCATTTCCAGATGGATTTTAGAAAGCGTTAACTGGATTTTAGAAAGGGGAAATTGGATTTTAGAAATGTCAATTGGATTTTAGAAAGGGGAAATTGGATTTTAGAAATGTCAATTGGATTTTAGAAAGCGTTAAAATGATTTTAGAAAACAAAATTGGATTTTTGAAAGCGTGAATTGGATTTCAGAATGTGCGTTTAAAATAAATTTTACACAGAATTTTTCGAATAGAAATTCTTTATTGCGTATGAAATTATAATGTACATATACGTAATTATATAAATTTTCGAAAGTCCAATTTACAGTTTCTAAAGTCCAATTTCCCTTTTCTAAAATCAAATCGACATTTCTAAAATCCAATTTTCCCTTTCTAAAATCCATTTGGCTATTTTAAAATCTAATTTCCCCTTTCTAAAATCCAATTGACATTTCTAAAATCTAATTTCCCCTTTCTAAAATCCAATTGACATTTCTAAAATCCAATTTCCCCTTTCTAAAATCCAATTGACATTTCTAAGATCCAATTTCCCCTTTCTAAAATCCAGTTGACGCTTTCTAAAATCCATCTGGAAATGGTGTAGTTATAGACAAGAATTATCTAACTAAGGATATTTACTTCCGTTTTCATATGTTTCTTGATGTTGTTGTTCTCTTCAAATGTCATTAATCGCGTTTTAAAATAGAAATAAATTTTTTGTTTATTTTATTGTTTTTTATTTATTAATCAAGTTGACAGCTGACAAGAAGGTGCTTTCATGTAAGAATGCAGATAAACTTTAACAATTTAATACTTCATCACTTTATATGAAGACCACTAATGTAAAATTTGCTGAGTAAAATGTGAACATTGGCAACACTATGTCATTGTCAATCGCACGACTATTTAGTCTCAAGTGTGAATAGCTGCCACCGATTCGACTAAATAGTTGGAGTAGTGTGAATACAACAGTCCAATTCGACCAAATCGATTGAGTCGCAAGTGTGTATAGGCTCTTAGAGCCCGTGCACAATTGACTTCTACCTCGCTTTGCTTCAGAGTTTTGCTTTGACAGTTTCGTTCAGCATGTGCTTTTCAAAGGGACATGTTCACAATTGAGGTGAAGCGAGTAAAGCAAGGTATAAAGTTAGCCATCTTTCAACTTTTTTACACTTTGACAAACATATCCCCTTGTGTGTGTGTGTGTATGTTTGTATAGCTACACTTAATTTAGCGATTTCACGCAATTTCGTGAGAAGTGAACAGAGAAAAGTAAAAAATAACATTCGAATAAGCAGAAAAAAGCTAATTCCCCAAATATTTTACCAAAAATCAGGTTTATAAATTAAAGCAAAGAAGTGAGGTGGAAATTGTCAAAGTGTTAATTGTAGCAAGCATCTGAAATTTCGCTTTGCTTTAAGGTTTTTTCTATCAAAGTTGGAGCAGACAAAGCCAATTGTGCACGGGCTCTTAGCTACTTAGCTATTGTTCCGCTCCGCTCCGGGGCCCTGTATAAAACAATCTTTGCAGCCAACTTCACTTAAGCGCCTATTTAAGTTTTTTTCTGTCAACGGCATTTTAGTGAAAATATCTTCTATTTAAGGATTTGATTTTATTTACAGTGTTTCTTGCAAAAGCTATGGACTTTGAAGATGCTAAGGAAAATATACAGCCGCTAGCTGCTGGACGAAATGCTAGTATTTTGCACGCATCCTTGTGCGTGGAGTCACCACAAGAGCTACTAGCGCAGCGTCGAGAATTGGAGCAAGCCATACATGACTACACAGGCGATGACGCTCTAGAACCTTGGTATGCCTATATTAGTTGGATTGAGCAAAGTTTCCCATCAGGAGGCAAGGAATCTGGACTGGAGGAGGTACTCACAAAATGTTTGTCACGTTTCGAAAACGAAGAGCGCTATTTCCAGGATAGACGGATGATTAAATTATATATGAAATTTGTAAGTATAGACATTTAAATATGGGTATGTACATATCTACATATGTAGATGTACATGTTTGCAAATATGAGTTTTTCCTGCACTACGGGGTATAAAATCCAAAGTCGTTCTGAACCAGAAGAGGAACGGAAGCCGTGAAGCGCATAACTCACTGCAAATAGCACCGAGTTTAACAATGGCTTATTAATACAAAAAAGCATCTCCCACTTTTCCATAAATGTGCTTTAGAAGCACGTTGTTTGGTGCTAGTTTCGCCAACTAGTTTTCATTTGAAGTGATTCATATAGCAATTTCAAAGAGCTACGAAAGAGTGGACTCAAAACAGCACTTAATATTTGAAAGGGAAACGTTTCATATTCGTGACTTTAACAATTCTGTAGAAAAGGGGTTACAAAAACACGTGTTCTAAAGGTATAGACCACTTTGTGTTGAGCTAGTAAAGTGTTTGGAGGGCGTTTTATTAGCAGCTGACCAAAAAAAATCTTTATTCAAGTGGTTTTGAAAAAAAATATTTATTATCCACCTTAGGGGGACAATAGCCGTGTTTTTATTCAAGCGCATATACATTTGCGCTTAAATTTTGTATGGACAACTAAGCGCGGATACAAAATTTAAGCGCAGATGTACATATATGCGCTTAAATAAAAACAGGGCTAATATCATTGCACAGTTAAAAAAAAAGTGATTGTTTGGTGCAGCTGAGTTTCTAACTGTAGGCGGGAGTAGCCAGTACCCTAATAAAAATTTTATACTTTACTTTTTTAATGCTACGAATAGCCTGCAAGATTTAAAAAATGCTCTAAAATTTCTGAACTAAAAAGTGTAACGCCAGTTACAGACCGTTTTAGTCGGTTTTTATCTTGTTCTTATTAATGTAGAAAAAAACGGACATACTAAATAGATTTCCATTACTGGATTTTAATGCAATTGCCGTATTATCTGCAAAGTCTGAAACTAAAGAGAAATACTCATTCAAATGCTAAATTTTTGCCTCTGAACTAACGCGAGTTACCATGGAAGAGCCCTATCCTATCCTGCAAAACCATTTGAAAGCAGTCTCGAAACAACTCTCTGAACAAATCAACCAACCATACGGGATGCATCGACATTTTGAAACAATCTCCCATCAATACAGACCGCAGACACATGAAGTCATCTTAATTTATCAGTTCGAAGTAGTACATACAAAAGAGCAATTCGCTTAAAATTTTATGAACGACTTTGTAACGTTCTGCGGACTTTACACGGGTAGATTTTCTAGTCGATTTTTGTCGTTCAACCAAAATCGACCCGTGTAAATGGTTCAATCGACAAAAATCGACTAGCTCAAAGTATACTTACGTTCAAATTTTGCCTAGTCGATTTCTCAATCGATTTCCCAGTCGACAAAAATCGACCCGTGTAAAGGCCTCATATATACAGGTCTTAGAATAACAAAAGCCAGAGGAAAACGAGCAAACATTCAAATTGAATAACGCTTAACATCTTAGATCACTTAAATGTAAACCATAGAGCGCGAAAATGTATAGTTTATTAAAAATAAATCGGTAAAGGTGAAAAGTCACCTACCGAAAAAGTCAATTTGAAGCGCTAAAAATACCCGTATACCGCTAAGTTCACTCTAATACACTTTATAATGCACTTATATTAACACTAATTTGTTTAAAATCTTTTATTAAATAAAATTTAAGAAAATTAACATAAACACGACATTGTTCTTATTCATTGTAATGGTATTCGTATATATTGGTTGTTGTTGTTACTGTCTTTGTTATTGTTGTTGTTGTTGTATGGCCCTCAGCCGGCAGAGTTCTCTTACTGGAGTAAAATCTATAGAGCAATACACAGTACTTTTGAGTAGAAAACCTTTATTGCACTGGCGGCTACCGCCACGGTGATGTCCTTCAGCGTAGGCGGCCTTCGCCTTTATTTATTCATTTTATTTTATATTATTTAGATGAACATATTTTTTATAAAATATGAAATCCCTTAGATACCCCGTAGGGCGCATTATATCGAAGCCGACCCACCTACCGAAAATAAAGAAAAAACATTCCAAGTATTTTTCGACATTTTTTTTTTAAATTCACACATATTTATTTTAGATTGACAGTCACCAACATCCTATGGAATGCTATCAACAACTTTTCAACGCCGGCATCGGTACTATGGTTGCTGATTTTTATATATGCTGGGCTTATCATTATGATTTATGTGGCAATACACGCAAGGCTGATGAAATCTTTCGCCGTGGCATTGCTTGCCGCGCCCAGCCGTTGGAAGAGCTGCAAGAGGCACATCAGCATTTTGGCTTCACTGTAGCTCAACGCTTAATGTATCAGGATGATGATCATGTCAAAGAAAATACGAAACGTCAATTTGAAGAGAGACGCTTAGCACTGACATCGTTGCGCGGACATAGGCGTAAAGCGACTGTTGGGAGTATACGTACTGGTGCGGCTGTGAAAAATCTTACACCAGGAACAATACAGGTGAGCATTGAAAATGTTCAACTATAAAAACAACGATAACACACGAGAATATCTGAGGAGTATAGCCGAAATGACAGTCCTTGACCGGTCTGTCCGGTACTCAGACCTACATATGTATATGTCACGAAAACGTGAAATTCATTCTTTTTCTCTTTTATTTTACTTTTTTGCAATATTTTTTGTTATTTCTCCCATAGATTGGCACCGGCTCTTTGAAGAAAGGTAACACACGCGTACAAGTATTCAGCGATGAGAATGCCGCGACAAATTTATCAACGGCAACAGCACTCAAAGTGGAAGCCGATGGGGTAGTGGAGGTATTAACTGAAGAGGGGAAATCAGTTGTGCGTTCCATTATTGATTCAGCTCGCAACCAGGAAAATTTCAAAGAACCCGGTCCATGGAATAAAGCACATGATAAGAAGAAATCAGGAAAGCTCTTCAGTAAATCGGCCAGGAATACGGATTTGGGTTTTAATATACACGAAGATGTTGAAATGGATATCGAAGATGATGAAACTTTTAAAAAGCCACTGAACCTAAATACAAACACACAATTGATATTTAAATACCCAAAAAATTTCAAATCCAGAAGTTTACCACAAAAAGAATGGCTCACACCTGTCACAATTGAAAACGAGACGGATCCTCGTGCCTTCCCGCAATATAAAAAAACATTTATGTATCCACGACCAAACGTTGAATTCCAGCCAGAGGAGTATCGCGCCTACTGTTGGTTCCGCGGGCGTGGTATTACAAATGGATTTACAGAGAAGCGGGATCCTTATTGGAAAAGTCACGATATAAATATGGGTTTACGATTATATCCCAACTTTGCCAAGCAATCGAAACCGCAAAAATTTAATCATTTGGATGCATATTGTGAACTGGAAAAAAAGAAGGGGATGGTAGTGTGCTTTAGCAAGCTATATGATACAACAGCTAAAGTTGAATATCAAATAGAAGAGGTAATGGCCAATTTTTTAAGACGGCACGATACAATTTTAATGGACGCCGATATGGATGAGACAGCCTGTGATGTCAGCGAACGTATGCAGCGGCGTAAAAGTTTCTTTCCATCCAGAAGATCGATGATGCCCAGAAGGACAATGACAACGGTAAGCGCTATTCCAGAACGCACCGGAGCGCAAGCTGCTAGTGGTTTTACATCATCAGCGGAGTTTGATCAACATAAATGTGCGTCAAATAATAGAGAGGTAAGTGATTCTGTTGTTAAAGATACACCCAAAGAAGCTTCGGAGTCTATCGGTACAAACGTAAAGCCTATAAAAGGAGCATTGCCATTTGAAATTTTCGAAGACACAACGAGCAATACTCCAATTCCTGATGTCAAGGCAATAAAGGATTCCCGTCATCGGGATGAGATTGTAACTAAAACGACTGATTTAAATTCTGAGTTGGGAATGCCTAATACAAATGCGAATCCAATAAAATCAGCCATCATACCATTTGAAATTTACGAGGATACAACAAAAACTATTACCACTATCGCTCGTGCTGTCGCCGAGGAGGGGAATTCAAATTTAGCTTTCCAGGGTGTCGAATGTGCTACTGCGGACGAAGAGAATGCTGCTTTTCAGTTCAAAACTCCCGCATTGCCTAGCACAACGACTGCCGCTTTAAAAACTGCTGTAGCTAAAGCAACAAATAAACTCGGTTTCGAAATTTATACCGAACCATGTACCATTGAGGGGCCTTCGATACCATTGGTAGGCACTTGTGAAGGTGCGGTGGGTGGAGCCGCACCAATATTCGATCCGGAAGAAACATGTTCTACACAAATTTTCAATATATTCCTCAAATCCCAATCTGTAAGCACACCGATAGCGCCACAAAAAGTTGCGCAGAGACAATTTGGTTCCGTATTGAAAGTTATACCCAATCCACCAGAACTCCTTAGTAGTCCTGAGCCTGTACCAATCGTTGCAACGCACACTGAAGACCAGGAAAATATCGAAAATCTTGAGAGTGTGGCAAAACAACAGTCAGAGTATTCACCGTTGATGGTGAAACAGCTGTCAACTATTTTGGAAACATCAGAACATGGCACCACACAAGGTACACACACAACAGGTGGAACAAAATCCTCAACGAACAGCACATCTGATGGTGAGGGTGAGCGCGAGGCACCAACACGTTTGTTAATACACCATACAGAGTTGGAGCCGCTTGAGGAGCAATCGCGTGAGTCCTCCACCATGCCAGGCGAAATAATTGCATCCATGGAAAATATCAATCTACAAGGCACAACAGAAACAGCTAACAAGGATGTAGTTAAGATAACGAAGGAATTGTGTCAGAATGAATTGCCATCGATCACAACTACGACCACTGCCACTACGGCAGCACCACCTACACCAGCACAATCGCGTTTAGAGCTGGTGGCGAATGTGCCACAAATATCTGTAGAACCACCGCCGCAAAACTTTTCCATATACGAAGATGAGCGTAATACCGAAACACTTAAAACGAAGCCAGTTGGTAATTTTTCGCGACTTTATGAACGTGACGATACGACGGTCGGTTTGGCAATACGCAGTGTACGTTTTCAAGAGGATAAAACTGATACTATATCGAAAATTTTAACGCATACACGCTCTATAGTCAAATTTCAAGAGGATAAAACCGAAACCTTGCCAACAACACCCATTGCGGAACCAGCTCTTGCACAGGCACAATACGACTATGCGGATGTGAATATGATGCCGAAACTCCCTAAGGAATCCTCACTTTTATTAACAATGAAAAATGCCAATGAAAATTTGGACGACTCGTTTGAGTTTTTTTGCCAAAGTCCCCCGGGTAAAAGTTTATTGCATCCGCGTTATGATGTGTCGGCCTTTAACGAATGCATGCAATCACGTACACCCCTAATGTCGGCGCCGAAACGGCATTGTGATGTGACCACACCCAATATGATGCATTTGAAACCACAAAGTCGTTCAACACAAAAACAACTGGTAAGTTTCAATTTAACTGTAAGTAGTAAATGTTTTGAATTATTCCTCACATAATCGTCGCTTATATTGGCGTTTGTTTACTTACTTAAATATGCCACTGTTTAATATTTTGTATTTGCCTCTTTTTTGCGACACCTCAGAACAGCGATGTAAAAAATTTGGAGGGACCAGCACTTTTTGAGGATGAAATTGATAATGGAATAACTGCGAAAAAGAGCAATTCGTCTTACTTGCCACAAAAAAATGTGG
This sequence comes from Urophora cardui, assembly GCA_960531455.1. Taxonomy (NCBI): domain Eukaryota; kingdom Metazoa; phylum Arthropoda; class Insecta; order Diptera; family Tephritidae; genus Urophora; species Urophora cardui. The sequence goes on from OY482671.1 coordinate 32,607,320, forward strand.
ATATACAAAATCCCATTGCTGCATCTTCAGTACCACTTGCCCATAGATTAATTCCTCGAGATTCCTTCTTGCCTGAATTTTCTTTGGTTGAAGAAACGCAACCACACACACATCCTCAATCAAATGAAATAGGCTCTACTAAAAAACAAAATTTCTCGATTTCCAACCCACCAATAGAAACCGAGCACGCTTTACTTCATGAATCAGCAAAAAATAGAAGCGAAGAGGAGCGAAATAATGAAATGCTGCAAGAGCAACAGGCTAAATCCAATTTAGGTGATTCGTATTTCAAAAATTTCTCAGAGATTATGGACTCGCAACCGCAGGCGGATAATAAATGGCATAGAACTGCGGCAACAGTGCAAGTGGACGGTTCGGGAGAGCAAATATCGGCAATTGGTAATATAAATAATAATTCGTTTTTAAAAGATTTTTCAATGGTAATGGAATCACAATCCACCACAGACAGTGGAAAGAAGGAATGGCGGCGTCAACAAAGCCTGACTAAAGGAAACAACAAAGCCGCTGCTACTACTCCTGCAGCGGGAGAGATGGTAAATAGATTGCTTGATATGAAAGAGGAGCGTGAAAACGTGGGCACGGACGCCAAAAAGCCGAATTTCATTTTAGGCAATTCTTACTTAAAGGATTTTTCAATGGTTATGGAATCGCAACCCTTGCATTCGGAACAAGATTGGCGCCAAACTGCCAGCAAAAAACAAGAACAACTAGAGGGAAAAGAAATTGTAGAAGAAAATAGGAAAAATGAGGTGGGAAAATGTTTATTTAAAGATAGCTCTGGGGCAGCTATTCCAATAAAACCATCGTCCGAAGAAAAAAGCTCACTAAGAACAGCGCCGCCAGCCATTAAGCTAAATGCGTCTCAAACGAATAATGACTCGAAATTGCGCACTTCATGCATAATGGATCTCTCATTTGTGCCAGATTCCCAGCCCACAGACAACTCTAAGCATTGGCAGCAAAGTTCACATCAAAGAGTTTCCAACGTGACGAAAGCAAATCCACAATTACAATTAAATGAATCGTATTTAAAAGAATTCTCTTTGCCGGTAGAAGTGTCGCCACTTCCGCCACCCGATAAAGGTGCAACAACAACAATTGTAAACAATCAATGTACAACTGCGTCCACCTCTATAGGAGCAGCAACAGCACAAGCACCACAACTAACCACAGCAACAACAAAAACACCTGCAAAACCATTACTGTTTCTTGACTCATTCATGGAGGATTTCTCTGGTTTCCAGCAGACGGGCAGCAAAAAGAAAAACACAACTACATCAGCACATCTAACATTTTGTAATGATTCCAAAATTAAACTGGGCGATTCCAACAGCGCTTCTCTAAAGCATTTCAGTAGCGGTGTCTCCAACAACGAAATTCAAGATGTAAAAAGAAGTAGCACCACGCAAAATTCATTAAAACTGCATTTCCTAGATCAGCCTAGGCAATCAAATGCGGTTGCTTATCCGCCGCCGCCACCACCACTAACAAACCGGTACTCCGGCAGCGAAAAATCATTTGAATTGAATTCCGAAACCGCTATGTTCTCAACTAATATAAGCATGATTAAAAATTCCACTCTACTGGCACCACTACCAATGCCTCCGTCGGCAACCATTACGAACGAGTCTGTGAATATTTTGCAGGTACCCACTCCCATCAAAGAGCAATCGTTGCATATAAAAGTGGAAGATGTTTCGGATGTGCGTATCCAAACTGAAGTTTATGGTGATATGCAACGTTTGTCGGTCAACGTCCCGGATTTGTGTAGATCCAATGATCTGCAACGCGACAGCAAAATAACACAAAACTTTCGAGCAGAGTTAACACCGGCAAAACCGAAGACAAAAACAGAAACAGAGCAAGTAAAACAACGTGATGTCTTCAAAACCCCGTCCATGCCAATAAAAAAGCAGCTGCCAACAACACCAAAAGCACCAAATTTTTTAATGCAATCCAATAAATTGGTACATGAAACTAGTAGTGCAAATACCCCAAATGGAGCGGTTCCAAAGACACCAATAATACCTACTAAAATGGCAGTTCATGAGAGCAGAATACCACAGCGCTTGAGTTGTTTAAAACCACCCACAACGCAGCAGGCGTCAGCATCAGATGTGGCTATTCATCCGGCGGCGGTGGTTGAGAATGTTTCTGCCGATGACGACCCAGATGTGGATTCAGATGCGGAAATGAGTATTTATTTTAAGCACACTCCGAAAACGCCGAAAATTCAACAGCATGTATGGCATGAAAGTTCGCCATCACCAAAAACTCCATCAAAAAATGTTTACGTACATCGTGAAGTCGATTTGAATGCAACTAATCAAATTATAGACAATATACATGTTGATCCGCAGGTGAATCCGTTCAATGGCGATCTACAGACTGCCTTCCTTGAGCAAATTGAATTTAGCAACTACATTGAAGCGCTGCCAAATTGTATGATGGTTGGTCATGTGTCGCGTTTGCATGCAGGGACCAGAGTGGAAATTAACGATGTGCTATTCGATGTTACAAAGTTGGTGGGTGAAGGGGCTTATGGAGCGGTATTTTGGTATGTTCACAATAACATTGACTATGAGTATCATAAGTATGATAGAATTTTAATAATGGCGTTTTCGATTCTGGCATAAAATGTTACCCTCTAATATCTCAATTACCAAATTACGTAACCTGACTTCGCCTTAAATGGCTGGATTTGTAGATAATGATGCCCTCTGACCTAGTTAGAGGTCAATATTCGTTGAAATGACCACGCAAGGTTACAAGATGGCTAAGAAAATCAAACAGGTCAACATTTTTTCGAGAAGCGAAAACGGCATAAGATATTGTTGGGTATGTTCAGAAACGCAGCATGAAACGCAACAGCGGCAGTAATTATTTGTGATGATTGTGATGAGCAACGCTTCATGCAAAATTTACGTTTATGAACGCTCTGCTTGTACTACAAAAGCAGGTTGCGCTTCAAACTGAGTTTCTGAACAAAGCCATTAACTAATGCAGGACACTAAATTAGCAATTTTCAGAATTTCAAATGCAATTTTCTGAATTTCAAATGGAAATTCTGAATTTCAATTGGAACTCTGAATTTCAAATGGAAATTCTGAATTTCAATTGAAACTTTCTGAATTCGAACTGAAAAAGATGTAGTAGTCTCCAAAAAATCTCTAACGTTAACAGATTGTGTTTGCTGGGATGTTTACATATGTACATATATATCTAATAATTGTGGAATCATTTTAGTGGTGTGGAATCTAAATCTGGTAAAAAGTTTGCGCTGAAGCAAGAACGTCCGCCAAATTTTTGGGAATACTATATATGCTTGGAAGTGCATAGTCGTTTGAATTCGGACGATTTGGTAAGTACAATTTTAAGCTAAGATCACACGATTTGTACATTTGGCTAAAAATTTGCCAAATTCATAGGCAAACCGTGTGAACGGTAAATTTCATTTGACACAAATCACAAAAGCCAAATATTTAGCCTCTTGTGGCAAATCAAAAACAGCCCTTGTAGCCAAATCGTGTGAACACAAATGTGATACAGAAGGTAAATAAAAATAATGAAAATGGACAAATTTTCATTTGCCACTTGAATACAAATGATTGTGTTTAAGATAAAAAATATATAGAAATACAAGTTATAAATTGACCTCTTATAAGCTTCTGCTTTGGCCTTAAGGGGAAAGAAGAAGTCCGGAAGAAACATTATACGGCGCACTGGCTTCTCTTTATAAAATGGAATACACAGATACCCTACCATTTGAGATGCATAATTTTTTTATTTCAGTAATTTGAATTCCAATTTCGAAAAAAATTAATTTTTGAAATAAATATTATTTTCATTTAGTTTGAAGTTTAATGTCAATCAAATTATTTTTGATGGAGTAGTTAGCTCTGTTCGTGGCCGCTGTGGTGCAGTCTGGAGAGTGCTCGCTTGCTATACCAGAGGTCTCGGGTTCAAACCCCAGTCCGAACAAACACCAAAAATTTTTTTTCTAATTAATTAAAACTCAATTGTTGGGGTTTTAGAAACAGCGGTCACCTCTCGGCAGTGGGCGGCATACCCTCCGAGTGTATTTCTGCCATGAAAAAGCTTCTCAAAAAAATGCATTCGCCGTTCGGATCCGGCCACCCAATTAGTAGGACAAACAAAAGGAGCACACCTCGAATTGAGAGAGAAGCCCGGCCATAAAACTCGTCAAGTTATATTAGCGCCATTGTATTATTATATTATTATTAACTCTGTTCAATAACAAAAAATTGTTACGAATTTTTCGTAAAAAATGACAGCCCTCCATATGAAAATGACAGTTTTTATGAAACATAAGTTAAAAATTTTTAGTAATTGAACACAGGTTTTGTCTCTTTTCAAGAATTGTTTTGGTATTTTGACTTTCGGCGGGTTTTTCAAACCAAATATACCAGAGAAAAAACGTAGTGTCATATAGGCCGAAGAAGCATTTTTTAACGTTTAACTAGAAAAGATTAGGAATAATTTTTTATTCCTTATTGAGATAATTTTGTATAATGAATACATTTTTGACGTTATTCAATTATTCTTGCTAGTCACACAAGTATACTCTTTCATAAAGTGATTTTTCGAATACTTTCCCAAATTAGGAAAGAATATTTGCCCGAATTTGAACCGAATGTTTTCCCGAAACTGAACCGAATAATTTTCCAAATACTTTCCGAATCCTAAACCGAACCCCAATACTTTCCCAAATCAGGAAAGAATATATGCCCGAATCTGAACCGAATGTTTTCCCAAATGCTTTCCCGAATCTGAACCGAATATTTTTCCAAATACCGGATCCGAAACCGAACCCGAATACTTAACCTATTATTTTTCTAATAATTTCCCGAATCCGAACCGAATATAAATAAACATGAACCCCTGGTAATAACTCAGTCAGTTTCCGAGCGAATTTAACAGAACTTTGCACGTGACTATATCCTACTATTACCTTAACCATTTCTAAAAATAATCGAAATTGATATATGATTTTGATTCTTCATTTGTTTCTAACTCCGAAAATAGTCATTCCGAGCAAAAAAGTAACATAATCACTTTCATTCAAAATGAGTACATAAACAATTTCTTCATATACGATTTCGACGTATCTGCAACATTTCATTCACTTTTGTGCAACCAAAGTCAACATTTCACAATGACCATTTTTTTGGAGCTCGTTAGCACACGTATTCTATTGAATGAATTAAATTAACTTTATATCATCTTACAGAGAATTAAAGGAAGTATTATCCAGTTTTGAAATCGTGAAAATACATGTACTTATAATGATTTAATACCTATTTGATTAATTTTTGTTTGTTAATTTTTCATAAAATTTTCTTCCAAATAATGCCCAAAAGTATGCTTCTATATTTTTCATACGACTATTTTATCATGATTGGTTAAATCGTGTGAACGAATGTGAACAAATTTGCCACTTTACTTCCTATGTACAAATGTGTGGCAAATCAAAAGCTAATAAATCGGGCAAATCGTGTGAACGCAAAGCAAATCATTTGCACATCGATATCAAAATGGGCAAATGTGGACAAATTTAAATTTGTCATTTTCTGTACAAATGCGTAAATCGTGTGATCTCGGCTTTAGTTAAACTGAATTTTTAAATAACTTGGAAACTCTAAAATTTGCTTGATTCTATTTCATTTTGAATTTTTGCAGGTTTGTGCTTTCATGAGCATCGATTATGCATTGGTTGGTAATAATGCCAGTATTATCATTTCACCATTCTCAGTGCATGGCTCGTTAATAGCGGTTTGCAATAAAGTGAAAAAACACACATTGAGAAATGTTGATGAATACGTCGTTATGCTGTTAACTTGTGAGCTGCTGAGCATCATTGATCACTTACATGCCGTAAATATAATTCATGCCGATATCAAAGCCGATAATTTTATTTTGATGAAGAAGTAAGCTTTAAAATTAAATGTTAAAGACACAATCAGAATAAATTTATATACATATTGTATTTATTTATTTTTTTTTTTTTGTTACAGGTTAGAGTATCCCTGCACACAATATGCTTTGCAGTTAATCGATTTTGGAGTCTCTATTGATATGAAATTATTTAAGCCTAATCAAACTTTTAATTATGTACACAATGAGAATGCCTTCAAGTGTGTGGAAATGCGTGAAAGGCGCCCTTGGACATATCAGTTGGACTTGTACGGTTTGGCCGGCGTCATACATGTTCTGCTCTTTGGCAAATTTATGGATATAGCACAGCGTCCGAATGGCACTTGGATGCATAAGACCCATGTGCCGCGCTATATAAATCGCACTTTGTGGGATAAAATATTTCAGACACTGTTAAATATACGTAATTGTGAAACGATGCCGAATTTACAAAACCTGAGAGCGCTCATTAAAGAGGAAATAGCAGAGAAGGAGAAATTTGTTTTAAGAAAAGTGAGTGAATTTAATTCGGCGTTAAGTGCTTGAATCAGGGGAGTGGTGGATGGTACATAATTTACTAGTGCTTTTCGGCTCACTATGACATGGATCACGATTCGACTTCGAACTTGCGCAATATGGAAGTGCTTCTTTTTTTTTTTGAATCGTAGCTCTCATTTTTTTTTTTTTTTTTTTTTTGCAAATTTTCGTCTATGTATGTACTATGTTGAATGATCTTGCTAAAATTAGTAATTTTCTCATTATAAATACATATATACTTAAATACATACATATGTACATACTTGAATTTTTTTATCAAACCTAAAATTCTATATTGTTATACATACATAAGTTATGCGCGTAAAGCATATGTTCACACACAATTGTTGACACTGAAATTTTCACATTTCTTCAGCATAGCCGCTAAAAAATCTAAACGATCCAAATTTTTTTGCTGTTGCTCTTCTTGCGTGGTACGCCTGCTAAGAATTTTCTTTTTAGCCGCACACATCAAACGATCCTTAATGTAGCGGTCCATTTCGAAATCAGTCTCCTCTGGTACAATTTCATCGGGATTTTTCGCCGATGCCGAATCGAGCGCTTTTATGATGAGACTCAGCAATGCGTGTGCCAATTTATGGAACACTTCGTATTCCCGTGCTTCAGTTGTTGTATAATAGATGGCATTTTGATTTATTGGTTGCACACCAATCGCCAATAGGATATTACAGAATATGCCGCGCTGCATGCGCGAATACGGTTCGACTAGTTGGGGCGGTATTTCCATTGTTGTTGCCAATTTGGCAATAAAGTTGGCAAACTTCTTAATCAACACATTGAGATATTGTATACGACACTGAAGTTCGAGTTTGGTGAGCATTTCATAGTAAACTTCCTGCTTACGCTTGTAAAGATCTTCTCGTTTACGTTCCTTGCTTTTTTGATTTTTTATTGTTTGTTCTAATTGCCTGCAATTTCAATAAAAGAAAAGTGGGGGCAATTTTGATGTTAATGTCTTAAAATGAGAGAACATCGAATATTAATGCGACTGATGTCATCTCTGACCGTTCGGGCACGAGGGTAATATAAACAAGGAAGCCTAACTCGAGTGGAATCGAACATTAGATACTCAGCTGTATGTGTTAATTATATATATATATATATATATAATCAGACTAAGCGTATTTATGTATATATACATATTCTTGTTAGTGCAGATTTCATCCGTTTATGACTTTTGGTTACAAAGATGTCGCGTTACAAATTTCCAATGGGCGTTCCACAAATATTATTTTTTAAATATGCGTGGTTCTAAAACGATTTCGGCGTTTATTATCACAGGCGAAAAAAGTGTGTTTGGCATATTTATATTATTTTTCGAGTTATAGGCTCAAAAATCCCATAGATTCCTTTGTTTAGAAAAAGGCGGCATTATAATTTCCTTATAACCGGCATAAGGTCATTCCATGGATAAAATTTCCTCGCCCGGGCTATATTAGTAACTGATATATATTGCATGTTTTTCGATATATACTATGTAGGAAAAGTGGGCGTGGTTATGGTCCGATTTTACCCATTTTGAATACCAACTGTATCAGTCCAAAATTGCATTAAAATATTTTAATTTTTGCGCGAGTTAGTGCGTTTACAGACGGACGGACATATCTCAATAGATTTCTTTTTTCATTCTGATCATATAGAAATAAAAACCTTATTTGGAAGAATTCAACCCAATAAAAGAACTTAACTAGACTTATTTCTGCTTTTCGTAAAAATTCCATCCAATAAAAGCAGTTAAGTTATAAAGGGCAATTTTTTGCAATTAACCATGCTTTAAGATTTCTGGTTCACAACTATTCCTTCTCTAACACTACAAATCCATTACATCCCCTTTTAAAAATCCGAATTGGTCCAGTGGTTTGAATTTTGACAAAAAATTGAGTTTTCTCCGTTCACCATATTTTGAGTTAGGCTACTTTAATTTGTGGGCACAGATATGCATGTATATGGGTGAATCCGTACATCATGAGGAAAAATTAAATGTTAATAAGAAAGGAGGTATTTCTAAATATTTGTGGCCGCAGTCGTGCAGTGGGTAGAGTGCTCGCCTGCTATTCCAGAGGTCTTGGGTTCAAACCAAAGTCCGAGCAAACACCAAAAAAAATTTTCTAATTAGTAAAATTCCAAATATTGGGGTTTTTAAGAGCAGCGGTCACCTCTTGGCAGTGGGCGGCATACCCTCCGAGTGTATTTCTGCCATGAAAAAGCTTCTCGTAAAAAATGCATTCGCCGTTCGGAGCCGGCATAAAACTGTAGGTCCCCCCAATTAGTAGGAAACAAAAAACAAGAGGGAGCACACCTCGAATTGGGAGAGAAGCTCGGCCATAAAACACGTCAGTGTTATAATAGCGCCATTGTATTATATTATTATTATATTAAAGAAATTCGGTATGTTGTGTATCTTTTTATGGTTAGCTGATCACTTCTCGGAATCGGCTTAATCGATCGGACCATTATAACATATAGCTGCCATATAACCGATTGTGGAGATATAGACATTTTGGGGTATAGCTTCTCCATTTAATTTACTAGGACAGTTCTAAATAATCTTTGTACACATAGCCTCCAGAATTGACAATGCAAATTAATAAATATCTGACAATATAAAATTTAATTTTCCGCGATTTTACGTTTTCACTTACTCGGTGGATATAGCATTATATTTGCGGCTTAACCGTTTAAAACGCTGCCATCGCTCGTTCGGTGTTAGCACTCTGCCATACACATCAAAACTATCGATAATTATGCGTTTCTGTGGACCTGACATTTGATCGGTACGCCATCGAATACTTGGCGGTGGTACTGGTTTATATGCCATTTGAGCTACATAATTTTTCAATTTTTCCGTTTTTTCTTGTTCCTTCTTCATGTCATCCATTATCGTTGATTCCTCTTCTTCCGGCCCGATGGTTGATGAAGAAGTTAGAGGCTCATCCCAATCTTCAATTCCTTCGCTAGTCATCTTACTTAATATTAACTTTAAATTTTGCTTAGAATAAACGTTTTGGCTCTAAAATATAAATCAAGATTTTTGCTTCAATTTAAAATTATAAAATTTATATGTACATACATATACACACCTAAATTTTTTTAATTAACTAACAAACAGAAGATAATTTTAAACTGACTTATTGTAACTTTTATTAAATTTTATGCATAGCCAACTTTCAGGTATTTCAAATGTTTCAGGAGGATTTGGCGAGTAGGTTGGCTTATAGGGAACATGCCAAGTGTCTTGCACCTGGTGTGCGCATACCATATGACGAATAGGCTCCTGCAATTGCAAATAACACTTTACTTAGTGACTATGTACTTATAAAGGCTCATACAATTTATTTAGTTTACAGTTACTAAATAATATTAGTTCTTGTGGTAAGGAAAGCCCCAACGAAGCCAAGGCAAAATAATGCTTTGCTCAAAAGAATGCGACGAAGGGTCTAGCTGAATAAACATATACATATGTACATATCGACAGCTGAGTAAAAGATTGCCCTATTTAAAAAACGCCCTATTTCAGAATTTGTTTCCCATTTCAGAAAATTCTTCATAAACGGCTAATTACAGGAATATATATATAGAATTTTCTCTGAAATCGGGCATTTTTGAAGGACGTTTTTGAAACAATTTTTAAAATAGGGTGATGCCCTACTCAGCCGTCGATGTGTATATCATTATATATGGGTAATAGCGCTCATATTCTCCTGTACTTCATTTATTTAGATGTATACAATTCCTACCTTAACAATTACTCTTCCCTCATTGGTTTGTGTGATAAGTGAATATTGGTGTTCTTGTTGCCATCTTCTAAATATGGTTTTCAGTTCATCTCCCAGTAGAAATGAATGTGAGCGCATTAAATCGCGGGACATAAAATCTGTTGATTGCCCACTTTTTAGGGTAGCGTACAATAAAAATGGATCATCTTGAGAGCTAAAACATTTAGTACCACAGACCTTTAATTGCATATATACATATACATACATACATATGTATGTACATAATAATAATATATAATACAAAGGCGCTATTATAACTCTGACGAGTTTTATGGCCGAGCTTCTCATATGTATCGTATGTACATATCGTATGTACATATCCCACCCTAAATCATAAGGTGGCACAGATCAATTTTCTGAATTGTTTCTTTTCATAAAGTGGTACATATACATATGTAACTTGTTTCCAGCGAGTGCCAAAAAATTTTTCCATCACTGCAAAATATTTATTAGAGTTTGAGTTGTGCCACTTTATGATTTAGGGTGCGATATGTGTACAATAGTTAAGGTATTAACTACTTACATATTATTTGTTAGGAATAATTTCGCATTTCGTCGTATATACAACATTATATCCTTTGGCCAGCTATTCATATGCATTCTTCCTAACACGAGCACATGCTTGCCTTGACTTTTGAAATGTTTGACGACACTTGCAAGCTTCAAATAATATTTATGGTAAAAATTTAAAATATTTATGTAATATCATACAAAATTAGTTTAACGTCATCCCCAACTTACTAAAGTAACCATTTTTTGAGGATTTTTAACGCCACTAGAATAAGCAACATTTAAACCATCTATAACGCAATCGTATGGTGCCGTTTTAGTTACAAAACACTTGAAACGCTCTATTTCCTCTGGCGTCGATTTCTGAAAAATATCGTTGCGTATGAGTACCTTGTTCAAAAAAGAGTTGCTCAGCTTGGCATACTGGGCATCACTGATAGATATGCGCTTCATATGAAGACCACAGCAGTTACATTTGCCTTCTTTCTTCAATTGGGTTGTTTTGGCACTGAGCAAGAGTGTGTCATTAAGTTTTAGAATAAATTGTGCGACAACTGCCGTTATGATGAGGTCATTTTGTTCGAGAAAAGAAAATAATTTTTCCAATTTAATTCTTAATGTTGAGGGTTCTTTAGTTATATTCCTTAAATAAGCTAAATAAATTTCACATTTTGGCTCTTTGCGTTCCGACACCATTTGCTGCAACAGTTCCCAGCCGCAAACCTCATCCCCATTGCTGAAGCTCTTTACTATTAGTTCTGCGTAAACAGTACTACTGGGTGTACTCGTTAGCCGTATCATATCAAGTAACTCGAGTCCCATGCGCCATTCTTCAGTACATACCAATCCACATATTAAATTTTCACATGTTATGGCATCCAGGAAATCGTGACGTCGTCTCAACTTCGAGCACATATCTACAATGTCTTTTTGATCCGCTTCTGTCAACGCTGTTTCAGAAGATCCTCTCGTGTGATAAGCAGAATTGTAGACGCGCAGTAGTCGTCCCATTGTTGCTATATTTGGCTCCATACCAGATGTCTGCATGTAATGCATATAACTCTTTGCCAGTGCAATCTCATTTGCTCCTTTACATAATCCCAGTATCAAAGAATCTACATTCTGATTGTTTAAATGCCTATATTTACTAATTAAACTTGTTCGCAATTCTTCCCATTCGCTAATACTCGGCACAGTACCGTGCTCGAACAGTTCACTTTTAATCGTTTGTATATGTTCACCAAAGTGAACAACGCCCATATGTGATCGTTTGTAGGAGCTAGATTTTTTTATTGCTGCTAAACGATACAATTTTCTACTTTCTCGCAATAATTTTAATGTAAACATTTTAGTTGAGTTTAGAGATGGCAACAATAACCGGAAAAACGATTATAATCGGTTAATTTCTTTCGGTCAAAAGCCTCTGCACACGGGCATGATTTAGGCAAAAATCGTGTTTTTGGCGTTAATTACCCTTAAATAACGTTGTTTTGCCATACAAAAATTCCAGCTGAAATTACCCTTGAAATGCGCATTTCGATTTTTTATCGATTATAATCGAAAACATCTTTACCAATCGCTAATATTTTACATTAGCTGAGTTTTATTTTAGCGCATATACATCTGCGCTAAAATAAAAACGGCTATTAAATTTGTTCGCGACGGTTTCTTAGAAATATTCTCATTGTATATAACATTAGCGATTCTTTAATTATAAAAAATTTAATTTGGTGGGAGTATTTTATTAATGATATTTTTATTTAAGTTGACCATGTACAAATTTTTATTTGGCGCAGGAACAGCGTAACTGAAACCCGACTAAATGAAATTACTCACAAACGTGTGTGAATTCGTGTGATTTCGGAAAGTAATTTCGGCTAATCAACGTAATTTCAAATGCCGTGTGCAGAGTCTTTAACGGTTAAAATGTATCATTTTTTTCCTTTTGATTATTTTTTCGATTAACCTTTTTCCTTTCAAGTCGAAAATAATCGAAAGGAAATAATCGAAGTTGAGAATTCCCACCATTTCATCCGAGTCCGAATTCGGTTACCTACGGTTTTGTGAGTATATCCAAAAAAAAAAACGCAATAAATGTTCCCTCCAGTTCCCGAATAGACGATTTTATCGTCATTTTGATTATTTTTCCTAATAAATGATGATTTTTTCTATTATGAACTGATTTTTTCGTTTATTATATATTTTTCTTTAATGACACTACATTTTTTTCTTGTTTTTTTTTGGTTTGGAAAACCCACCGAAAGTCAAAATACAAAAACAATTCTTCTGTAGGTTGAAAAGAGACAAATACTCCCTCAAAAACAATTTGATTGACATTAAACTTCAAACTAAATGAAAATAATATTTATTTCAAAAATTAATTTTTTCAGAAATTTTAATTTAAATTACTGAAATAAAAAAGTTATGAAACTCAAAGGGCAGGATAGCTGTGTATTCCATGCTATAAAGGGAAGCCAGTACGCAATATAATTTTTCTTCCGGACTTCTTTACCCTTACGGCCATAGCAGAAGCTTACAAGAGGCAAATTTAAAATTTGTATTTCCATATATTTTTTATTTTAAATATAATTTATTTTCTAGTTGTCAAATTGAAACAATTGTCAGAAAAAATGACCGAATGCCAAAAAACCTACCGAAATACAAGCTGGCTCGTTGGTTTTTAATCGCCTAGATGGTATTTTGTTTGGTTTTTTTTCAATATAGCTTGCTCGCTTGCACCAACGCAAAACTGTATTTGACCATCTCCTCCACACAAAAAACCTGGTAGAATACCAGAAAAAAAATGTAGTGTCATATGGGCTTAAGGAATAATTGTAATCGAAAAACGGTTTTAATCGGTTAGTTCCCCACAATTATTCGTGATTAATAACACTGCTCTACAGCCAAAAAATACTCTGAACGCAACCATCCTTTCTATATGTAAAATCGGTCGCTGATTCCGAAAATCGGGTTCATTTTTAATTCTATGGGAAGGTTTTTGAGATATCGGCAATTTACCGTTATTTGGCCAATGTGTCCACTTAATCCTGTATATCTCTTTAACACAGTGAGTTATATTCCTTAGGGTAACACCAAACGAAAGAAAATTAAATTTCCTTTTCACGGCTCCTATAACATTTTTCTCTAACTCTTATAGTTTCTGAAATATTGACGATTAAATTTTAATTTTTTCGATTTTTTACGATTTTTTGAAGAAAAAATTGACTTTGTCAGGCAATATCTTTAAAACCAATACTTTTACCTTCGGTTTTACTCCTTTTCATGAAGCTCTATTCTATTACCAAAAAAATAAGCTATCAACGATGAAAATCCATTGTAAAATGGAAAAGTTATAGGCGATCAAGTAAATACAGCCAGGTCGCGCAATGCCTCTGCACGCGTACATTCTATGCATATTGTACCAATACCTACACATCTGCAGTAGCAGCACATTGGCAGCGCAGTAGATACAAGCCCATTTACGGGTATAACATGCATAAAATATACCCGTGTAGAGGCATTGTGCGACTTGGCTGTATTTACTTGATCGCCTATAACTTTTCCATTTTACCATGGATTTTCTTCGTTGATAGCTTATTTTTTTGCTAATGGAATGGAGCTTCACGTAAAAGATTAAAACCGAAGGTGAAGACATTGGTTTTAAAGATATTGTCTGACAAAGTCAATTTTTTCTTCAAAAAATCGTAAAAAATCGAAAAAATTAAAATTTAATCGTCAATATTTCAGAAACTATAAGAGTTAGAGAAAAATGTCAAGGAGCCATGAAAAGGAAATTTAATTTTCTTTCGTTTGGTGTCACCCTAAGGAATATAACTCACTGTGTTAAAGAGTTATACTGGATTAAGTGTACCCATTGGCCAAATAACGGTAAATTTCCGATATCTCAAAAACCTTCCCATAGAATTAAAAATGAACCCGATTTTCGGAATCAGCGACCGATTTTACATATAGATAGGATAGTCACGTCCAAAGTACAGACAAAAAATTTCATTTTGTGATCCAGTGTAATCGAACGCTTTCGATTAACCTAAAAAGCGGTAAATCGGTTATTAATTTCTTTTGCCATTCCTAGTTGAGTTGGCATCAGCCATTGTGAACAGAGAACAGTGAGTTGACTCTGGGATGTGTGTTAAAAAGGTCGAACAGCTGTGCTCAGCTGATTTCAGGGTTGCTGTTATGGCCCAATAACGATGGTGAAAGCAATAGAAGTTGCTCTTCTTCTTTCTGTTTTGTAGGTTGTTGATTTTACATTCTTGCACATGTTATTCGTGGAATAGCTGGCGTTTACGCTCTCTCCGGGAATTGCGTTTTAGGAACTTTTTCTTTTCGGAATTATGAATTGGTTTTTTCAATTCCCAATTCCGGAATTGGGTTTCTGTCTTGATTGTTACGACCATGTCATTATGGTCCCTTTTCTTACAACAACCACATCCGGCCGCCATACCAATCTGTACCCCCGGAAGTCGCCGCCATACCAATCTGTCCCGATTTTGACATTTGCCGATGACATATCGTCTTTTTTTTTTATCGAATTTCGACTACGCATCCCAGAGCCATTTCACTGTATGCTATACACTATGGCATCGGCAGAGTATTTATGGCGGAACAGCTGTTCTCGATTAAGGGTGAAAACAGAATCGAAGCGTAACGACACGACGTTACGACGACGTACCTTGGCGTAAAACTGTCGCAGCAAAGCCAGTGACTGAAGCATAAGCCTGTTGACAACATAGAATCTGGATCAGTATTGCCGCTAAAAAATTTCAAAAAGTGGCCCAAAAAAAGGAAAAATTGGGTCCCCCAAATTTTTTTTTTAGCTAGAAACATATTTTTATATATTTTTGTGGTTTATTTAATGCTTAAAGCAATTCAAAGGTTAAGGAACAGTGAAAACACTAAAACCAAGTAAAACTAGAGCAAACATATATTTAATTCAAATGTATGTATAAGATAAATAAGTTATAATTTAATGGATTTAAAATTTAGTTCTCAGATATTTGACAACCAAGTTTTCTTCCGATCTCCAAGAATCTAAATCATTTCCATTAGTTAAATTGAGCGCTGAGATCATTGAACTGCACGTATGCCTATATGACACTACGTTTTTTCTCTGTATTTTTGATTTGGAAAACCCACCGAAAGTCATAATACAAAAATAATTATTCTGAAAAGAGACAAATACTCCCTCAAAATCAATTTGACTGACATTAAACTTCAAACTAAATGAAAATAATATTTACGGCCAAAGCAGAAGCTTAAAAGAGGCACACTAAAAATTTGTATTTCCATATATTTTTTATTTTAAATATAATTTATTTTCTAGTTGCCAAATTGAAACAATTGTCAGAAAAAAAAATCATTCGGCTCATGCACTGCTATGTGGAAGAGGTGGGAAACTATCGATAATCCCACTGTCGATAGTTTTTGATTTTAAAAAAAACTATTGATAGTAGTAGGCAAATTTCTGTCGTACCCAAGCATGAAAAGAATACTCGCTTATTCATAAAATTACCTTCAAAGCAACAACACCAACTCGACTATTTTAAAAATAATCGAGTTGGTGTTGTTGCTTTGAAGGTAATTTTATGAATAAGCGAGTATTCTTTTCATGCTTGGGTACGACAGAGATGCGCCTAGTGTTCGATAGTCTTAAAAAAATAAACCATCGATAGTACTATCGTATTGAAATAAATATAAAGCTGGGGTTATAGATACTTAACGTAGCATGGAACAAGTTGAGAAACGGACCGCTTTATGCGCGCTCAGTAAAACTCTAAATTTATCAGACTTCTATGTTACGCTAAGTGTGCGTAATCAAATGTACTCAAACCCCATTGAACAGAAATTTTGAGTGAGTTTGTTCATGCTACGTTAAGTACCTATAACTCCAGCTTAAGCCGTGTTTTATTCAAGCATATACATGTGCGCTTGAATAAAAACACGGCTATAGATTTTTTAACTAAATCTCATACTGAAAAGAGCCATTGACTCACAGTGTAAAATCAGGATGATATTTAATATTTCGTTAAAATAATAAAAAAAGAAGATGAATGCCGGAAAAAAATTAATAAAAAATTACATAAAAAACTTTTGGTTCACCATAACTCCATCACTTTAACGTCGATTTTAATTATTTTTGCTTTGGATCATATTGCGTCGAGATCAAAATTGACATAAGTTTGACATAAGCATCACAATATGAATAAAAAAATAGAAAAAAGTTTGCAATCAGCTGTTTAGTAGGTTAACCTTCTATAAATTAGCCTTGCTACCAATAGCTGGTACTCTGAAATAGTAATGTGCATATGGAGGTGTGTAAAAGTTGTAAAACTAACGATAGTACACATTACCATCGATAGTTTTTGATAGTGTTACGTATTTGTCGATAGCTCGATTATTTCTATAGGGTTCGTATCGCTGAATTGTTAAATAAAAGTCTTTATTTACTTCTTAATTCACACTGCTTTATTTCACGACTAAAAAGTCTACACTTGTTTTACTTGACTTGATGTTAACACTTCTACGGTTAAATTACGACTGACTCCGGAGCGCCTGCTCGCCGCCTTATATAGTCTGTCAAACGCAATCTGGAAAATTCTGGCAACACTGGAAATTATCTGGTATCTTCTTCTAGTTCTGGCACTTTCCCTAGAGATGTGTTCAATCATTTTAGTGATGTAAGTGGAGAACCGATTATATTCGCCACACTGCCCTCCACCTAAGTCTGATCGTCCCGATCTGACACATTACTTGTCCCAAATGCTGCTAGCCTTTCCAGATGAACCACTTTCATTTTATTCCTTGGTCTTCCAATCGTTTGTATGCGATACACAACATCGTTGAGCCGTTTAATCACTTTGTAGGGCCCTTCCCAAGTACACTGCAATTTCGGGGACAAACCTTTCTTTCGCTGCGGGTTGTATAGCAAAACTAGATCTCCCTCAACAAAACCTTCTGAGTTCATTGCCTTGTCGTATCTGGCCTTCATCTTGTCACTCATGATCTTTGTTCGCTGTGTTACAAGTTCATGTATTTCTCTCATTTCCTCTTCCAGAACGTTGTTAGATTGTCTGGCATTTATTCCCGCATCAGCACTTATCCCAAATTTCAAGTCAGCTGGCAGTCGAAGATCACTACCAAAGATTACTTTTGCAGGAGTCTGACCTGTTGTATCGTGCACGGCCGATCGATATGCCATCAGGAACAGAGGAATATGAGTGTCCCAATCTCTCTGGAACTTGTCCACCACTTTTCGTAAATGTTCCTCTAATGTTCTGTTAAATCTTTCTACCATGCCGTCTGATTGTGGATGCAACGCAGTTGTTCGGGTTTTCCTAATACCCAGTGTTTTGCACAGCTCCTGAAACACAACTGATTCGAAGTTCCTTCCTTGGTCAGAATGTAGCTCTATAGGTGCACCATATCTCGCCACCCAATTGTTGGTGAATACTTCGGCTATAGTTTCTGCTTCTTGATTTGGAATCGGGTACACCTCCGGCCATTTGCTGAAGTAATCCATGACTACCAGTACATATTTGTTTCCAAGTTTGCTAGTAGGAAATGGCCCAGCTACATCCATGGCAATTCTCTCAAATGGTGCTCCTGAGTTGTATTGTTTCATCAGCCCATGACTCCTGGATTTGGGACCCTTAGCCTTTATGCACACGTCGCAGTTCGCAATCCACTCAACAACTGTCTGACGGCAGCCGACCCAATAAAACCTCTTCTTGATTTTCTCTACCGTCTTTGTTACTCCAAGATGACCTCCACTTGGACCATTGTGTAGTTCATTTAACACATCCGGTATTCTTTTCCTTGGAACAACTATCAATGTTTTAGAACTTTGACCATCTTCACTCTCCCAAACACGATGTAGGCAACCATTTACCAATTGCAAACTATTCCACTGTGCCCAATATGATTTGGCAACAGGACTTTCTGCTGACATCTCTTCTTTTGATGGTCGTTCGTTTTGCTCCAAACCAATCATTACACGTGCCAGATCTGGATCTTCTATCTGACACTTCCTTAATTGTTCCGCATTCCATTCGTCTGTAGATGTTATTGTCATTAGCCGAACATCTATGATGTCTTCCTTCTCCTCAGCTTTAGAGCAATGCTTGCATTCAAGATTACATGGTCGCCGCGACATTGCATCAGCATTTCCATGGGTACTGCCTTTGCGATGGTCTATAGAAAAGTCATAATTTTGTAGTCGCTCAATCCACCTTGCTAACTGACCCTCCGGATTTCGGAATTTCAAAAGCCATTTTAACGCTGCATGATCAGTCCTGACGTGGAATCGTTGACCATAGAGGTACTTATGGAAGTGTTTGATGCATTCTACCAATGCCAATAGTTCTCTTCGTGTTACACAGTAATTTCTTTCCGGTTTTCCAATTGATCGGCTGTAGTATGCGATAACCTTCTCCTGTCCGTCGATTTCCTGTGACAAAACACCTCCTATAGCATAACCACTCGCATCAGTATCCAAAATAAACCTCGCTCCTGGAACCGGGTATGCTAGCATTGGAGCAGTACAAAGCCGATCTTTTAACGTTTGGAAAGCCATTTCTTGTTCCTTCCTCCACTCAAAAGTCTTATTTTTCCTCATAAGCTCCGTGAGACTATTTGCTACGCTGGCAAAATTTGGTACAAATCGGCGATAGTATGTGCACAGCCCAAGAAAGCTTCGCAATTCATGTAGATTCCGAGGTCTTGGCCAATCTTTTACTGCTTCTATTTTTTCGTTATCAGTGCAGATGCCCTTTGTAGTCACTTTATGTCCCAAGTATTTTACTTCTTTCTTGAATAATGCACATTTCTTAGGACTTAACTTGAGACCAGCGCCAGCTATTCTTCGGAAAACTTCCTCCAAATTTTTGAGATGTTCATCAAAGCCTTTTCCCAATACAATGATATCGTCCAGGTACACAAGACATGTTTTCCAGTGCAATCCTTTCAGTACCTGATCCATAAGTCTCTCAAAGGTAGCTGGAGCATTACATAATCCAAATGGCATCACCGTAAATTGCCAAAGACCATCGCCAACACTGAAGGCTGTTTTCTCCTTGTCTTCCTCTTTTACTTCGACTTGCCAATAGCCGCTTTTCAAGTCCAGTGTTGAAAACCATTCCGTTCCAGATAGCGAGTCCAGAGTGTCGTCAATTCTTGGCAATGGGTAACTATCCTTTTTCGTTACATCATTCAGTTTCCGGTAGTCAACGCAGAATCTCATCTTGCCATCTTTCTTTTTAACAAGTACTACCGGAGAACTCCATGGACTGACTGATGGTTCAATTACCCCACTGTCGCTCATTTCTTGTATAATCTGGCTCACCATTTGACGTTTCGCTAATGGAACGCTGCGAGGAGCCTGACGGATTGGCCTTGCATCACCGGTGTCAATGTGATGCTTCACAATATTTGTCCTGCCTGGTTTTGTACCATCCTTATCAAATATGCTAGAATACTTGGCAAGTAATTCTTTCGCCTTTCTTTTGTGATTCTCCTGCAGTTCTTCTGTCCAAGCATTTATTTCATCTGAAAGATCTGTATTGCTAGTAGAAACTTCTCCTTGGGATTGTTCGCAATTCATGATGATGTCAACCTCTTCGCATTTTCCCAATATAGCACCTTTGGAGAGTTTGATTGGTGACTTGAACTCATTAAGTACTCTTACTGGTATTCGTCCATCTTCTTTTGTCATAGCCAGGGTTTTTCCAACAAGTACATCGGATTTAGTTTCTGTTTCTGCTTCGACAACCCACAATTTGTTTGTCCCACAATCTCCATCAATCTTTGCCCAAATAATTGCCTCGGACTTTGGCGGTATCTGCTGATTCTCTTCCACGAGCACTTTCTTACTGCTGCATCTCTTATCGTAGCCAAAATTTAGCGGCACCTCCAAGTTTTTGTAACTCATAACCTTGTTTTTCATGTCAATCTTAATGCCTTGGTCGATTAGGAAGTCCACACCAATTATGACTTCATCAACAATTTCCGCCACTATGAAGGTGTGTAGTACGACAACATTTCCAATTACAACTTCGCATGTAACTTCCCCTAGGACTTGGGTATCCTCGCCTGTTGCCGTACGCAATTTTGCTCCATACAATGGCCTTATTTCCTTCTTTACCAAGTCAGATCGAATGATGGAATGAGATGCTCCCGTATCCACAGTCAACATTCGCTCCATTCCGTCCACCAAACCACCAATAGTAACATTACTCGTGCTTCTTCCCAACTGAGAGACAGAGATTATGGGGCATTCCATTGTGGGGACCAGCCCACGCCCCTTTTGGCTGGCCCGCTTTAGTTTAACGACTCAGTTGATTTGGGCGCTTGTTCATACCCATCAATATTCCGCTTGCGCCCATCGGCAGTGCTGAACTTACTGGAACTATTGCTGCAGTGGCGTGCTATATGTCCTATTTTTCCGCATCTGAAGCATTTCACAGCATTACTTTTCTTTTTCTGCATTTCATTCAACGCCTCCCATATTTTGCTTAGTAAGTCTGGCGTTTCCACTTCCACACGATGAGCCTTGTAAGTGGGCTTGCTTAATAGAGATGCCGTTTCCTGTGTCAAAGCATATGAGACCGTTTCAGCGAAAGTTCCTTTTGGGTTTGCATAGGTAGCCCGCTTCGTTTCAATATCTCGTATTCCATTGATGAAGCTTTGAATTTTCATTCTTTC
Organism: Urophora cardui; assembly: GCA_960531455.1. NCBI lineage: Eukaryota > Metazoa > Arthropoda > Insecta > Diptera > Tephritidae > Urophora > Urophora cardui. The sequence goes on from OY482671.1 coordinate 32,628,838, forward strand.
GATGAATTCTTGAGGTGCTCCTGCGTTTGCCAAATGAGCTAGCCTCTCAATCTCAGAAGAAAATTCTTGTAACGTCTCATTTGGTTTCTGGAAGCGATTCTGCAACTCCATTTGATATATCTGCTTCCTGTGCTCGCTACCATAACGTCTTTCAATGGCACCCATAATTGCGTCATAGCTGTTCCTTTCGCCCTCGCTAACAGTCTGTAATATTTCTGCTGCAGGTCCTTTCAATGCTACGAACAGGGCAGCGACTTTGTCCTCCGCACTCCAATTATTTACAACTGCCGTTTTCTCAAATTGTAGCTTGAATACTTGAAATGGACCACTTCCATCAAACGACGGAGGTTTTATCTTCTGTGTAGCAGTTGAAGCGACTGGACGACTTAGTTGAATATCCTGGAGACGGGCTTTCAATGCTTTTACATCGTCCTCTAATTTTTCTTGTCTTTCTTCAAGGACCTCCTTAACTTGTATAATTTTTGCATCCTGTGCCTTGAATTGTAAGGACATGCGTTCTTCTTGTGCCTCCAACTGAGCCGCAATGCCGGACACCTGTGATGAAAGTACTGACTGTTGCAATTCCATTTTTGACGTTATCTGTGCCTGTTGTTCTTCGATTTTTGTCGACATCTGTGCCTGTTGTTCTTCCATTTTTTTCGACATTTGTGTCAGCACAGCCAATATCGAGTTCATGTCTACGTTTGCTAGTGACTGTGGAGCCTCTTCTTTCTGGGTTTCTTCCTTTTGCACCTCTTCCACATCATCGTTGAAATCAAACTCATCTACATTAATGTTATATGCTTCCATAGCTACTCTTAACCTTGCCTGTAGTTCAATTTTATTGCCGGTGGTACTCAGGTTTCTCTTTTCTAACTCCCTTTTAAGTTCTTGGATTTTCAGATCATTTAACTTTGCCATTATTCTTATTTCGTTATCCTTGTCTCGTTATCCTTGTTTCCTTATCCTTGATTCGTTATCCTTGATTCGTTATCCTTGCTTCGTTATCCTTGGTCCTGGAATTTATTTAACAATCCCACTTCTGACACCAATTGTTACGTATTTGTCGATAGCTCGATTATTTCTATAGGGTTCGTATCGCTGAATTGTTAAATAAAAGTCTTTATTTACTTCTTAATTCACACTGCTTTATTTCACGACTAAAAAGTCTACACTTGTTTTACTTGACTTGATGTTAACACTTCTACGGTTAAATTACGACTGACTCCGGAGCGCCTGCTCGCCGCCTTATATAGTCTGTCAAACGCAATCTGGAAAATTCTGGCAACACTGGAAATTATCTGGTATCTTCTTCTAGTTCTGGCACTTTCCCTAGAGATGTGTTCAATCATTTTAGTGATGTAAGTGGAGAACCGATTATATTCGCCACAATAGTTTTGAAAAAACCATCGATGGTCTTCGATAGTCTGAAAAGAAATAAAATATCGATACTATCGATAGTGCCATCGATATTTTCCCAACTCTACTATGTGGCAGCGTTAACGCCGAAACTCCACAAAACAAAAATTATGTTAATTTTGTCTACCATAATCATGTCTAAAATCCATGTTTTCATATGCGTGGGCACTTCATTATGTTAGACATAATTTGCAAAATGGCGCCGAATTGGCATGCCGTGTACGCAGAAGCACTTAGAAAGTTAAAAAAAATTGTTTAAAATTGGCGATGATGCTCGCAAACTGTATATGTGCACTTAATGTTCTTTTTATTTATTTTTTAAGCCAAAACACTCAAGCAAAATGGACGCCGTGCGAAATTTCACGTTCAATGTGGAGATGTTGCCACTGTGAATTTTTCGTTGAAATGAAAAATTAGCTGTCAAATCATCAAACTGACAGCTCATGTTAAGGCAATCTTGTTAAAGCAATTGCTTTGTCATCTCTGTTATACCAGAAGACAGAGGCGGTCTCCATTTGAAATCTTTGTTATAATGGCGCTTGTTATGACGGAATTCTGTTTTGAGGAGACGCCGGGTTATATATTTGAAACGAATTCACAACAAGTTCTCATTTAAAATGTTTTTCTTATTCCCCACACTGTGCCAATACGCTTATATTTCGGTTTGTTCAAACAATTTTGTTGCATTCTAAAAATTTATACTTGGCGTTTTCGATTCGCCATCACACAAGCGAGGTCGGATCGAACAAAAATGTTTGAACCCATAATGAGTAGTAGCCATACTCGCTAACTGGTCGATAAAAATTTCCCTCTGCTCGCTATCATTCACATATAAATTTAACAGAAGGAAATTTATAGGCAGCAGAAAAATTGTGAATCGAAAGCGGCTACTCTTAAATAACTCTTTCGGGATTTTCCTTCGCAGCGGAGAGTTGCCAATGAAAAATTAAAAGTAACTTTTTGGTTGCTTGTTTTTCCGACAGGGTAGGAATATGATGTATTGTGGAACGATTTTACGTCATCCCTTGTCAAGTTTGGTTTGGAGACAAACCGGTTTCGGCTAATATGCGCCATCTTCAGTGTCTTCTTTCGTTCTGAGTTATTTTATGTAAGTTCGATAGTATTTATAGTAACTAACTTCCATCGTTTTGTTCAGGTACTTCGTGTTCATGTGATGTGTTCGTGCATTCGTGCGTGTGTGTGTGTGTGAGTCTGTGTTGTGTGTTTAGGTATGCAAATCTATTTTTTGTCATATTTTCATTATTGTACCCTCATTAACCAAGTAGGTAAAAGTCCGTTATTGTCCGTTTGTGTGTTGTTTTGTTTATGTCGGTTTTAGGTCTTTTGTCCTCTTTCGGGTATAGTAGCTTAAGCGGTTCAAATAATGTATCCGATGCGGTGTTTATTTGTTCATTTATTATTTTACCTACGAATGTTTTTTGTTTGTATATCTCCATATTTTCTAATATGTTAAGTCGTCTTCCTTTATGCTGTATGTGGAGAATTTTAGCTGTTTTTCCTATTTTCATGGGTGTACACTTGTTTTCTGCCATGTGGTTGGCGAAATTTGATTCCACTGTCGTTGATGATTTTCTTATTTTCTTATTGTAATCCCTTATGTGTTCTCGATATCTCGTCTTGATTTGGCGTCCTGTTTGTCCTATATAACTGTTTTGGCATTCGCAAGTCAATTTGTATACGCCTTGTTTGTCAAAGAGGTCTTCCTTGTTAATGTTGTTTCGTAGAAGTTTTCCCATATTGTTCCTCGTTTTAAATGCTGCATTAATGTTATATTTTTGGAAAACTTTAGCCAACTTGTAAGATGTTGCTCCGGTATATGATAGGACTGCCCATTTCTTCTCTTCTTTTTCTTTGGTTTCTGACTTTCTTGAATTTATGTTTTTTTGTATTTTCTTCACTAAACTTTTTTGATATCCGTTGTTCTCTGCGATTGTGTATATTGTGCTCAGTTCCTTGTTGTAAGCTTCTTTTCCTAACGGGGTTCGTTCAAGTCGTGTTAATAAATGTCTGAAAGCGGCGTTCTTGTGCTGTTGAGGATGGTTAGATTTATTGTGTATTATTGTATCTGTTGCTGTGGGTTTTCTGTATATTTCGTAAGTAAATTTGTTAGTCTCTTTGTTTATTTTAATTGTTAGGTCCAGGTAGTTGATTTTTCCATTTTTCTCTGTATCCATAGTGAATTTTATATTTTTGTGTTGGCTGTTGAGGTGCTCCAAAATTTGTTCCTCTTTATTTCCCGATATTAGGCAGATGATGTCATCTACATACCTGGCATAAAAATTGACTCCCAAATTTGCCGTCAGTTCTTCCATATAAATTTCTTCCAAATGTTGCATAAATACTTCCATAAGGATAGCTGATGTGGGGCTACCCATGCCTAGTCCGTGAGTTTGTCTGTATATTTTATTGTCAAATTTAAAATAATTCTGGTCCAGGGTTACTCTCAGCGTATTTACTATCTCTGTAGCAATGTCTTTGTTCGTTTTCTCTGTTAGTATTTTAGTTAAAGTTTTTAGTGTTTCTGTCGTTGGTATCGAAGGGTATAGATCCTTCACGTCAAATGATACCAGTTTTGAGTCCTTGGGTACGTTCAGGTTGTTCAGTTTGTTGACTAGTTCCGTCGTGTTTTTGATTGTGTATTTATTGGATATGTCTAGTTTCTCGGTTAGTAGCTTGTTTAGATGTTTTGATAGTCTATATCCTGGTGCACATCTAAACAAGCTACTAACCGAGAAACTAGACATATCCAATAAATACACAATCAAAAACACGACGGAACTAGTCAACAAACTGAACAACCTGAACGTACCCAAGGACTCAAAACTGGTATCATTTGACGTGAAGGATCTATACCCTTCGATACCAACGACAGAAACACTAAAAACTTTAACTAAAATACTAACAGAGAAAACGAACAAAGACATTGCTACAGAGTTAGTAAATACGCTGAGAGTAACCCTGGACCAGAATTATTTTAAATTTGACAATAAAATATACAGACAAACTCACGGACTAGGCATGGGTAGCCCCACATCAGCTATCCTTATGGAAGTATTTATGCAACATTTGGAAGAAATTTATATGGAAGAACTGACGGCAAATTTGGGAGTCAATTTTTATGCCAGGTATGTAGATGACATCATCTGCCTAATATCGGGAAATAAAGAGGAACAAATTTTGGAGCACCTCAACAGCCAACACAAAAATATAAAATTCACTATGGATACAGAGAAAAATGGAAAAATCAACTACCTGGACCTAACAATTAAAATAAACAAAGAGACTAACAAATTTACTTACGAAATATACAGAAAACCCACAGCAACAGATACAATAATACACAATAAATCTAACCATCCTCAACAGCACAAGAACGCCGCTTTCAGACATTTATTAACACGACTTGAACGAACCCCGTTAGGAAAAGAAGCTTACAACAAGGAACTGAGCACAATATACACAATCGCAGAGAACAACGGATATCAAAAAAGTTTAGTGAAGAAAATACAAAAAAACATAAATTCAAGAAAGTCAGAAACCAAAGAAAAAGAAGAGAAGAAATGGGCAGTCCTATCATATACCGGAGCAACATCTTACAAGTTGGCTAAAGTTTTCCAAAAATATAACATTAATGCAGCATTTAAAACGAGGAACAATATGGGAAAACTTCTACGAAACAACATTAACAAGGAAGACCTCTTTGACAAACAAGGCGTATACAAATTGACTTGCGAATGCCAAAACAGTTATATAGGACAAACAGGACGCCAAATCAAGACGAGATATCGAGAACACATAAGGGATTACAATAAGAAAATAAGAAAATCATCAACGACAGTGGAATCAAATTTCGCCAACCACATGGCAGAAAACAAGTGTACACCCATGAAAATAGGAAAAACAGCTAAAATTCTCCACATACAGCATAAAGGAAGACGACTTAACATATTAGAAAATATGGAGATATACAAACAAAAAACATTCGTAGGTAAAATAATAAATGAACAAATAAACACCGCATCGGATACATTATTTGAACCGCTTAAGCTACTATACCCGAAAGAGGACAAAAGACCTAAAACCGACATAAACAAAACAACACACAAACGGACAATAACGGACTTTTACCTACTTGGTTAATGAGGGTACAATAATGAAAATATGACAAAAAATAGATTTGCATACCTAAACACACAACACAGACTCACACACACACACACGCACGAATGCACGAACACATCACATGAACACGAAGTACCTGAACAAAACGATGGAAGTTAGTTACTATAAATACTATCGAACTTACATAAAATAACTCAGAACGAAAGAAGACACTGAAGATGGCGCATATTAGCCGAAACCGGTTTGTCTCCAAACCAAACTTGACAAGGGATGACGTAAAATCGTTCCACAATACATCAAAAATTAAAAGGTAACAAAGAGGCTTTTTTTATATTTAAGAAAAAAAAAAATAAAAAATATTTATTACGGTATAGGTTTGAAAGAAAAAAGGACCAAAAGTGGCACGAATTTTTAAAAAGATTCAAATATTGCATATTTTCAAAAAGTTAGGTTCCGGTGGCTTGGCTCTTAAAAAAGTTCAAATTACCACTTTAGTGGCCCCAGCGGCAATGCTGATCTGGATTGAGAGGAAGTGAGGGAGTGTCGGGTGATTGACGCACATATCAAAAATTTGCCGCTTTGAAATGTTGTGTATCGTGCAGCCTTAAAGTGAATACTAAAATTATATATTTTTGAAGTTGTATACACAATGAATTAGTGAAAAATCGTTAATTTTCTATTTAAAATAATACCGGTAAAAAACCAATTTTTGAAAAAAATCTATTTTGGGCAGAACGAAGTTTGTTGGTGCAGCTAGTACCTTCTAAAATATTTTAAACCACATCGCTCAAAAATGAATATAATCTGTCATGCAGAGAAGGAAACCCAAAATTTTTTTTTTAATTTACTTTCTTTACTTTTCGTTTTCTATTATTTTACCACCTTAACTATTAAAAACAGCTGTTTTCATATGCTGCACAAACTTACACCAGCTATGAAGTTGGTGTAGTTTAGTGCAGTAAAGGCCCTCGGCAACTTACCCCTGTAGGAAATTTAATTAATTTTAAATCACTTTATAAACTACTTTATTTTCAATAACAACTAATTGAAAATGTGACTTTTTCCTTTGCAATGAACTGACTTTTTTAACACGGCGAAGTCATAGCAAGCAGTCAATTGCCCTATCCTGCATTTGTTTTCAACTACTTTACTTGTAGTTTAATATAAATAACTTAATCCTGCATTTGATGTCGAAATTCAAGAAATGGTAAAAATGCGAAGCAAATTTTCCTCAAATTTCGCAAATTGTTCTCAAGTTGATAAACAATATTTGAGAAACAATTGAATTTATCTTAATTTTCAAATGATAAATATGAAACAATATTTTCTCCGTTTGAGAATTTCGTTTTCAGTGTTTAATGGGAAGTGGAGCTATAAAACGGTAACCAAAAAAAGGAAAAAACAATCTTGGCATACTTAGATCTGAAAACATGTGTTTACATATAAATATGTACATATACAAGAAACTGTCCCGCGCTGCATTTGTTTAAAGCTACTTTAAAATTAGTTGAATATAAATCACTTTTTAATATATTTATTTTTGCAACTAACTTTTTTTTCCGTGAGGGACAATCTAGATTGAGAGGAATTGCATAGGTGTGAGTGTCGGGTGATTGACGCAAATATCAAAAATTTTTGATTTTCGTCGCCGCGAGCAGATAGTGAGCCGACAACAAATACGTATAGCACGACGGCTGCCGTATGACTTTCTTCTGTACTCGGCGAGTTAAAAACGAGAAGAAGAAGAAGTCAGTTGTTCACTTATCATTACCATATGAATGAATTTGCCTTGGTTGGTACCAAGGCAAATTCATTATGGTAATGGCAGGGCGAATTCAGCAAAATTCGCCTGAATTCGCTTTAACTTTTTGTCCATCAGAATGTCAAACTCAAAGTCAAATATTTCTTTATTTGACATTCTTCTGTATTCTTCTGTACACGGCGAGTTAAAAACGAGAAGAAGAAGAAGTCAGCTGTTCACTTACCATTACCATATGAATGAATTTGCTTTGCTTGGTGCTAAGGGCCTTTTCACAATACTCGGTACGACATCGGATCGACATTTTTTGCTCGGTATTTTCAGCTTACCGAAACGATTCCGCGTTGCTGTGTTTTTCACACTTGTGGGAATACTTTCGGTGCGTAATCGGCAGAAAATAGGAAAACAAACATCGAAATTTGCAAAACAAAATTTTTAACTTCAACAAATCACTCAATAATAACAATAATGTCTTCTAGCGAAGACGAAGACATTATAACTTGCTACATTTATAGCCGAAACGAGTTTTTTACTGACTTTGTTCTTCTTCTTATATTACGCCGCAAAAATGTCTGCAGTAATTCCTCAAATTTTACTGACCGGTCATACCGCGTTGCGGTATACCGGAATTAATCCGCTCCGATTTCATGTATGCAACACTAATGTGAAAGTGCCAATTGAAATACATGTGGTCGATAAGGTTTCGGTATACTTTCGGTAAAAACCAAAAATGTCGATCCGAAACGCACCGAGTAATGTGAAAGCGCTCTAATAGCATTGACAGACGGCAGCGATAATCCGGAATATCTAGCTAATTCGGACTTAACTTGAGAATTAACTGGAGGTAATCCGGAATATCTCTTAAGTTAGTCCTCAAAATTTTAGCGGATTAGAGCATTTTGTAATGACATCCCTGGTGAAAAATCTCTATTGTGAATGAAAGGGAAGAAAAAGAAGAACCCAAGGCAGATCTAGGAAGGTAGGCGCATAAGTGAATTCAGAAATATCGAATGTAATTTGTTATTGTAATTGGTAGTGTAATGTCAAAATGATATTTCGCCGTGGTTGAAATCTGAATTCGTTTGGGACTCGCCCATTTCTACTGACCATGATGTGAATTCGCTTTGATTTTGACATTACCCTACCTTTGGAAATAAAACAAGAAGTTTTTGAATTCGCCGCTGGGCCTACCTTCCTTCAGCTGTTTTGTTAATCCGCAATACTTGCCGTCTGTCAGGGTAAAATTTTAATCGAATTAAGTGTTACGGTAATCGTGATTATCACTGCCGTCTGTCAATGCTATAACTCAAAAAACTGAGTTCTGAACAGTTTAGTGCACGCTTTTCTACACTAGAGTACTCTAATGCGTCCATCGAACAGACCTATTGATTTGTACAGATTTGAACAGACCTATTATCGGGTTACTATTTTAAAAATATCGATATATTGATATATCGATATATATCTCCAAACCCTATATTCAGCTGGCGTTTCAATTGTTTTGAGTATTACAATTTAATTTTCTACAGCAAATAATAATGTTTGATATAAAATTAGTTCAAGCAGTGCGTCGGTATCCTTGCCTCTACGACCACAATGTTGATCGAACACAGCTTATAATAAATATGGCTTGGAAAGCTGTTTCGGATAAAGTAGGGGAAGATAGTGAGTATGCTAAAGCTTATACTATTTAATAATAATGAGGCACTGGTGCGAATATAACTAATGAGTTTTATGCCGAACTTCACGGTGTGCTCCTTAGTTTGTTCTATAATTGGGAGGACGGTGACTTCCAACGGCGTTTGCCAAGACTGTTTTTTTTATGAGAAGCTTTCTCATTGCAAAAATACACACATTCATTTGTCCACTTGGAGGATATGCCTTCCTCTTCTTAATTGGCGCGTAACCATCTAGACGATTCTGGCCGAGTGCAATAACCGAGAAATTTTCTCTCGAATACTTCAAGTACCGTGGGGATATGCCCTCTACTGCATAATGGTTGATTTATGCCCGGGACAAGAATCAACTCCGGGACATCTTGAGAGTCAGGCGAGCATTTACGCATATTTTATTATTGCGGAAACTATTACAACATGTTTATTTTTTATATTAAATCTGTATGTATAATATCGCAAATCATATTCAATAGAGATTAATCGAAAAATGTTAAACATAGGTATTAATCAAAATATATTTATAAATTGTTGCTTTTTTCAGTAAAATCATGTCGTTCCCGATGGAGAACAGTGCGCGATAGATTTGTGAGGGAACATAGAATTAATAAACATGTATCTGATTGGGAACTTAGGAAGTATTTGCTATTTTTAAAAGATTTTATTGGTCATAAGGGGTATGTTAACATATAAAATATGAATTGGAGTTTTTTGTAATGTACATACATATTTATATGTATATATTTGGTTCGATTGTAGGGCACCCGCTAACCACGATTACGGTGAAAAAGGATGGCAGTTGAAGCGACAGTCACAAGGACGGAGTCAAGGAGGAAGTTGGAGAGATAAAGTTTCTGTTAGTTCAAATAATGGGAATATTGATGACGATAGTGCAGAACAGGAGACTAATAATCTATTCAAGAATGAATATTTTGTGGAAGAATTTACTCAATTTCCAAACATTCAGAATGCTGCAGACAACTCAAATGAGCAAAGTTTTTATTCCAGCGAACGAAATCCAGGAGAACACTCAACCCGTCTAGAAGGCAATGAAGATACCATTAATATTCTTCTACCTAATCAAGAACTGGACTCCACATCGCATAAAAGGCCTGCTGGAGAAAAAGGGGATACAAATAAATCCGAAAAAAAGAAGAGAAAACTTTTTCTTAGTGATTTGATAGAACGAGAAATTTCGATGTCATCACATAAGCCAGCAAATAAAAAGCATAAGGAAAATGAGCGACAGGAGGAAAAATATGAAAATGTACTTTGCACGTTAAATGAATATATAAGAGATCGTATTCGCGAAGATGAAGAGCGAAACGGCAATGGAGATTTTTTTAAAGTGTTAGATACGTATCTAATGAAGCTGCCAGAAGATGTTCAAGATAAGTTGATGGCTAAAATATTAATTAAAGTATTAAATAAAAATAACTAAAAATAAAAGCGAAATCTAAGCGTCTATGAGATTTTATACGACGGGCGAAATATCATTTTGACATTACACTACCAATTACAATAATTCAAATTACATTCGAAAATTCTGAATTCACTTATGCGCCTACCTTACTAGATCTGCCTTGGGTTCTTCTTTTTCTTCCCTTTCATTCACAATAGACATTTTTCACCAGCGATGTCATTACGAAATGCTCTAATGGCATTGACAGACGGCAGCGATAATCCGGAATATCCAGCTAATTCGGACTTAACTTGAAAATTAAGTGGAGGTAATCCGGAAAATCTCTTGAGTTAGTCCTCAAAATTTTAGCGGATTAGAGCATTTTGTAATGACATTCCTGGTGAAAAATGTCTATTGTGAATGAAAGGGAAGAAAAAGAAGAACCCAAGGCAGATCTAGGAAGGTAGGCGCATAAGTGAATTCAGAAATTTTGAATGTAATTTGTTATTGTAATTGGTAGAGTGTAGGGCATGGAAATCTATGCAAATACATGTTTTTCTTAGATTTAGGTAGAGTAAAATAAATAAACCATCCTTGCGAAACGTGAAATTGTCTTCAAACTGGCATTCAAATGTTTTTGCATATTTTGCATATTTTGGTCATATATGCATATTTTTACATATTTTGCGTTGTTTGCATTTTTTTATTACATATTTCGCATTATATTGCCTATTTTTGTAATTTGCTAGTTGACAGTTTTATACAAACGAAATTCATGCATAACAGTCATCTGACGACGAATAGAGTTTCGTGTGAACACGGCTATTATTAGCATTTTCGATACGGTGCATACCTGTCGACAAAGAGCCGTTTTAAAACATGCTCCTATTAACTCTGTGGATGTAGAACGTTCGTTTTTTCGACCGAATTGGCAAAGTTTTCTTTTTGAGAATATGAAAAAATATTTCATTTTGTATGCTAATGAATCGTTAAATAAGGATTAACCTTTACAAATTATGAAATGTTCAAGACTGGTCTGGACTTACACAGTTTTCACTCTAAGCTAACGATATATATAAACGTACAACGTAAGAGCAAAATTGAAATAAAAAATGTTTGTACCTAATTTATTTAACTATTGTAACTTCAATAAACATGAATTATCTAAAGTTGAAAAAATTTGAATTAATACATTTTTTTTGATTTTTCATGCATATTTCTCAGTTTTTGTTGCATTTTTTATGCGCATATTTTTTATTTTTTAGTACATGAAATTCCATGCCCTAGTAGAGTATAATGTCAAAATGATATTTCGCCTTGGTTGAAATCTGAATTCGTTTGGGACTCGCCCATCCTATTAACCATGATGTGATTTCGCTTTGATTTTGACATTACCCAACCTTTGGAAATAAAACAAGAAGTTTTTGCATTCGCCACTGCGCCTACCTTCCTTCAGTTGTTTTGTTAATCCGCAATACTTGCCGTCTGTCAGGGTAAAATTTTAATCGAATTAAGTGTTGCGGTAATCGTGATTATCGCTGCCGTCTGTCAATGCTATAATCCGCTAAAATTTATAATAATATATATAATAAATAATTATATCAAAGTGCACTCTTTAAAACAGATTGAGAAAGTGTTTTTAAGTGATCAACGAAGATTAGCTAAAGTTAAAAGTAAGTTTTTTTTTTTTTTTTTTTTTTTTGTTTTTTTTAGAGCAATTCAAATGCATATCTGTGCTGCTACTGTCCGCTATATTCACCTAAATGGGTTCCGTCATTTTTTTCTTTTTGACCTAACCTTGCCTACAGGTCTACAGTGGACAAAACTATCGTGATAATCTCGAGATTCATTTTAAATCTCGAATTTTTGTATGGCAAACCTGGAATTTCAATCGAAGATTTTGTGTCAACCTCGAAAAAGTAGATAATTGTAGGAATTACTTTGTTGAATATTATTTTATCTTTTAGTCTTTGAAATTTATGAACATCAAAAAAGTAAAATTTGTATTTTTGAGTTTTCAATTTTCAACAAAATAACATTAACTTAATTTATAAATAAAATAAAAATACACAATACATATGTAAATGGCCTATTATCCACTAATCACGCTTAGAGCCCGTGCACAATTGACTTCTACCTCGCTTTGCTTCGGAGTTTTGCTTTGACAGTTCCGTTCAGCATGTGCTTTTCAAAGGGACATGTTCACAATTGAGGTGAAGCCAGTAGGTTAGGTTGAGGTGGCTGTCACCGCAATTGATGAAAGCGGGGACACACTTAGGCCCGATTTCAGATCAAAAATTTAATGTATTTGATTAGTGCTTCGCTAGTCGGTAACGCTATCGGTAACAACCAAATGAATTTTGGTTTTCAGCCGTAACGCTAACCAGCTGATCGATTGTTTGTTTCAGTTGTTCACTGTCATGACCCAATAATAATATGGTCGTTGCAATCAATAGAGAACACGCAATTAGCGTTAACACAAAATATTATAATTTCGCAACCTAAAAAACCAAAAGAAGAAGAACGACTATTGCGTGACCACCTTTATTGGGCTATGATCACTTTTCAGCGTTTTACTGCTACTGCACCAATAATCGACCAAATTAATACCGATACAGTTACTGTTATGGAAATAAAGTTAACGCATAACTAATTGAACCCTTAAAGTACAGACATTGGTGACTTATCTGTAAGAGCGCTTTCACATTACTCGGTGCGGTATCGGATCGACATTTTTGGTTTTTACCGAAAGTATACCGAAACCTTACTGACCACATGTATTTCAATTGGCACTTTCACATTAGTGTTGCATACATGAAATCGGAGCGGATTATTTTCGGTATACCGCAACGCGGTAAGACCGGTCAGTAAAATTTGAGGAATTACTGCATACATTTTTGCGGCGTAATAAAAGAAGAAGAACAAAGTCAGTAAAAAACTAGTTTCGGTTATAAATGTAGCAAGTTATAGTGTCTTCGTCTTCGCTAGAAGACATTATTGTTATTATTGAGTGATTTGTTGAAGTTAAAAATTTTGTTTTGCAAATTTCGATGTTTGTTTTCCTATTTTCTGCCGATTACGCACCGAAAGTATTCCCACAAGTGTGAAAAACACAGCAACGCGGAATCGTTTCGGTAAGCTGAAAATACCGAGCAAAAAATGTCGATCCGATGTCGTACCGAGTAATGTGAAAAGGCCCTAACTTTATAAAACAGCTGATTCAACCAACCTTACGACAAGCAGTGTTACTAGTCATTGGTGCCTTATCGTAATTCTGTAGTTGTATCGTTAACTTACAGACCGATTGGATTTTGGTTAGCAACCCTAAATTCGTAAACAGCTGACGCTTGTGACAGCAGACATAGGAAGGTGGGCGAATTCAGAAACTTCTTTTTTTATTTACAAAGGTGGATTATAATATCAAAATCAAAGCGAATTCACATTATGGCCAATAGTAATGGGCGAGTCCCAAGCGAATTCAGATTTTAACCAAGGAGAAATATTATTATGACATTACAATACTGCTATTTTAAACTGCTATTGCAATTGCATGGACTATTATAAAATCATCAGTTACCGGTAGAGATATTAATTTTGCGTTTTCTGAGCGACATAACCTGTCAACATTTTATGTTGCAAAAATGATAGCAACAAGAACGTATTCCGCAGCAATTTAGATTCAATAATTTTTTTTCTTATGTTTCTATATACGTATGTGGTCTGCTCAAAAGTGTAAACGAAAAGTAATTTATATTGCTTTTGCGATTGCTATTCAAATAGGTGAACAGCTTACTTGCTACATCGATAGCAGTTCCGAATAAAGCCCTATACGCAGCTCCCAAGAAAACCAAAAACTCTATGTAATTTGACGTACAAGAAATGCTCAAGAAAAATTTCTTTTATCATTTTGCAGTTCTAAAGAAATTCTACTACTATTTTTTTTTTAAGATTTTTTTAGGAAAAGTGCACAACTGAACTCTGGTTCTGCCAAGAAATAATGAATTTTCTATTATTTCTTCAAGAAAATTTGACAGAAGAGGTAAATAAACTCAAATGTGACATTTCGTTTGAAAATATAATTACTTTCCTACTACCATTTCAACGCTCAAGAAATAATGCAATTTTTTTCTTGAGCGTTTTCTTGAGAGCTGCGGAGAGGCCTTTAGTAGTGAACTGCTATTTTGAAAAAAGCGATTGCAGTTGCGATTTGCGATTTTTTATTCACAGCAATTCACAGTGGAAAAAATCACCGTTTGCGATATATCGCTAATCACTAGTTGACACAGAGTAGTGCTGGAAAACCATCGATAGTGGTCCCATCGATAGACCATCGATAGGTTCAAGGCAATTTCATTCTTATGGTAATGGTACGTGAACAGCTGATTTCTTCTTCTTCTCGTTTTTAATTCACCGTGTACAGAAGAATACAGGAGAATGTCAAACAAGGAAAAATTTTACTTTGAGTTTGACATTTTGATGGACAAAAATTTAAAGCGAATCGAGGCGATTATTACCGAATTCGCCGTGCCACTACCTGACTCATTGCCTTTTGCAATTGGCACAGCTGTTTGTTTGGTTGTTCGCGGCTTTTTTGGTCCTGTGACGCAGTATTTGACATTTCCGCCTACTGGCATTACCGTTAGGTATGGCAAAAAAAATTTAATAATCGATTAACCGTTTTTTAGGTTAATCGAAAGGGTTCGATTATTAATCGCGAATAATCGTAGGCAACTAACCGATTATAACCGTTTTTCGATTACAATTATTGATAAATTAATACGTAGTACCCCAAGAGGACAAACAAGCTAATTTTTTATACATACTATGTATGTGTGTTCGTTTTTATTATAATAATAAAAAATCGTCATTTCAGCGAAAAATCGTCAATATTTTGTTGCTATCTCATCTTTACAAAAAAACGTTATAAACAAAAAAAGTGTCGGCTTTCCACTGAGAAAGCGCACCACGAAAAAAATTACTTTTTCAGGGGCTCTCAGATATCTCAAAACTTGCAGGAAGTTTACAGTTTACGAGATAATTGTCGTTAAGGTTGGATGGGTCCATAGATATTACCCCAGAAAGAGAATTATGTCGGCTGAGGATTATTTTTTTAAAGCGCGGCTGAAGGCCGCCAACGCAAAATGTTGTTCTACACACATACATATATGCATTTGCTCGTTTTAATACGTGCTTTTATCTCGGCAATAGATCGCAGTTTTCGTGTTTTGTTTGGTAAATTTCAAAATTTTAACAACAAATATCTTGTAAACAACAAGCCTCCGGAAATTTTTGATTTCAGTTCCAAGTCCTGTGAGAGCTCCTCTACCCCCCGGAAATAGTCATTTATTTCGGGGCGTTGTTCCTTAATGGGAAATTTTCCCAAAAACAATTTTAAAGAGGTACGAATTCATACAAATTCGTATATAAATGAAATCATATTTAAAAAAGCTGTGCACATTTATCTACACATTGCGCCTACTTATATGATAAAATAAATAAATAACATCATCAATCATTCATTAATACTAATTCATAACATTTTGCCTTGAAAAATAATTTACAAACTCACTCGAATGAAAAGGCGGTAATTCTCAACTTCGATTATTTCCTTTCGATTATTTTCGACTTGAGAGGAAAAAGGTTAATCGAAAAAATAATCAAAAGAAAAAAACCGATACATTTTAACCGTTAACCGAAAGAAAATAACCGATTATAATCGTTTTTCCGGTTATAGTTGCCATCCCTAATTACCGTCTCAATATATATACCGTGTCTAAAATCCATGTTTTCATATGCGTGGGCACTTCATTATGTTGTAACATAATTTACAAAATGGCGCCGAATTGGCATGCCGTGTGCGCAGAAGCACTTAGAAAGTTAAAAAAAATTGTTTAAATTGGCGATGATGCTCGCAAGCTGTATATATGCACTTAATGTTCTTTTTATTTATTTTTTAAGCCAAAACACTCAAGCAAAATGGACGCCGTGCGAAATTTCTCGTTCAATGTGGAGATGTTGCCACTGTGAATTTTTCGTTGAAATGAAAAATTAGCTGCCAAATCATCAAACTGACATTATAACATAGATTTCAAATGGAGACCGCCTCTGTCTTCTGGTATAACAGAGATGCCAAAGCAATTGCTTTAACAAGATTGCCTTAACATGAGCTGTCAGTTTGATGATTTGAAAGCTAATTTTTCATTTCAACGAAAAATTCACAGTGGCAACATCTGCACATGGAACGTGAAATTTCGCACGGCGTCCATTTTGCTTGACTGTTTTGGCTTAAAAAATAAATAAAAAGAACATTAAGTGCTATATACAGTTTGCGAGCATCATCCCCGATTTTAAACAATTTTTTTTAACTTTCTAAGTGCTTCTGCGTACACGGCATGTCAATTCGGCGCCATTTTACAAATGATGTTATAACAAAATGAAGTGCCCACGCATATGAAAACATGGATTTTAGACATGATTATGGTAGACCAAATTAACATAATTTTTGTTTTGTCGAGTTTCGGCGTTATGACGCGTATTTACTAGGAATGGCAAAAAAAATTAAATAACCAATTAACCGCTTTTTAGCTAAAACGAAAGCGTTCGATTATTAATCGCGAATAATTGTGGCGAACTAACCGATTATAACCGTTTTTCGATTAAAATTATTCCTTAGAAAAAAAATATATAATAAACGAAAAAAATCGTCATTTATTAGGAGAAATCGTCAAAATTACGATAAAATCGTCTATTCGGGAACTGGAGGGAACATTTATTGCGGCTTTTTTTATATACTCACAAAACCGTAGGTAACCGAATTCGGACTCGGATGAAAATGCGGAAATTCTCAACTTCGATTATTTCCTTTCGATTTTTTTCTACTTGAGAGGAAAAAGGTTAATCGGAAAAATAATCAAAAGAAAAAAACCGATACATTTTAACCTTTAACCGAAAGAGCTATTGTTGTCATCCCTAGTATTTACAAATAAATTTGTTAAATTTGGAGAAAAATAACAAAAAATTAATAATATGGAGGGAAAGCTTATTGATGAAGTCAGGAAACATAAGTGTTTGTATAGAAGATCATCAGCACACTTTAGGAATAAGCCAGCTCGAGATCTTGCATGGTTAGCAATAAGCAGGGCAATTAAGTATCCGGGTAAGTGCGCTCATGCATATTTACATAGTACATATGGTTCACATTTGCCACGAAAGTATAAACTATCTTAGTATCGGACACCTCCCAACTTCCGGGGTGTTCTGCCACTATAGCAAAAAAAAAAAAAACAATAACATGTCCATAATACATATATTCATTCGTACAATAGAGGATCACTGTAAAGCGAGGTGGAAAAGTCTGCGCGATCGGTTCGTTAGGGAACACGCTAAAGTTCTCAAAGAATCCGAAGATGGCATTATGAATCCATCTAAGTGTCATTGGGAACACTTTCGTCGAATGATGTACTTAGAAGAAGATATTAGGACTAAAAGGTACCTAGATGTTCTAATATTTCTTATGGAGATTAATTTATTAAAACTTTGTTTTTATTTGCATGCATATTTAAAAAACGGCAGCAAGGGCAAAAACAGCCAGAGCACGCAAAGTCCATGTTGCACCTACTACTCGAGAATTGAAAAATTGTTGATAAAAGCTGTACAAACTCAAAAAGTATTATACGACAGTAATCATCCATCGTTTCGGGATAAAGCCGAGCGCCAAGAAGCCTGGAATAAAATATCCCAAACAATTCGTGTACGACGTAAGTGAAAATAAAAATAAATACATACATACTTTGTTGTTTGGTTGTCAGTCATATTCTCTGAATACGAAACATGTAGTTGACCGGAATGATTTATCTAACATCCTTCTCTGCTCTCATAAGATCACTCGAGTCTTATATTTCCTGTTCCCGGTCTATTTATATTACCGATGGGATGTATCCCTTTATTTGCCTATGGTGCATTGGCCATAAACACTGCTAAGCAAAGAATTGTCGCATGAAAACCAAATTATTAAATACATATATGTATGAATAGATATCTACATATTTACAATTTATTTTGTTTAAATTTAGCGGATCGCTGTCGTAAAGGTTGGAAAAGTGTGCGGGAACGCTATGCTACTAATAAATCTTATGGTACATGTCCACACGATGATATTATGGATTTTATGAAACACTGTGTAGACAAGTACGTTTGTATGTACATATGTTTATGTGCATACGTATAAATATATAACGATATAAATCATAAAATATACTTTCCTTCTGGTCATAGTGACTACAGCGATTGCGAAGATGAGCAAGATGGGGATGTCTGGATAAAAGAGCAACCTAATGATGATCTCTTAGAAGAAGATGACTCCTTCAATGCCGCTGATACACAGACCTCAGATATGTTGGGACATGATTCCTACCCTGCAGATAGTGCTATGAGTGGAGAGGATGTGGAACTTTTATCGTTTGAGCCGAATGAGCCAAAACACGCGTTCACAAAAATTTTCATAGAAAATGATGATGATGGTGGCGAGGATGAGGAGGCAAATCTGCCGACATCCAGCAATGATACGTCGGCAATGAAAACGTTAAAAGCATTGGATGCGCAGGAAAAATTTGAAACACTCGTTAGCACGTTGAATGATTTTGTTAAGAACCGAAAGGAAAGGGAGAGCGCAAAGAGTAGAAATCATGAATTCTATAAGGTATTGGACCGATATTTGCAAAAGATGTCCGAAGATGAGCAAGATAAAATGAAAGCCGAAATCTTGACGATGGTTTTTAGCAGTTTAAAATAATGAAGAAGTACGTAGGTATCTACATTTGATGCTTGTTTTCTTTTAAGATACATATATAGTATGTACATATGTATGTAATAATAATAATAATAATACAATGGCGCTATTATAACTCTGACGAGTTTTATGGCCGAGCTTCTCCCAATTCGAGGTGTGCTCCTTTTTGTTTTTCCTACTAATTGGGTGGACCTACAGTTTTATGCCGGCTCCGAACGCCGAATGCATTTTTTGTGAGAAGCCTTTTCATGGCAGAAATACATTCGGAGGGTATGCCGCCCACTGCCGAGAGGTGACCGTTGCTCTTAAAAATTCCAATTGGATTTTTACTAATTAGAAAAATTTTTTGGTGTTTTGCTCGGACCGTGGTTTGAACCGGAGACCTCTGGCATAGCAGGCGAGCACTCTACCCACTGCACCACAGCGGCCATACATATGTATGTACTGCACAATAAATATACTTTCTAAATCCTGCAATCAAGCGTGTATATCTTTAATGCTAATTAAGCTTTATTCAATTTTATTACTTAATTAAATTAGGACTTCAAAAATAAAACTCGGATTAATTTTAAATTTTAAAACTCCACTTTCTTGAGTTTCACATTTTAATTTCAATTGAAATTGCGATACATAAAAAGGAAAAACTGGTAAATTATCTTAATGACTATTTAACTTCCGGCATCGCTTTAGCCTCATTATAGCCACATTATCATTTCTCTCGATGTCAAGAAGAAGTCAAAACGAATGCCTGCTTACTAACTAAATCTCTAAATGCGCCCACTTCACTGCTAATCAAATCGTCGTAACGTCCTTGCTCAACTATGCTACCATTCTCTAGTACAGCAATTTTATCTGCATTACGTATCGTACTCAGTCTATGCGCTATTGTGAGTACTGTACGCCCCTTTGACACTTCTTCGATGGCGTTCTGTACCAGTTCTTCAGATACCGAGTCCAAGGCGCTGGTCGCTTCGTCCAATATCAAGATCGCTGGATTCTTTGGAAGTATAACACGTATATTTTTATTAATTTTGTCTCTTTCGCGGTACGAGTGATTATGCATGTATGTACATACCTTTATGAGTGCACGTGCTATGGCCACACGTTGTCTTTGTCCACCGCTTAGCATCATACCTCGTTGTCCCACCCGCGTATTGAGTCCATCGGATAGTTGTGCGGTGAATTCTTTAACGTGTGCTTTTTGAATAGCATCTTCAAAGGCTGAATCGCTTATTGTTGTACCGGGATTTAGTCCGTATAGTATATTATCGCGTATTGTGCCGGAAAATAAGGTCGGTTCCTTTATAGAAAGTATATAAATATTAGATTGTCTCTGTTAGAAATTTGAGATTCAATTCACCTGATTAACGGCACCAATATAACTACGCAACCAAACTGGATTCAACTCTCTCAAATCGTTATCATCCAACAGCACACGACCGTGTGACGGGTCGTAGAGACGTAACAATAATGTAGCAATTGTTGTTTTTCCCGAACCACTACGTCCTACCACAGCTGTTGTCTCACCGGGTTGCAACAAGAGATTAAAATTATGTAAAATAATGCTCTCTGCACGTGCTGGAAAGCTAAATTGCACATTTTCAAAGCTAACTTTGCCCCGTGGTGGCGACTGCGGTATGAGGCCTATGTGCAGTGGAATTGAATATTGACGATCGAGTATTTCCCAGACTCGTTGCGCTGCTCCTACGCCCTTATTCAGTTCCGTATAAAAATTTGATAAGCCATTTATGGATATCGCTGAATAGCCAGCATACAGGATGAACGATGTTAGGGCACCTAAGCTGAGTGCATCGCCAATGACCAGACTGCCACCATAATAGAGTACGGAAATTATTATCACATTACCAGAAAACCCAGTCTAAAAGTATAATAAAGCAGGAAAATTCAATGAAGCTGTGATATTCCCACTCACCCACTCACCAAGCCAAAGAAAATGGAACGCGCTTGCACTTCTTTATAACCAAGATTTAAGGCATCAGTAAGCAAAAGGTCATAAGCTTTACTCTCTTCGTCTTCTTTGCAGAAAGCTTTAACCGTCTTTACATTTCCCAAACGCTCTTCAATGGATTTGGATATATCGGCAAACTTATCCAATAGGCTTCGTGTGATGTTACGTACATAGCGTCCATAAATAATGGCCATGCCGGCGACGCAGGGTACAACACCTGTGCTGACCAGGGCCAAGCTCGGCGAGGTGTAAATCTAGATAATGTTATAAAGATTTGCATAAGTTTCGAAAATATCGTGTGAAAAATATAGATTCATCTTTCTAGAAAGCATCGTTATGTTTGCAAAGCTTAAAAAACATAGACGTACGTACCATCATTGTAGTGCCAGCTGTAATCATTACTGCTGATCGCAGACCGTCTGATAAATTTTGACTAAGCGAATTGCCAATCATATATGTATCATTGACCAAACGATTGAGCAACTCACCAGTACCCTTTGTATCAAACCAGCCAGTTTCCTGTAAAAGCATTCGGCGATACACTTTAGATCGTAGATCTCTTACAATTCGCAATGCTGTTGGAAGTGAAAGTAATATACATATATTACAAAAGTAATAACATACATACATATGTATTTATTCTTACGATTGCTTGCTATACTCACATGAACTATTGAATAGGTAAGCCCTTAAATAATTCGTTAGACCTCCCAACACAAACACGGCAAATAGAATAAGGGAAAATTCTTTCAATTTTTTCATGGTTTCCTCATTCGATGCCTTCTTATCAAATATCATATCCAAAATTTTGCCCAAAGCAAATGGTACGCTCATTGTGATGGCCGAAGAGATCACCAAACAACACATAGCGGCTAGGAATAGAAAGTGCACATACAATTAATAATCGCAATATATCCAAATATTTCATAATCCACCTGTAAGATTCCATTTTTCCGATTTTGCTAAACCGATCAGCCGCAACACATCTTTTCTTTTCAATTTGATCTTGGCGCTTACCTTAGGGCCATTTAAATTCGACCGCGATCGACGCGCTATTCGCAGCGAGTATAGTAAGTTACCATTACAGGAATTTAGTAAATCCCTATGCATCTGTTTTTGTACTTGTGGCCGTAATGTGTGCAATGAGATGAAGCTTCGGCTGATGGGTGGCGGTGGCATTGGGACTCGCTTGAAACCCAACAGCGGTTGTGTCGAATTAGTGTGACTTGTTAGGCGAATCAAAGTGCCCCTAAGGCAGGTACAATATATTAGCATTTCTACACACTATTCTTATCTAATTAAGAGGAAAGTAAAAACATCTTTTGCTAATTGTACACATAACGTCGAATGGTTGAATTACAACAAGAATAAAAAAAAATAAGACGGAAACAGCTGATGATTAGCAGCTGATTGAAACGTGCTGGGTTGCCAGCCCCCAATTCTGAATTTATAAGGCACTCTGCACACGAGGCGTATCGTCATAGACGCGTACGAGACATTTCATGTAGCGTCGATTTCTCTACGCCTCAAGATCTGCACACGAAGCGACATGAAACTTCGCTGCACAAAGCAAACAAACAAATTAATAATACGGTATTTGCTTTAAATTTCGAAGCTTTAAATAGAAAAGATAAAAAATTTTACGGAATCTTCCTTCCTTCTTTAATTATACACTCATTTTTTCCGATTTTTTACACAAATTTTACTGCTTTCATAAATTCCACCAAGTGGAAAAATGTAAACAAACATCTTCTTCTTCCTCTTTTCTAAGCGTAGTACGCCTAGCTACCAGCACTGCTTTACGCCAAGCGACATGTAGCCAGCATACTTTGACGAATGCATGAAGCTGACGACTCGTGTGCAGCCCTCAATTGAAATATACGTCAGCGACATCAAAGCGTACAGCTTTCGTCTGTAGTATCTAATACGCGTCTAAAACAGGACGCTCCGTGTGCAGAGTGCCTAAGGTTGTTCTCTCTTTCTCATCCCAGCAAAACCCGTGTGATGGAAACTAACACATGCAAAAGTTTCACACTAATACATTGACACACTTTTTTATCATATGTGAGAGGACAGGGTTGATTCGTTTAAAAAAAATGTTATGGTTGGCATTCGAATATCGAGTGGAGCAGCAATGCATGGCGGTCGGCATGATCTAGGGTTGCACTGTGGCTAGTCATTGTCGGCTGGGCGGGGTTCTTGCCTACATTGCTGTCCTGCGCCATAAACAGAAAAAATTCATATCATGCCTTTTCAAACCAAAACGAGTAAAATCAAACGAAAACAACATCCGGTTTTAGCCGGATGCCACGGACGGACCGTTGAAAAATTCAAAAATTCAAAAGATAACCCGAAAAAAAATCAAATTCAAGAGGCCAGGCATCAGTTAAATTTAAATAAATGCAAACCGAGGGAAAATGTCGTTAACATTTGAATATGAATTTTGAACGTACATATGTACGTTAAAGGCAGACGGACGTTAGCAAAACATTTAAACCGAAATTTAAATCGGAAATACTGACAATCGACGGAAAAATTTGAAAATAGATAATCGGACGTTATATTTAAATAATCGCGGACGGAAGAGAAAAGATTTAGAAATTTAAATTTGAATACACGTTGAAATCAAAAAAAACTGTCAAAGTGAATTTGAATTTGAATATACATATATATCGCAAAAAAAAATCGTTAAATTTGAATTTAATTTGAATCAACCGGAAGGACCGGTTATTAACAGGCATCTGAAAATACATAAAAGAAGCTGAAATTTAAAATATATGAACAATCAAAAAAAAGTTAAAGGCCGAACTCACAAGGGGGTGGCGTTGCTGATGTCGTTGCAGCGCTGGTGCGTTTTTGTCCCACCCTAATCCATGGTTACTGTCGCACCCGAATACCAGTAACCCCTTACCTGTGTTGCGCCGCCGGTGTTGTTGCAGCGCTGGTGCTTTTCGACCCACCCTCATCCATGGCCATCGGTGCACCTTAAATTCGATGACCCCATAATTGAAATCCCTATGCCTTTTAAATGAAGAGAATCAGCATTCCCCTTTTAATTTATAATTTATTCAAAAGTCATAACTTTACAAGTGTTCATCACTAAAAAATATGCGTGTTATATATATAAGGATATATACGCTTCAACATATATATTTTACGTTGCTTATAATTATATCTATACATTTGAAACGTGCTCGAAAATAAAAGTAGATGAAAGCTGCTTAGATACTAAGTTGGAAAAAAAAAATAAAAGGAAACTGCATAATAAATTCCTTTTGTATAGTGTATTGTATATGTATTTTGTAGAAGAGTGAAAAAAAGGGGTGAGTGAGGGAAATTACTATTCATCAATTTGGTTATATATCATATCATTTATGGCCTTTATTGATTATTATTAATGTTTAATTTATTGGGTCTTGCTATTTACGTTGGGTTAATCACGTTTCCCTACACAGTTCTCCGCCTCTTTTGTCTAGCCTATCATTAAAAAAAAATTTTTCCTTTTATTTTTTTGCATTTACATTAAGTACATATGTATGTGTATAGCTAAGTGGTTGTATGTGTAATTATTCGCAAAATACAAAATTATTAAATGTTAGCCTTTGAGGCGTATTAGTGTAATTTGATAGAGTAATTTACGAGGGAAATACCAAAGTAGCCGAGTAGCAACTCTCTATTTGCATTATATTTAGTAAAACAGTTTAAGCAAGGCTGCTCGTGAAAATAGACCAAGATTACAATAATTGTAAAAAAAAGGTACGAAAAATTTACATTGTTTGGTTGCCTATCAAAAGCAAAATAATCCCGACTTAAGAATTACCGATAAAATCGTATCATAATTAACTTCGCTCATCTGAAAACAAAACGAAATATCAAAAGGAGTTTCGTTCTGTTTATACCTGTTTGTTTGGTGCTCAGCCATATAAAAGCATGCATGTATATATTATGTTCTATTTTTTTTTTTGTTTAATTTGTTTACCGCTTAAATTATCAGCAAATAAGTTTAGGTAAGCTGAATAACCGTTGTAATTCAAGGTAATCAGAGGAACGAAATTTCACAAATTAAGTTTGCTAAGGTGAGACCCCCTCATTTTTGTTTGTTTGTTTACAAGCTTAAGAAAAAGGATTTTTAGAGAAAAAAAAAAAGAAAACAAAATTTACGTTTCTCGTCTCCACTCACCACCGTTGCGGTGCACCTTTGGTGGTGGTGTCACCGATCTGCTGCCGTTGTTGGAGTTGCTGGGCCACTATGTGAGATGCTGTCGTTGTTGTTGTGCCAAACCCAATTTGCCGTGGTTGTTGCAGTGGCAAAAAATTTTTTGGCAGTTTGCTGTTGTTGTTCCGGCTGTGCCGCTATCGGTGCTGTTGGGGTGGCACTTATGCTGTGCTTGATTGTTGCTGAGGTTGCGGCACCATCGGTGGCTCTTACCGCTGTTGTATGTGCACCATACGTCACACTTCCGGTGGCACTCACGGTTGTTGCTTTTGCTGTGGCTACACTTATGCTGTGCTATGCTGTTGGTGTTGTGATGTCACTACAGATATGTGCGTTGTTGTTGTCGTGATGCCGACTATTTGGCGATTTGCTGCGGTGGTAGTGGTGGCAATCATCCGTTGCTGTTGTGGTGCCAATTATTGGTGATTTGCTGTTGCAGTTTAGCAAAAAGTACCGCAGGGTCGAAGTTACGTAAAGCACCAAGTTGCACAAATCTCCACTTTCCGGCGCGTCGAATTTTTTTTTTTTCAGTGCCCCTTTATTTCCTATACTGCGATGCATCCTATACATATGCACATGTCTGTTATCGCTTCTTAAACTTCACTTCAAATTTTCTCGATTGTAACATGTAGAATTTGCGGCTGCCTTGCGGATAATTAGCAACACAAAACGTGAAATTAATGCTCAACGTTTTCTTTTCCACGATACGCGCAAGAAAAAAAATCTTTAATTTTTGGTTGCCTGCGTTTATACATTTATTAGGTCATTTATATCGTATTGCTCATGCTAATATCGCGAATAAGCCGCCAATAAGCTAATAGCCATATAACACAACCACGCGCGTTTTTTTTTTTTTTTTTTCTTTTTGTTTAAACAACCAATCACCCAACTAAATTTGCCAACCGATTTTTCGAATTCTTCGACCGCCTCGTTCAACAGACTTTTCCCAACTAACTACCGCTGTACTAAAATTTTTCTATCCAAGCGTGCCTTCCACCTTTTTATCTATTCAGTTTGGAAGAGTACCGTTTTCTTTCGTTTATGTATGCATTAGGGTGAAAACAGAATCAGAACGTAACGACAAGACACTGCGTCAGCGACAGTCTGTCACGATTAAAATATATGCGCTATTATGGAAGCGATTACAATAAAGTCTACGCGTCGCAACGTCTCCAACGACAAAATTACGTTGTCATCAACTTAGACTGATTTCTAATTTCGGTGACGAGGAAGAGTTGTCGCTGCGTTATGAAATATGAAAGTTTTGACAACTCAATAATTCTGACGAGCTTTACAGAAAAAAAATAAATATTTATACGCAATCAAACGTAATGAAAATCTAATGCATTACATTAATGAATTTAGCTATTTAGCTTATTGTTTTGCGTTGAAAATTTATGATCTAAGCGAAAGAAAACCTCTAATTGTGACTTAAAAATTGTAATGTGGCTGCAACAGGCATATGTAATGACAATTGTTGACACTTTTATCATGCTTTAATCGCTGAACTCGCACTGACATTATTACGTCCAGCGTATGTCGCTGTCGCACCGTCGCGTCGCCTCGATTTGTCTTCAGCGTAAAGTGGCGTGACTGCCGCTTGTTCAGTGGCGTGATTTTACTGTAATTTGGATGTCCATATTCTGGTGTGACGCTAGCAATAACATAAGCGAGACGGAATGCGGTTGCCATGACACACAAAAAAAAATTACCAAAACTTTCGGAATAAAATGCCTCAAGCATTTTCCCCATGAAACTATCTCAAAAAAGTCGATTTTATTCGTGCCCTAGTAAATTTGCTACTGTAAAATTCTATTGGTGTGCGTTGGGAATATTAATAGACATTGTTGTCTTACGATCGAATTATAAAAATGGTAAGAGACAAGAAAATCTGATTAATAAAACAATAGTATAAATATGTGGTAAGTAATTAATTAATTTTCTGTGAACTATGTAAAATTTTAAAATTGTATGGAGCGCATGAGAATATTTTATAAAATATGCATTTGAAAGTACCAAGTCACCGAATAACCACGTGTTACGTATTTTCACATTACGAAGTGTTCATGGCAACCCTGGAAGAACCAGTTTGTCCATCACCAATACATGTGCATCTCCCGCCATTGGAACGATTGTCAAGGTTGAGATGGGAAGTTTCTGTTAAGCTTTTCCCATGAGAGGCCTATTTATAGAGGTTGGCTCGAAAGCTTGCCTATTTGCAAATAAAAAAAATTTTCATGAAATCTGAAGAATGAATCAAAACCACATAACCATATAACCATCTAGAAGGAAAAAAAAAGAAGATCGATGTAAATTTCGGATAAACCCACTCACTTAAAATTTGTTTAGACACTTAGTGGAGGAAAAAAAGAATTAATTACAGGATTTTGAATAAAAAAAAAAGGTTACATTTAAGATATCTAGTAACTGAATAAGAAAATACAAATTTTAAATATTGCCAGAACACCACCAGTGGTGAATGAAATTTACTCGAACAAGGAAATGACTCTTGTCAAAAAAAATTGTCAGCTGTTGCCATCGAGACAACCTCAAAAATCACCCTCGTTTCGCAGTGCGGCCACCTGTTACACTAGCCCATAGCTCAAACATACAAGGTCGATGCGAGGGAGAATCGCTCTTCTTCTTCTTGGCATATGTCAACTTATTGTCTGTTGCTTTGATTTTACAATTTTGCATGCCTTGTTCGTAGAAGTAGAATGCCAAGCTCAAGGTTTATCCAAAGAAGGTTATATTAGTTACGTTTTGATGTGTGCGTTTCCTTTTAAAAAAAAATGTCAACGTGAAAGAGGAGAGAAATTATTTTCAAAGTAAAAAGATTTTTTTCCCAATCGGTTCTATCTGACGTTCGCACTTTTTTTTTTTTTTTTTGCACACATACCCAATTGCAATCGGCTTATCTGCCGCGAAATCCTTCTTTAAACAATCCCTGCTAAGTTGTGTGTTCACTTCTTTTTCCCTGCTTTTGACATTTGAAACAAGCCGCCTAACGTCAATCGCATATTCTGCCTCCCATGCGACGACCTGTTTAGTTTGGCCACGCGTCAACCATTCTTCTTCACCATGTCAGCACGTCGGCCATTATGAAATGGAAGTTATTGGAAAAGTACAAAAAAAAACTACTGAAATAGTGGGGCTGCCACACAGACAGAATCGAGCAACCGAAATTAACCCGTTTATGACCGATATCAGGATTGATATCGATAGCAAACCATAACAGACCTGCTTCGCTTCGAAGACCTGACGAGGGAGCGAACAGGAAAAATGGTTTGCCTGTAAGGTTGTTGCGATAATACTCAACTGTTAACTACGTGGGGCACGACTCACCCCTAGAAAAGAGTCTCAAATTCTACCACAGCTAACCGGGCAACAGAGGCTCCATCAGGTGATACCAAAAAAAAACGTATGCTATATGAACGTGTCCAATCTAGTAATATATGTAAATCCGAGATTAATTGAAAGTCAGGTATATATATAAAAAAATTCATTTGGTAAAAAAAAACCAAAATGCGTAAGTCCGGTGTTGCGGTGTTTCTCTATTGGCTTAGGCCAGAGAAGCCTACTCCCCCCTAGGAGCCCTCCTCCTAGGTGCCGATCTTGGTCGGTCTTAACAACCTGTCCCCCCCGGCTGATCCAACCCCGCACGCTGGACCCAGGACAGGCGGTCTTGAAAAAGACCCTTGGTCCGCTGGTTTCTCGCCCCCCGGAATGGGCTTTACAAAAAAAAATTAAATTATTTTGTTTCCTATTTTAAGGCTTCGCGGCCTTAGACATTTTTTTACAGGAGAACGCGTCTAAACTCCGAATACAATCACCCTATCAGCTGGTCTATGGTCCCTAACCTCTCGAAGCTGGACAAAAAAAAAACTTTAACAGGAAAATCATCAATACTCCGTTTGAATAGACATTTTTATATTGGAGAACTCGTCAAAACTCCGTAAGGTTGGGCATTTGATATTGGAGAACTCGCCAAAACTCCATAAAACTAGACATTTTAATTTGGGAGAACTCGTCAAAACTCCGTATAAGCAGACCAATTGGAATATGGACTGCTAGATGGTCCACGGTTCCCGGTGGGAGCGCTTGTGATCCACCTATTATTATAACTGCTCGGGGAGAATACTGGGCGAATTGTCCCCGACCGCCAAGACGCCCAGCGGAGTCTTATTGAGGACGGATATCAGAAGCATGGAATCGTCCTATTAATCTCCCTGTTAAGTCTTCTAAGTCATACAGTGCATTGCCAACTTTTCCACGAACTCGACACTTAATATATGTTGGCAGGAATTTCGCGTTTATGCCCTGTTTGAAGTTGCTCAAGGCAAAATTTCTTCTAAATACCTCTTGACCTTCCCTATAATTCACAAGCCTAGAGCGCTTATTGTAAACCTGCTTGACTTTCTCATTTGCCTGTGCTAAGTTTCTACGGATTTGCTCGTGGATTCCTGATAACTTGTCAGCTTTACTTACTATCGGTACGCGATCTTCTTTGAGGCTATCCAATTTCTCTAATAACTTATACGCGGATGCGTGTTGGACCATATTCTGACCATATAATGCAAAGTACGGAGAGCACTGAATCGACGTATGAAAATCACTTCTTAAAACTGATAGAATTTCGGGTATATGTTTGTCCCAGTCCGTATGATCCTGCTTATCTTTTAGGAAAATTCTTATCTTGGAAACTATCTCTCTATTCACGCGTTCGGACGCATTAGCTTGTGGGGAATACACTCCTGTTCTTACATGCGTCACACCGTACTTCTCAAAGAACGCTTTCATTTCTTTTGAGATGAATTGTTTCCCATTATCGCTGTGGATATATTCTGGGACCCCTATAGCTGGAAAAATCTCTGTACCGAAGTAGTTCATTACATTGATAGTTGTCGCTCTCTGCATTGGCTTCAGCCACACATACTTGGAAAAATGGTCTAAAATAATAAAAAGAAACTGGTTCCTACGTTTGGATCTCGGATAAGGTCCTAAGAAGTCGCAATATAAGCGCTGAAAAGGTCTTTCTGTAACAAAAGCGCTTCCTATAGGTGGTCTTGACTGCTGATTCGTTGTTTTCACGGCCTTGCAAGTATCACAATCCTTTACATAATCTCTAACGTCCCTAGCTTGTTGTGGCCAGAAGTATTTCCACCTAACTCGTTCCAATGTCTTTTGCCAACCTCCATGATAACTCCTAACCGCGTCATGTGCCATTCGTATTGCTTCCTCCCTAAGTCCTTCGGGCAACCACAACCGCCATAACGAGTCTTCTTCACCCTCCACACCTTTTCGAAACTTAACCCTTTTAAAAATCAAACCATCTCGGACACATAAATCCGGGAGAGCCTCACCGTTTACTGTAATTGTTCTGATAAGATCCAGATACTCATTGGCTCTAAATTCGGATGAGTCTAAGTCTATTTCGTAAGGCGCGGGAGATGAAGTCAACTCGTCAACGTCAAAACGCGACAGAGCGTCCGGTACTACGTTCAGGGCCCCCTTACGATGCTGCATTTCGAAATCATATCTCTGTAGTAACAGTGACCATCTAGCTAACCTACCACTAAGGTCTTTTTGCGTCATCAACCATTTAAGGCTTGAGTGGTCCGTGATTATACGAAATGGCAGCCCCTCAACGTAGGGTCTGAAACGTTTGACACTGACAATTGCGGCGAGGCATTCCAGCTCGGTGACTGTATAGTTGCGTTGAGCATTATTTAATTTTTTTGAAACGAAAGCTATTGGATGCTCTGCACCATTGTCATCGACCTGGAATAACACGCCTCCTACTCCTATTTTGGAAGCATCACATTGAATGACAAATTCTCTGGAAAAATCAGGTTGAGCTAAGACTGGAGCGGAACTCAGAGCTACTTTAAGTTTTTCGAAGGCCTCTATTGCTTCTGGAGTGAGTTTGAAAGGACCAGGTGACTTACGTAAACAATCTGTCAAAGGGCCTGCTAAATCAGCGAAATTGGTAATAAATGCCCTGTACCAATTTGCCATACCCACAAATCTGCGAACCTGTCGAGGAGATTTGGGAATGGGGAAATTCTGCATTGCCTCAATTTTCTCTGGATTCACTTTCAAACACCCACTGCCTATAACATACCCTAAGTAACGAATTTCTCTCTGGCAAAATTTACTTTTACTCACATTGATTGTAAGGCCTGCACTCTTCAAGCACCTCGCAACATCTGCTAAAAGTCTGATGTGGTCGTCAAAATCCGCACTGCATACCAACAGGTCGTCCAAATAAACAAAAACATGTTCTCGCATATACGAGGGAATTGCTTTGTCCATGAGTCGACTCATTGTTTGCGGCGCGTTACACAGCCCAAAGGGCATAACTTTGTAATGGTACAAGGGTTTACCTGGCACCGCAAACGCTGTCTTCTCTTTTGACGACTCAGTTAGTTTAATTTGGAAGAATGCGTCTTTTAAGTCGATACCACTAATAAAGTGCGTATCCTTTAAACGACTCAATAACCCGTTGATATGCGGCAGCGGATATGAGTCCTTTTTCGTAACGGCGTTTACCTTCCTAGAATCAATGCAGAGCCTAACCTTACCAGGTTTCCGTACTAGGACAACTGGGCTACACCATGGCGAATTCGACTCTTCGATGACTCCCATTTTCAATAATCTATCAATTTCGCTGTAGGCTTCAGCCTGTCTTGGTGGCGAAAGAGGAAAATGTTTGCTTTTAATTGGGACTGCGTCACCCGTGTCAATGTCGTGCTCCACCAGCTGTGTTTGCCCTAGGCCTAATTTTTCAAACGAGGGAAACATATCAATAACTTTCTGCAAATCGTACTTCTGGGATGGAGTCAAATCATGAAAATTGGGACCTTCTGTATCTTCCTTTGCTTCTAGACATGATACACTTGGAAATATTTCGGGAGCTAAAGCAAATGCTTTCCAAAAATCTACCCCGAAATAGGCTTCCTGGAGAAGCGAAGGAACAAGGTAAAAGGATATAGATTTTGTTGTATTTTTAAAAGTGACAGGCAATGAACTACACCCTATTATCTTCCGTTTGTCGCCGCCTGCTGTATATATACATTCATTCATTTCCTTATAGTTGAGATTGTTTTCTTCTAAAAATTTCAAACAGTCCTTACCCAGGATAGAGACATTGGCTCCTGAATCCAATAATCCCACTAGTGATCCATTTCCTATCCTCACCCTAATCATTGGTCTTTCATCGTCTGTAAGGACGAGTGTGGTGCTTTCCAAAAGCTTGCGCACCTGGACACGTTTGCTATACCTCTTCCTACACTGCAAAATTTTTTCGGGTGGATATGGTTGGGAATCATTCGTGAAAATATTTGACCTATCCAATTGATAGTTTTGTTCTCTTTCTTCTAAACTGGGTCGGAAAATGGTCTGACAACTAACATTTCTAACTGAAGCTTTTAAAATACGAATTGGTCGAGAATTTGTTCGTGACGAAGTCGGGCTATCTGAATCTGAAGTATTTGAGTTATCCGTACTATCAGGGAAAGTTACTACTGGTGATTGTTGACTGCCTGCGGAACTGGCCGAAAGTGGACTAGGCTCAGTACTCGCGACGGATTGCTGGATATTGACTGAAGTAGGGGCTATAGTCCCGAACGAGTTTCCCCCTCTCTTTTCTCGCTCGGATAACGGTTTCCCTGACCACGGTGATCGTTGGCACACTTCGGAGTCAACACTCCTCTCTGACCGCATTTGAAACAGAACTGAGATTTGATGGGCTCCTCACAGTAAATATAAGAATGGCCCATTGCCTGGCAATTCCAACATTTAATCCCTGAGTAGTCTGGCTTACCCATTCGACGATAATTCAACGCTTCTACCTGCGGATCTACTATATAATCTTCGTTTTCGACCCTACATTCTGGAGCTATGGCACGTGCTTCGTTTACGCTTGGCCTATGGTAATTTGAGACTAAGGTTCTGCTCTCTTTCAATACTTGTTCACCTCTTCGAGCTACATCGCGAAGGTCATGCAGACTTCTTACATCCGCGTTAAACAACATTAATTTCAAATTACCATTAACGTTGCGTTTGATGATATCTATTAACAAGGCTTCAGACATGGGCTCTCTAAGTCTTGCGTTTAATGCCAGAATGTCCGTGTGGAAAACGTCGTATGTCTCATTCACTCTCTGCTTACGCACAGATATTTCCATCATCAGCTCGTGGTCCGTTTTCATTGTACCGAATTCCCGTTTTAAAGAATAACTCAAAAATGGATAATTTGCGTTGGAATTTTGTTTGGTAAATAACCAATACCATTCTTCGGCACGGCCTGACAAGAAAAGGTGAAAACTGGCCATAATCTGATCTTCTGAACATTGTGTGCGCTCACGCAAAGTGTCCAATTTAAACAAAAAATCTGAAACACTACCAGTACCGTCATAAGATATCTTCCAATCTTGTGGTTTCACAACCGTATTACTGGGCGTGGGAATAATTGAGTTGTTAACAAAAGTCTGCGCTTGGTTCGGCAGCTGTCTAGCGTCATCCCTAGTATCATGTCTAGCGTCACTCCTAACAAAATCCATCGCCGTTCGAGAGGCTGCGACTGCAGCGTTCAGGGTATTCACGTTTTCCCTAATAGCTCTCATCTCTTGGCGTAGCTCTTCTTGTGACGTTTGGAATAGCTGATGCAGAACGTGTACCCACGAATTCAAAGGAGTCACTTCGGGATGGGTCTCATGATTGGAAGCCCTATCTTTGTAAACGTTTGGTTGTAACCGAACCTGTGGTAAAGCGCTAGCCTCGTCTACTGTATTTGTCGCGCATTGCTCAGGCGGATCCGGCATATTCCTAATAAGACTGTCTAGATCGAGGATATTTGCACTAGTCGGTCTATCATATTTTCCCGAAGGGTCATTATTTGGAACATCCCTGAATGGATCCACCGTTGTCCGGCTGACTATTGGGGAATGCATTACTAAAGGTCGGCTCGCTGGGGGTTTCGGAGTTGCACCTCCACTTCCTCTTCCTCTATAATATACCCCGCTACCTCTGTTTTTAGAACCACTACCTCTAGTCGAACTCCTAGTTTGCATCCCTTCAGCTGACTGCTGAGTGTTTTGAGACATTTTCAAAAAAAATCGAACGTTTGAGCGCTTCAAAAAAAAACAAGGCACGCTTGAATGGTCGTATGAAATCTTAAGCAATTAACTGTTTGAATAAGTCACGTTTGGTGTTAAAGCTCAAATGCAATTATTTGTACAATTACCGAAATTTAAATCTCATCTCGATTCAAAATTAGATCGCATCGAAAAGAAATTAACAAAACCTTGGTTTTGTGTTTGATCAAGCTTTCAACGAATATTAATAATGATTACTTGCTATTTAAATCTCTATGCCGGTACAAAATTATGTCACATCCGAAAAAGTAATAAAACTTTAGTTGTCGCGTTTGGTGGAAAAATCAAGCAATAATTGTAATAATTATTTGCGATTCAAAAAAAAAAATTATCTTAGATTTTAACTAACAATATCGATTCAAAATGGACTTCGCTTATAAAAAAAAATATTTGTATAAATAAACGTGTTCATATATGTACGTGTATATATAAATGTAAAAAGATATATAATGCAAAATATATATATGTTCGTTATTCAATGGGAATGCTGACCTCCCATTATAAAAGGCACAGGTTACAGAATAATAAAAAAAAAATATATATAAACCCCCTTGAAAAACAAAAGAAAATTAAACCAGTGTGTGCCAACTGGTCTCCAGCGCACCAACCGCAATGCAGGGTTGCTCGGAAGCTAAATCCCTGAGACAGGCTGGCTAACTAAAGATAGTTAGCAATAACAAAAAAATTTAAATTTTTTTGCGAAATACTAACCTATCTCCGCCGCAATGAAAGGAACGGTTTAAATCCGCTATCCCCAGACTTGCGGAGATAGACAATACATCCTTCGGTCTCAGCTCAGCTCATCGCCATGAAGTGGTGCTAAATGTTCCAAGGCACCCAACTCAGGCATGAGATGACCTGAGGCCTGCATCGCATAACAAAAGAAAGAGACAAAACAAAAGAAATTTGCAAAATACCCTCCTAATCTCCGCCGCAATGAAAGGAACAGCTAGAAGCTGCTTTCCCCAGACTTGCGGAGATGAAAAGTACTAACTCAGGTCTCAGACCAACCCATCGCAATGAAAGTGGCGCTAGGTGCAACCAACTCAGACGCGGAATGGCTGAGGCCTAAATTGCAAAAAAGAATCACGAAAACAAAAAAAAATTAAAAGGACGAATTTTCCTTGTGACCAACATCCTTGGCTCCGCCGCAATGAAAGGCACGGTTTGAAGCCGCTACCCCAGACTTGCGAAGAAGGATTGCTAGCTTAGGATCCAGCTCAACTCATTGCAATGAAGGCGGTGTTCGAATTACCACCCCAGACGCGAGATGAGCTGGGCCCCAAAAGAAAAAAAATCCGATACACATAACTGCACAAAAGACATATTCGGCAAAAGAAATTTATAAAAAAAATAAATACTGAATCTAGCGGACATGCCCCTCGGACGACAGTGAAACAAATTTATATTACAAAAAAAATAAGTGCGTTCAACACTGCCTCTCCGGGTGAAATGCAAAAAAAACAGACAAAATGACGTTAAGTCTCGTGGAGCCTTGAGCCACTAACACCAATGATTTCCAATCATCCCGATCAATCTCATCATCCCGCCGCAACGCAGTGGCGGCTACTGAGGCTGCCAATCTGGGACTTGCGGAATAATGAAACTTCACTGAACGACCAGGAAACCACCGAAGCCAGTACCCCAGGCCCCACGTTGGGCGCCATCTGTTATGGTTACGCGTTTGACCTCGATTACGATCTGCGCTTTGTGGCGCCCTATGCTACCAACAGCGATGACCTCCTTGGACAACCTGATCAGCCCCACCATCTCGCCGCAACGCAGTGGCGGCGCAGGGCCTGCCCATCTGGGACTTGCGAGATAGTAAGGCGTCACTGGCTGACCAAAAAGCCATCGAGTCAGCACGTTGGGCGCCATCTGTTATGGTTGGCATTCGAATATCGAGTGGAGCAGCAATGCATGGCGGTCGGCATGATCTAGGGTTGCACTGTGGCTAGTCATTGTCGGCTGGGCGGGGTTCTTGCCTACATTGCTGTCCTGCGCCATAAACAGAAAAAATTCATATCATGCCTTTTCAAACCAAAACGAGTAAAATCAAACGAAAACAACATCCGGTTTTAGCCGGATGCCACGGACGGACCGTTGAAAAATTCAAAAATTCAAAAGATAACCCGAAAAAAAATCAAATTCAAGAGGCCAGGCATCAGTTAAATTTAAATAAATGCAAACCGAGGGAAAATGTCGTTAACATTTGAATATGAATTTTGAACGTACATATGTACGTTAAAGGCAGACGGACGTTAGCAAAACATTTAAACCGAAATTTAAATCGGAAATACTGACAATCGACGGAAAAATTTGAAAATAGATAATCGGACGTTATATTTAAATAATCGCGGACGGAAGAGAAAAGATTTAGAAATTTAAATTTGAATACACGTTGAAATCAAAAAAAACTGTCAAAGTGAATTTGAATTTGAATATACATATATATCGCAAAAAAAAATCGTTAAATTTGAATTTAATTTGAATCAACCGGAAGGACCGGTTATTAACAGGCATCTGAAAATACATAAAAGAAGCTGAAATTTAAAATATATGAACAATCAAAAAAAAGTTAAAGGCCGAACTCACAAGGGGGTGGCGTTGCTGATGTCGTTGCAGCGCTGGTGCGTTTTTGTCCCACCCTAATCCATGGTTACTGTCGCACCCGAATACCAGTAACCCCTTACCTGTGTTGCGCCGCCGGTGTTGTTGCAGCGCTGGTGCTTTTCGACCCACCCTCATCCATGGCCATCGGTGCACCTTAAATTCGATGACCCCATAATTGAAATCCCTATGCCTTTTAAATGAAGAGAATCAGCATTCCCCTTTTAATTTATAATTTATTCAAAAGTCATAACTTTACAAGTGTTCATCACTAAAAAATATGCGTGTTATATATATAAGGATATATACGCTTCAACATATATATTTTACGTTGCTTATAATTATATCTATACATTTGAAACGTGCTCGAAAATAAAAGTAGATGAAAGCTGCTTAGATACTAAGTTGGAAAAAAAAAAATAAAAGGAAACTGCATAATAAATTCCTTTTGTATAGTGTATTTTATATGTATTTTGTAGAAGAGTGAAAAAAAGGGGTGAGTGAGGGAAATTACTATTCATCAATTTGGTTATATATCATATCATTTATGGCCTTTATTGATTATTATTAATGTTTAATTTATTGGGTCTTGCTATTTACGTTGGGTTAATCACGTTTCCCTACACAGTTCTCCGCCTCTTTTGTCTAGCCTATCATTAAAAAAAAATTTTTCCTTTTATTTTTTTGCATTTACATTAAGTACATATGTATGTGTATAGCTAAGTGGTTGTATGTGTAATTATTCGCAAAATACAAAATTATTAAATGTTAGCCTTTGAGGCGTATTAGTGTAATTTGATAGAGTAATTTACGAGGGAAATACCAAAGTAGCCGAGTAGCAACTCTCTATTTGCATTATATTTAGTAAAACAGTTTAAGCAAGGCTGCTCGTGAAAATAGACCAAGATTACAATAATTGTAAAAAAAAGGTACGAAAAATTTACATTGTTTGGTTGCCTATCAAAAGCAAAATAATCCCGACTTAAGAATTACCGATAAAATCGTATCATAATTAACTTCGCTCATCTGAAAACAAAACGAAATATCAAAAGGAGTTTCGTTCTGTTTATACCTGTTTGTTTGGTGCTCAGCCATATAAAAGCATGCATGTATATATTATGTTCTATTTTTTTTTTTGTTTAATTTGTTTACCGCTTAAATTATCAGCAAATAAGTTTAGGTAAGCTGAATAACCGTTGTAATTCAAGGTAATCAGAGGAACGAAATTTCACAAATTAAGTTTGCTAAGGTGAGACCCCCTCATTTTTGTTTGTTTGTTTACAAGCTTAAGAAAAAGGATTTTTAGAGAAAAAAAAAAAGAAAACAAAATTTACGTTTCTCGTCTCCACTCACCACCGTTGCGGTGCACCTTTGGTGGTGGTGTCACCGATCTGCTGCCGTTGTTGGAGTTGCTGGGCCACTATGTGAGATGCTGTCGTTGTTGTTGTGCCAAACCCAATTTGCCGTGGTTGTTGCAGTGGCAAAAAATTTTTTGGCAGTTTGCTGTTGTTGTTCCGGCTGTGCCGCTATCGGTGCTGTTGGGGTGGCACTTATGCTGTGCTTGATTGTTGCTGAGGTTGCGGCACCATCGGTGGCTCTTACCGCTGTTGTATGTGCACCATACGTCACACTTCCGGTGGCACTCACGGTTGTTGCTTTTGCTGTGGCTACACTTATGCTGTGCTATGCTGTTGGTGTTGTGATGTCACTACAGATATGTGCGTTGTTGTTGTCGTGATGCCGACTATTTGGCGATTTGCTGCGGTGGTAGTGGTGGCAATCATCCGTTGCTGTTGTGGTGCCAATTATTGGTGATTTGCTGTTGCAGTTTAGCAAAAAGTACCGCAGGGTCGAAGTTACGTAAAGCACCAAGTTGCACAAATCTCCACTTTCCGGCGCGTCGAATTTTTTTTTTTTCAGTGCCCCTTTATTTCCTATACTGCGATGCATCCTATACATATGCACATGTCTGTTATCGCTTCTTAAACTTCACTTCAAATTTTCTCGATTGTAACATGTAGAATTTGCGGCTGCCTTGCGGATAATTAGCAACACAAAACGTGAAATTAATGCTCAACGTTTTCTTTTCCACGATACGCGCAAGAAAAAAAATCTTTTATTTTTGGTTGCCTGCGTTTATACATTTATTAGGTCATTTATATCGTATTGCTCATGCTAATATCGCGAATAAGCCGCCAATAAGCTAATAGCCATATAACACAACCACGCGCGTTTTTTTTTTTTTTTTCTTTTTGTTTAAACAACCAATCACCCAACTAAATTTGCCAACCGATTTTTCGAATTCTTCGACCGCCTCGTTCAACAGACTTTTCCCAACTAACTACCGCTGTACTAAAATTTTTCTATCCAAGCGTGCCTTCCACCTTTTTATCTATTCAGTTTGGAAGAGTACCGTTTTCTTTCGTTTATGTATGCATTAGGGTGAAAACAGAATCAGAACGTAACGACAAGACACTGCGTCAGCGACAGTCTGTCACGATTAAAATATATGCGCTATTATGGAAGCGATTACAATAAAGTCTACGCGTCGCAACGTCTCCAACGACAAAATTACGTTGTCATCAACTTAGACTGATTTCTAATTTCGGTGACGAGGAAGAGTTGTCGCTGCGTTATGAAATATGAAAGTTTTGACAACTCAATAATTCTGACGAGCTTTACAGAAAAAAAATAAATATTTATACGCAATCAAACGTAATGAAAATCTAATGCATTACATTAATGAATTTAGCTATTTAGCTTATTGTTTTGCGTTGAAAATTTATGATCTAAGCGAAAGAAAACCTCTAATTGTGACTTAAAAATTGTAATGTGGCTGCAACAGGCATATGTAATGACAATTGTTGACACTTTTATCATGCTTTAATCGCTGAACTCGCACTGACATTATTACGTCCAGCGTATGTCGCTGTCGCACCGTCGTGTCGCCTCGATTTGTCTTCAGCGTAAAGTGGCGTGACTGCCGCTTGTTCAGTGGCGTGATTTTACTGTAATTTGGATGTCCATATTCTGGTGTGACGCTAGCAATAACATAAGCGAGACGGAATGCGGTTGCCATGACACACAAAAAAAAATTACCAAAACTTTCGGAATAAAATGCCTCAAGCATTTTCCCCATGAAACTATCTCAAAAAAGTCGATTTTATTCGTGCCCTAGTAAATTTGCTACTGTAAAATTCTATTGGTGTGCGTTGGGAATATTAATAGACATTGTTGTCTTACGATCGAATTATAAAAATGGTAAGAGACAAGAAAATCTGATTAATAAAACAATAGTATAAATATGTGGTAAGTAATTAATTAATTTTCTGTGAACTATGTAAAATTTTAAAATTGTATGGAGCGCATGAGAATATTTTATAAAATATGCATTTGAAAGTACCAAGTCACCGAATAACCACGTGTTACGTATTTTCACATTACGAAGTGTTCATGGCAACCCTGGAAGAACCAGTTTGTCCATCACCAATACATGTGCATCTCCCGCCATTGGAACGATTGTCAAGGTTGAGATGGGAAGTTTCTGTTAAGCTTTTCCCATGAGAGGCCTATTTATAGAGGTTGGCTCGAAAGCTTGCCTATTTGCAAATAAAAAAAATTTTCATGAAATCTGAAGAATGAATCAAAACCACATAACCATATAACCATCTAGAAGGAAAAAAAAAGAAGATCGATGTAAATTTCGGATAAACCCACTCACTTAAAATTTGTTTAGACACTTAGTGGAGGAAAAAAAGAATTAATTACAGGATTTTGAATAAAAAAAAAGGTTACATTTAAGATATCTAGTAACTGAATAAGAAAATACAAATTTTAAATATTGCCAGAACACCACCAGTGGTGAACGAAATTTACTCGAACAAGGAAATGACTCTTGTCAAAAAAAATTGTCAGCTGTTGCCATCGAGACAACCTCAAAAATCACCCTCGTTTCGCAGTGCGGCCACCTGTTACACTAGCCCATAGCTCAAACATACAAGGTCGATGCGAGGGAGAATCGCTCTTCTTCTTCTTGGCATATGTCAACTTATTGTCTGTTGCTTTGATTTTACAATTTTGCATGCCTTGTTCGTAGAAGTAGAATGCCAAGCTCAAGGTTTATCCAAAGAAGGTTATATTAGTTACGTTTTGATGTGTGCGTTTCCTTTTAAAAAAAAATGTCAACGTGAAAGAGGAGAGAAATTATTTTCAAAGTAAAAAGATTTTTTTCCCAATCGGTTCTATCTGACGTTCGCACTTTTTTTTTTTTTTTTTTGCACACATACCCAATTGCAATCGGCTTATCTGCCGCGAAATCCTTCTTTAAACAATCCCTGCTAAGTTGTGTGTTCACTTCTTTTTCCCTGCTTTTGACATTTGAAACAAGCCGCCTAACGTCAATCGCATATTCTGCCTCCCATGCGACGACCTGTTTAGTTTGGCCACGCGTCAACCATTCTTCTTCACCATGTCAGCACGTCGGCCATTATGAAATGGAAGTTATTGGAAAAGTACAAAAAAAAACTACTGAAATAGTGGGGCTGCCACACAGACAGAATCGAGCAACCGAAATTAACCCGTTTATGACCGATATCAGGATTGATATCGATAGCAAACCATAACAAAAAAAAATTAAATTCGTGGAAGCTAGTTGATCGCGTTCTTTCGTGTGCTAAAAATATAGTTTAATAGTGAATAAAGATAAGAAAAAATAATAATTAATAATCGTTTTTTAAAGTATAAAGATAAGTACATACATATTTAAGTTAAACCAGCTTTATTATGTAGTACATTTACATATATATTTTTTTTTTCACTTCAATTTCAGATGTCTTCCAAGAAGTCGACTCCATAGAATTCGAGAGAGGCGTATGCAAGACTGTCGAGCTTAGCCATCACCGCGAGCAGTAAAAAGTATATTTTTGGTGTTAAAAATCTAATTTTATTTCATATACATATGTTAATAATATCTGTGTAATGAATATAATAAATATAGACTATGATAGATTTGTTTGTGGCTCATTTGTGAAAGGTTCAGGCATCAAATTTGATGGCTCAGCTGTGATAGATTCGTATATCAAGTGTGATGGATCATATGTGACTGGTATTTACATCAACATTGATGGGTATAAAGTGAGAGAGGAAAGAGTTCAGCTATATATAGAAAATCATATGATTACGCATAAGTGGGAGCGAGATGCAAACTCACACGTATACACTTCACTCCATCACATTTTTCATATTGCCCTTAATAATGTGATAGGAATTCTTGATGGAGAGTGATGGATCACATGTGATCATCAATTGATTGGTCAAATGATTATCACGGCG
This sequence comes from Urophora cardui, assembly GCA_960531455.1. Classification (NCBI taxonomy): domain Eukaryota; kingdom Metazoa; phylum Arthropoda; class Insecta; order Diptera; family Tephritidae; genus Urophora; species Urophora cardui. Next base: position 32,671,306 of record OY482671.1, read on the forward strand.
CTTGCAGGGATATTTTTGCCGAGATATCATTAACCTCACATTTTTTGCAGTGTAATTTTTTGTTTGTAATATTTACCCTTTTATTAATTTCTGATGAAAAGTATTATTGATTGGATACAAATTAATTTTTCTTTTTTTGTTTACACATTTTTGTTTGTGTGTGACCAAGGTTTAGCCAGCCAACATTCTCGGAGCACTCATAATTTGGAGCACATTATGAGTCCGAAATATGTGTTTAATATGAGTCTTAAACTTTTGAAATCATATATTACACCGAAATATGTGTTAAACAGGAGCCTCATAATTTGGAGTCCGATATGAATCCGAATCTGTGTGAAATATGAGATTAACATTTTTTTTACGTTTTCTTTTTTTTTTGTGTTTTTGAAAATGATATATTAATTCATAGATACCGTTTCGAGGAAGGGAAAGTATAAAGATCACTGAAGTTCAATATAATGCTGAATGTCCCAGTATATGATGGCATGAGCTGAATTTCAGGTTGATGTCAGCTTCGAATCAGGAGGAGAATACAAAATAGACAACATGATAAAGCAAGCAGTGAACTAAATTTTCCATTAAATTATAACTTATTTATATTATATATACCCTTGAATTAAATATATGTTTGCTGTAGTTTTAGTAAAACAATGTTCCTTAAACAAATAATTACTTTAAGCATTAAATAAACCACAAAAATTTATAAAAATGTGTTTCTAGCTAAAAATAATTTGGGGGACACTTTTTTTCCTTTTATGAGTTACTTTTTGAAATTTGTTCGCGGCAATACTTAATTCAAGGATGCATCCCTGCTAGCATTTGGAAGACCGTTTTCTCATCTATAGAAAATTTCTTTTGTCAAATTTTCTTTTGCAGTACGCAATTCTAAAGAAATTCTACTACTATTTTTTTAAGATTTTTGTAGAAAAAGTGCACAACTGAACTCTGGTTCTGCCAAGAAATAATGAATTTTCTATTATTTCTTCAAGAAAATTTGACAGCAGAGGTAAATAAACTCAAATGTCAAATTTCTTTTGAAAATATAATGGCTTTCCTACTACATACTATTTCAACGCACAAGAAATAATGCAAAATTTTCTTGAGCGTTTTCTTGAGAGCTTCGGAGAGGCCTTTAAGCCCAAATTACATTAGCGATGTGGCAGTGGCAGTGACGTTTTTAAAAATCAGCTGATGCAGCTAATATGAGCAGTGACTGCCTGAATAAACACAATACAGCGTTCGCAGTATTTGGCAGAGACTTCTTTATATATTAGGTCTGTTTCCTTTTACCTTGGACACGTGATAACATAAATTTACTCACTATTTTCATGTTCATTTCATGTTCACTTTTTTCAATTAAAATGATCAATCTTTTTCAACTCAAGTGAAACTTTTTTCAAGTCAAGTGAAACCTTTTTCAAATTAAGTGAAACCTTTTTCAAATAAAATGAAACCTTTTTCAATTTAAGTGAAACTTTTTTCATTTCAAATGAAACCTTTTTCATTTCAAATGAAACTTTTTTTATTTCAAATGAAACTTTTTTTCAAATTAAATGAAACCTTGTTTAGTTAGTACAATAACATTCTTATATAAATTTTTTGTACACGGCTTTTACACATCGAAAGTTATTGAACTTTGAATGTTAGTAGTGGTAACTATGTACAACAATATATATGTACCTATATATAGATATTTGCAAAATAATCACAACAACAATTTAATTGTTTAGTTTGTTATTGGTTTCATTATTTTTATATATGTACATGATATATTTATATATGTACTAAAATTAAGTAGATCAAGCTCTTTCAGCCCAGCAAACATTCTTGAAATTCTCAGAATTTGGAGTCTGATGAGTCCGAAATATATAGGTGTAACATATGTGGTATAAAATAATAATAATATAATACAATGGCGCTATTATAACTCTGACGAGTTTTATGGCCGAGCTTCTCTCCCAATTCGAGGTGTGCTCCTTGACTATTGTTTTTCCTCCTATCTGGGTGGACCTAAAGTTTTATGCTGGCTCCGAACGGCGAATGCATTTTGTGTGAGAAGCTTTTTCTTGGCAGAAATACACTCGGAGGGTATGCCGCCCACTGCCGAGAGACTGCTGCTCTTAAAAAACCCAATAATTGGATTTTTACTAATTAGAAAATTTTTTTGGTGTTTGCTCGGACTGTGGTTTGAACCCGAGACTTCTGGCATAGCAGGCGAGCACTCTACCCACAGCACCACAGCGGCTTATGTGGTATATAAGCTTAAGAAATGTTTACTGACGCTTATATGAGTCCGAATGTTTGCTGGGATACAAACAATAAAACAACAAAAACATTGAAATGCAAAAAGTTCTGAGGTGATGTCGAACTTTTATTCATATCGCTAGCTTAACGGAGCATTGCTGCCAGCTGCCACTGGTGTATTATGTGCCACTTCATTGCAAACCGGAGCTTCTAAAAATCAGCTGATTTTGAAAAACAGTCGCTGCCACTGCCACAGCGCTATTGTAATTCCGTCTTTAATCTAATTCCGGCTTTAATTCAAGTCAAGTCAAGTCAAGGCCAGTCAAGTCAAGGTAAGTTAAATTATTCTGGGGTTATCTGGGTCCTTTTGATGACCCGGTTTAGGCATCACAATGAAAATAGCTCTATATTGAAGCCGTTTCCAACACATTTCATTTGATACCTCACAAAAACATCCGGTTCCGCATTTTGACCAATATATGGGGACCCGGCCCAGGAATCACAATTAAAATAGTTTTGTGTTGAAGTCCTGATCAAGGCCTTTCATTCGATACCAATATCGTTCAAAAACATTCCGAAGTCATCCGGGCCCACATTTTAGCCCATATCTGGAGAGGATGTCTAGGCTTCACAATGAAAGAACTCTATGTTGAAGCCCGGCTCAACACCTTTCATTTGATGCCAATATCGCAGATATAGGAGCAGACGTTCTTGAGTTATAGCATAGTATGCATGTGTAAACAGATTTTTTATTGCCACCGAGACAAACAATTAACTGTGCAAAAACAAACATATGAGTCGCCTGCGCTGCTCTGCCTGGCACGACTGCGACGCCTCCACTGAACACGGCAAGTGACAAAACGAATCTGGCTAAGCTTGAGCTTTTTTGAGTTTTTCGAAATTTAAAACCGGGAAAAAAGTATTAAAGTCTCAGAAATGCGCAAAAAAGGAACATGGTTGTCGAGAATTTACCATTTATGGCATTTTAAAATAATTTTATTAAAATCGGTCCAGTACTTTTTGAGTTATCGCGTTTCATACATTTTCCATACAATTTTATATAATTAGTATAGATAGTATTTGGTGTTGGTTTTGTGGTGGGAAACAAGTACTGTCTTTCACGACAGTGAACGAGCTTCTAACCGCCAACGGAAGAGAAGGACCTCGCGACCAAAGACTCTTTCTATGAGCTGTTAGAACAGACCTGTGACCGCTGCCCCCGTCGCGATAAAAAGATCGTGCTTGGCGATTTCAATGCCAGGGTGGGCAAGGAAGGTATCTATGGAGGCACAGAAAATTCAGTCTCAATGGGACGAGGCTGATCGATTTCTCCGGGTCCTTAAACATGGTCAATAGCAGTACCAGATTTCAGGGATACCAGCGAGCCGGCAGAAAGATGTTTTTTCACGATAAGGAATGCCGCGACGCCTCGTAAAGAAGGAACGCCGCCTACAGAGCAACATTGTGTGTGGGCGCAACGCGAAGCGTATGGGAGCGCTATCGAACAGCGAAGAGGAAGAGAAGTGCCTTTTTCGAATGAAGAGCTTGAGATTCTGGCGGGTAGGAATGATGTTCGAAAATTCTATCAAAAAGTCAGGCGGACGGCTGAAGATTTCAAGGCCGCTACAAATTCCTGCCGTAATGATAGCGGCGATCTGGTAATTGATGTCCAGAGTGTACTTAAGTTGTGGAAGGACTACTTTTCCTACTTACTAGATAACGGCACAGTACTGGACCGAATAGGCAGTAGCAGATGATGGTACGCATGTTTCACCACCCGATCATGACGAAGTGCGAATAGCAATGTCCCGGCTTAAAAATAACAAGGCGCCGCACAGTGCTTCGTCTCAATATAGTGAATCGGCAAAATTAGGGGAGTAATCGCAGAACGATGAAATTTTGTGTACAGGCATAAAATAATAGAGATAAGAAAAAAACGAAGTTAAAGTTGTGATTTCAACTTCAATTTCAAACAGAATGACATCAAATTTGGCATATCTTTATAGAATTATGCTTTTAAACTAGGTTATAACTTTCGTTCTTTTATGTGAAAGGATATAAGTACCTCCCATATATCCTTAATTTTAAAATTGTGATTTCAACTTCAATTTCAAACAGAATGAAATGAATTTTGGTGTATGTTTATAGAATTATGTTTTTAAACTAGGTGAGAAGTTTCGTCCTTTTCAGTGCAAGGACATGACTACCTCCCATATATCCTTTTTTGCAAAAAGTAATTTTTGGATTAACATGTAATCACAATACATTAAAAACTTACTATAACATATATAATTATCCTTTTAAAATCAAGGATGGACTACTCCCGTTAGTTATTGCAAAAAATGGTTCTAAAGAAAATTACTCTTAAATTTGTTCAGAAAATATGTTGGTTCTTATAGTTTAATGCACTATTTTATTGCAAAATATCAATATGATTTTGGCACATATCAAATTGTAACTTTAAAAAGCGCAATATTCTTAGAGTTAACACAGAAATACTATTTTATTATAAAATTTTTCCATGTAAAAATAAAATTTTTGGGATGTTAAATAAAGTACTAAATTAGCGATTTCCGACATAATTTTTGAAACTTTTTCTTTTTTGGTAGCAAGACCTCCTAGCATAGAATCGAAAATTAAAATAAAAAAATAGTCGTTTTTTCTTGTTTTTTTTTTTTGTAAATTTTGTCAAACTTTGTAAAATTTTATGTGTCTCACCTAAAAAAGTTAGTATTAAATGTATGTTTTTTTGTTAGTATTTGTTACATATTAATAAAAACTGTATATTTTAGCATAATTAGGCTAATTTCCTATAGCATGAGAGAAAAAATAACTACATACATTAATTTTGCTAAATTTTTTCCATAGCATATATATAAGGTTCTGCAAAATTTTTTAAAATTTTAAAAATATGGCTTTACAAAATCGTACAATTTCTACATTTCGGGCAAAAAACAATGCATTTTTTTACAGATTCTACTAGAACACTTCAAAGTTAACCAAATTGGCTAATAAAAAAATAGTCGTTCTTTTTTATTTTTTTGTTTGACTCTATCAAACTTTAGTAATTTTTTGAACTCCAATAAAAAAGTCGCAAATGTTTCGATGGAACTAGTCACCTTTCTGAAATAAATAATTTATCAAAAGTTATTTCAGCTATTAGGGCATATAATGGTAAGCAAATGTGGCAAGTTTCAGAGTTATCCGATTTAAAATGAATTTTTGGCAATTTTTTTTGTAACACATTAAAAATCGTATTACCTTAAAACAGTTTTGCCTCAAAATTGTACTGACTTTAGCGGCCTCTATTGGCAACAAAAGCATGAGATTATAAATTCTACTTATATATTTATTTCAGGTGATATGTTAGCTTCACAAAAATATATATTACTTGAATAAATTACGCAGTTTATTTTATCTCAATTTTGCCTATGGGACGAAGCACTGTGCGCCGGGAGCTGACGGCTTGCCAGCCGAGCTATTCACACATGGCGGCGAATAGTTGATAAGGAGCATTAGATAGGGTCGAAAAAAAATGTTGTAAAAGTCCGCCCCTAAATTTGAAGCTTATGTTGAGAAGGTTAAGGGAAACAAAAAAAATTTTTTTTGACCCCGCGAAATACCGCCGAAATGGTTTTTTTCTTGTAACTTTGTTATTTATCATCCGATTTTTTAAATTGATACGTTAGTTTCAAAATTCATGACCATGATCCAATTAAAAGGTCATGTCAGTTCGCTGGCCGCCATATTTCTTTCGGTTTTAGAAAAAAGTATCAGGTCCTCATACGTCATTTCCTTTTGCAATTGGCACATCTGTTTGTTTGGTTGTTCGCGGCTTTATTGGTCCTGTGACGTAAGCAGTATTTGACATTTCCGCCTATTGGCATTACCGTCTCAATATATATACCGTGATTCATGACAATGTTGCCTTGAAACGGTTTTACTAAATTAATAAATAAAGAAGTTACGTCACAAAGAAGTTAAGTAACGTAGCTATTACTTAACTAATTTTTTTAAGCAATTCAGTATATCTAAAGTTGTAAAAGTCCGACCCTAAATTTGAAGCTTATATTGAGAGGGTTAAAGAAAAAAAGTTTAATTTTTTTTCTGATCCCGCGAAATACCGTCGAAATAGTTTTTTTTATTGTAACTTTGTTATTTGACTTCAGAGTGCAATGGGACATTAAAAGAAAATATAGTGCTTCGAAATACGAAAATAATGACGTATCAATTATAAAAATCGGATGTTAAATAACAAAGTTACAAGAAAAAAACCATTTCGGCGGAATTTCGCGGGATCAGAAAAAAAAATTTTTTTGTCTCTTAATCCTCTCAACATAAGCTTCAAATTTAGGGGCGGACTTTTACAACTTTTTTTTTCGTATGGGGACCAACCCTATCTAAGGAGCATGCATCAACTTCTATGTAGAATATGGTCGGAAGAGCGCATGCCCGACGATTGGAACTTAAGTTTGCTCTGCCCAATCCACAAAAAAGGAGACTCCACAGTATGCAGACATCGACATTGTTCAGCGAATAAAGATCCAGCGGCTGCGCTGGGCAGGTCATGTCGTGAAAATCGACGAAGGTGCTCCGGCCAAGAAAGTATTTCTATCGAAACCCACTGAACGCAGAAGAAAAGGGAGACCTCCGCTGCATTGGGAAGATCAGGTGGACAGTGATGTTGGCTCCCTAGGTATTCCCAAGTGGCGCCATGCTGCACGAAACAGAAATAGCTTGCGCGCGTAATTGTAGAACTCCTAATTTAAATTGTTGCTTTACTTTATAGGAAATTGAAACCAGAGATCGATGAAGCCGCATAAATTGCTAGGAATGACAGATTGGCAGCTCTCAAAATCTTTAGCCTAAAATATGTATGTAATTTCATAAAATAATAATAAAAGAAAGAAAAAAACAGATATAGATACATACATACATACATATGTATGTATTTGGAGTTTTATTTAGGTTCTAAAAATATTGAGGAAACTTTGGGAACAAATTTCAATTGAGGCTTTTTTGTATCCCAAATGGCACTAAGAAGTTACTTCCGGAAGGGTCGTATGTACTAGTTTAATTTTAATCCCGAGAAAACCAGAAAGAGAATAAAATCCGATTTCGGAACTGTTTACACATCAATCTCCATGAATACTCGTTACTCACGCTTTAAATTTTTTTTTTCATATGTACTCAATGCAGTTTCAAAAATCAATGAAAAGTGAAAAAAACAAAATAAAAGGTATTTAAATTATTTTTAAATATGTGTGTTTATATTTATCGTAAATATGTTTTATACAAATCTTATTCATCATCATACATACATACATATATAGTTATTTACACAAATCTAGTTATAGTTAATTTAAATATTCGTTACTGTATGTTCATACATACATAAATATACTTATGAAAAGCTTGTTCAACTTACATACATATGTATAAGAAAAAAAGAACTTATTGCATTTTTTAAATTAATCTTTAAATTCTGTGCATTAAATTAGCTGCAATTTTTTAGACTTATATTTTTATAATTATATTATATAATAACTTTTTCTTCATATACATACCTAATAACTTATAGCAAAATAAACTTCGTTTTAAATCATCTCCTCACTAGTATAAAATGATAGGCTTAGGGCCGTTTACTCAACTTCTGATTAACGCTAACCACGGTTAAAGTTCGGTTAAACATCATTATCGACTTCACCAAACCATGTATTTAACATGTGGACGATAATGCAGTCCATAGCTTAACCGGACCGTTGTCCCCTAAGGGCCGTTTACTCAACCTCTGATTTGATTAACGCTAACCGGAGGACAAAGGCGCGGGTAAGCTATGAACTGCATTATCGACCACATGTCAAAGGTTGGTTTGATGAAGTCGATAATGATGTTTAACCGGGTTTTAACCCTAATGTGATAATCCCTGGTCTATATATATTAAGCTTTAAACACAATCAACGTCGGGCGAAATATCGCTGGGCCGTAGCGTTCTGTCAACAATAAAAAAATCGCGGTAGTATATGAGAATGAACAGAACCAGAAAGCTGACGAAAATAGCACCGCGAAAATTCGACAGAATAGATTTATTTCTAATTTCTAATCGTTGCCGCCTTCTAAATATGTAAATCATGGTATAAAAATTCAGAAGGTAACTTCACTTCAAACATTTTGACGGCTATTGAATTTTTCTGAAGTAAATCATGGTATAAAAATTCAGAAGGTAACTTCACTTCAAACATTTTGATGGCTATTGAATTTTTCTGAAGTATATTTTTTGTAAACATTATGAGTCAGGCTGCCATATTGGACATATATAAAAATCGAGATTTTTTTAAGAAAATTTTGGTAATTTTAGTTTTAGTTAAAGAAAGCTCAGTAATTATCAAAGAAAGTCATATATTATTAAAAGGGATGTGAAAAGTGGGAAGTATTTGGCTCGAATATTTAATACAAAGCCTTACGCAATACAGCAGACAGAGCGTTTAACAAAGAAGTAAGGCTGGAGTCATCGTTATGTCCGAACAAATTTTTTGTTTACATTTTGCCGAATTTAGATGTTCCAAAATATTTATAAAAGTTCAGTTTGGCTTGTATAAGCCTCCCTGATATAAACAATTTATAAACGAATAATTTTGATGCTTTCCCTCACACCTTCTATGTCCAAATTCTTTGATACCCACTAATTGCACTCTAAAAAATACATACATATTTTATTAAGATTTATACACATTTTAATTATTGCGTCCATAATTTGTTTTCGCATTATAACTTGGCACTGACATTTCGATAATAACGTTTTGTTGTGCTACTAATATCGCTAGCACCGAAATGCACTGAGCAAATCAACGGGTTCTTTGGAAGATCAACTTCCTCTATTTGGCACGCTTGAAGCCATTGATTTGTTATAAACGGAATTGCTGGAAACCTAAAAAACTTCACCGCTGAACCTTTGTAAAAGTGCACGCATCCCCTGAAGAGGCAGCTCATTTTTTTAATCTTTTTTCACAAATTACGCGTATGAAAGTAAATTTGTTTATTTATTTATTTTGCACAAATCACACAGATTTCGAAGCAATTGTTTTTTTTAAATTAATTTATTTTCACAAGCTTCAGATTTCGGCCCAAAAAAACATTTGCTGCTGTTTACTCTGGTATCATGATTTCAATGAAATGTCATAAATTCAATAAAAGTCAAATGGCTAAGATGGCTGCCTACGTCAATAAGTGATTTTACCTTCTATTTTTCTACTATGGTACTCACTGTTCATTGACGACGTTAAAAATGAAATAAAAGGAAAGATAAACACAATGATACGCTACAAGTGTCGTTTTCCGTTTCTTGATTTTCTGTTCGCTTCGCTCCTTATGAGCGCAATTCTTTCCGTTTTAATCTTTTCATTTCACTTGACAGCTAGTTGCTAGTTTTATTAGAAACAAAGCTATTGCAATAAGTAGTTGAGTGATCACTTGAAAATTAGAAAGTTCAATGAAATGTTTTCTTTTTACAAAAAAAGATTTATACGTATTGAAAACATGTATGTATGTATGTATCAGAGCTGTAAAAAGCTGCAATCATTCGTCCCAGCAATCATTGATTGTTCTTACAATTTTATTGCAATGAAAATTTCTTGCAGTTTTTTTATTGTAAAAATTGCAATTTGAAATAATTTGTGTTCCATAGATTGCAATAAACATTTATATAAAATTTTTGATTGTAAAATAACTACAATCAGCAATAATTTACCTTCCATTTATTGCAATAAATGTTTATTGAAATTTTTGGGGATCAATTTCATTGCAATAAAATTTATTGAATTTTTATATAATATAATAAATAAATAATAATAAAATAATTTACAAAAATTTCATTGCAATAAACATTTCTCATAAAACATTTTCATTGTAAAAATTACAATAGCAATAATTGTATTGTAATAAATTTTCATCGTAAATCATATTGATTGAAAAATGTTTGATTGCAAGGCTTGCAATAGCAATCATTTTCCTCATAACTTTATACGAATGTATTGGGACTGATGAAAGGCAAGCGCTTGGGTAATTCGAGCAATACCCGGCATTCATATAACACGGTTTGCGCGTAATAACCCATTTCCCGGGTACATACATATGTATGTATGTACATTAGGGTGTCCTTAAAATCATATTAGCGTTTTTCTTCGATCTCACCCCCTACATCGTTAACAGCATGATCAAAGATACCATAAATAAATTTTGGTCCCGATCAGAGACGGTTAAGGGGTGTCGCAAAGGGGTAAAAGTTTAGATAACCAGATGGGACCCCGGGCGACACCCTTTAACCCTCTCCGATCAGGACCAAAATTTATATTTGGTATCCTTGAGTACAAGACTATCGACTTTGGCCATTAGATAAAAAAATTAATAAAATTTTTTGGTCTTTATATGGTAGTCTGAACTTTGACCCCTCAGCGACAACCCTTAACCACCTCCGTTCGGGACCAAAATTTGAATTTAGTATTTTTGAGTACAGGACAATCGTTTTGCGCATTAGATATGCAAAAAACTAAACTTAAATTTTTGAGCCTCGATAGAGTTTTCTGGAGTTTGGCACCTGTGCGACACCCCTTAACGGTTTTCGAACGGGACAAAAATTTATATGTGGTATCTTAGACTATATTAGCATCGACCTAGGGGGTGAGGTTGAGAAAATATGCTATGTACCCTAATGTGCATATTGGCACACGGTACTGGTAATATTTGCAGTCGTCAATTTGTATAAGGTCTAGATGATAAGATGATGAGAAAGAGGTTGAGGGTGCGGATGGGTATAAGGATAAAGATATGGATAAAATTGAGCATGAGGATGGGGATAAGTATATATATATTTATGTTAAACAACCATACATACATATTTATGACAGTAATGATATATCCGGGAGTAAATGAAAAAGCAAATGGTACAAAAATAAATACATATATATCCTTATCCCCATCCACACCCTCATCCTCTTTCTCATCATCTTATCATCCAGACTTTATATGTACATATTGAAGACTGCAAATATTGCCAACCCGGCAGCATCCAATATGTACATAACTACGTACATATGTATGTATGTACCCAGGACATGGGTTATTACGCGGCTACGCGTGTGATATAAGTGCCGGGTATCACTCGCATTACCCAGGCGCTTGCCTTTCATCAGTCCCAATGCATGCGTATAAAGTTATGAGGAAAATGATTGCTATTGCAAGCCTTGCAATCAAACATTTTTCAATCAAATTTGATTTACGATGAAAATTTATTACAATACAATTATTGCTATTGTAATTTTTACAATGAAAATGATTTACGTTTGAAGTTCATTGCAATGAAAAATTTTGTAAATTATTGTAATGAAATGATTTACGAGAAAAGTGTATTGCAATGAAATTTTTTTAAATTATTGTAATTGTAATTTTTACAATTAAAATGATTTATGGTCAAAGTTGATTGCAATGAAACTTTTGTAAATTATTGCAATTCTAATTTCTTAAATCAAAATGATTGATGGTGAAGGACGATTGCAATAACATACCTCTAAATTTTTGAAATTTTTATTTTTACAATCAAAAAATTTACTAGCAATATGATTTACAATCAAAGCTGCTTACAATAATATACACTTTTTATGATTGCAATACAATCTGATTGCAGCTTTTTACAGCTCTGGTATGTATGTATATTTATTTCAAATTGCAATGAAATATGTGTCTTATTTAGTTTTTAAAAAGCTTGTTCTTTTTTATTGTGTTTTATGCATACCTACATACTCGTATTATACATTTTTTAGTCTTTGATTCGAAAACGCAAACGGAAGTGTTCGCAAATTTAGCAAAATAGTTAAATTTTTTGTTTGCTTTGAAATTGATTTTATTTAATCGTTAGTCGATAAATCTCACTTAAATGACTAATGCAATTACATAATTATCATACATACATATGTATATATGTATGTATGTAAACCTGCTTATGTATTTTGTTTATACAGATAAACTTATTGCAATACTGTTTAGTAAATTTGTTGGTAGTACGTAAAATGCTGCATTAAATATTTAAATTAATTTTTTTTTGTTTAAAAATTTACGTACGTATCTTTAAATGGGTTTACATATATGTATCTACATATTTTTAAATAAATATATATATGTACGTATTCTTATACCTACATATGTATGCTCAGTTAGTGAGCAATGAATGGTCCATTTATGATTTGATTTTAATTACACATATGAAATTAAAATTAATCCACTGTTTACTTATAGGTATGTATATTAAATATCTATCAATATCAAGTTGGTTAATTTTTTACTTCCTGCTCATATGAGCAATCTTAATCACCACCAAATGTGATGAATTTTTGGCAACAAGTTGCCAATTACATTTGAGCTCTATTTTTCATCAAAATTTACATTAATGCATTTGTTTCTAACTCATTTCTTGTCCACTCCATTACTCCGTCACTAATATGTTGCCGTTGGCCAAGCGATTTTCGCATCGATACGTTTATACGCTAACATGCAATGTTTGCCTTTCGATGCGAAACGCACATCTTGCGGACATTCGTTGTCATTCAGCAGCGTCTCTTCGCCGTCGACCAGCTTGAAGAGAGCATAGTCTTGTGGATTCGTGATGCGTGCTTTATGCGCAATTATGCGGCACACCTCGCGTGTTGTCGTATGCGGGCGTACGGGCAGAGTGCGCGTTTGCAGGGAACCATTGCACTCGTCGGGTATGATGACACGCAGCACGGATGAGCAGGCGGGTAGTGATGACGAGCGCCACTGTAAATAAGAGGACATTTTGTATTGGTTAATTATTTTGTAAGTAATTCCATTGACTTTTTAGCTGTGAACTATAAAATTTTGAGCTTTTAGTTCCAGCTTTAACATAGTATCTCAGAGCTCAAGCTTTTAGCTTTAACATTGTAAATTGTTACATTGTTGCATAAAAAATACATTATCGTATGTATATGGGTAAATTCTCTATCAACTAATTTGATAGTAGGTATTCATACAGATATTTTAACGGACAGACATATGTAAATCAATACTAAGCTTTCCACATTCAGCTTTAACTTAAGCATTCTAACCTTTGAACTTTAAAAATACTCACATCCAATGATCCGCTGCCATTTTCATTCTCCGAAGCCATGAAACTTTTGAGTACATGTACAGCACTGCACAGCGCCGTTAAATAGTAGCCCGCCTCACCGCTCAGCAGCGTCGGTTGCAATAGACCCCACATAAATTCAGCCTCTATTTCAGCGCCAACAAAGCCACATTTCGCCACCACATATACCAACACAGGCAAAAAGTCATCCGCACCCAGGGTTTGGCCGCGCGGACAACCAGTCGCATCAAATATGGTCTTAATCACACACATAAACAGATCCAATTTGTCCAATGGCAATTCAGCCTCCTGCAAACGCTGCAACAGCGCCGAAATTATTTGCAACGATGTCGGCGATGGCGGCGTCACCGAGGCGCGTATACCAAAATCTGCAGCATTGCGTCCGCATGCGTACCTTACATTTTGCGCTAACAATTGTATGTCCTCGGAACGTTTATAATAGTCCACGAACATGCTGTAGAGATGTTCGCGCAGTGGCAAAACCACCAATTGATGCATCACAGTCTCTAGTATGGCGTCCAAATTTAAAAACTCATCGGCCTTGAGTCTTAAGCGTTCCGCCTCGATCTCCTGATGAAATTTGCCCTCGCCATGTTTTACCAGATAATTTTTCATGCCGTTCATGAATTGGCGCATATTACGCATAACAACTTGAGGCGCCGCTTCGCGCGACTCTTTGGTGCATGAGATGAAATTCTCGATGTTACGTGCAAACGTTGAATTTGGATCTTGAGCAAGTTGAAGTGTACAGGTGCGTACCAAGTCGCCGGGGCCGCCATTATGCGCATTCAGTTTGTTGCGTGGATGATCTACATATATATTGAAAAAAAAAAAAACGAATATGGTTATTGTGGAATATGCTTGTGTAAGTTTTAATAAATAAAAAATGAACAGTAAAGAGGTTCTTAGAATAGTTAACAAGGCCAAAATCGTATTAAGAGTGGACATATTCGAGACAAAAGCCAAAAAGCTAGCTGGCAAAAGTTGTCATGACGTTATTCAAAATAGCCAATAAAGTGTTTCAGAGTATAATTGTAGGATACCCTAAACATATCCGAAAGGTTATCTATCGACATACATAATAATATACATATGTATGAAAACCCATCGTTTGGTAATAGCTTCTTCTTCCAATGAAAAAATAATATTGTAATAGTATATTCCTCAAAAGGAAACTTAATTTGAACTTTACTTAAAACATTTTTGAGTCAGCTGTTATTTATAGCAAGGGCTACAGATTGACTTTTCGTAAACAGACGTTAACTCGCTTTCCTTTTCTTAATTTATTGTATGAAGCTCTTGTCATTTAATTTCTTTTTTTATGTTTACATTCATATTCGCATTTTCTAAACATTTTCTGTGCTAAAAAATTGCATTGGAATTGCACACCTTCAACTCACCATAAATTAAATACCACAAACGTTGCAATAGCTGTTTCAGCATCTCCATGCACGGGCATTTCTCATCGTAGTGATCGTCGATTGCCTTGCACAAGTTACGATAACGCCTATATAGCCGACGATTTTGTGACATTTTGAAACCATAACCTTTAATCTCTTCGATATGATTTACATTTAACAAAATGTTACCATAATCGTCGAGATGAAAATATTTCTTAACATCATAATGATCAATGAGATCAGCTTCTGAGGTATGTGTTGAACTATCCCGATCGGGACATTTACCAATGGCGCCCATTATGGAACATGCCAAGGCTTCAGTCTTTAATTGTTCACGTTCTAATGCAGTCTCCTTCGGCAGTGATACAACAGCAGCTGTAGTTTCAAATGTCGTCCGTTCTGTCAAAGGACTGGTATTACGGCCTGAGATCATTACCTCCAAAGAGGCTATACACGAGGATATTGTCGTACTTGAATTGAAATGGGTTTCACGAAATTCATTGAAACGTTTACGTTTACATTTTAAGTGCTGTGGCACTTTGCCGTCCACATCGTCATGCTCATCATGCGGTATTTCCAAGCCAAGTTGTATTTTTTCATTGAATATAATTTGGCAAAAGTTACGTTTCTCGCGAACACGCTTTGTGGCATTTTTATTTTTAACTTTCGTAGAGCTTGTGGCTTGTATAATCCGTGATTCTACAATTGACTGCTCTTCCGCTTTTGCTATGGATACAATTTCGCTAGATACACTCTGAGGCGGTGTGTTGCGTTGTACTAACTCATCTTCAAAATCAGCCGAGAAAAAATTATTCATATTTGCTGGATTTTGCACGATTTCCCAATCGGACATTAGCTCTAGAAATTGTGCTTCCTCTTTGTATTGGCGCACTTCATCGGGATCGTCAAAAAACACATCCGGATCGACAATTTCAATTTGTCTGCCAGCTAACGAACTGAGTGTCATTCCAGGAGCAGCCGCAGCAGGCATTTCGGCACCGATATTTTTTCTTTTATCTGCCATATTATTTGTAGTTTTCTTAATGCGTTTATGGCGCTTTTCACTTCGTATTCTATTATTTTGGTTCGCGAGATTTTCGGATGACGATTTTTTGAACCAAAACATGATGTACGTTGTAACGATTCTTTCCAGCTAAAACGAATTGGCGAAAACGAAAATTTCTCATCGACACACGCGTTACAGCGGCTGAACCAATAACCAAAGTTCGTCTGGCCGAAGAGTGAAGCTGCGAATCAGCAAAATTAAACTGAAATGTGTTTTTGCTTAAAAAAAAGAAGACGGCTGCGGTTTTTAATATCGCACTAAACCAGAAAATATGTACATATGTAGTTTACAATACTGATATTCATATGTATGTATTTTCTGACAGTCGTTTATTAGCGCGTTTAAAAGAACGCAAACACTTTAACGTGTTTTAAGTCTTTCAGTTGTTTTCGTTTTGCTCGCTATTCACGCATGAAATTTTTACGTTCAACTGCTGCATGCCACATTGTCAGCATGCCATTTTATATTCTCGTCAAAAAGTATGAAGAATATGTACATATGTATGACTGGCTGCGGAGTGGTTGAATGAGCGAATAGATAACGAACGCTCCTCTTCACACTCATCACTCTCTTCAGCATGTCGATAATGGTCCTCGGACTGAGAGAATGAGTACATTTTTGCGGCACCTAGAAGCAGAAAAGTGCATGCTCGTTGGACGGTTCCGTTATCTCCTCTTTAATAATACATATATGCATATGTATGTATGTATGTAGGTATTTACATGTATGAGGGTTTATGCGCCTTCTCAACAGCTATGCATTTCCGTCCGGCGTCGTCTGTGTCCTTTCAAGGCCGCATTCAGTTTAATTGCTTTTTTGTTTGATTTTTCTTTGCTTGTAGGTGGAAAATCCATTCCATGGCGAAATTCAATATTAAACCCTAACTTTTCTTTGTCGCAGTTAAATTTCTGTTTAACTCCTCTTTGAAAATTTTTTATCTTTTATTCGTACGAAACTCTTCAACAGATTGTACTATTTTAAAGGCGTTATCAGACCTTTGTCGGCTTAAAACTGCGATCGATGTGCTTATGGTTACATTAGGGTTGGCCGTAATCGTTTGATTATTGAATTTATTGCATTAGAGTAAGGGCCTTTTCACATTACTCGGTACGACTTCGGGTCGACATTATTTCCTCGGTATTTTTAGCTTACCGATACGATTCCGCGTTGCTGTGTTTTTCACACTTTCGGTGCGTAATCTTCAGAAAATAAGAAACCAAACATCGAAATTTACAATATAAAATCTTAAAATTCAATAAATCACTCAATAACAAACAATAATGACTTCTAGTGAAGACGAAGACATTATAACTTGCTACATTTATAACCGCAACGAGTTTTATACTGACTTTGTTCTTCTTCTTTTATTACGCCGCAAAAATGTATGCAGTAATTCCTCAAATTTTACTGACCGGTCTTACCGCATTGCGGTATACCGAAATTAATCCGCTCCGATTTCATGTATGCAACACTAATGTGAAAGTGCCAATTGAAATACATGTGGTCGGTAAGGTTTCGGTATACTTTCGGTAAAAACCAAAAATGTCGATCCGATACTGCACCGAGTAATGTGAAAGCGCTCTAAATTTGTGGAGTTATCTACATATATATGTATGTACCTACATACGTACAAATCGTCCCCACGAATAGGTACAAAAAAGGACTATGTATTTTTCAGTAACTTTGCAGGAGAGTAAAAAACCTGATTCCTGGCGCCCATTGGCAAAACTTAGCAACCTTTTAATTCAGAGAGGATGGTACTATGTACTCGTATGTGATTGTTATTGATTTATGAAAAAATAAATCACTTTTTTTGACCCATTGTGATGTGATAAAGTAAGCGCATATCTTTTTTTCAGAGCATTTATAGGGTTAGTAAAAAATGCAATAACAAAATTTTGAAAAAATTTACATATTCCTGTTAGTATTCGCAGGGCCGATCTATGTATATGTACATATGTATCTATATATGTACATATATTTTCTAAATTAACCGTAATAAATACTTTATTTATAAGAGTTAACTGCGCACAACAATAGCCCTGTTTTATTTAAGCGCATATACATCTGCGCTTAAATTTTGTATTAACTGCTAAGCGCGGATAGAGATGGGCGCTTAGAAATCCATACAAAATTTAAGCGCAGATGTATATGCGCTTAAATAAAAACCGGGCTAATGTATTCATAAAAGAGGTAGGTAAATGGTTCTTAAAAAGACAAAGTAAATACATATGTACCAAAGCTGGCACTACTGCTGGCTACGAAAAATGCTTGCAAATTAAGAACAGCCCTTATGTGCTAGAGAGATAGTGAACCTTGCGAAATCCAAATCAGCCAATTTTCCTTGCATTTCATTTGGCTGCAACATTTCATACAAATTGTACTAGATGTAATAGAAATGCATACTAGACTGGCTTGGTCCCCATACGAAATAAACAAGTTGTAAAAGTCCGCCTCTCAATTTGAAGCTTATGTTGAGAGTGTTAAGGGACACAAACAAAATTTTTTCTTGACCCCGCGAAATACCGCCGAAATCGTTTTTTTTTTTGTATTGAAACTTTGTTATTTCACATCCGATTTTCAAAGTTTTCATTATTTTGGTATTCTGAAGGCGTTTTCACATACATAGTTAATTTTTTTATACTTACCTGTCAACAATAAGTAAAACTTTTTTGCAGGGTTGTATGTATGTACATACAACCATATGTGCAACTGCATATGCTGTTTAATTGGGTTAAAAGGAAATGAGTAGCAATGGCTTGGAATTGCCGCTTGAAGTATGACTCAAATGGTTTAATTCACACTTTCATATGTATGTATGTATGTATGTATATTCCCTGCAAAAAAGTTTTGCTTATTGTTGACAAATCAGGTCTAAAAAAGGAGTACGCTGGCAGCGCTGTTTCTGTTATGCACTCACTCTGTCTACTCCTAACTCTCTAATACTTATCTAGGCCTTATTTCGCATGGCAATAAGGCATTATGACATCAACACAGGAAAATCAGCCTTATTTTAAGTCTTACGCTATACAAATTTGCTATCCTTATAATTTTCAGGCCATATTTCTGAAGCCTTTAAATCTGGTGTTTTAATTCTTAAATAACGCTTAGATTTTTTGGTGGGTTGACATACAAATATACATACATATACCTATAATAGTATATATATGTACATACATATATGTATGAACATTTGCAAACAACTTATCTTAGAAGATTTGTTATTTTTTTTTTGCAATTTTCTGTACAATCGCATTCAAGCTTTATTATATTAAATATACCAATGTATGTATGTATATTATGCACATTCGTATTTGGAGCGAGGCTAGAAAACGCATATGCACATGTACACTGTACATATATACATTAGTACATACATACATACATATACTCAGGCATATGTAAG
Source organism: Urophora cardui (assembly GCA_960531455.1). NCBI lineage: Eukaryota > Metazoa > Arthropoda > Insecta > Diptera > Tephritidae > Urophora > Urophora cardui. The sequence continues at coordinate 32,690,577 of OY482671.1, forward strand.
CAAGTACTTTTTACGATAGCAAGTTCGTTTGAAAGTAAGTATGAAGTTAATAAAAATTGTTGGACGGATACGCCTATAATGACATTGAATCTATGAAAACAGTTTATTGAAAAGAAAATTGATCGTTTTGCTCTCTTCGGTGTATCGCACATCGCAAATTGAAGTTTCTTAGATGCTTTATACGAGATCATATTGGTATACCTACATTTTGGTGGGTCTGTCTGCCTCCTTCTGGCATTTTCAAGGTTTGTATTTCGGCACAAATTTATAATAACAGATGCCTATATCATTCTCATGAAAGGTATAAAAACATACGTATGTTGAAAAAGTGTAGTAGGTAATGTTTTTACTTGCATTAGGGTGGTACGTTAGGGCGGTTCTCTGTCATGTAACAAAATTGTGTATCTATTTACTATGTTATGTTCAGACACAACCATTAAGACCCTTCGTTCAATTTGCAAGCCTGATGATTCTCAATTTACCATACAAAAATTGTCTAAATTAATGCTTCATTAGAAATTAATGAGTTATTAATGAAGAACAATTCTGCATGCAACCCTGTTAAAAAGCTTGTTTCACAAGCAAAATGAAATGTCATGATCAGAGAAATGTCATTAGCGTCAGGGTCCACTAAAAAGGTTGGTTCGTCAGATCAGCTGAATTCTTGTTCTTCTTCATCACCTATCAAATTTGTTTCTGCTTATTCTATACATGAATTCGTGTTTGCGATTGGTAAAAGTTGTGAGCTGAATGTCAAATTATTTCGTCCTTGTTAGGCCACCCTGTGGCACTTAGTTGTGTATGATCTCTATATTGTATGATCTCTATATTGTGTATGATCTCTAACTATGTATCGTTTATATCTCCTTTTGTACTTTATTTGTTTTTCACTTTATAAACTTGACATGTATGTGTAAAAATAACGGCGGCTAAGCTTAGGGGACAAAGGTATAAAAGATCTTAAATTCAGGAATAACTGAGCATTAGATTAGCAGACGCGCCATGAAATACAATTGTAAAACGAAACGTTATACCGCGAATTTATACTGAAAAGCTATATGTAAAAATTAACGAAGTTAATAAAACGAATACTGTATTTGGTCATACTTAAATAAACTGCATATATTTTATATCACCGAAATAATGCCGCGTTTGGTCTCAAACGAATAGCCATAACAGTTTTTACAATTTTGGCACGTCTTGCTGTATCACATACGGTGATATATGTACGTATTTCAACGAATTTATGTTGCGTTTTTGTGTGAAAACATGTACGTAATTGAAGCCGCCTATAATTGAGTGTATGTCGAGAACATATAACTATTTTTTACGAAGCCGTGTGTCTGCAAGACAAAACAGCAGCGACAGTGAATCATCGTTTGAAAACGCCGAAATGGAGGACGCAAATCAGCAGGCTCCTGCTGGAGAAAATCAATTGCATGCCATAATAGCCACATTAAACGCCTTGAAAACATCTGTAGAAGAACTCAAGAACAACGCCGTTCAAAGTCAGAGGGATATGGTAAGATTAGGCGAAAGTATTCCGCAAGCCATAAGTGGGCAACACGTAGCAACACAGCCAGTGCAACGTGAATCAAGCCTAGTCACAACGCCGTCGACAGAATCTACAATTAAACTCTACGACTTGCCCACCTTTGCCGGCAGTGCGGAAGAATGGCCTTTGTTTTTCGCAAACCTTACGGATACCACCGCTGCATTTGGGTATAGCCACCGTCAAAACCTAATGCGGCTGCAAAAGTGTCTTGTAGGTCCTGCAAAGGAAGCAGTGGCTTCTATGTTGATATATCCAAAGGACGTACCTAACGTTATAAGCGAGCTGAAATTCAGATTTGGCCGACCACACATTTTGGTCAAACATCAGCTTAACAAACTCCAGCAGTTCCCGCCAATCGTGGAGCAAAAGCTGGAACAGATTGTGCCATACTCCTCCAGAGTGCGCAATGTGGTGACCTTTTTGAAATCTGCGAACTGTCAACAGCACTTAGCAAATGTCGCATTGCTAGAACAAGCAGTAAGTAAACTACCACAAAATCAGCAGTTTGACTGGGCGAGACATTCAGTCACCATTACACCGTTCGCCACCATAGAACACTTCAGTGCATGGCAAGAGTAGTCTGCTTGATGCCAACAAGCTCACAAAGTACAAGAAGTAATGCCGTATCTACCACAACCCGACGTGTAATGCACATTCATGAAGAGCGATCAACAGAAACAACAAAATGTCTACATTGTGGTGGCGACCATACGATCACAAAGTGTACTTCATTCAAGTCATCAGATGTACAAAACAGGTGGGAATATGTAAAGTCCAATCAATTATGTTTTTCTTGCCCGAAAAAGGGTCACGTTACAGGCAAATGCCGATCAAAGAAATTGTGTGGCATAAATGGATGTCAGCGCTTCCACAATTCGCTTTTGCATAATGACGCAACCCCAGCCACTACAGCACGCCAAACTGGCCGAAGTGTACAGCCTGTATTAAACTGTCGCCTCGCCCATGGCGTATCCAAGCAACTGTTTAAGATGATACCGATCAATATTTATGGACCAAATGGTAAACACGAAATTCTAGCAATGTTCGATGAAGGCTCTGCAATCACCATTTTGGAAGAAGACATCGCAAAGGTTATTGGGGTTCGAGGCCGAAATCATCCCTTAACCCTTCAGTGGTGCGACAATCGGGTAGTAACGGAACAATCATTCAAAATCGATGTAGAAATTGGAAGCCGCTTTGATGCAAATAGATTTACGCTAAAAGATGTACACACCGTGAAGCACCTCAATTTACCAGAACAATCATTTGCCAAAGAAAACTTCGAGCACTTGAAGCATGTGCCTTTACATAATTACAATAGCATGAAGCCCGCTCTGCTAATTGGGTTAAATCAAGCATACTTGGGTGCCACCTCAAATTTGATACAAGCCGATAACGAAAGCCCTATTGCCGCCAAAACACCATTAGGCTGGGTCGCCTATGGCCCAACCAAATCGCTTTCAACGTCAGATCCTTGCGTCATGGTTATACAAGAACATCAAAAATTGCACAAATTAGTTTCGGAATATTTTTTGGCTGATAGCTTTGGCATAAATCCGACAATGGAACAATTGGAGTCGGATGACGATAAAAAAGCACGTCACATACTGGAAACAACAACAACACTAAGAATTGATAAACATTATGAAGTAGGGCTGCTTTGGAAAAAGTTTCCGCCACAACTCCCAAATAGCAGAGAAATGGCAATACGACGTTTACTATCGATTGAGAGACGTATGCACAACGACCATAAGTTTGCTGTACATTACAAAGAAGAAATGGCAAAGTATGTGGAAAAGGGGTACGCAAGAAGGTTAATGGTCAGTGAATATAGTAAATCGCAACCCCACGTCTGGTATTTACCACATTTCGCAGTTTGCAACCCAAACAAGCCAAGTAAGCTGCGTATTGTCTTCGACGCTGCAGCCACGGTCAACAACACCTCTTAATTCATCTCTACTGAAAGGCCCCGAGCAGGCACAGCCATTAATACGACTTCTACTGCAATTCCGGCAGGGCCAAGTGGGAGTAGCAGCGGATATCCGAGAGATGTTTTCTCAAATCAAGGTGCGTTCAGTCGACCAACATGCGCAGCGTTACTTATGGAGAGATGGCGACAGCAGTCAACCAATTCAAGAATATATGATGACTTCAATGATATTCGGTGCCATTTGCTCTCCCTGTATCGCCGAGTATGTGAAAAATAAAAATGCGAAGGTCTTCATGTCGCAGTATCCAGAGGCGTCGTCAATTATAATCAATAAGCACTATGTTGATGATTTGGTTGCCAGTTTCAATTCATCAGAGCAAGCTATAGAAATCAGCCGTCAAGTCGTTAAAATTCATCAGGAGGCAGGATTCCAGCTCAGAAACTTCATATTGAATCGTGCTGAGGTCGAAGAGAGGCTAAATGAACCCGTATCAGTAACACATGATATGATAAATATGGAGCGACAACAGACAACAGATAAAGTTCTTGGCCTTTACTGGAATACCTGCGACGATGTCTTTGAGTTTCACACGAAATTTCACGGCGTTCCTAAAGATTTGTTGGACGGAAAACGAGCCCCTACGAAGCGAGAGTTGTTGCAAATAGTGATGGCTGTGTTTGACCCGTTCGGTATGTTACTTGATTTTTTAATATTTTCTAAACTTCTCATTCAAGATATGTGGAGACGCAATATCGGTTGGGACGAGGCGATGCCTGCGGAGCTGAGCAAAAGATGGTCACTTTGGTGGAAGGAATTCAAGAACGTAGGCCTGTTCAAGCTGCAACGATGCTATTCTCCACATATCGCAGACGAGAGCAGAATAGAATTGCACATATTTGTTGATGCCAGCCAGTTGGCGTTTGCTGCTGTTGGGTATGTACGGGTAGCATACAGGGATACTATTGACATCATGGATCATTCATCATGGGAAAAGCGCGTACGGCTCCTATCAAGCCTTTGTCCATTCCGAGGTTAGAACTACAAGCGGCAGTGTTGGGTGCAAGGTTGTGTAAGCTGCTAGTAAACGCCCACGAATTCGTAGCGGAACGTGTAGTATTTTGGAGCGAAATACAAGCCCTTTGTGGGCCATAGAATCGCAGAAATACTCAAATTAACCTCGCAGGATCAATGGCGATGGGTGCCAACACGCCAAAATCCAGCAGACGCTGCAACACGCCCGTCAAGTTTGGCGAAATTTGATTGTAATAGCATATGGACTAAGGGACCTGACTTTCTAAAGCTAGACGAAAACCACTGGCCTAATATGGCAATTAAGCCGTCGTCGTCAACACTAGAGGAGGAAGTAGCTGAACGTATATTATGCATACAACCAGCCAGCGCAGTCGTACAGTTTCACAGATTCAGTTCCTATTGGAAATTGCAACGCACCGTGGCATGGGTTCTTAGAGCAATAAATTTATTTCGAGCAAAGGGCAAACAGATGCGGATGCCGTCACAACTTACATCAGACGAAATCGAAAAGGCCGAGCACTTAATATGTAAGATGGTTCAACAAGAACATTTCCAAAATGAAATCGCAGATCTGTCCACATCACGTCAGCTTAAAAAACAAAGTGCTTTGTATAAACTATCGCCACAATTGGATCACTCTGGTATCTTGCGCTTGAGTGGTCGCATTGACGAAGCTGCTTATCTCCCATTTCAAACGCGACGCCCTATTTTGTTGCCACATCAACATATTGTTTCAAAACTTATCGTTCAGCACTACCATAACAAGAATCACCATCAGAACGTCGCCGTAATAATCAATGCTATTAGACAAACGTTTTGGATTCCGAAACTAAAATCGCTTCACAAGGGTATTCAACGCAGCTGCCTTGTGTGTTGTATCGAAAAGGCAAGACCTCAGCCACCTTTGATGGGTCAGCTGCCACCAGACCGTGTAACACCATTTGTGCGCCCATTTACTTACTCGGGCGTCGATCTATTCGGGCCATTGGATGTCACAATCGGGAGACGCAGGGAAAAGAGGTGGGGTGTCATATTTACATGCCTTACCGTCCGGGCCGTACATATCGAGTTGGCAGAAAATTTGTCCACCGACGCCTTTATTTTATGTCTACGAAATTTTGTGAACCGCCGTGGTACTCCTGTAAGACTAAGAAGTGACAACGGCACCAATTTTATTGGCTCGCAACGAGAATTAGTATCCGCTGAACACCTATTAGACACAGACCGTATTAGAGGCGAAGCCACCAAGTATCATATTGAGTGGATATTCAACTGTCCTGGCAATCCTAGTTCGGGTGGCTGTTGGGAACGCCTAGTACGAGTCGTCAAATCACTCCTTAATAAAACCCTTCGACAAGTGGCGCCAAAAGAACATACACTACAAAGTGTCCTCATGGAAGCAGAAAATATTGTCAACTCGCGTCCGCTAACAGACTTGCCTATATCGCATGAAGAGGATGAGCCGCTAACACCGAACCATTTTCTAATAGGTGGTGTAAACGCAACACAAACGCCTCATCCCGTCGACGAGAAAATATGCCTGAAGAAACAATGGAGGATTTCCCAGAATCTTAAAGACCGCTTGTGGAAACGTTAGACCATCGAGTACTTACCGCAGTTGATCTCTCGAGCGAAGTGGCACGAAGCAGTGCCTCCATTACAAGTCGGGGATTTGGTCATTGTACTCGACTCGGCTCTGTCGCGCAGGTTGTGGCAACGAGGTCGCATCACCAAAACCTTTCCAGCTAAAGACGGCCAAGTACGCGTGGTGGAAGTCAAAACAAGCACCGGCATTTTACGTAGACCAGCATCCCGCCTTGCCAGGCTTGCGATTGATGGTGAATCTTCGAGCGATTCACGGGGGGTGGGGTGTTAGGCCACCCTGTGGCACTTAGTTGTGTATGATCTCTATATTGTATGATCTCTATATTGTGTATGATCTCTAACTATGTATCGTTTATATCTCCTTTTGTACTTTATTTGTTTTTCACTTTATAAACTTGACATGTATGTGTAAAAATAACGGCGGCTAAGATTAGGGGACAAAGGTATAAAAGATCTTAAATTCAGGAATAACTGAGCATTAGATTAGCAGACGCGCCATGAAATACACTTGTAAAACGAAACGTTATACCGCGAATTTATACTGAAAAGCTATATGTAAAAATTAACGAAGTTAATAAAACGAATACTGTATTTGGTCATACTTAAATAAACTGCATATATTTTATATCACCGAAATAATGCCGCGTTTGGTCTCAAACGAATAGCCATAACAGTCCTCCTTGCAGTTTTGACATTTAGGTCACGAGAGTTTGATATTCAGCTCACGGCGTGTATGTGTGAATGTATCTTGAGCCGACCTGTTAAATGGGCCAAGTAAATTAAATATGTCTGAACACCAAATCTAGAGATGTTCAATCAAGCCCAATTGACTTAATTAATTTTTATGTCTGAACATGATATTAACAAAAATTCACTTTCTTTGAAAATATTTTTTTTTATTAGTAAATTGCATAATTTATGAAAAAACAAATAACTTCACTTCCTGAAAGTTCGTTTAAAGTGCAAAACCGCGTATCGACGAAGTACAAACCGCGTAAGTGACATATTTCCAAAAATGAGATTTCATAAAAAAATACATTCCTGGGTTCCGACCCCATCTATTCATACAAGAACTTTAACATTGGAACAACGCGTCAAAATCCTTGTTTGAATGGATGGGTTCGGAACCAAGGAATGTGTTTTTGGGGAAATCTTATTTTTTGGCAAAAATTTCACGCGATTTGTACTTGGTCGATATGCGGTTTTTCACTTTAAACGACTGAAGTTAGATTTTGGAATAAGTTTTCTGAAACATACGGACATATTATATATGTAACTATATTTACCTACATACATATATTATTTCTTATGAATTATTAGCTACATATTTGGAGCTTGAAAAATTGAGTTTAAGCTCTTGGAAAAAATGTTTCCGTCACTTTGTTTTCCGCCATCTTTAACCTACATTTTTATGAGTACTTATTTTTATTTTATTTTATTTTTTTTATTTTTTTTTAATTAACTAATTAATTAAATGAAAAGTCAAACAAAGCAAGGACTCAACAAAAACTGCGTTTTAGAAAACTACAATTGTTCGCTTACTCAATGCGTTGCAATTATTGCATCAGCAATATTCTAGTCCAACTAGACAATATTCTATAGGTATATGGATGTATGTATGTACAAAACGCTTCTCATTTATATGTCTATACGTATGTACATACATTAGATTTAATAAATGTATTGTCTGACAGATAGGCCATTAAGGCGGTCAAGGCGGTAACGGAAAGCGGATTATGGACAAATTTTGTCTTATTTTACCTACTGTTCTTCTTTTGTATCAAATACGACCATGCATACATATGTACGTATATATGGATTTACATATGTACATACATCGGGGTATTAACAATGTAGATAAGCATATTCTTAGCAAACCCGGAAATTTTACTTGTTTATTTATGTAAAATAATAGTTGTTTAGCGATAAATTTCTCTTTCATAATCCCTACCTGGCATTTTGAAAGATTGTACATAAGACTGAACGTGTTTAATATACCTACATATTTTTTATATTTTATGCCGCCCATTAACTATACAATTTATCGTACTAGGTACACCGTCGTACGACAAATCGCATGTTTCGCCGCCAACGATCCAACTTCAACGCCCGATTTATCGTCAAACATCATTTTTACCGACGCTTTGTAGAGTAAACAACAAGTCAAAGCATACGGATTGTGCTCTTGTAATAATTGAAAAAATGCTAATTTTATTGTTATAAAAATATATAAGATAAATGTTTACATTTTTCGCACTTCATATTGCACAAGTTTGGAAATATTTTTGTAGGAATTTATTAAATTTTGCCATTTTTGTTTATTATTTTCAACACAATGCGCGCGATGCTTTCACTTCAGCGAGGAAAAAATTATGAAGTTTGTCAAATATATCGACTAACCTTTCAATTTGTTGTACAATGCGACAAAATATCAAAATCGTTTGATCTTCATCCAACCGTCTGGCCAACTTGTACAACAGGCCCACTAATGTGACGATTTGTTGTACAACGAGCCCAAGTCGTACTATAAATTATATGGTTAGTGGGCCCTATTATGTTTTCTTTAATTCTAAATACTTATGAACAACCCTAAATTATATACAAATATCCATAGCCTTGCATATTTATTGTGTTGTGAAGAAAATATTATTGTCCAACTCTTTGTTTAAAAACGCCTTAAATTCATACAATAATACATCCATCAAATTGCTTTACCTGCCAATACTGCATAACGGTTCTGAATATTTTTATGGTCACGCAACTGGCGCGTGTTAACAATGTGTACTCAACTCGTAATGTCCTTGCTGAGTGAGTCTTTTTTAACACGCTTTTATTAGTTTCACCTGTATGTATGTATGTATGTATGTATGTATGTAAACATGTTACGTATACGCAGTGTAAGTTCACTGTATGTTTGCTTGTACGCATTTATGTACACAGTAAAAATTTTAGTTTAATTTTAATACCATTTTGGTATTTATATATAACAATGCCAAAAAGCATAAAATTTAAACCATTCTGGTTTAAAAAAAAGAAGAGAATATTGAGAGACCGAAATTATTCTTGGTGTCAAATTAATACTTTCTGGAATTAAATCAAAACCAAATTTTCATCATTTTTAGAGTATTTCTGGTATTAAAAGTAGTTGAAATGGTATAAGGTCAATCCAAAATTGGAATAAATTCTATACTTTTATGGAATTAAATCAAAACTAAATTTTGATTATTAAACGGTTTTATTTAGCTCACCCCGTTTGTTTTATTATTTATTCTTTATTATTGGGTCAAATTTAGTAATTCAAATTTCACCCTCTTCCTGTCAACCGATTAATCTGAAATTTTGCACGCATGTATAACCCCGATGACAATGCAATATTATGAAAAAAAAATTCCGATAGGTGGCGCGTGGGTCGCTATATTTACAAAAATCGCATTTATGGTCCTATTTGGCTGAAATTCGGAACATGTATTACTACCTTGAAAAGAAATATTTTCTTAAAAAAAAAATTCCGCTAGGTGGCGCGTGGGTCGCTATATTTACAAAAATCGCATTTATGGTCCGATTTGGCTGAAATTCGGAACATGTATTACTACCTTGAAAAGAAATATTTTCTTAAAAAAAAAATTCCGCTAGGTGGCGCGTGGGTCGCTATATTTACAAAAATCGCATTTATGGTCCGATTTGGCTGAAATTCGGAACATGTATTACTACCTTGAAAAGAAATATTTTCTTAAAAAAAAAATTCCGCTAGGTGGCGCGTGGGTCGCTATATTTACAAAAATCGCATTTATGGTCCGATTTGGCTGAAATTCGGAACATGTATTACTACCTTGAAAAGAAATATTTGCTTAAAAAAAAAATTCCGCTAGGTGGCGCGTGGGTCGCTATATTTACAAAAATCGCATTTATGGTCCGATTTGGCTGAAATTCGGAACATGTATTACTAAGGAAATATTTTCCTAAAAAAAACTTCCGATAGGTGGCGCGTGGGTCGCTATAGAGGCGTTGGACTGCAATAAACTAACGGGCAAGAAACCTTGCAATAATGAAGCACTAAATGAATTAAACAGAATGCGAAATAAAAACTAAAAACTAGAAAATAAAAATAGGTAAAAAAACTTTTTAAGTTAAACGGTTTTATGTTATACATACATTGCAATGTTTAAGATAAATGTACTAAAAACCAAAAAATAACAAAATAGATACAGTCGTGGGAATTATAAACATTTGCATAGACTAGACTAAAATAAAACCGGGGGGCACGTCAATTGTCTACAAATTATCGACTTAATGTGCGATAGAAGAATCGTTTAATTCGTCGTTAGGCAGTTGGCCCGCAGACGGTGAGGAAAATACTTACTATTTTCTTGCTCATGGAAATTCCAATAGTTATACACTCCATGTTAATAAAAGAGATGTTTCAACTAGTTTATCGTTGGACATTCACACGAGGAATCGTTTCACTGCTCGTAGTTTGTCTTTAATCGACAAAACATATGATAAAAGTACTACTCGCTCACCACTATGAAACTCTAAAACTCGCTTATAATCGAGCTTGCTAGCTTTTTTCCACATTCTAGCCCTACTTATCACACGTCCATCGTTGTCGGTTGAACAACTGCCTAATTATAGTGTAACATTACAAAACAAACATTTTAATCAACGATTGTAGACAATTGACGTGCCCCACGGTTTTATTTTAGTCTAGTCTATGCAAATGTTTATAATTCCCACGACTGTATCTATTTTGTTATTTTTTGGTTTTTAGTACATTTATCTTAAACATTGCAATGTATGTATAACATAAAACCGTTTAACTTAAAAAGTTTTTTTACCTATTTTTATTTTTATAATAATTTTGGTAATAAAAATAGTTTAAATGGTATTAGATCCAACCGAAAATTGGAATAAATTGTATACTTTTTTGGATTTAAAAATAAACCCCCATAAAATTTCCAGTGGATATACCGCAAATAACCCATTATCCCAAAGATTAGTGAGAAATTGAATAACGTTAACATTGTTTATTTACGTAAAAATCCAAAACGGTAGTAGCAAACACTAAAGTACCTTATATATCGAGCCCTAATCCCCATAAAAGTGTATCCAACAAAAAGTAAATTTTACAGGACGAAGTTTTTTAATTTGTTTTGCATACAGTTTGTATGCAGCCTTGAAGTTTATTTAGTCTCTAATTTCGAAACTGCATATTTCACAGCTATGAAATTTTTGGGAGTTGATGCATGTGATAATAAATTGTTGATTTCAATAAAAAAGCTGAAATCGATAATTTTGTTGGATACACTTTTATGGCGGTTAGGGCTCGATATACATATATACATATTGTAAAATTTTACACCAATATTTTGGAGATGTCCAGGGAAATTTCGGCTCCGTCGCGGTTCTTGTAGTGATACTGCCTTAAGACTGAAAAAATAAAGCAAAATTTACCCTCATGATATTTAATTAATCTCCTGCATTACTTACTTGATATAATTATTCAATTCGGGCCATTTATTTTAGTAGATTTAATTACTCCTCCGGATTTTGTCTGATTTATTTTGATTTTTTTTTTTTCTGATAATTTTTTCTTAATACTTTTTTTGGTTTTGATTTCAAACCAAAAATACTTTAATGGTAATATAATTGAGAAAGAGAAAGTTTTTTATACTTTTCAGGATTTGTTTTTAAACCATAAATGATTAAATTTCTTTAGAGAGAATTTTAATACTTTTCAAGACTTAATTTTGAAACTATTTTGGAATAAATAAAATTGTAAAACTTCTCATAGTTTAAAAATAAGACTTTTCGGCATTAAAATTCAAATTTAATTCCTAGAATGATTAAATTAAGTATCAAATGATATTAAAAATAAACTATCATTTTTTACTGTGTATGCATATAGCTGAGTCCTTTTTGCATTGCATACGTTAAAGCAAAATCGTGTGTATTCATACACTTAATGGGAGTTTTTCAGTGTGAGATGTGCTTATTTGTAAACAGTTTTGATTACATATATTTACCTTAAGCTCTGGCTCACTCAGTGTGAACGGATGCGAAATCTTTATCATGATTTGTGTAGTACCTACCTGCCAGAACTCAATTATGCCAATAAAATGAGTAGGTCCCCTGCCAAAAATAGTGCGATTAGTCTCGAAAGGGATTTGTCCCGGACAACTCTCTTTCGGGTACACTTGGCTACAATTACTCCCAATTGTACCCGGAACGGTAAAAATGTAGAGTAATTGTTGACAATTTTACTCAAAAGGTTATAAACGAATTTTGAAATATGCTTTTGTAATTGCATTTTTTTTGCAGTTAAGTAGGTATATGTATGTACATACACTATAAAAGGGTACAGCTTCCATTTGGTATCCCATTGGCATCAAAGTGGAGTTATCTACTTTCGTACTCGTTCAGGTATAAAAGGGTACAATTAGTCTATCCATAGGACATGCTCAAACAAAAAGGAACACTTCATTCCATATAAAGAGATACAAAAAGGGAGTAGTCGCATGCCCCTTTGCGAGTGATCCCGGCTGTATCCCGGATTGGTCGCATTTTTTGCAGGATCAAGTTCGTGATATACATACATATATGTACATACATATATGACCAACGTACTTAGGTTTGAGTGAGTAGTAAAGAAAGAGCGGTTACTGTTTTCAATTTTAGTTCAGAGGAAATAATCTCTAATATGGACATTGGCCATTGAAAAGTTAATGAATTAAGCAGAAGGCTTTTCAGGGTTTCGATTTGTGCACTAAAATGGAATTGCACTACCACTAAATAAGGGTACAGCCAGACGACGCAAGAAATTACTTTCAGAAAGTGAAAAATTCAAATTTTTGTTGTTGTTCCTTTTAAAAAAAACAAATACGAAAATTTGAATTTTTCACTTTCTGAAAGTAATTTCTTGCGTCGTCTGGCTGTGCCATAAGAAATAATATAAAATAAATAAAATAAGAAAAAAAAAATTTTTTTTTTGAATCGCCGCTGTCACAAAATAATGGAGCAAAATCATTTTTAAGCCACGACTGTGAAGATTGTATCCGGCGAGTGAAGATACATATGTATGTACATACCTTATCTTAAGATTTACTTAACTTAAATTGCTTGTAAACTATGTACATATGTATTTATGTATGTATGTATGTATGTATGTATGTATGTACGCTAGCTTAGAGTGCAAACTGTGTAAGTCCATTTTTATGAAAAAGTGTATTTTTATGTAGAACGCTAGAAAAATCAAATACGCACCACGCCAAACAAGTCTGTGATACTTGTCATATTTCTACTCGTTGTTATTCAGTGATACGCAAATTGTGTAAGTCCAAAAAACGAAGAAAATTGTGTAAGTCCAAAATTTTACATGAACAGAAATTTTTTTTTTCATTTCGAAATTTTTTTATTTTTTGTTTTTTGTCTCTCCTACAAATTTTGAAAAAAGGACTTACACAATTTGCACTCTAAGCTGGCGATATGTAAATATATACCCGTAGTTTTTTAGTGGCGATTTCTACATAAAAATTAGCAACACAATACAAATGTTCAAAATTAGTTACTTTTTGGTTGCTTGTTTTTCCGACAGGGTAGGAATATGATGAACGAAAAAAGACACTGAAGATGGCGCATATTAGCCGAAACCGGTTGTCTCCAAACCAAACTTGACAAGGGATGACGGAAAATCGTTTCACAATTCAAAATTAGTATGTTTATTTATGTATGTAACAGTCAGTACCAGGAGCCGATTTACATAGGGGCAACATGGGCAGCTGCCCAGGGCGCCGTTTCAATAGGAGCGCCAAAACTAAGACAAGGAAAACAATTTTTTTTTATTTATAAAAAAAAATTTTTTTTGAATATTACAACAAGAATGAAAGATTTTTTAAATTTTTTACAGAGAAAAAATGAATCAAAGTACACTTCAGAACATTGGTACAGTTCTTATCAAATGAAAGCTATTGAGCAGGGAATTTACATAGAATATTACTCATTGTGATTCCTAGGTCGGGTGTCCAGATATGGGCCAAAACGTGGACCTGGATGACCCTCGAATGTTTCTGAGCGATAATGGTATCAAATTAAAGGTCTTGATGAAGACTTCAACTTAGAACTATTTTATTTCTGATGCCCAGGCCGGGTACCCAAATATGGGTAAAAACGTGGACCCGGATGGCCCTGGAAAATTTCTCAGCAATATTGGTATCAAATGAAGGATTTTGTATAGAAATGAACTCATTACGATTCCCAGGTTGGATCCCAAGATGTGGGTCAATCGTGGACCCAGATAACACCGGGATATGAGTACCAAATGCAAAATTTTAAGCAGGGCATAGAGATGAACTCATTATGATTCCTAGGTCAGGTACCCAGATGTGGGTCAAAATGTGGACCCGGTAGTCCCGGAAAATAGCTCACCGATATTGGTATCAAATGAAAGGTGTTGAGCGGGGCTTTTACATGGAGATGAACTCATTATGATTTCTAGGTCAGGTCCCGAGATGAGCAGGGATTTTACACAGAGATGGACGCATTATGATTCCTAGGTCGGGTCCCCAATGTGGGTGAAAAAAGAACCTGGATGTCACCGGGATATTTCTCACTGATATTGGTATCAAATGAAAGGTGTTGAGGAGGACTTTTATATTGAGCCGTACTCATTAGATATGATTCCTAGGTCAAGTCCACAGATATGGATCAAAACGTGGACCCGGATGATCACGGAAGATTTCCCAGCGATATTGGTATCACATGAATGGGTGCTGAGCTGAGATTTTACGTAGCTATGAACTCATTATTGCTAGGTCGGTCCCCAGATGTGGTTCAATACGTGGACCCGGATGACTCCGGGATCCTACTGAGCAATACTGATATAAAATGAAAGGTGTTGACCAGGGCTGCTACATAGAGCTCTTTTCATAGCTATTCTTAGGGCCGGATGACACGATATGTTTTTCAGCAACAATTTTATCAAATGAGAAGTGGAATACAGGGCTATGTTGCGCTAAACCCAGTTCCCTAGCGAAATGGAAAGGAGAAGGGTAATGAGAATGGGAAAGGCAAAGGACGGAAAAGTAGAGGGAGAATATAATGAAAATGAAGAGGATAGGGAGAGAGACAGTAAGACAGGAAATGACAGAAGTAATTAGAGGGGGAATGAAATGGATAAAGACAGAGTAGGAGAGGTAAGGAGAGTGGTAGAGAAAGGGAAGCAGAAATGTGACGGGAAAACGAAGCGGAAATGAAAGGGAAAAGAAAGAGAAAGGGAATAGTAGAGGGAAAGGAAGTTGGAGTGGATACTAATAGGAAGAAAAAGGATAACGACATAAAGAGGGTAAACAAATTTTTCCTTCATTTTTTTAACTTATCTGGCTTTTGCTTAGCTCTGCAGACCGAGATAAGTTCGGTTTCTAGATACTTCCAACTTAATTTAAAGTACGCAGTTTTTTGCTTCTAATGCCTATAATAAGAAGTGGGCCAAAGCAAAGCTTGGCCGGGTACAGCTAGTTATATAAATAAAAATGAAATAAATATTCTTTCTAAGAAAACTCGAATCAAATATTTTAAATCCGTAAAATATATCAGTAATGAAATGTCACCACACAAAGGCAAGTACGGTTTTTTTGCAAATATTGGGGCGCGGATTGATCTGTTTGCCCAGGGCTCTTCTAGAGGTAAATCCGCCCCTGGTCAGTACATGATTTTATTTTGCTCGTTAATTAAGATTAAAAAAAATGGAGTTATGGCCATTATGTGTGATTTAATTTCAATAAAATCTTAAAAATATGTCCTCCGGCGTCTTTTTTCGCTCTCTTGTTTTCGGTTAGCAAAGTAATTGGAGAGTCAATTGATGCCACTGGTTTTCGAGGGTTTAGGTATAATGTCGCTAGTTTGTAACTAGCTACAGTTAACTTCAGGATATACATACATATGTACATATATAGTAGTCGGTTAAACTTTATAACAGCCTCACTGAAGCGTTTATAGCTCCCTAACCGACACTAGTGCCAAAAACTAAATTCCTGTCGATTAGGCGGTTATGATGTTTAAACGATGATATAATAATAATAATATAATACACTAACCAGCATATACATAACTCTAATAAATTTTAAGGCCAAGCTTCTCTCGCAATTCTATGCCTCCAATTTTTTTTGACGGCTCCCAACGGCGAATGCATTTTTTGTGAGAAGCCTTTTCATATTTGTAAGGGTGCAGCCATTTGAATTTTTCCTTTATGAAAGTAATTTCTTGCGTCGTCTGGCTGTGCCATAATATACACATAATCTACAGCAGTTAAGTAATTAAATGTAAGTGTGTACATTTTCTGACAATGAGATATCATTTTATAAATAATGGTATTAAAGGTAGGTGAGTTTATTGCAAGAAGCTTTAGCGCGTTTACTTTGCCGCATTAAAAAAGTGGGTTTTTCATTTCCTGGTGTTTAAATGTAATTTTACTTATTTATGTAATTGATTATCCAGTCACCATCAAAGCTTAATATCTTTTTACACTCATTTGTTTGGTTTAATTTTATCTGACCTAATTTTATTTCAGTTTATTGTACTTTATTTTGAATTATAGAAAATTTTTCACCAAACACGATTCTTGCAAATACCAGACGGCAAGGATTAAACTAACAAGCTGAGTCGATTGTCTGTTGGAACGCAAACTAGTCTTTCAGTTTTTGAGATATTGGATTGAAATTGGGTACACGATTGTATTTTTGTGATCATCGAACTATTATAACAATTATGTGGATACATACATATGTATATATGTATTTTGTTCAGATATTTGGGGGTATAACTATCCCCTTTAAAAAGCTAGACACATGAAATTTTGCATTGTTTGTACTCTTATTTTTTATTATACATACATACCTAATATGTAAATACTTACATTTGTTTTCCATTTGATTTAATTAATTTATTTTTTGTTTGTTTAATTTTTATTTACTTTTTTTTCGCTTTGCGTTATTGTAATTTCCCTTCAATTAAATTATCAAAATGTAATTGAATATTGAGTGATTGCATTAGACATATTTATAATTAAATGCTTATTGGTTGTGGCAGCTGATAAGAGCAATATTTTGTAGGATTCATATACATATGTATGTACTTATCGTCGTTGAAACTTTAAAGTGCAATACCGCGTATCGACCAATTACAATACCGCTTATCTGCTGCTACCCAAATTTTACAGAAGAGAGTAAAAACTGTTTTAATTCAAAACGGTTCAGAATTTTACAGCCCAAACTCAACCAAGGATACCGATGTGGTACAAATGAAGGGTTATGGTGTGCATGCTCTCTGAGAAACTACACGTGTTAAATAAAAATAGACGAGCATTTATAACTACTGGCATGCATACATAGCTCCAATTCCTGCCAACAACATTAATGTTGTATGCATACGATTCCAACTGGGTTGTAGCATGTATGGGGATTTATGTATTTGTTCATAGAACGATGCATTTTTTATTTTGCTCCTTGTAGTGTTTTATTTGCACACGAGTTACTTAGATGATAAAGAGTATGAACCCATTAAACACCGAAAAATAAATTCTCAAACGTTTTTGAAAATATTGCTTCTCAATTTGAGAATTAGCATATATGTATATCATTTGAAAATAAACATACTTTCAAGTGCTTCTCAAACATTGTTTATCAATTTGAGAGAATTTGAGAGACATTTGAGAAAAAATTTATCTATGAACTGGGTTTGAGAAAATGGAATCTCTCAATTTGAGAATCAGCCCAAAATCCCATATTAAAAATGTGTTCTTTAGTTTGAGAAAGCTATCGAGGGAAATTTGAGATGCATTTTAAATAAACGTTTGAGGTTTGAGAAAAGGATTTATTTGCAAATTCATCTCAAATTGAGAATAAAGAAAAATGTTTATTGGGAAACGGCATGTATATACATATGTACATATGTATGCGTGTGTCGTAAACGCGTCGCTTAAATGCAAGGTCTTCGCTGTAAAAAAAAGTAAAAACTCTGCGTCTCACTTAAAAAGTTGTGCTTTCCCCCGCTCTGCAATTACCGCAAATTAATTTCTTTTGTTTTGATTAATTTTAGATGATTGTGTACATGAATAAATACATACCCTGCAAAAAATGCGATTAATCCGGGACGTGTCCGGGATCAATCGCAAGGGAGCATGCGACTAATACAATTTTACATCCCTTTATATGGAGTGAATTGATCGCATTTGTTCGAGCATGTCCTATGAAGAGACTAATTGTTCAACTTGTATACCCGAACGGGTACCAATGTAGATTAATCGCTTTCATCCCCAACGGGTAAACATGTAGATTAATCACTAACATACCGAACGGGTACGAATGTAGATTAATCGCTTTCATCCCCAACGGGTACAAATGTAGATCAATCGCTTTCAGCACGAACGGGTACAAATGTAGATTTTTCCTTAAAAATTGTAAATGTTCATGCATATTTAAATAATGTTTTACTTTTGTAAAAAAATCTCAATAAATAAATTTAAAAAATTGTAAGTTTTGAGTATGCATTATATGAGCGTAATGTAAAGGATTTTTTCATAGGATATTTTAGGCAACATTTTGTTAAAATTGTTATTAAAAAAGGGTGTTCAATTCGTTTTACCGGTTGTTCTACAATTTTTTAATACATTGCACATTTTTGTAAAATTTCTACATTTAGGGAATCTAGATTTGTACCCGTTCGGAATGAAAGCGATTAATCTACATTTATACCCGTTCGGGATGAAAGCGATTAATCTACATTTATACCCGTTCGGGATGAAAGCGATTAATCTACATTTATACCCGTACGGGAACAATCGGGGACTAATTGTGGACCGATTGTTCTCGAAAGAGATCAATCGAGGACAAATCGCTTTCGGGATTGATCGCACATTTTTTTGCAGGGTACATATATATGTATGTATGTATATATGTAAGTACATATGTATGTAATTATTGATTTCATTGAACAATTAAATATGAACTTTACTTAATATGATGCTGACACACTTTTAAAGCGAATGAGAATAATGTTTGTATGTTAATTTGAATTCCGAATAGTTTGCCCCAGTATTTACTAAATAACTCATTCAAATATGGGTATGCACCAGTGTTGCCAGAACTTTTCTAGAGTTCCAGCTAGATTCTCAAAAAAAAAAAAGCTAGAAAAAGCTAAAAAAAAATGTTTCACACATAAAAAAAATTAGAGCTAAAAAAAGAAGCTAAAAAATTACGAAATTACCCAGTAGAATTTGGAGCGAAATCTCCCCGAGCGAAAGCAGAAGAGTACTCTATTTGATATCCTTTCCGAGCAATATCAAAATTTGTTCAGTTTGGTTTTATTTTGTTTGTGTTTATTACTTCCCTTCCTAGGACATACAATGTCCCAAGTCTTACTTACAGTCATCCTGACAAAAAATTTGCAAGCAACTGCATCAACAATTTTTTGATCCTGATGTTTATCTGGTTAAAAAAATCTATTACAATCTATACGGACCCGAAATGGATCCGGATAAACACCAGGATCATAAAATTGTTGCATACAAAATTTTTATGCGGATCTGGATCACAGCCAGGGGAACTCGCTTAATGTGTTTTCAAAACACACATAAATTCAAGGTCAATTTAACAGGTCAGTTCAAGATACATATACGCCGTAAGCTTAATGTCGAACTCTCGTGACCGAGATGTCAAAACTGTAAGGAAGACGAAATAATTTGACATTCAGCTCACGTGCGAATCATGGATAAACTCAGAGAATGAAGAATTTGACGAATTGTAAACACGAATGCATGTATGGAATATGCAAATGTAAACAAATTGGATAGCTGTCGAAGAAGAACAAGAAGTCAGCTGATCTGAAGAACCTAAGTGTTTAGTGGAACCTGCATAAATTATTTATTTTCATATATACATATGTATGTAAATTTGTACTTCAGTGTCAATAAAAATAACGAAATGTTAAAAAAATGTTTTACATTGAAATATTGGTAACTATGATGACTGTATGTATTAATATGGGCAGTGAGCCCATTCATTTTTTGGGGAGTTTTAGCAAATAAAAAAGCTAAAGCTAAATAAGAATTTTTGCAGCTAAAAGACAAGAAAGAAAGCTAAATCTAGCTTGAAAAATGCTAGAATGGCAACGCTGGTATGCACCCATATGGGTACATACATATGTATGTATGTATACATGTTCCATTAGGGAGCTTTCCGCGACATATTGTCTGTTTTGAAATAAATATATGTAGGTACCTATTATGTATGCGATAGTCATTCCACACGTATTCTTGTTATTTCTTTCTTTTAAATAATCATTGCAATTGAATTAGGAGATTGCATCATTTTTCAGCAAACGATGACTTTCCAGAAATGTCCAGAAAGATCAAGAAATTCTTAATAGAAAGCTATCAATATCCCTTCTAATTTTCTTCTGTTTGGACAGCGGTTCTGAAAAGGTGACTTGCGATCATCTAATTGCTTTCCATTATTTCACCTGGTGGGCCGAATCTTAGTTCATATTGTTTCAAGTAGTGGTTGGATCTTCGGATTCACGACGTACTGCTTTAGTATAACAAACTTCGATTTTAAAGCGGCACTAAATCCAATCTGCTTTGGTACTTTAACTGGACTAAACTTAAGTGCATTATAGCATCGACAGGCAGCAGTAATAATCCGGACTATTTAGTTAATTCGGAGTTAACATCAGAATTAAATGGAGGTAATCCGGACTATCTCTTGCGCTAGTCCTCAAAATTTTAGCGGATTAGTGCATTTTGTAATGACATCTCTGTCGAAAAAACTCTATTGTGAATGGAATGTGAAGAAAAAGAATAACCAAGAGTAAACACAACAATCAGAATTCAAGCGCGAATAAGCAATATGGGAATAATTTATCAATGTACATATCGTTGGTCTCCTGCCAGAAGCACGAATGAGAAAATTTTTTTTAAGTGCCATGTCTGCTCTTTATCGGGTATATATTGATGTAATTACAATTAATATTTATTGAAATAAACTCGCGAACGATCTCGCGAACGATCTCGCGAAATAACCCGCCTCCACTTAGCTGATCGTCGTTCAGTTTGATATGTCTCATTGTTGTTCTTCTTCAATGTATACATGTATTTTCCCTCATTCTTGCGTTTTTGTTTTGGTCTGTGTGAGATTTCGATAGTTTTGCGATACAAAATTAGAAAAGGCATCGATAACGTATTTCATTCGTTATTCGTACTCAGAATTTTTATGGAAATTAGTGGCGTTCGGCTCTGGATTCGAGGCCAAACGACGATTGAGAGAGCGAATTCAGATAAAAAGAGCGAACGACGTTATGTGGAGACATGGTATTACAGTTCTAACTAGTTCACCTATTAAGTCTGTATTTATGTAATATATGTAGCTCCATCAACTACTTACATAACTACACTTCTGCCAGAAGCACGTATGTATGTATGAACATACTCGTATGTATGTAAAAAAACTAAAATGATGGGAAATCGATTTTGAAAGATAAAGGCTGAAGATTACTGTGTGTAAATTGATACGGTTTCCGTTTATATAAAGTGCACTTTTTTATGTTCAACAAATAACAATTAAAGATTAATCCAGCCATCACAATTTTTTCCTTAAGCTTTTAAAAAACAAACTAGTGCATATATTTTCACAGTAAGTTCATCAATGGAGCTACATCATTCTACTTTGATCTCCAATCATTATTTTTTAAATGTTGAACCCAAATCCACAGAGCTTTGCACTTTTCTACTAGCAATTAAAAATTTCTTTTTCATTTTGTCACGTTCGCCATCACCCTTTAAATGCTAATATTTCAGAAACTTCAAACCGATAGTACTTCTTATTTGCACCGATTCTAAGGCTACTCAAGTGATATCTTAAAATGAAAATAAGAAAACATTCAACGCTATGCATATTTTATTGAGCTTTGAAGGCGTACGAACGTCACCTTCGCCATTCTGGAATCGCCCATGTGGTAATATGAATATGAAAAAATGAACATTTGAGGACCACTCTAAGAATATACATAATAAAGTACATATACATACATACATATGTATGCCTAATTAAAAAACGTTTGGTAGAAACTATGAAGATACAAGTTTGTTTTTGAAAAATTAAAGTGGCAACACTCGTCTCCTTTTTATAAAACCGGGTATCTACACCATTTCCAGGTGGGTGTTAGAAAACCTCGACTGTATTTTACAAATATTAAATTTTATTTTAGAAAAGATAACTGGATTATAGAAATGGAAAACTAACCCTTCCTCTCACTCTTGGAAAAACACATGCTAGGGTCACCCCTGGTCCACAATTACCTCTATATCTCCATAACCTTTCTAAGTTCTTATAATTTTTTAGCCTATAACCATGTCGAGCTCATACAAAATGTATGTAGGTACAAAATTTCATTTTATTCGATACAGCCGTTTTCGAACTTTGCGGCCAAGAAAAAAGACGACTTTCAATCTATGTATGTATGTATGTACTTACCAAAAAACCTAAGCCTTATTTAAGAATTAAAATAGTAGATTTAAAGGCTTACAAAATAAGGCCTGAAAATTATAAGGGTAGCAAATATGTATGGCGTAAGGCTTAAAATAAGGCTGATTTTCCTGTGTTGATGTCATTAGGCCATAAGGAGTAGTACTCTCTCTCTCTGAGAGCACACCTTAAACCAAAGGCTTATCCGCCATGCGAAATAAGGCCTTGATAAGTATTAGAAAGTTAGGAGCAGACAGAGTGAGTGCATAACAGAAGCAGCGCTACCAGCCTATTCCTTTATTAGACCTGATTTGTCAACAATAAGCAAAACTTTTTTGCTGGGTATGTACTAAGTTATACATACATATGTATGTAGATGAATAAGCACACGCGTAAACCACTTCCAAAGTACAATACAAAACCCGCCATGCGGATCACTGGTGATTTTTGCGTCGCAATACTCTCAGCGCTGATAAAAACCGATTAGAAGCGGCAAAGTGTAACGCGTTTAAGTAAAACGCACTAAAACTTTCTCAAGCAACCGACGGCATTGTCATTGCTCTTATTACAGATATTAGTGTTTACATAATAGCTGCGGCGGTTTTGTAATTAAATTGCTGGATTGCTGAGACTGACGTACCAGGTTCGAAACTATCGTGGAATGCGTAATTTGTACATATATGCATGTATGTATGTACATATATATAGGACCGATTTCTGTAGCTTATAGTACATTTCAAGAAAATTTTGGCCAAACACTTGTCATAAATATTGTTTGTAGGTAGGTATATATGTACATATGTACACAAATATACATATATGTACGTATGTATATACGTACATACCCTGCAGTAAGAATACGAAATGAATCCTTAATGAATCACTGATGCAATTCACCTATGACGAGGAGGCATCAGTGAATACTTTCATATAAAGACTGCTGAATATTTCATATAAATGATTTGCTTTCCTCAGCAAAAAAAAAAACAAAAACAAATAAAAATATACTGAGTTATGACTATTCAACAAAGAATCATCACTGATCCTTCAGCAGTGAAACAAAATTACTGCAGGGTATGTATGTGTATATATCTACATATACATACATATATATAATTGTTGTACTTTACCATATTAAGCAACAAAAATAAATAAATAAGTAAATATGTATGTACACTTGCTGCTGTTGTGCGCTTTGGCGTGCGACCAACTTTATCAGCCGCAGACAGACGGCAAACGTTAGCGCGCGGTGCATTGCAGGCTAGGGTTGGGCGATATATATCGATATATCAATATATCGATATTTTTAAAATAGTACAGCCGATAATATCGACGATATTTTGAATTACCGTGCATCGATAATCGATAATTTTTTGCCATTTCGAGCCAAATTCGATATTTTTCATAAATTTCTGATTCGCTTTGAATTTAACACCAGAACATTTTTTAAGAAGTGTTATAACCATAATGTTCGGGTGCTTGAATTTACATTACTTTCTTCTTCAAGCAATTCTTAATGATTTTTATGTTTATACTTCAGGATTCGTAGAATATCTGTAGACCCATCGAACTTTAACAACAAATATCTAGTAAACTATAAGTCTCCGGCAAGTTTGGATTTCAGTTTTGAGATCTGTGAGAGCACCCCTAACCCCGTGAAGAAGTGGTTTTTAGCGGGACGTGGTTCCTTAATGTAAAGCCGCCCCTTTCGATATATTGATATATCGATGTTTTTACACGGCATAAATCGATGTTTTTTGAAATATCGATATAATATATATCGATATATTTTTCCAATTTGCCCATCCCTATTGCAGGCGCCGATGACGCGTCATGTGGCGGCCCACACTACACTCATCCCAGCGTCGATCTACATCCAATGACAACAACACATAACTCTCGATGCGCATTTGCGGCGGCGTATAACTACATATGTATGTATGTACATATCGTCGTTTAAAGTGCAAAACCGCGTAAGTGACATTTTTGCCAAAAAATCAGATTTCCCCAAAAACACATTCATGGGGTCCGACCGCATCCATTCATACAAAGATTTTGCGCCGTTCTTCTAATGTAAAAGTTCTTGTATGAATGGATGGAGTCGGACCCCAGGAATGTGTTTTTGGGGAAATCCAATTTTTGGCAAAAATGTCACGCGGTTTGTACTTGGTCGATACGCGGTTTTGCACTTTAAACGACGATATTTACTTATTCACAGCGTATTTATTTCGATTGATAACAAAAAAGTAAACAATCGAAAATACATACATACATACATACACAATATATATATTATATGGAAATGTAGTTATTTATATATGTACATAAGTAGTCATATCAGTTTCATGTTTCTAATTTTAGGTCACGGCAGGCGTCCACAAAAGGAGAGCTTCTGCAAGCGATCAATCAACGGTGCTGCGGCGGTCTCCAAATGTATGGAGATAAATTTTATTGTATATTTCCTCAACCTCGGCCCCTAGGTCGATACTAATATAGTCGAAGATACCACAAGTAAATTTTTGTTTCGATCGGAAAGGGTTTAACGATGTCGCACTGGGGCCAAAGTTCAGAAAATTCTATAGAGACTCAAAAAATGAAGTTTAATTTTTTGTATATCTAATGCCCAAAATTGATTGTCCTATGCTCAAGAATACCAAATTCCGGTCCCGATCGGAGACGGTTAAGGGTTGTCGCCGAGGGGTGAAAGTTCAGATTACCATACATATATACATATGTATGTATGTATATGTATGTAGAGATCATAAAATTTAATTCAGGGACTTGTAACGCGTTTCGGTTTCGGTTTCTGTTACACAGCTAAGTAACGAAACAGAAACAGAAACAAAACTCCTTTGTAACAAAAGTCGTAACAAAACTCCGAAACGTTTCCAGCAGAAACAAAACCTGTAACGAAACTAAATTAATTTTGTTCCTTGTAACAGAAACAGAAACAAAACTCCTTTGTAACAAAAGTCGTAACAAAACTCAGAAACGTTTCCAGCAGAAACAAAACCTGTAACGAAACTAAATTAATTTTGTTCCTTGTAACAAAATCCGTAACGAAGCTAAATTAATTTTGTTTCTCAGTATCAGAAACAAAATTAATTTTGTTCCTTGCAACAAAAACAAATCCAGAAACAAAATTAATTTTGTTCCTTGCAACAAAAGCAAAACCAGAAACAAAATTAATTTTGTTTCTCAGTAGAAAAACTATATTTGCAGAACATTAGGATGGCTTGTTATTTTTAGGTATATAATATACCTATATGTATGTATGTATGTATGTATGTATGTCTGTGGCAACCAACTAAAGTATGGAATAAGACACTTATATTTTTTAAATATTATCGTAAGGGACATTTATTCAAATACGCTCATAAAACATTGAGAGCGAAATTATCATAAGGGACAAAATTATAATTTTTTCGCAAACTGCAAATTTTTTTCAAGAAAAAAGGTATCAGGTTCAATATATTAATTAACCATCTAAACGCGTGTTCAATTTCATTTAAATATACCAGTAAAAAACTGTGAAAAAAAAACAAAAAAAAATACTCTTTTGTAAAATTTGCTTTTGTCCCTTACGATAAAGTCGCACAAAGGGGTCGATATGGAGAAAAACATAACTGGGTGACTATTAGGGTTGTCTTTTTTAATTTTTTAAATGATATATAAAAACGCTTCATATGCGTAGAACAACGGATTGTAAAAAGTATACATTAATTGTTATCAAGAAATATTTAATTTTCTAATAATAGCTCATTCAGACTACTTTGTAGTGCAATTTCTTCATCATCATGATTTTTATAAGACGTCGAAGCAGTACAGGATGCTTTGGCGGGTGTAATATCGTTTCGTATGGATAATGGGATATCCGACTTGCGTTTTCTTAATGTATTCCTGGCGATTTTTGCTTTGAATTTTTCATTGCATCTGATAACTAATATATCATTTAATATATCCGATTTCATATTCGTCCTTAGTGACGAATATATATAGTGCATTCCCGAGAAGAGCCGTTCCACACTAACTTCAGTTGCAGCTGCACCATTAACAATTTTTGCCAATTGGTACAACTGTGGGTGTATTATTTTGTGCGTTTCCCACCAACGGAGAATATCAACGTCTGGCGATATCGACGTTGATTCGCGAAAGTCAATCATTAACTGTCTTATACAAACTCCATGCAGCGTTGTGCTACGTTTTGCGATAGCAGCGTTCAAGACTTTAATAAATGCTGGGCTTTGATATTGCGAAATCGTTTCAGAGTTTGACTCAATAGTTTAAGTTGATGTGGGTGTTGATACAGCGCTGTGTGGTCGTTCACAATTCGAGGTAGTTGCATCCTCGATTTTGCTTGATTTTTCGTAGATATTTACAGCAAAGATTTTTACACATCAATATGCCACAGGTATACATATATATATTATATACCTAAAAATAATAAGTCCATCCTAATGTACGGCAAATAGTATTATAATAATTTTTATAGTTTTGCCACTGAGAAACAAAATTAATTTCGTTTCTGGTTTTGTTTTTGTTGCAAGGAACAAAATTAATTTTGTTTCTGAGGCTGAGAAACGAAATTAATTTTGTTTCTGAGAAACAAAATTAATTTAGTTTCGTTACGGATTTTGTTACAAGGAACAAAATTAATTTAGTTTCGTTACAGGTTTTGTTTCTGCTGGAAACGTTTTTGAGTTTTGTTACGACTTTTGTTACAAAGGAGTTTTGTTTCTGTTTCTGTTTCTGTTACAAGGAACAAAATTAATTTAGTTTCGTTACAGGTTTTGTTACTTATTGAAACGTTACACTCTTTTGGTTTCGAACTTAGTTTCTATCCTTTAATGTTTCTTGGAACAGAAACGACAGAAACGAGAGTTTGGTTTCGTTACGAGTTTTGTTACAAGTCCCTGATTTAATTAAATTATTTCATATCTAATGGCCAAAATCGACAGCCTTTTACTCAGGGATAGGAAATAAGGGGTGCCGCACAGGGGTCCCATACGGTTATCTGAACTTTAGCCCGTTTACAACACCCCTTAACCATTTCTGATCGGGACAAAAATTTATATGTGGGATCTTTGAGTACAGCAGTATCGAGTTTGGGTATTAGTTAGATTTAAAAAAAGTTAAAATAAAGTTTTTGAGTCTTCTAATGGTAATCTGAACTTTAACTCCTGCACGACACCCTTTATAAATCTTCGATCGGGATCCAAAGTTATATGTGGTATCTTTGACCGTGTTGTGTAAGGTGATAAAAAAAAAATTAAAACCCAACAAATCATTGTAGAACAAGGCTATTTTAATGCAATTACTCCTAAAATAATATTTGTTCCCTTTTAAATTACCCTGCCAGACACGACTAACGCATTCACCAATACATTCAAACCAAATTTCCATTTTTACTAACACACTGAAAGGTATCTGTCAATTTTTTTGTTTCTTCCTCCTTTCTTTCTCACTTTCTTTTCACTAACATGGTATTCTTAACGCTTTTCGCCGTTAGCAATAACAGGTTATGCCTAACTCTTGTCTACGGTAGCACTAACATGGTATGCATATATGCATAATGATCAATATGTTAGAGCGAGAGCACAGATTGTTCAAAACTCAACAAAGTTGGCTGCGAAAAGAATAATGGAAGAAGTAAAAAAGAAAACTCGAACGGCGTCATTTTCATTGTGATTTTTTAATGATTAAAATTAGTGTGGAAAATATTAAAATTTTCTATTTAAAACCTCAACACGGAAGCTTCATCAAAATGAGCTGTAAATGGTAATAAATAATTTACAGATATGCCAAATTTATTAATGAAAGTATTAATTTTTATTACAAGCTTTTATTTAACTTCACTTTTTGTATGTATGTCGTGGAATTTTGCAACGAACATTTAAGATACTTCTAGTTGAGCTAGGTACTTGAAATTTGGAACATAGTTCAGGACCCGAAGACAATGCAATGTGAAATAAAAAAAAATCCGATAGATGGCGCTGGTGTCGAGATATTTGTAAAATTCGTATTTACCGACCGAATTTGTTCATATTCGGTATATATATTGCCTATGAGAAAGTAAATACATCCGAGGAAAAAAATCGCCGCTAGGTGGCGCTGGTGTCAAGATATTTGTAAAATTCGTATTTACCGACCGAATTTGTTCATATTCGGTATATATATTGCCTATGAGAAAGTAAATATATCCGTGGAAATAAATCGCCGCTAGGTGGCGCTAGTGTCAAGATATTTAGAAAATTAGTATTTATGAACCAGATTTGTTCCTATTTTGAACACGTATTACGAAGTAATCTATTCACAAAAGAGTATAGTAAAACCAGATATTAGATGTAATATGCATTGTAAAACTAAAAAGGCAAAAATAAAACAAAGTAAAAAAATTTTTTTAAAAAAGCTTTTATTTAATATTAATATAACAATTTACTAAAAAGAAAAAAATAATTTTTTTATATTTTTGAACAAGATTTATATTAGTCCTTAGTTCATTTGGATCTTAATTTCAATCTAAACATACATTTAACGTATTTCTTCAAAGCATTTCTGTATATGTATCAACATAAATAAAAGCGCGGGTACTCATTACATATTCATGTTATAAAACCGTATTGGCGAAATGGAAGGAAGCGATAAAAACTTTAAATTCCAATTACGTAAGATATGCATTACGTAAAGAGCACCCGCGCTTTTATTTATGTTGATACATATACAGAAATGCTTTGAAGAAATACGTTAAATGTATGTTTAGATTGAAATTAAGATCCAAATGAACTAAGGACTAATATAAATCTTGTTCAAAAATATAAAAAAATTATTTTTTTCCTTTTTAGTAAATTGTTATATTAATATTAAA
This sequence comes from Urophora cardui, assembly GCA_960531455.1. NCBI lineage: Eukaryota > Metazoa > Arthropoda > Insecta > Diptera > Tephritidae > Urophora > Urophora cardui. The sequence continues at coordinate 32,720,073 of OY482671.1, forward strand.
TAAAAGCTTTTTTAAAAAAATTTTTTTACTTTGTTTTATTTATTATGTATTTCAGAATCAATTCAGAAGAGGTGTCCACTGTTGATTCTCCAACCAAACGGGCAGCTGGAATACAAATGGACTCAAAAAGTCCGAAATATTGGAATGGCGACGGAAATGGAGGTTTAGAAATTTAAGATATTTTCTTTATTTAAATAAATTTTGCATTGTAATAATACAAGAAATAAAAATTGTAAAGCACCCGTTGTATGGCGGACTAACGCGCCCGAACGTTATGACTGTGCGTTATATAACGCATTAGTTGACGAGTAGTGTTCTCACTGGGTACACAAAATTTGATTTAGAGTTAGCGCAAATCATCCTAAAACCAAAAAATTAAAACCGAAAAAATAATTGCGAACCATACTATTTTTATTCTATTACATAAGTAGTTGCCCAAGCCCTATTCTCGCATACACATTTTGTTTTTGTAATGCTCGTAAGTATAGGATTTTACTCGCCTATAAACTTTCATAAGAAATTTGTGTATATAGGCGAGCATAGGAAAATAAAATTTGTATACTCCCGAAACGTTTCTATGGAAATACAAAAACATTTTTTTTATTTTGATTCGAACAGGTCCAACCCATTGAGACGGTAATGCCAGTAGGCGGAAATGTCAAATGCTGCTTACGTCACAGAACCAATAAAGCCGCGAACAACCAAACAAACAGCTGTGCCAATTGCAAAAGGAAATGACGTATGAGGACCTGATACTTTTTTCTAAAACCGAAAAAAATATGGCGGCCAGCGAACTGACATGACCTTTTAATTGGATCATGGGTCCAACCCAGCAATGAAAAGAATGAAATGTGGAACATATGTATATGTATCTATATACATATGTATACTAATTTGATTCGTTCATATTTTCGATCTATCTCAACATCTATGTCTATTTCAACATTTGTGGTTGATAGTTGCAAAACTGACTCGAGGTGTTTGTCTGAGATCCGGTTTCTGTGTTTTGATTTTACAATTTTTAATTTTGATAATACATTTTAACATTTATACGTACTAAAAACATTGACGAAAGTTTTAAAATAAACGCTCGGAGGCAAAGATATTTAATTTTGTCACACTAATAACACTGGATCACAAAATGAAATTTTTTGTCTGTACTTTGGACGTGACTATCTTATCTATATGTAAAATCGATCGCTGATTCCGAAAATCGGGTTCATTTTTAATTCTATGGGAAGGTTTTTGAGATATCGGCAATTTACCGTTATTTGGCCAATGGCTCCACTTAATCCTGTATATCTCTTTACCGCAGTGAGATATCTTCCTTGAGGTGAAACCAAACGAAAGAAAATTAAATTTCCTTTTCATGGCTCCTATAACATTTTTCTCTAACTCTTATAGTTTCTGAAATATTGACGATTCAATTTGAATTTTTTCGATTTTTTACGATTTTTTGAAGAAAAAATTGACTTTGTCAGGCAATATCTCTAAAACCAATGTTTTCACCTTCGGTTTTACTCCTTTACCTGAAGCTTTATTCTATTGGGAAAAATATAAGCTATCAACGATGAAAATCCATGGTAAAATGGAAAATTTATAGGCGATCAAGTAAATTGAGCTAAGTCGCGCAATACCTCTGCACGGGTATATTCTATGCATGTTATACCCGTAAATGGGCTTGTATCTACTGCGCTGCCAATGTGCTGCTACTGCAGCTGTTTAGGTATTGGTACAATATGCATAGAATGTACCGTATAGCGGCATTGCGCGATTTGGCTGTATTTATATGATCGCCTATAACTTTTCCATTTTACCACGGATTTTCTTCGTTGATAGCTTATTTTTTTGGTAATAGAATGGAGCTTCACGTAAAGGAGTAAACCCGAAGGTGAAAACATTGGTTTTAAAGATATTGCCTGACAAAGTCAATTTTTTCTTCAAAAAATCGTAAAAAATCGAAAAAATTCAAATTGAATCGTCAATATTTCAGAAACTATAAGAGTTAGAGAAAAATGTTATAGGAGCCATGAAAAGGAAATTTAACTTTCTTTCGTTTGGTTTCACCTCAAGGAAGATATCTCACTGCGGTAAAGAGATATACAGGATTAAGTGGAGCCATTGGCCAAATAACGGTAAATTGCCGATATCTCAAAAACCTTCCCATAGAATTAAAAACGAACCCGATTTTCGGAATCAGCGACCGATTTTACATATAGATAGGATGGTCGCGTTTAGAGTATTTTTTGGCTGTAGAGCAGTGTAATTAATTAATTATTTATTTATATATTTTGAAAAATTTAGGGCATTGAAAATTAATTAATAAATTCAATATTAATTATTTATTTATAAATATTAATATTAATTTTATTAATTAAAAATGTATACATATATTCCAATGCATATTCGATAGCTTTGTTTGCATAACATAAATATAAATACAAAGTTGGATTTTTAGTTAATTTCGATTATCAGTCTGCACGGTGAGCTTAAACAACTTATTATGAAAAGTCAAAGTAACCAAGATATTATTTCATGGTTGTATTCTTGGACATATTAGAAGATGTTCTGAGCCAAAATTGAAATCATTCATCGGACACATTTTGAGAAATTCCATGTTTTTTTTTTAAAATGGTCAATTTTTTCTTTTCATGCGAGCCCCTGTTCTTTTTATGGCACCCACGGTAAAATGACTGTGCTGTTCTTCTAGTATATAAGTGTATAATAAAATTCATTACAGTAAAAATACATTTTAAGACGTTTATTATTTATTATTTATAATATTTTAATATAAACATAAAAAGGTTGACAGTTTTTTTAAATATGAAGAATATTATATTCACATACAGTTTTCTTCAAATTCTCCATATAATTTGGGTTATTTGGTCTAGTTCGATACTTATAATCCCATGTTTTTTTGAAATCATAATGCACAGCCTCCATGGCTTGCTCTGAATGATACCCTAATCCTATTCCCTGCCTTGAACAAAAATCTTCTATATGAAAAAAAAAAACTGTATGCACTTTTGGGGTTATGGGTATAGAAAGATCGTTGTAACTCTTTCGGAAATTAGAAATACAATTAATATAATTACTTTTCAAATCAATAGTGAAGCAAGATTCGACCATTGAATGAAAATCGTTAAAAGTTTTTAAGTATTTGAGGCTCTCTAAAGGACATAGACATCTTAATACATCGGTGTTTTCCAATAATTTCTTCCAACTATTGCGTTAATGTGGGCTGAGAAGTTCTATGTCCAATAAAAGATTTTTCGTGGTTGCTCAGGTTTTGATGGGAATAGTTGTAAGAAATTATTGGAAAACACCGATGTATTAAGAAGTATATTTCCTTTAGAGCGCCTAAAATACGTAAAAGCTTTTAACGATTTTCATTCAGTGGTCGAATCTTGCTTCACTATTGATTTGAAAAGTAATTATATTAACTGTATTTCTAATTTCCGAAAGAGTGACAACGATCTTTCTAACCCCAAAAGTGCATACAGTTGTTTTTTGTCATATAGAAGCCATGGAGGCTGTGCATTATGATTTCAAAAAAACATGGGATTATAAGTATCGAACTAGACCAAATAACCCAAATTATATGGAGAATTTGAAGAAAACTGTATGTGAATATAATATTCTTCATATTTAAAAAAAACTGTCAACCTTTTTATGTTTATATTAAAATATTATAAATAATAAATAATAAACGTCTTAAAATGTATTTTTACTGTAATGAATTTTATTATACACTTATATACTAGAAGAACAGCACAGTCATTTTACCGTGGGTGCCATAAAAAGAACAGGGGCTCGCATGAAAAGAAAAAATTGACCATTTTAAAAAAAACATGGAATTTCTCAAAATGTGTCCGATGAATGATTTCAATTTTGGCTCAGAACATCTTCTAATATGTCCAAGAATACAACCATGAAATAATATCTTGGTTACTTTGACTTTTCATAATAAGTTGTTTAAGCTCACCGTGTCTGGTTTGTGTCCTAATTTTTGTACTGGGTTATCGAGATGTCAATGAAGTTGTAGAAAACTACAAAAACAAACATATAGAAAAAAAATGTTTTTCCTTTAAATTATGACATTGCTCGCCCATAAGAAATGTTTGGGCATCATTGTTCTATTATTCCTAAAACAATATGTTTGCCCTTTTTTAATAATAGAAAACATGTTTCTTGTGCATTAAGGACTTTCCAAATTATTATGTATAATCACTGATGTAAAAGCAGAAGGAAACTTTGAGGCGATTGCGCGACCTCTAAACTTTAATATATTGAGGCAAAATTTTCAGTATAGATTTCCGTAGTACAGCCGCATGAAACGCGGGTTGTTCCGCGGATTTTGGGAGAACTTTATACAATTTTGGATCACCCTAGTGTACATACAATTGATTTTATGTACCAGCAAGTACAATATAAGGTATATAGATTAGTGTGGGGATATTCACTAACCTATATCACGCCATCGAGATTCGGATTCCTCCCATTTTTCTGAGTAGAAAACACCTCCACGACATTTTTCTAAAATTAATTTTGATGTTCCTTAACTTGCTTTTTATGGACCAAGAAGGTTTTTTGAAAACAAAAATTGGGCAAAAATCGACAAGAAAAAAATAACCAGGCCAATACGCACACCGAATTGAAACAGAATTTTATGCTGAATCCGCATATGAAATCAGAATTAAAATCGGATGATCCGATGAGGCTCAATGCCCAAAATCGCATCTGATTCAAATAAAGAAGATTGTGCACTCAGCCATATTCAGCAAAATGTTCATCCTAAATCAGCTGATTCTGCCAAATTTTGGATGAACGCATAGCAGTATCGCTGAATACACAATCTGGTTATTTGTTCATGCATACTTACAATGGAAGAAGGGAAAAAGCAGTGTTTCCGCTCAAAAATTTCAAAAGGTGGCCCCAATTTTATTTTTTTAGTTAAACACATTTTTGTATATTTTTGTGGTTTAATTAATGCTTAAAGAAAATGGAATTTAAAATATTCTCTACACTAACGCAGCGTTAATATGATCGTTCGTTGAGCAGACGGAATAACCAGAGAAAGGCAAGGAATGAAAAAAAAACTGCGTTCGTTGAGCCGTAGGAAAGTGCAAGAACCGTAGGAACTTTACCAAAAAAGAGCAAATATGAGTGCAAAGAATGTAAATGTGGCCCGAATTTTTAAAAAGGTTCAAAGTTCAGGTGGCCTGGCTTTAAAAAAGGTTCAAATTGCTACTTTAGTGGCCCCAATGGCAACGCTGGAAAAAAGTCTTCACTTTCTAAAAAAAATTTAAAATTGTGGAAAATTAAAGGAATTATTATAGATAGTCTAGATGGGTATAAAATATATATGGAGAATGTTTGAATGGAGAATATTCAGCAGCTTTATGATATAACACAGCTATGTATGTGTTTTCGGATATTCCAAAATTTATTCTGCAATGTGATATCAAAAGAGGGATTTAATTTTCAGAGAACTTCCGAATACTTAAATTCAGAAGACATATGTAGACTTAGGGCCGTTTACTCAATCTCTGATTAACGCTAACCACGGACGTTTAACCGGGCTTTAACCGGGGTTAGCGTTAATCAGAGTTTGAGTAAACGGCCCTTAGCATATCATCGGTCAATTTTAGAATCGAACAGCTCTAAGAATGCTCAATAAAATTTTAATGGATCGGAATACTATGCCATGCTAAAGTGTAATTAAATACCACCAAAATTCATTGCACAGCATTTTTCAGTGAGATTAATAGGCGAGTCCGAGATGTTTAGACAGACGAGAGAATAACCATCGTTGCACAACCATAATCGAGTGAAAATTTGACTCGCCTCTCTACTACACAATCGAGATGTTTTTACTATTTTTCAGAGTCGGCGAGTTGGAGGTTATTTGACGATATCTCGACTACATAAGCGATATATCTTTTGGGATTGTTCCGGGTCGGCGGGTTAATAAACTTGCTAAAGCGAGACGCTTACGAAAAAAATGAATTTTACGAGCAGCAACAACAGCAATAGAGTTGAACCACTCTGTATTAGTTTTTTTTTTTTTAAAGAAATTATGTATTTTTAAAGCGATCGGAATCGTTGGCGAGACCGACATGTTTTAGAGATTGACTCGAACTAGGCACCTATAAAGAGGATGCCCTCTTAACTACAAGTGGGTAAGCCAAAGCACATGAGATTAAGATTGTTACACTAAAGGTAAGCAGAACTATGTATGACGAAAATCATGATTTCTCAGCCGATCTTCTAAGTTACAGTATACGCCCTAAGCTTATCTATAAATTGTATCCATAAAGCATATAAAGTTCGTCGATGGAGTAACCTATGGAATTATAAAACCTTTTCTGGAACCCCCTGGTTAAATTGCTATCTCTCTCTGATTAGGATACCATATATCGACGGTTGAGTGGAGGATCCCCCTATTTCAAAACTTGTTTCAATAACGCCGTGTATAGAAAGCGATTTTCGATCGAACGGAAGGAGTCTTGATTTATATATTATTCCTCTGATGAGTCTTATGGCCGAGCTTCTCTCTCTTCATATACCTTTATATTAAATATGTATTTTGATTTTACTCAGCTCTAGATATTCAGTTCGGATACAGTTTCAGAGTATGAGAATATTAAAAGGTTATTGCTTAGACACTTACGCAATATTTCGCGATCCCGCATGCTTGGATTTCGCAGTATTGTCGCAACCTTTTGTCTGCCATTTGATTTCTTAGCTTTTAATGTGTCTTGATTGCTTTCTTTGGTACTAAGGTCTTCGATTATGGTATCATCTTCCGAAATGACAGGACGACATTTTGAAAACTGAATTGTATCCGAATTGATGGTCGTATCTAGAAAGCGGAATAGGGAAACGGAAAAGGAAATTTGTAAACGTAAAAATTTACAAAACCTAAAAACTAACTCACCATCCGCTGGATTGAATGAGTCCCAATGCGATGAGTCCCACGGTTCCGAGAAAACTGTACCATCATCCGATTGCGCCGAATCTATGCCGTTGAAAAACGATTGACAGAACGAGTACGAGCCGCCGACATTGTCGTACGATGATAGGCGACTGCCCGTTTGACTGTCGAACGACCTTTGGCTGCCATGATGTTCACCCAAGAGCTTGTGTCCATTTTGTTGCTGTGGCGGCGTAGAGCAACGCACGATTTCCGGCAGATTCAGATCGGGACAACGCTTCGCTATGATTTGGTGTACAGTTAATGGCTTCTGTTTATTCTCTTTGTTCGCCTCACGCCCGAACGAATTCTCCTTTTCACGTTCGCAAAACGTTGGCTGCTGACGCCATTGTTCTTCTGTATCATAATCGCCATAATTATTTTTACCATTTTTCTCAACAGCGCCATCATCGCAATCTGCAACGTCATCGCCATCTCCATCCACATTGCCATCATCGTCTTGTTTCCCCATGAACTCCCAACTGCTGTCGAGTTGCCACTGCTCGAAGCGTCCACGTGCGCGTTTCGTCGGCTGCTGTTGCTGTGCCAAGACTTTCTGCTGCGCTGGCTTTTGTTGTTGGGGTTGTTGGCTTTGTTCTTGTTGCTTTTTCTTCAATTCGTCCAAGCTGCCTGCGATTTTCTCAAACTCTTTGGGTATCAGCAATGGGCAGAGGGGTGTGCGCGCCAAACCACCCTTTGGCGGCTCGGAGTGTCTGTGGTTGGCAGGCAAGAGCGGTCCACGCTGGGAACGTCGCAGTATGCTGGCTGTGGCAAGGCCAGCTTCACGTAACGCATCAGCGGGCTCTGCGTAGAATGGGCTGCCTTGCTTGCTGCGGGAGGCTGGCGTGTCAGCTGTGGGTGTCGTATCACCCTCGTTTGGCTCGCTAACTTTGAACTGATCTTCCGAAAGCGACTGACTCATAAGACCGGGCAAGAGTAGGGCTGTGCGGGAACGTGGCTGAGCATCGGCTGAAAATTGTATGAGCTGCTGAGTGTCGCCAGTGGCATCAGCATCGATTGCGGGTGCGTCTGCTGGAACAGTAGAGGAGTCGCTGTTGTGCGGACTAGCAGAAGATGTGGCAGAAGAGTTAGCAGGTGAAAGTAAATTGGCAGTGAGAGAAGTGATTGTAGCTGTAAATAGAAATAGAGGAAAACGATTAGAATCTGTTGGAAATTCATTAAATTGAAATAGGTCATACGTGTTTCCGCCAACAAATCCGGTCGCTTGTTGCCTTGTACGCCCTCGGTCGCAGGCTTAAAAGTCGACAGCAGGCCCGTACGCTCATTGGCTTCTTGTGTCCACAGATCTTCATAGTCGCTGATTTTATCGCCCAAAGCGCTGCGGCAGTATATCTGAGGACTCTCCAAGATATCAGACTCCTGATAATGTTTCGACTCCTTGCGTGCCTTGGCCCGCCGTGATTTGCCGCTGGTGCTGCCACCTACCGCCACACTAGTGGGCGTGCCCGCAGCGGAGGAAGGCGATAATATCTTCCTTTGGCTGTGATTTGAGTCTTTGCTGCTCTGCGATTGCCAGCGACTGCCGGTCGAAGAACCCTGCGAGGAGAGTGTGTCTTTGCACTCGCCTTCAGGTGATAAACGCTTCGAGAATGTTTGGAAAGTCGCATTGGCATTATGTGCGCTCGGTGTGATCATGTTCGTGGCTGTGGCTGGCGTGGTCACCTCCACAACTTGTGGTGAGTTGTTGTTATTCTCCATCGAGAATGTCACAGTGGTGGTAACTGTAAAATTATTCGCCGCCGAATTAACAGCGTGATCCGTTGGCAGTGGACTGCTGGGTGTGAGTGGCTTGAAGCAGCGCATCGGCGGCGCCGGCGGCTTACGCAAATCCAAATTTAGTGTATTCGGCGGCTTGGGGCGTTGTGGCCATATGCCATTTTCAATGACATTAGCCTTCAAACCCTTTGTCGGCAATGGGGCAAGATTGTTTGATTTGAAAGTGCTGAGATTACCATTCGCTGCCGTCGAAGCTGGATCGCCCATAATTCCGTTGCGATGATTACTCATATCCACCGGTGACATTGTTAGTATTACCGAATCCACAGACTCGGGACTCATTAGCTGCATTTGTTGTGGCCCGCCACTTGTTGTGAAAGAACTCATGCTCGATGTGGTATCTGATGGCGTACCCGCCTGACTGAACACACCACCGATATTGCTAGTGGGACTGAAGATTTTCGTGGATTGTGGTGCACCGGAATGACTGAAGACAGTAGTGCCGAGCCCGCTGGTTTCGGTAAGCGAATTGGAATTTGGTGATTTAGCATCGAGTAGATTAGCCTCTGTTTCATGCGGCTTGGGGCAAGACATCGGATAGCGCCAGAACTCCTGCCCCAACAGTGCCAGCGAGGAGAGTTGTTGACGATTCTTGACTTCGCGCAAAGCACGTGGCAGTACCAGCTGTACGGGCAGTTCATCACAGCATTGGGCGTAGTGGGCGATAAGGGCGGGTATGGAATCAAATGTGAAGCGTGAACTTTCTAAACTCAAAATTCCTTCGTTCGATTGGATTAAATAATGCTCTATGTAGGGTCCGGTATCCGGTGGTAGACGTACCGAAACAGCCATTGTATTTGGTTGGCTGGAGCCGCGTACTATGAAGTTCTGTGGAAGAGAAAGAAAAAAAAAAATGAATTAGTAAAGCATCAAAGGTATTCGTACAAGCTAACAAGCTTGGAAGGACATTGAAAGTGTTAAAGTTGTTTGGTAAAAACGGAAACTGTTGAGCTGTTGTTTGTTTGTACATATTTTAACCCAGTTGGAAACTAAATTTTCTTAGTGATAGTGTGCGCTGACAATTCAACCTAGAGCTTTGTATTCACTTCTTTTATGATTTAGCGGCCAATGTGCATATCGTTTTACTCATCTGAAGAAGTAAGGCAGTGTTATAGTCACATTTTTATACATACACTCGCGAGAATTTCTTATACTTATTGGTATGGCTTAGTTTATAATGGGGGCTAAGCATAACCACTTCACCAGCACACACCTCAGTCTATGTAGATTTGTAATTGAGGCGGTTTAAGGATTAAAATTACAATGAGGGGCCCATGTAGATCTTGCACAGCTCCGTTCATTTTTCTTTCTATCATCTAGTTCCATCGCAATAACAAACATATCTATCCTATGAAATGGTCCTTAAACCATTCGCGTGCAAAATTCTTCGGCATTTTTCAAGAAGAAAAGAAATTACTAGTCGAGAGAAGAGAGACTTTGCTTTGTTGGCACAACTTTCAAGAAGCAGAAAAAATACACAACATTTTCCAACGAGGTGTAGCATAAATAAGCGCATAATAAGCGCTAACTTCACACGCTGGAGCTCTATTATTGTAAGTTGACTGCAAATACAGTAGACGCTCACAAATTAGAACCACTTTGTTTTTAGGGTGATTCTAATTTCTGAAAATTTCTAATTCCTGGACGTTTTTTTATTTTAATAAAACCTTACAATTTAAGTCAATTTGCATTGAAAAACTACAATGCAATTTTGTCTTATTGAATTTTATTCATAAAACCGGGAAAACATAAGGTAGCAATCCAATATACATATATGTATTTATGCGCTAAGTCAAAAAAAGGTCCAAAAAACAAAAACTCCAATTATCGAATTCAAACAAAAACTGTGCAGATAGCGACGAAAATCCAACGACTACCGAGCGTAATATGAATAAATTGGGGATTCCCTTTTTTATATCTATTTTGCAACAAAAAAATAAAATTGAAAATTCTAATTTCAGAGCGTGTAATGTATTCAAAAAGTTGATTCTAATTTCTGGAAATTCTAATTACTAAGAGTTCTAATTTGTGAGCTTCTACTGTACCACAAAAGCAATTCCGACTGTAAAGGAAAAACACTATTTCTAACACAATACACTTTTCATGCGCTTTGTCTTTCTTTCTACTTCACAAAAGCCAACCAGCATTTATAATAGCACACACCCACACACATTCCTACATTTTACATCCGTCAAACTGCAAGCGCAAAATTTAATGTTGCGTTAAAAATCTGCACATAAATTTCATATCATTACGACAATGATAAATTTACAACACTCAGTCGCGCACAACTTTTCTAACGAAAGTATTTACTACATTGACAAACCCAAACCAACAACGCATCCTTAAGTTATCCTTAAATGCTGAGTATAAATGCAAAAGCCTAATACACCAATACGAGTATGCCGTGCAAAAGGCAGCTGAGTTTGTTGCTTATTCATTGAAAAACTTCCATTTTTTGTTTGTTATCCGGCCGGGACTTTTATGTTGCTTAAATCAGGGCGAATACTCCGTATTTGGGGTGCTACAGGGCGTATGAGTAACATAAACTACATTCAAGTGTCGCATAAAGATAATGGGAATGTGTATATATATGTGTGTTAGACCTCTGCACAATACCATTTGCCTCTTCTATATTTTCGAATACTCTATGCATTGTACAATTAGTCACAGCACAATTTCAATGCAGATACGAATATAACCCATACTTTTCATTTGGAATACAAATACTATTTCTATTTGCTCTGTTGGAGCGATCAGTGTACACTATTCGCCACGATAGAATAGAACATAATAATAACCATGTTATGAAGTATTCACAAAACCTTGTTGCTTCTTTGGTTTGTTTGTTTATTTAATGTGCATATGGCATTAAGGTGGACCAAAAAAGAAAAGCCCAACAAACATATGTTCCATTTTTTAATGATAAGAAATGTTTTTCTTGTTCATTAAGGACTGAAAAAAATTATGTATCATCACTGATATAAAAGGAGAAAGAAATTTGGAGGCATTTGCACGACCTCTAAATTTTAATATGTATATTAAGGCAACATTTTAGGTATAGATTTCCGTATTATATTAGCATGAAAATCGGGGATGCCGCGAATTTCTGCAGAAGTTTATTTCCTTCATAAAACCACCTTAATATGCCAAATAAGTTTCCTAACTAATGCCGAAAAAATCAAAAGAATCGAAGTATTGGTTACCGAGTTATTTTAAAATATATAGAACAGTTGGAAATATGTAGATCGTAAAAAGTTCTGGTTCGAAATGTATTTTAGACATATGGTTTCTTGGGCAAAAAAGCTTGAAATTACCCAAATTTTTATAATTGCGATGTGTCCCTGTTAATTTTTTTTTTTGGCCCCTACCAATCGACCCGCCCTAGTGTGTGTGCATATGCACATACACACACTCACACTAGCAGCGAAATTTTGCTGAACACAACGTCCGGATGTGTGTTTATGAAAATATGTATGTACATACATATATTTCGATTATATTCGAAGTATTCGCAAGTAGTGTACACTATTTGCAGAACCTTTTTAAGGTCTTGTAATTGTCGCTACGAATAAGTAATTGTATTGGTTCTGTTTATGGTTGTGCTCTACTTGCGTTTATTCTAATAGGGCCCTTCCACGATCAATTATTTGATCAAATCGTGTATATGTGGTAGTAAAATTGTCTATGTGTTTTTCACACGTACGTGTTTGATGCCGATTTGACCGAAATCAAAAGTTTTTGTTTTCCATCAAATTGGATGGCTATTTGACGTGCGTTGTGGATGCGTGTAAGGTGCTGTTTGATCAAATTTCAGTGCCAAATTAGCATTTGACGTGTGTTGCAACCATTTGATCAAATTTCAAATGTAAAAAACGTGTGTTGCATTATATGCTAACGCAATATATGCAATGCAATCGTCAGTGTCACTCATTTTGTGCTCCAAAATTTAATTCTATAAACAAATTAAAAGAAATGTCAGCATTAATACGTGATAAAATATCTATTGTAAATAATAGAAAGCTAGAATGAAATTTGATGGGCTATTTGACAACGATTTGATCAAATTACACAGACACGCGATTTGATCAAATGATTTGATCGTGGAAGGGCCCTATAAAACGACAGAAACAAGTAGGTACTGTAATTGGACGGCCGCGAATATTTTGTTGGCCGTTTCGAATCCATTCGTGCAGCCTTCTAATGTGTGTGTGTGTGTGTGTGTGTGTGTGTGTAAGCCATCTGAAAATAGAATCGACAAAATTAACGCTTAAGCGCGTCTGTCACATCGGAAAGAGAGAAAAAGCAAAACTTATTTGCGTATGACTTTGACTATTGCACAGCGCGAAGGGGGAGAGGAGCTTCATTGTTAATGTAAAACTTTGCAGACGCACCTCGAAACATCAGTGAAAGAACTCAACTATGTAAATGTGAGTATTTTTTTCCGTTTTTTTGCACTTGCCATATTTTTAATAGCCATTCACTACATACTTATTAGGTACACACAGAGATACTAAATGGAGGAAGGTGTGAGAATATTTGTTTTTGATTTTTCCTTTGTTTTGTCGGTATCCTTGCAAATCACAGAGTCTTGATATTGTGTACTTTGCAAAGGGGCGTTAATCGTTTTCACATTAACTTAGTAAGCAAGCACTTATAATAGGCGCATTTCTGTCGTACCCAAGCATGAAAAGAATACTCGCTTATGCATCAAATTACCTTCAAAGCAACAACACCAACTCGACTATTTTACAAAATACGTATTATGTATTCAAAAAGTCGATTCTAATTTCTGGAAATTCTAATTACTAAGAGTTCTGGTTTGTGAGCGTCTACTGTATTGTTATTATTAACTTCACAAAAAACTAAAAACCAAAAAAAGATTAAAATAAAAAAATAAGAGATATAAGAAAAATAAGAGATGAAATACAAAATCATGATTCCTAATAAAAATATTACGTACAAAAAATCAAATAAAAAAACCACCCCCAACAGACAATCATTTACAACCAACACATCCTGCTAGCTCAATGCTGACTGAAAAAAAATTTTCAAAATTTTGCGCGTGAACGAAATGCTTTTTATTGCCGATGTGAGGCTGTCGCACAGGAAAGATTTTGCTAAGCTAGGAGGATTTTAAGCCAAAAAAAAACAGTACTCCAAATGCGATGCTTTTTTGTACACTGAGAGAAAACTCAACCAAAATTTGGTTAATAATACTAATTTCACACTTGAAATGGAATCAATGTGAATTTTGTTTAATATTACCATTACAATTGTTGATATATTAGACATTGTTTCTGGTTATATTAACCATGATATTTGTTTATATAACAAAATATTAGTTGAAATCTCCAACCAATTTGTTGTTACTATTGAACAATTTGTTGGTTATATTTTTATGCCAGTGGCAGCACTGCTATGTATGATCTATAAGAGAGTGTTAATATGTTAACTGAATACCAAAGAAAATTCCAAATACTCACTCCCTCGCTCTCTGCAATTCGGGTCCAGCCATTTCACTTCGTCAAGCACAAACGGTGTTGAAGGCGATAGTAACAACAGAGCCGAAGCCATAAAGCTTCGCAAATATTTTAACTTTTGTTAGATATGAATTAGCCAATATTTTCGTTAATAAAACAAATATACACGTTGGGTAAACCAACTTTTTGTTTGATATTGCTTGTTACCAAAATATTGAATAATAGTACAATGAAAATGTACATATTACATTTTTTTCTTTTGACATGAATAAATTAACCAAGAAGTTGGTTGAAAAAACCATTGTACTTTTTTCTCTGTGTATATGTGAGAAAAATGTCCCTACGAAAAATGTCTGTTACGAAGAGAAAAAAAGTCAGCACAAAAATAACACATAATAACAAAATAACATAATTTCTATGCACGCCTAACTGATTTTCACAACTTGCATTAGACACAAAATGTAACTGATTAAAATTAGATGCTCCGTGTTTTTTTTGACAAAAATGTTATTTTTCCCCTAAATCGCAATAACTAAGGTATAAAATTATCAATCAAGTATTAATATATGCATATGCCCTGGAAAATTTAATATAATTATCATATGGTTAAACCTGATAAAATTTTCAAAAATCTTAAATATTTCCTAAGCTGTAACTGCTATGTTCTATGATGCCACTACATAGGAAATGGGCGGACATATTGCCAGTACCGATCCGAAAAATAAAATCTTGCCCATATTTAGCCCAAAGGCATTATTTTTTACTCTTTCTGTGGTACTATATAAAAAGCGGCACCTGACATGTTGACTTTGACCTGCTCCATGCTTTTTTTTTTGTAATTTATTTACTTCATGCCTTCGGATAGTCTTATAATAAGGATATTTTGAAAAGAAATATAGAAAAAAAATTTGTTTACTAAAAAAAAATTAAAAAAAAAAGATTTTTTTAAGATACCATACTGTTTGTATATAAAATACAAGTCCGCACACCAAATTTCAATTCGATATCTCTTAAACTGTGGCTGCAATTGAATTAAGTCCTCATAGATTGGCAAAATCTTCCACTGTGTGTCGGTGTGAAAGCTATAAAAAGCTTATCCACGCGTGTATAGCCGATGAAAATCACTGTTTTAGAGGGAAGTTCGCGAAAGAATTGTCTAGATTGATGTGTTGAAAAATTCGTCCTCAAGAGATTTGCTATTTGTTCATAAAACCTTAAATTCCTTAGAGTTAATCAACGAAGTTAGCAGTTTTTTATGCTCAAAATAAAACGGCAAATAAAATAATTACATGGAACCATTCCATTCAATGTTTATTCTAACTATTTTGATATTTCAGAGTCTATTTTTCTTATAAAATGACCTCTGTTGCTTGCTTTTAACAAGTGAAGTAGAAGCTGGTAGAACTGCATACATTCGCATAGCATTATTTAAAGAAAAGTGGTTTCAACCAAACAGTAAATAAAGAAACTCTACTCTACTTTTAATTTAATGAAGTAACCGGGCCAAAGTGCAGTCACCACAGCGCACATAAAAATATAGTTTTAGCAGGTTGATGCCCAAGAAAGATAAGGCAACAACAGCACATTGGAAACGAAGTGCTCTCGTATACTATTTTGTGGCAGTAGAAGCAATTTAAAGCACAGAGTATTGCATTTTTATATGCCAAAAAGTGCATTAAAAATTGTGGAGTGCATATATTTTTAGCAAAATAACTTGCTCTCAATAACTACTTGCTAATAATATTATTCCGTTTTGTAAAATGTATGTATGTATGTGTGTATGTAGCAGAGCTGTAAAAAGCTGCAATCATTCGTCCCAGCAATCATTGATTGTTCTTCCAATTTTATTGCAATGAAAATTTATTGCAGTTTTTTGATTGTAAAAATTGCAATTTGAAATAATTTGTGTTCCACAGATTGCAATAAACATTTATATAAAATTTTTGATTGTAAAATAACTACAATCAGCAATAATTTACCTTCCATTTATTGCAATAAATGTTTATTGCAATTTTTGGGGATCAAGTTCATTGCAATAAAATTTATTGACATTTTTTGATTGTACAAATTTTCAATACAATAATTTACAAAAATTTCATTGCAATAAACATTTCTCATAAATCATTTTCATTGTAAAAATTACAATAGCAATAATTGTATTGTAATAAATTTTCATCGTAAATCATATTGATTGAAAAATGTTTGATTGCAAGGCTTGCAATAGCAATCATTTTCCTCATAACTTTATACGAATGTATTGGGACTGATGAAAGGCAAGTGCTTGGGTAATTCGAGCAATTCTCGGCATTCATATAACACGGTTTGCGAGTAATAACCCATTTCCCGGGTACATATCGTCGCTCCCAACGAAGACTAGCACGGTTCAGTTAGCGTGGAAGACTAGCATGCTTCGTTGTTCGCGTGGAAGACTAGCATGCTTCAGTTCTCTGCGTGGAAGAATAGCATACTTCGTTATTCGCGTGGAAGACTAGCATGCTTCAGTTCTCTGCGTGGAAGACTAACATGCTTCACTTGTTTGGGTGGAAACTAACATACCTCTGTTTGTTAGAAATAAGCTTAGGGGTTAAGAACATGAAGAGGATGATCCGAGGAGTGAAAGATATTTGATAAGTAAGTGCAAGAACAATAATTCATACTGCAATAAAACTTTAAACAGGAAGCTTCAGCCAAACTATATGAAAAGTATATGAGTTTCAAATATTCCTAGACTTGTACTAGGCCTACTTTTAAGTATGTGCATAGGGTGTGTAAATAAAACCTGGCTTTTGCATCAAATAAAACACCGAGTTAGTCATTAGTCGGAACTCTATATTTATATATGTATATCTAGATATAACTAGTGCTGAGGTACTACACAAAAAGTGTGCACAGTGTGTATCTTTGTATTTCTAAAATGATTTAAAAAAAATAGAACCGTGCTAGTCTTCGCTGGGAGCGACTATATATAAATATAGAGTTCCGAGTAATAACTAACTCGGAATTTTTTTTTATATGCACAACCTATGCACATACTTAAAAGTAGGCCTAGTTCAAGTCTAGGAATATTTGAAACTCATACACTTTTCATATAGTTTGGCTGAAGCTTCCTGTTTAAAGTTTTATTGCAGTATGAATTATTGTTCTTGCACTTATCAAATATCTTTCACTTCTCGGACCATCCTCCTCCTGTTCTTAACCCCTAAGCTTATTTCTAACAAACAGAAGTATGTTAGTTTCCACCCAAACAAGTGAAGCATGTTAGTCTTCCACGCAGAGAACTGAAGTATGCTATTCTTCCACGCAGAGAACTGAAGCATGCTAGTTTTCCACGCAATCAACGAAGTGTGTTAGTCTTCCATGCGAACAACGAACCGTGCTAGTCTTCGTTGGGAGCGACGATATGTATGTATGTATGTACATTAGGGTGTCCTTATAATCAGATTAGCAATTTTCTTCGATCTCACCCCCTACATCGTTAACAGCATGATCAAGGATACCATAAATAAATTTTGGTCCCGATCGGTGACGGTTAAGGGGTGTCGCAAAGGGGTACAAGTTTAGATAACCATATGGGACCCCGGGCGACAACCGTTAACCACCTCCGATCGGGACCAAAATTTGAATTTAGAATTTTTGAATACTGGACAATCGATTTGCGCATTAGATATGCAAAAAACTAAACTTAAATTTTTGAGCCTCGATAGAGTTTTCTGGAGTTTGGCACCTGTTTGACACCCCTTAACGGTTTTCGATCGTGACAAAAATTTATATGTGGTATCTTAGACTATATTAGCATCGACCTAGGGGGTGAGGTTGAGAAAATATGCTATGTATACTAATGTGCATATTGGCACACGGTACTATTTGCAGTCGTCAATTTGTATAAAGTCTAGATGATATGATGATTAGAACGAGGTTACG
Source organism: Urophora cardui (assembly GCA_960531455.1). Taxonomy (NCBI): domain Eukaryota; kingdom Metazoa; phylum Arthropoda; class Insecta; order Diptera; family Tephritidae; genus Urophora; species Urophora cardui. Next base: position 32,738,250 of record OY482671.1, read on the forward strand.
GGTGCGGATGGGTATAAGGATAAAGATATGGATAAAATTGAACATGAGGATGGGTATAAGTATATATATTGGTTTGAAAGAGTTGGAGGCGAAGCTCTCAAGGAGTATGACTGATATAAGTGCTTTTGAGGCTAAAGCTACCGAGTTAGCGAATAAAATAATGGTGCTTGAGACGAACATGAAGAAAGCGGAGAGTGACATTGCTAACCTTCAACAACAATTAATAAATGTCTCTCAATATAAAGCTGCGCAGGATCTCAGCACAGACGCGGTAGCTTTTGGTATACCATATAGTGAGGGAGAGAACCTCAAAAGTATATACAACGCGATCTGCCTATCGATCGAGTTTCAGTCCCCCCAAGTGCGTGACATCTTCCGCACACGCCCCTCACCATCTAAAACCAAAAGTGCGGTTATTATAAAATTTAATTCCACCATCGACCGGAATCGCACTCTCCGTGCTTTTCATGAGTACCGCAGGCGAATGCATTCCATCACATTATGTTCGCTGGGGGTTGAGGGGAACTTTCACATTTTTGAGAGCATCTCAAAAGAAAACCGCCAGTTGCTGCAAAAAGCCATCAAGCTGCGAAGGGAAAAAAAGCTGGTATCTGTGTACACATTTCGTGGGTGTGTGTACGTCAGAAGTGATAAAGCCAAAAACAGTGTGTCAACAAAGATTACGTCCGATGATGACCTGGTGCAGTTCCAGTAGCTGTATGTACTCATTAGTTTTATATATTATGTATCTGTCTATTGTAAAGTTAGCACATCTATGTTTATATTTTGACTCTTCACATGCCCCTGTCTTTATATTTCATAATGTTGCTTTTGCTTATTGCTCTATAATGTGCCATCATGTTGTCCAATAAGACAACATCTAAAGTTGATGATTGTAGTTTGGCAATGATAAATGTTTTGTGCAGTCTAAATGAGGGCTTAAAAATTGTTCACTTTAATGCGAGAAGTCTCAATAGCGAAAAAATGGACGTAGTAAGAAATATATTTGAATATTCAGATGTTGATATGATATGTGTATCTGAAACGTGGTTCAGACATGAAGTTGATGATGCTCATTTCGCCATTAGAAATTATAATTTGTTAAGAAATGATAGAAGAGGGAAAAAAGGTGGTGGGGTAGCTATTTACTTCAAAAATCATCTAAAAGTAAATTTTGTAGCTCAGTCAACTAGTGGTAATGTTGAATATCTGTCTGTTGGATTATGCACTGTAGCGTCGCGAACCCTTATCTGTTGTGCTTACAATCCCAGTAAATATTGCAGTCCTAGTGAGTTCTTCGAGTACCTGTTGTCTGTTTCTATTGACTTTGATAATATTATTGTCTGTGGCGATTTCAATATTAATTTGTTAAATAATGATTTTTATACCTCTAGTCTTAGTGAAAATGTATCTGGTGCTGGTTTGTCTTTTGTCAATGTGTCTGTTCCCACAAGGTATGGAAATAATTGTTGTCCAAGTCTTCTTGACTATTTTATTGTATCTGACCCTGCCATAATTTTAAAGTTTGACCAAGTATCATTTTTATCTGACCATGACTTGATTTTTTGTTCATTTGACATTAAACATGACCACAATAATGACGCCACTGATGTGCACTCTTTTCTGGACTATCGCAGCATAAATGTTAATAGTCTCTTTAGTGATCTGTCAAAAATAAATTGGTCTATTTGTTGGGGTTTCAGCTCAGTAGATGAAAAGCTCTCCTTCCTTAATGGGGCGGTTCTTCAGGCCTTTACCGCTCACGTTCCAGCAAAAACAGTATTGCATAAATCCACGTCCTGTCCGTGGTTTAACAGCAAAGCTAGAGCAGCCATAAAAAAAAGATGCAAAGCTTACTCTGCGTGGAAAAGGGACAGAACGGAAATGAAATGGAGTGCATTTAAAGCTGCACGAAATGAAGCTACCCTTATTGTTAGGCGCGAAAAGCGAAATTATTTCTCAAATAAGCTCTGCCCCTCCCTACCTAACGATGTTCTGTGGCGTAATTTAAAAGCCTTGCGTGTTCATGTTAGTAATAAGTCTCGTTGTACGCTTAGCCCTGACACCTTAAATGAAGCCTTTGTTAATGGTGTACCCTCCTCTTATTCTCGTGCTTCTATGTCCAGTGCTTGTTCCTATGTATTGCCTGTTGGTCAGATGTTTGAGTTTAGTGCAGTGTCTGAACTTGATGTTGAAAAAAGCGTCTACAAAATACGATCGAATGCCACTGGAGAGGACGGAATTCCTATTAAATTCATAAAAATTATATTGCCATTTATTCTACCTACCCTTACGCATATAATTAATCATGTGTTAACAACGTCTTGCTTCCCAGCTGTGTGGAAAGTTGCCACTGTCGTACCTGTTGCTAAAAATAGGTCTGCCGCCAGCCCTTGTGACTTTAGGCCTATCAGCATACTGCCTGCTTTGTCAAAGGTTGCAGAGTCGTTAATGTCTGAGCAAATCTACCGTCATATTAATGAACTGAACTTATTATCACCCTTTCAGTCTGGGTTTAGAGCCAAACATAGCTGTTCTACAGCTATGATAAAAATATTGGACGATGTAAGAATTGCTTATGACAAGAAACACTTAACGTTATTATGCTTACTCGACTTCTCCAAAGCCTTTGACTCAGTTGATCATGAGCTGCTTTGCCACAAATTATGCAAACTTTTTGCTTTCAGTCCGTCCGCGGTGCAGCTAATGAGGAGTTATTTGACAGGGAGATCTCAACGTGTTAAGGTTGATTTAAATTTATCTTCGCTTCGCCCAGTATTTTCGGGTGTCCCCCAAGGATCTATTCTGGGGCCATTGTTATTTAGTTTGTTTGTAAACGACGTCTTGTCTTTATGTCAGCATGCCTGTATTCATGCATATGCGGATGATATACAGCTATATATGTCCAGTCCCCTCGATCAAGTGTTGAACCTAGGATCTAATTTCAATCTGGACCTGTCTTCCATTAAGTTTTGGGCCTCTCAAAATGGCCTCAGTCTTAATGTCAACAAGTGTTATGTGCTACCTGTCTGTAAGAAGCGTCTAAAACCTACAGAAGTTCCCACTCTGTATATTGGTGAGCACGCTCTACAACCTGTATCGAAAGTTACTAACTTGGGATTTGTTGTTAACTCTGATCTCACATGCACTGATCACATAAATTCGACAGTCGGAAAAGTTTACTCCACTCTTAGAAGCCTTCGAATCTCTGCCCCATTTACGCCGGTTGCAATAAGACGGAAGCTGGCTATTCAACTTATTATGCCTGTAATATCATATGCAGAACTAGTATATAGCAAGCTTGATTCGCAGTCCGCTCATAAGTTAGAAGTGGCATTTAACAACGTCACGCGCTACGTGTTTGGGCTAGGGAGATTCGAACATATCTCTGGCTGGAGGAGCAGTCTCTTGGGCTGTAAACTTGAAGAGTATCTTAATGTTAGAAATTGTGTTTTCCTCTTCCGCCTCATAAATGAAAAAACACCCAGCTACCTCTATGACAAACTAACGTTTGCAAAATCTGCACGTGTACATGCCCTCATTGTTCCGCAATATAACTTTATTCCATCTGCTTGACTATTTTTCATCAACGCTATCCGTTTATGGAACTCTGTTCCTGCCGCTGTACGTAGTAGCCTAAACAAAAGCAACATTAAGACCATCTTGTCTTCGTACTTTCGTCAAAATTAATGTAAAAATTAAATTGTCCTTATGTATAACCCCGAGATGTGCTACCTATAATTAAGCTTATTACCCTTTCTCTTTTCCCTTTTCTTGTTTCTCCTTTTTCTTTTCTTATCTCTTCTCTTCACTCTACTTTATTTTACTTTTCTCCTCCTGCCTTCGCCATCTCTACCTTCTTTATCTACCTACATATATCTTCAGCTATTTGTTACTAGTATTAATTAGTTTTAAGTTATTGTTAAGTAATTGACTATATTATTGTCCAGATTGTTACTGTTGTACAAAAAAAGACGTTTGTTCTTAATGTACTAATGATATATGTTTAATAAATATGAAAATATGAAATATGAAATATATTTATGTTAAACAACCATACATACATATGTATGACAGTAATAAGATATCCGGGAGTAAATGAAAAAGCAAATGGTACAAAAATAAATATATATCCTTATCCCCATCCACACCCTCATCCTCTTTCTCATCATCTTATCATCCAGACTTTATATGTACATATTGAAGACTGCAAATATTGCCAGTACCGTGTGCCCGGCAGCATCCAATATGTACATAACTACGTACATATGTATGTACCCAGGACATGGGTTATTACGCGACTAGGCGTGTGATATAAGTGCCGGGTATTACTCGCATTACCCAGGCGCTTGCCTTTCATTAGACCCAATGCATGCGTATAAAGTTATGAGGAAAATGATTGCTATTGGGTCAGAATTTTTCAAATCAGCACAAAAAAATTTTTTTTTCTTTGATTTTTATGATTCGCATCTTAATCGATAGCTCTCCGTGTCAAGAATTAGTTCCCGAAATATTTTTGCAAAATGAACATTTTTGCAATAGTTATTCGCCAAGAAAGTTTTACATCAACTTCTTTAAAAAAATTATTGTTAATCGACGGTACAATTAAATTTAACACGAACTACGCCAAATGTTAGGTAATTATGTATAATTTAAAATAGTTTTTGAAGAAAATTAAAAAAAAAATTTTCTGTATCCTTTTTAAGGATAATTGTTGTTATCAATGTTCTCCGCCTAGGAAAAATTCGGAAAAAATATTGTAGATGTAATGATGCATCGTAAGCTGAATTCCGAAGAAAAAAAGATGGGGACTCTTACCGTTTAAATGCAAAATGCGATTGAACGATTCCCCTCTTCAGCTTAGTAACATAACACTACTCTAAAATGATTAATTTGAAATAATTCCAAGAGATTCAGGTATAGGGGAGTTGGTCCGGTCTTCCTGATCTCAAAAATTGTTTTCTTTATATTTTGTATGGTTAGTTTTCGAGATAACGGTAAATTTTTGCAGTTTTGGGTATCACTACATTCAAGCCTATTTTTCGCCAAGGTTGCAAGCGCGATAACCACAAGCAGTACGTTGTTAGAAACATAATTAAAATACGCTTCTAACGACATGCAACTTTCAGTGATTGAACAAACCCTTTCTCGTCAAAGTCAGAATTTTGTTGGTTTTTAAACGGTTTTATTTAGCTCACCCCGTTTGTTTTATTATTTATTCTTTATTCTTGGGTCAAATTTAGTAATTCAAATTTCACCCTCTTCCTGTCAACCGATTAATCTGAAATTTTGCACGCATGTATAACCCCGATGACAATGCAATATTATGAAAAAAAAATTCCGCTAGGTGGCGCGTGGGTCGCTATATTTACAAAAATCGCATTTATGGTCCGATTTGGCTGAAATTCGGAACATGTATTACCACCTTGAAAAGAAATATTTTCTTTAAAAAAAAATTCCGCTAGGTGGCGCGTGGGTCGCTATATTTACAAAAATCGCATTTATGGTCCGATTTGGCTGAGATTCGGAACATATATTACTACCTTGAAAAGAAATATTTTCTTAAAAAAAAAATTCCGCTAGGTGGCGCGTGGGTCGCTATATTTACAAAAATCGCATTTATGGTCCGATTTGGCTGAAATTCGGAACATGTATTACTACCTTGAAAAGAAATATTTTCTTAAAAAAAAAATTCCGCTAGGTGGCGCGTGGGTCGCTATATTTACAAAAATCGCATTTATGGTCCGATTTGGCTGAAATTCGGAACATGTATTACTACCTTGAAAGGAAATATTTTCCTAAAAAAAACTTCCGATAGGTGGCGCGTGGGTCGCTATAGAGGCGTTGGACTGCAATAAACTAACGGGCAAGAAACCTTGCAATAATGAAGCACTAAATGAATTAAACAGAATGCGAAATAAAAACTAAAAACTAGAAAATAAAAACAGGTAAAAAAACTTTTTAAGTTAAACGGTTTTATGTTATACATACATTGCAATGTTTAAGATAAATGTACTAAAAACCAAAAAATAATAAAATAGATACAGTCGTGGGAATTATAAACATTTGCATAGACTAGACTAAAATAAAACCGGGGGGCACGTCAATTGTCTACAAATTATCGACTTAATGTGCGATAGAAGAATCGTTTAATTCGTCGTTAAGCAGTTGGCCCGCAGACGGTGAGGAAATTACTTACTATTTTCTTGCTCATGGAAATTCCAATAGTTATACACTCCATGTTAATAAAAGAGATGTTTCAACTAGTTTATCGTTGGACATTCACACGAGGAATCGTTTCACTGCTCGTAGTTTGTCTTTAATCGACAAAACATATGATAAAAGTACTACTCGCTCACCACTATGAAACCCTAAAACTCGCTTATAATCGAGCTTGCTAGCTTTTTTCCACATTCTAGCCCTACTTATCACACGTCCATCGTTGTCGGTTGAACAACTGCCTAATTATAGTGTAACATTACAAAACAAACATTTTAATCAACGATTGTAGACAATTGACGTGCCCCACGGTTTTATTTTAGTCTAGTCTATGCAAATGTTTATAATTCCCACGACTGTATCTATTTTATTATTTTTTGGTTTTTAGTACATTTATCTTAAACATTGCAATGTATGTATAACATAAAACCGTTTAACTTAAAAAGTTTTTTTACCTGTTTTTATTCTGATTCATTTTTTTATTCAAATATTTATCGTTTTTATAAAAAGGATTATGCACAGTATACACAGTAGATTCTCTACATTACAAAGTTTTGGCAACGGTTGGTATGAACGAGTGGTAAACAAGTTTAAAGTTGATGTAAAACTTTCTTGGCGAATAACTATTGCAAAAATGTTCATTTTGCAAAAATATTTCGGGAACTAATTCTTGACACGGAGAGCTATCGATTAAGACGCGAATCATAAAAATCAAAGAAAAAAAATTTTTTGTGCTGATTTGAAAAATTCTGACCCTATTGCAAGCCTTGCAATCAAACATTTTTCAATCAAATTTGATTTACGATGAAAATTTATTACAATACAATTATTGCTATTGTAATTTTTACAATGAAAATGATTTACGTTTGAAGTTCATTGCAATGAAAAATTTTGTAAATTATTGTAATGAAATGATTTACGAGAAAAGTGTATTGCAATGAAATTTTCTTAAATTATTGTAATTGTAATTTTTACAATTAAAATGATTTACGGTGAAAGCTGATTGCAATGAAACTTTTGTAAATTATTGCAATTCTAACTTCTGAAATCAAAATGATTGATGGTGAAGGGCGATTGCAATAACATACTTCTAAATTTTTGAAATTTTTATTTTTACAATCAAAAAATTTACTAGCAATATGATTTACAATCAAAGCTGCTTACAATAATATACACTTTTTATGATTGCAATACAATCTGATTGCAGCTTTTTACAGCTCTGATATGTAGCAATGAGAAAACAAACAAACCTTGAATAAATTCAAATGCAGTGCAGACACTTTTGGCCCCAAGCTAAAATATACCAAATCTAGTGAGAGAGAGGAAAAACGAAAAGCTCATAATAAAGTGGTCATAGACTTGTGAATGAATAGCGTAAGTGCAAGTATGTAGATAGATATATAGAGAAGGAAGATTATAAACATAAACGGTATAAAATTTTTTAGAAATTCAACAACAATTTCATTGGACAAAGGAAAGACTAAAGAGAATTTTAGATGACATTTTTTTGGGTTATGAACAGTTCAGTATTTCTAGTGGTAATGCAAACACATTTGGCTGACGTTTGAATTGGGCACATATGCGGAACGCTCTTAATAAACAGAGTTCTAAGCAAGCACATATGAGTTTAGAGACAAATTCCACCCTCTACAAACCACAACAGATCAATTCTGATTGAGCTATGTACAGGTAAGTTGAAGGTTCGTGCATTGGTAGTGCAAGAGAAGGCTTCATCCCTTTGGGCGGACTATTGAAGTGCGCGAGAAGGGCCTTAGATTTATTTTTATTGCGAAGCGATCCTTTGCACCTGCTAGTTCTAGGTATGTCGGGAATATTTTTTTTAGTTTTCACTTCAGCTTGCATGAAGAGGTTTGTTTAACGTTGTAAAGTTGGCACGTTTTTCTTATTCTTAGAAACGTAAAGATTGCAACGCCAATTCCTAATCTGATAACTAGGAGCTTGTCCTCCTTACAAAATTTAAGCCCAATGTCTGTTCTTGAAGTTATGCAATTGCTATTATACTCGTACAAATACATATGGAGGTTACTCATACGCCAAGGCGCACTTTTATTGTGCATTCATAAATATTACAAGCCAATTTCGCAGCTCAATTTCATTGAGTTAACTACACTCCAGCAGCGGTAATGCAATCACATATTATTGTACAAGTGTATGAGTGACTAAGAAAAGGTTTATAATTTCTTTTTTTTGTTTCTGTTTTCCCTTAAGTCTTTGAGATTCGCTTACTTGGCACGTGGTTGTTTCTTACTGTCAAAAAAAAAGAAAAAAAAACGAGGAAAAATTCTTCTAAAACCAAATACTAGCCAAATTTAATATCCACTTAAAGCATGTCACAATCACATTTTTGCTACTTGCAGGAATTTCTTGATTGTATTTTCTGGCTTGTCTCGTATCTTCGATTGATTCAATTTCCGTTTGCTTCGATTTTTGCTTGGACATTCGTTGTTTGCCACCGGATGAAAGTAGATGTTTTTTTTCTCCTTTAAAAAACTGGCACTGAAAATATTTCATTTCAGTCATTGAATGAACTATTACCGAGTAATTTTCGTGTTCGAGTGGGCGAGTTGGCTTGCCAAAGGGTCGTTGGTTCGTACTTTTTTATTCCATTCAAAATCTATGCCGGAAATGCAATTTGTGAAATCTAAAAAGAAAAAAGGACCGGAAAACATGCGCTAACGATGAACCAAAATTCCAGTAACCAAAGACAATGGAAATATTCTCGTAACTATCTTTATGTGGAAACAAGCGAAAAAAGCTTACAAAAATGTAAGAGATTTGAGGGGATTGAGAAGCGGAAGCAGCATGAATTTGAAATTCGCTAGACAATGTGGCAAGGAACGAATGCTTAGCAGATGAATAGAAACGAGCGCAAATTAAAATATTGTTTTGGTTATTGGCTGCGGGGAATTTGTTGGAAATTAATTGTCCAAAATGGCAAAGATTACGGCTGCAGGCATCGCATTATGCTGAAAATTAATTGACAAAAACAAAAAAGAAGAAAGAAGAAAGAAAATGTGTGCGGATGGCATTTGAACAAAGCCGAAGAAAGCAGAAATGACCGGAAAAGGAGACTAAAATCAATTGTAAAGAAATCAGATTTGGGTGCTCAGTTGTACGGAACGAGAATTTCTTAAGAAGGAAATTGAATTGCAGCAAACGATCGATTATTGGTAAAGATTTTTTAAGTAGCAAGCTTTTCATATTTATTGCTTAAAACTAAAGTCTCATGGGATTCACAAGAAGTCTAAGGAAGCTGAAATATACTTCACAAATGAAAATATCTGAAAAGAGGTAAAAGCTAATACTACAGAAAATTTTGACGAACAATTCTTATGAACTTAATAAACTCATACCTTTTCTTGCAGTAGACTCTTTATGGATACTAATATTAATAGACGGTTGTTACAACTTTTAATGCCGATTTCCATGATTTTCCAAACAAAGTGTGGCTGCTTAAAAGTTATTAAAGAAAATTTCGAAATTAGTTTACTAGGACAATTTCTTGAAATTAATTGATTTCAGCGCCATCTTCCGGGTAACATTCTCGCAGGGGCACTAACTTAACAAATGGCTTTAAGTTAGATAAACATTCAGAATATAGTGGCTCGTCTATGAGTTTTACGAATACATTATTAACTGCATACTGAACTCAATATTCGACTGATTGAGCTTTTTCTCAGTACACCATTTTATCCAACACAAACCTGCTACGAGAAGTAACTCTCATTGTGTTTCTAACTATATTTAAACTAAACGAACGTTAAATCCTTAACTGTAATAACGTCCTTAAAAGCATTTCTAATGGACTTAAACTTAGTATGTATGTCGCTACACTAGAACTGCCATCTATCGCAAAAAGCTTAATTGCGGGTCCTGTAAACTTTTTCCACTTGGCTTGATCGAGCATTATTGCCAGCAATGGAGTAAATGGCATGCGACCGAAACTAAACACATTTTTCGTTGTGTTATACCATACCTGGGTAATACTGAGTAGTAATTGGACTATTACGTACTTAAATACTTTAAATTTTGATCTTGAAGTAATTAGTCCGTACTAAGTACTTTCAGAATATTCAAGTACAAGTACAAGTACAAGGAATTGAAAAAGAATTGAAGTTTTAGCAAATATTTCAAAGTAATTGAAAAGAATTGAAAGTACTTGAAAAGAATTGAAAAATGTACTTGAATCGATTTTTCAAGTACTTTCAATTACTTACAATCGACGACGGAACGTCAAGTTGAAACCAATATTTAAAAAAAACTAGAGTGCGCCTACTGTCGAATTTCGACAGTTTTTCTAGATATTTAGGATTAAGATACGTTATATTTTTTCTTATAATTTTATTTATGTTGAATTATTTTTTTGTTTTAAATTAAATTTAATTATTTATTTATGTTAAATTTCAAATGCGTTTTGTTATATAAAAATAATATGGACTACAAGCGACATGTAAAAAATATAAAATATCGTTTATTTTTGTAAATTTTTTTTTAAATATTGGTTTCAAGATTGTAAGTGATTGAAAGTACTTGAAAAGAATTGAAAAATCGATTCAAGTACATTTTTCAATTCTTTTCAAGTACTTTCAATTCTTTTCAATTACTTTGAAATATTTGCTAACACTTCAATTCTTTTTCAATTCCTTGTACTTGTACTTGTACTTGTACTTGCAAATTTGGGAATGCAGTACCAGTACCAGTACAATTCTTTTAAAATGTACTTGTCACAAGTCGTACTGGTACTTGATATTACCCAGGTCTGCGTTATACTAAGCGTTCATTTAATTTCCAATGGATCTAACCTGGTCGGAAGTATCTAAAAGAAGAATAAACTTATTTTCTTAGCTACAAAACTCTAATTAAGTTTCGTAGCTCGAATGTATTAAAAATGTGAAAGCCTTCGGGGTGCTTGATGAAAATTTCAAACAAATTACTTGCTTTCAATAAATACGAGTATGTAAGTATATAATTTCGAAAGTTTATTACAAATTAACTCATTAGTAGTAAATTTAAAATTTAATGGGCATACGTATGTGCATACCTACATATGTATGCATATAAAAACAATACAAATCACAAATAATATTGTAAGTATGTAGATATGTATAGAATTTGTTGCCAATGAAAATGCATTGTTTAAGCATTTGCTTATAAGCATGCGTGTGCGTATTTATGCACAGAAAATATAATTACAGGAAATTTATTATATGCAAATACTTTGCAATTTGAAGCTGTTTTGTTTGTTGGCGACAATAACGAACAAAACAATTGTTCTTGCAAATTGCATAGATATTGCAACGCGTTGGCCGATGTTGCATGTGCAACACATACGACGACTATTTATTTAACTAAATGAAACAATGCAACACAAAATAGCACAACGCAATGAAAATGCAAAAGCATGGAGTGTTTTGTGGTGAATAGGGAGTTGAAAATTTATTACAATTGCAATATTTGCTAATGAAATGTTTTGATCAAAGAGAAAGAGAGAAAAGGAACATATCAAGTGCATTTGGGAGTAAGGGGTTGGCGATGCTTAGATGGCATTTCGCATGGGCGTTGTTATAAATGCTTTGTTTTCATTGTTATGGGACATGAGCATAGAGGGAATGCCTTTTACTGTTCTGATGCCAAAGAAATTGAATGTAAACTACTTGTGTATAGTGTGGCTAATTGTCAACTAAGAATGAGATAACAATAGTTAAATTTTAAGAGATTGCAGTATAAAGCCGCATATCGGACTTAAGTTAAACTTGAAATATTTTCAGCGAATACCGAATATACCCTTGACAAGGGATGACGGAAGATCGATCCACAATACATCATATTCCTACCCTGTCGGAAAGCAAGCAACCAAAAAGGGTCTGATTTTGTTTACTTTGCACATATTTTGACCTCGATAGTTCAGAGTAACATCGTTTAGGTCCATATGGGTAAAAACACTACAAAGTTGTATGTCTTTAGCTGTTTAAGTGCAGCGGTTATACCACAAAATGTCTATATCTGAATAATCGGCTGTATGGGACCTATATGTTATAGTGGTGCGATTCGGCCGATTACGACATGTGATTAGCTTCTCCGAAAAATATACTCACATTCCAAAAATTAAGCAGATATCTCAAAGACTGAGGGACTAGTTTGCGTTCAAACAGAGGGACTGGCGGACATGGCTTAATCGACTCAGCTCATGATCCTGATCAGCACAAAGTTATAATATTATTTCATTCTCATGAAAGGTATAATTAATAGGGAAGCTAAAAATATGCACGAAAAATTTCAAAATATGCATGCTAGTATGCCCGAAAAATAACTGAAATATGCTCGTAAATATGCACGAAAAAATCTCATTATATGCATATATACCTAAAAAATACCGGAAATATGCTCAAAAAATGTATGTATTTCATTTCAAGCTTACATTTTTATTTAAAGAATTTTGCAAAATAATAATAATTAGGGCAACAGAAGATATGCAAATGCATATTTTTCTGTTGCAGTCCTATTTACATACGATAAATATATATCGGCGTTTTAGCTCAAGACGAAGAGAATAAGCCTAACTTGTTAGGGCATATTTTCGCATATTTAGGTCAAAAGGCTTATTTTTGCATATCTTGACTTATTTGCATATTTTTGGCATATTTTGCTATAAATTCATATTTTAGCATAGTATTTCGTCGTATTTTTCCATCTCCCTCGTAAAATTGTTTTTATTTAAATTTTGTACTCTGGCAACTTTGTTTTGTATATGCGCATACTATTTGCCATTCCTCTTTGTGTGACAAGTTCAAGGCGAATTTAATAATTTTCGCAATGCTTCATTCAAATGTGCTACACGAATCAGCTCTGTATCTACATACATAGGCATACGTCAGACGGTCAATATATATTGATGCAATGCGTGGATCGCGATTCATATTGATAGTGTAGCATCGAGTATTGATGGCTCGCGATTCTGGATCGCAAAATGTTTAGAAATTTTGAAATCCGCGATCCGGATCGCAATATTGGCAATAAACGAATTGAAAGTGAAAGTGCGAAAAGGACGGAGGTAAAATATCTTGAACCTCAGAGCGAGAAAAATATCGCAATATTCATATTGAACGTGTAGCACTACACGCTACACAGTTACTGAAATTCTTACTTTTAAATATGCCCCGATACCTTCAGTTGACGTGGAAAGATCTTTTTCTACGTTTAAAAACTTCCCGCGACAATCGACATAGTTTTCTATTTGAAAATTTATCGCAAAATTTTGTAATTTTGCAATTTGAATAAATAAGTATGCAATTTGATTATTTTTTAGGGAAATACATTAATTTTCCAAACCCCTTCTTTAGAATTTCTCCCAATTATTTTATGTTACAACAGGCAGGGCCGCGGAGAGGGGGAGGCAGCCAGGGCAATCGCCCTGGGGCCCGGAAGGTTTTTGGGGGCCCGGAAAGGCAAAGCAGTATTGACAGTACTCGAAGGAAAAAAGTAAAGCTCTTAAAATGTATTTCAAAAAGTTAATGTAAGCGAATCAAACAATGAGATCTAACATTTCTTTATGTACATATGTATGTACATAAGTGCTCTAGTAAATCTTATTTTATATGAAATAAGACTGACAATGTGAATTGAAAATTTGTGTATGTTATTTTTTTTACTAGATTGAGTTTATTTCTTAGGGGGCCCGTAAACGCGAACTTTCCCAGGGGCCCGTCTCGGCTCTCTGTGGGCCTGACAACAGGTATATCTTAAAAGTTTGAAATATCTAAGTGAAACGCCGAAAAAAATTAATTTTTGCCTGTAGAATGCAATGACGTATTCAGAATATCCGTAATAAATTTTGATTTCGAGGTATTTAGGGAAGAAGTTTAAGATCTCTGACAGTGAATTCTTCGTCGTTTGTAAACTTAACCCAAATTGATTAAATTTTGTGATAATGTGTCGGTTCAACTCAAATAAATCTCAAAATTTAATTCGACTATCTTCAACTACATTTTTTTAACAAATGTAAAAAAATTTTTTAAGGATGACTATCTAAAATCAAAATTGCGGAGGGTTAAACTTCATTTTAGAACTATGCTTCTTTGGACTTTTTTGTTTAGAATTGACCAGAGAATGCAGCTGTGCCCGAAACAAAGTAGGTTTTTTCCGTCAGTACAAATTGACCCGCCCTAATATATATAGATTTTCGTATGTTAAAATACTTGTTTTCTTTTGGTAACGAGGATGTGTTTCGCAAATGTGAATTTTTTTATTTCTTTTGTACCTATAAAATTTTTGATATTTGTCCGGGCCAGGGTTTGAAGCTGGAATCTCTTGCATGAAAGGGGAGCACACAACCTACCATGCCGTATATCTTTTTATTAAGTACTAGCAAATACCCGTCCCGCTTCGCAGCGACGAACAAAAGCTTTTATGTTATAATGGGTCTTTACCTTTACCTTTACCTTTACCTTTACCTTTACCTTTACCTTTACCTTTACCTTTACCTTTACCTTTACCTTTACCTTTACCTTTACCTTTACCTTTACCTTTACCTTTACCTTTACCTTTACCTTTACCTTTACCTTTACCTTTACCTTTACCTTTACCTTTACCTTTACCTTTACCTTTACCTTTACCTTTACCTTTACCTTTACCTTTACCTTTACCTTTACCTTTACCTTTACCTTTACCTTTACCTTTACCTTTACCTTTACCTTTACCTTTACCTTTACCTTTACCTTTACCTTTACCTTTACCTTTATCTTTATCTTTATCTTTGCCTTTACCTTTACATTTACCTTTACCTTTACCTTTACCTTTACTGGGACCATCCATCACCATCCGGGCCCACTATTTGAACCATCTCTGGGAAACCGACTTAAAAAATAACAATGAAAATATCTGTATGTTGAAGCCCTGCTCGACACCTTTCATTTGATACCAATATCGCTTAGAAACATTCGAGGGTCATCCGGGTCCACGTTTTGACCCATATTTGGGGACCAGGCCTAGGCATCGCAATGAAAATAACTCTATGTTGAAGGCCTGCTCAGCACCTTTCATTTGACACCCATATTGCTCAAACACTTGCTGGGTCACTATGGGTCCACATTTGGGCCTATATTCCGGGAAGTTCCTACGTTTACGAAATTCTATATACCGTATTATGTGCGCTAATACCATATGAATCTACTGTGAAAATTTCACAAAGATCGGTTGATTACTTTGGGAGTCCATCCCTGCAAAAATTCCGAGTACTCCAGTCGCTAATCCATGGAGTGCTCGCTATGGACCAACCGATTACTCCATAACTTGCCACATTTCATACAAAAAATATGGTCCATTTAACATTGCATGTCATTGCAATGGAGTATATACTCCAGCCCCGCATAACAAACAAATTAATCCATGGAGTAGCTACATTGGATTAATTGATGGAGTACCTAACATTTAGCCGAACATAACAACAAAAACAAATGTTTATCGCGACGAGGACGATATGTGTATACATATATAACTACATACATACATATGTTTGTATATATACACGTCATTCGTCGTCGTCGCGATAAACATTTGTTTTTGTTGTTATGTTCGGCTAACTGCATATTTTTAGCTTCCCTAATAATTAACCTTACGCGAATAAAGTGATGGGTTAAATTAATTAAAAAAAAGATTCTTTATAATCCCCAAGAATTGCGCTGCACATTTTGTGCTATTAACCCATACTTGTCTCAAAATCACTCATTGACGGCCGCTTAACTATAATCTTGCCATCGAAGTCAATTCCGAACACTCGCCATTGACATTTCGTTTAAAAATGTCAACATTGGTCACATCAAGTTAAATGTTTTGTTTTCAGTGGTAGTCGTAGTCGATTGAGAACCACCAAACAATCTAAGCCTTATTTAAGAATTAAAACACCAGATTTAAAGGCTTACCAAATGAGGCCTGAAAATTATAAGGGTAGCAAATTTATATGGTCTAAGGCTTAAATAAGGCTGATTTTCCTGCCTTGATATCATCAGTCCATAAGGAATACTTTCTCTCTGAGAGCACACCTTATTCCAAAGGCTTATCCGCCATGCGCAATAAGGCCTAGATAAGTATCAGAAAGTTAGGAGCAGACAGAGTGAGTGCATAACAGAAACTTGATTTGTCAACAATAAGCAAAACTTTTTTGCAGGGCATGAATACAGCGAACGATTGTAAGGATTATAAAGCAAATTGAAAATTCCGCAAATAATCAAAATTTAATAATGTTTTGTGTGGCTTATCAGTGCCAACCGAGCAACCAAATGCGAATAGATAAACAGCCGTTACATGTAATTTGATGTACGAGGAACGCGTGACAAAAATTAGAGGTAAAAATAAATATTTATCTCAGATTCAACGGTTATTTGGCTATGAAAGGCACATTTTCATGAAAGGAAGTGGAAAAAATATCGTTTTATGCGCCTCCTTTCCTTACATGAGCCTCATATTATTACAAAATCTCTCCAAGATATATGTACGTATGTATGTATGAACAACGGTGTCCAAAATGCACAATATTGATATAATGCATGCAACGTTAAGGGACACAAAATGCACAAAATGTTGCCGATAAAGGCGAATAAAATAAAATTTATGTAAAAGCGTCGTAGAGGCAAATAAATAACGAAATAATGCGGCGACGGCTGTGAATGTGAATGGCTGAGAGCGCATGATTTGGTATTCAAATCTGAAAATGAGAGTTTGGTAGAGTACATCCATACATTTGTTCATACCACCACGTCATATCAGCATACATACATACATATTTATTTGCCATATTGATTGTTGTAAATGTAATTAATTTAACGGATATTGTTGGTCATATTTTATAAATTAATGAGTTTACATATCGTTGGCAGCACAAAAAGCAAATACATACAATAAGTATGTAAGTATTTATGAACATGTGTACATACATATGTTGGTATTTATGTTAATGCGGCAGCAATTGCCACCGATGCAGTTTCGGCGTGAGTGCATTTTGTGGCAGCATACTTATAGGCGCATAAAGTCAATTGCATTTTGAAATATTTACGTTTTGCTAACTAGAGTTGAGTGTTGGTGAAACAATTTCCGCAAAAGGTAGTAGTAAGTATTTGTGAATTCATGTATGACACTTTCTATATTCTCATAAATATGTAAATGATACTTTGACTTTCGGAAACCTTAAAAGCTTGGAAGACATAATGCGTTCCTTTTTCGTTTTTTTGCTTTCCCTTATAGTATTAAGATTTGTTGGAATTTGAGTTGTAGCGAGGTTATTTTGGATTGAAGGAGCTAGACAAGGTAAATAATTCAATGGAATATTTTAGAGGAAAAAAAGATGTGTGCCACTACAAATGCTTGCAATATGGAATCTGGCATAACATTGAACTGTTTGCTCTCTTCGGTCGGTCTCTTTTTCGCAGGGAATGGCGAAGCCTACAAATCCCATGTTTTAGTTTTTGAGTGTATGAGTTGCTATGAGAGGTATGAGTTGAAAGATAATATATAATACCGAATAGGCTTTAGTGACTCCTATAAGGAGAAAATCAGAGAAATATATCTTTTCAAAATACATACACTCAGGGGAAAATAATTATAAAAACGTATTTAAAAGTGATGTAAATACCAACATTTTTATTTTAAAAATGTTCATTGTAAAATTTTTAAATCAAGAAAAAACATTTTAAATTTAAAAATTTGTATTTTTATTTTAAGCACTATGAGAAAAAAACGCTGCAGTGTTCTCTATATCATTTTCTCTTCCGTATTCGAAATTGTATCCAACGGCATTCTCTTCATCTTCTCTCAATGTAAGTCCCAACTACAGAAATATAGAATCCGCTTGTTCTTCTCTTCTTTTCTACTTCGCCTTAACTGTTTGCTATCTTTGTTTCTTATTCTCCCTTTTCTTCTTTATTTTATATTCTCCTCCGGATTCGAACCATGACATGAACCTGAAATTCAATCCAATGCCATCACATAGTGGAACACTAAAAGTTATATTGAACTGTAGTAACCTATTTATACTTCCTTTTTCCTAAAAAAGAATCCATGAATTATATGAATCATTTTGAAAACAAAATTTAAAAAAAATCGATTCTCATTGTTTTTGTTAGATTTCTCACAAAAAAGTATTTTCTCACAAAAAAATTTTGAACAAAGAGCGAGTTTTTGAATCAACATTCATTTTAATTTTTAATTTAAGTATGTTTCTTCTTAATTTCAAAATGCATTTTTACTACAAAAATTTCATTCTTAATTCAAAAATTTAATTTTTAATTTAAAAATTTTGATGTATTGTGGAACGATTTTCCGTCATCCCTTGTCAAGTTTGGTTTGGAGACAAACCGGTTTCGGCTAATATGCGCCATCTTCAGTGTCTTCTTTCGTTCTGAGTCCTTCAGAACGAAAGAAGACACTGAAGATGGCGCATATTAGCCGAAACCGGTTTGTCTCCAAACCAAACTTGACAAGGGATGACGGAAAATCGTTCCACAATACATCATATTCCTACCCTGTCGGAAAAACAAGCAACCAAAAAGTTATTAAAAATTTTCATTGTTAAAATAAAAATGGTTTGGTTTAAAACGTGCATTATGAAAACAGAAATTTTATTTTTGATTTTAAAATGCTATTTTTCCCTGAGTGTACATTAAACATCGCGGCACAGGTCGCCCTTGTTGACAGTGATTTGTAGATAGTTTTTGTTGTTTGTATATATACAAAAGTTAAAGGTACCGCTGTTTTCGATACAGAGTGCTCGCCCGGACAGAGTCCAGCCCGGACCAACACCAAAAATTAAATTAAATTAATTTTCTAATTAATTCAATACTAATTGTGTTTTTCAAAATAGCGTACCCTTCGAGTGGATTTCTGCAATGAAAAAGCTACTCACAAAAAATGCATTCGCCGTTCGGAGCCGGCATAAAACTGCAAGTCCACGTAATTGGTAGGCAAAATGAAAAGTAAGGAATCGAATTGCCAGAGAATCCCAGCCTTAGAACTCATTACATTTATATCCGCACCAGTTTATTTTATTATGATAAAAGTCCTTTAAATTCATAAGACCTTTGAACTCCCTCCCATATGCCATATGCAGATATTTTTAGCAAATTCCAACAGCCTTGGCACTTCATTAATATGCCCGCGAGCGTTCTATCGTGTACACTTTTGAACTTACAATTGTGTATGTGTGTACGCATGTGAGCCACACATGGCGTTTGCCTATGTACATATATTTTTCATAGTGATTTCTCGCTCCTTTGCAGCGTTACATCCGCGTTCATTCTGCCGTTTTAAGCAGTTGCTGCACGTTTGCAAGCCGAATTACAATTACGCCAAAGGCCTTAAAGGTCTGCCTACCAGCAGTTACTGTTACCATGTTACTGTAGATATGTTACATTTATACCAAAGAGGCTTTGCCTTTCCCTTTAATTCCATCAATACGAGCACACATATAGATGTACATATATGTATGTATTTGCACATATCATACATATGGACATATGTATGTAGATATTCATACATATCTACATACATAGTAAATATATGTTTGTGTGTGTCTTGTGTAATGTCACATTTGCACATTTCCGCTTCGGCTGATTTGAATTTGCAAACAACGTTTCCGGTTGCTGTGCGGCGCATGCAACACACGCGAACAGAACGAAGGATGATTATTTTTTATTTGCATTTGTTTTTGAAAGCGAATTTGTAGAGCATTTTGAATAAATCACATAAAATTGTGCAAATATATTTAAGCTAAAAATGGATATTTATACTGAATACAGATTTGTGGTAAATTTGCATATTTGCCTGGCCGCCAAGGGCCAACTGCTAAGTTTGCTGTCAAGTTCAAAGTGAAACTTTTGCGATATTTACATGAAAATCTATTTATTAAAAATTGAATTAAATAAAAATTTCGTGTTAAGCACTAAAACTCTTTCAAGTTAAATTTATTTTAATTTTTTTTTTATGGAAAATTTTACAATCATAACTTTTTAAAAATAATTTTTTATAATATTTTAACCCATTAACCTCTTAAAAGGCGGTACTTTTGACTTCCACTTACATACGTAAGAGAATACGTGTAGAGTTTTGAGTGTTAAGGAGTAGAACAAATTTTGTAGAATATCTTAGCCCATTTTAACTCTCACGAAATAGCGAATTTTTAAAAACTCGTTAAAAAGGGCAAAATAAAAGGCGTCAAAGGTTAAAATATTTATTAAAGAGAAATTTTTTTTTTTTTATTCCGATGAATTCTTCATGCAAAGAAAATAAATAAAAAAAACGTTGAAATATGGGGACTCTTTCTGTTTATTTAATACTCCTTTTCCGATCTAAAATGAATTAAGTTTTATTTTCCAAGCCCGGAATCGAACACATTTACATATATGTACATGCATATTTCCCACTGTGCTTCACCCTTTTATTAAAAAGTAAAATTTGTTAGCTACCAATAAGCAGTTGACAGTCGACAGTAAAAATTTTAAATTCAACTGCATTGAAGCGTAAATAGCCAAATGTATGTATGTATGTATGTATGTATGTATTCTCGCATGTATGCAAGTATGCAAGAAATTTGTTTGGTGTGGTTAGTGAACACGATTTGGGTGGAAATAAGCGACAGCAGTTGTTGAATAAATGGTAAGAGATTTTGAACGCAAAATAGGCACACACACACACAAGAATGCATATCAACTTGTGAATTCGTATGCACTGTCAAGTACGTGTTGGACCTCCGGGGCGTATGAGTAATTTAAATTTATGGCATTCGCAATGAATTTCCAAATGATTGCGCCACAAGCGACTAATGTTAAATGCTGTTACATACATACATATGTATGCACATTTATATGAACATACATACATACATACGTATGTATATAAATACATTTGATTATACCCCATAAACATTTTTCCCACTTCTCAACTTGAGATGCATTTGAGAAATAACGTTATTCTCAAACTCAAACGTTAGTTCTCAAATGCCTCTCAAATAACCGTTGAGAGATAGCACTCTCAAACAAAAATGCACATTTTTCTCAAACGCTAGAGAAATTTTCACTTTGATAATTAAGATTTTCTCAAAGGTTTTTAGATTTTTTGGCCTGATGTTTATTGGGATAGATGAAAATATGATATGTGCGTATGTGAATGAGGACAAGTTTATATTAAGGGTAACAGAAAATCGAAAGGGTTCTATAGCCCAGAAAAGTTGCGGTTGTTTAAATGCATACAGTGAAGAGAACTTTTCGTCAAGTACCTACTCTTACATACGCCATCAAGCAGACATTTATTGGCAGTGTTCGCACGTGAAGTTGATACATATGTCAACAAAAGCATAACTTACCTGTGTGTGTATGGAGCTAAACAATTAGGTTGCTGACCACTTACGTACGCTTCACTTCAATTTGAAACGCCTCAATGTAGGCAATGCTTGAAATGTAGGCGCTGCTGACTTTGGTCGTAAGTGCAAATATTAGTTGAAAAGT
Organism: Urophora cardui; assembly: GCA_960531455.1. Taxonomy (NCBI): domain Eukaryota; kingdom Metazoa; phylum Arthropoda; class Insecta; order Diptera; family Tephritidae; genus Urophora; species Urophora cardui. Next base: position 32,759,978 of record OY482671.1, read on the forward strand.
CGAATATGCTTGAAATTTGCGGAAATTTGATTTATGCGCAATGATCACTTAATTTGCAATGTAGTATGTACATATGTACGTAATCAGAAATTAGTTTAAATCGTTGTGTCGGTTTGTGAGTATGATTGTCTTTCTGTGGCACAGTAGTTGCTGTAAGAGTTAACTGTGGATACGTTGGCCATCTTGTAAATGTTTGTAAATTCAACTCATTACTTTCACTCGACAATTTTCCTTTTTGCAGACATAATTTTAGTTACTTGCGTTTACATGTGTTTATTTGTAGTTCTGCTGCCTTGCTCACCGTCTTATGTACATACATACAATTGCCACTCACTTAAAGGATATTTGGAGTAGACACTTGTGACAAGTGGCACTGCATAAATGTCGATATATTTACACATACATTTGTATGTATATGTTGATTTGATTTGCATTTTTGTGGTTGTTGTTGTGTTTGTGTTTGGCTTCGTCATTTTTGCATTTGCATTTGCATTTGCTGTTAGGGCTTTGTGTAATGCATATTTAAATACGAAAGTGCGAATTTGCTTTCAATTCAGCATTTCTTAACCAGTAGTGCACTATCTTTTATTTAAAAAGTTATTCGAAACGCGATTTTGTATAAATTTTTTGATAATAAAAGTTATTTATATTAGGGCTTACGATTCGATCTCGAGCAGTGTCGAGAAATTCGAGGATCGAGAAAACCGAGACTCGGGTTCTCGATTAAATCTCGTTTCTTGGATTTCTCGATAACATATTATGTGTATTGTGTCAAAAAAAAAAAATGAATATCAAAAGTTTCTCGTATGTCATCGGTAAGAAAAAATTTTATATTATAAAATTTCAATTGTATTTCTGTTGGAATTTTCTGAAATACACCTGGGAATGGTGTAAATGGCACATATGCATACACATGTAACTACATACAAGCAGAAAGAGCTACGAAACAGCATAGTATGCTTATACCGCTATTTCTTCGATGTAGTTGAATGTCGAGAAGCTCGCGAGCCTTTCGAGATTCGAGAATCTCGCGAGAAGCCGAGTCTCGCGAGAAATCTCGCCTCGCTCGAACTCGAGAAATCGTAGGCTCTAATTTATATATGTTCGGTTATTGTTTAAAGTGTTGAATATTCAATTACACAGTCCAACAAATTTACAAAAAATTTACTCAACACGAACAAACGCTATTTATTATGAAAGAGTATGTCTCCCAGACCAACTTTGCCGAACAGAGTACTAGTACAGAGGATCTGAGTTTTTTTTTTTTTTGAAGGGGGTTAAAGTTTTATGGTTTTAGCTGAATTACTTTATAGAAAATATCTTATAAAAAGTGACCTCAAATGAAGTTTTTGAGCTCGGACTTCTTCTACAGAATAAAGAATAAAGAATTTCTTTGCGGTCGACATTAACCCTCTAACGCCCACGCAAATTGCTGTTTTTAACCCTTGTTTGGAAGCACATGTAGAAAATATCAGTTAAAAATGCAGATAGTTAACCCTCTATGTAATGTTCTAGAAAATTATTCGCCATAAAATTTCACTGGCGGTCCCCTCAGACAAAATCTTTGTACAAATAACGCAAAAGACCACAGGATATACTAATCAGAAATTACGCCATGAAATATGCAACAAATTTTATATCTATACACATTAGATGCATTTTTTGTTCTTTGGATCCTCCCTCCGGCACCGGAATATGAAAATAGGATGTCGTAGAGTAAGTTAATTAAAACAAGTAAGGAAGCCTAAGTTCGAGTGGAATCGAACATTAGATACTCAGCTGTATGCGTTCATTATTTGTTTGCGTTTGATGGAAACACGGTGTATTTTTTATAAAGCGAGTGCTGCATAAAGTGGGCGTAGCCACGCCCATTTTCACCCTTTTTATCAGTCATCCAACTAAACATATGAATATTATTCATTGTGCAAAATTTCATTCCTTTATGACTTCTAGTTACAAAGATGTCACGGTACAAATTCCCAAAGGGTGTTCCAGAAATGTCTTTGTTAAAAAGTAGGCGTGGTCATAAACCGATTTCAATAAATTCAATAAATTAAACACAATTTATAAAAGTGTATAAACCAAGTTTCGTCATAATATCTCAATTATTTGTCGAGTTATAGGCTAAGAAATCTCGTATATTCCTCTGTCTAAAAAGAGGCGGTGCCACGCCAATTTTCCCAAATTTTTATACTTTTTGTTTCCGGTCTATTGTGGAACTCATGCCACAAAATTTCAATGAATTATCTTTATATTTGACCAAGATATCGCTTAAAATGTTTTTATTAGGTCATTTTATAATACCCATATATAAAAAAGGGCGTGGCCGTCAACCGATTTAAACTATTTTCCGTCAAATGTTTGCCTAAGTAAGTAAATCACGCATACCAAATTTCATTGATATATCTTCAATGGTTTCTGAGTTATGACATATAAAACTTTCCATGTTTGACCCTTAATAAGTGGGCGTGGCACCGCCCATTTTCCAAAATTTCTTCAAATTTCTTCATAGGGGCCTGAGCTCAACACGTGGGTGAAATTTCATCGCTCTAGCTATATTAGTGACTGAGATGGCCGGGTGTAATAAGGCCTTTTCAAATAAGGCCTTTAAGGCCTTATTTCGCAACCAAAGGGAAATAAAGCCTTTATTTTGTCATTTTCAAAAAAAAGGTCTTATTTCACATTTAAAGCGCAATTAGGCCTTTTTTGAAATGTGAAATAACGCCTTTATTTATTTACGCTATAACTTATCCGTCTACGTCGACGTTTGTGACTGACTTTGGTACGTTGCGGCGACGGATCCGTCGTACTTGTGACGATGTACATTTGAATGCTTTGTGGCCTACGCTGAAGGGTGTACTACGCAGACGGACATCACCGTGGCGGTAGCCACGGTTGGGGCACACGTCCGGACGGATGGCGTAGCCCAGGGTTATTTTTTATAAGCGCGGCCGAAGGCCGCCAACGCAGAAAAGTGTTCTGCGCAAAAGCACTGTGGACCGGGCCATAGATATTACTCCGGAAAGAGAATTTTTGTAAGCGCGGCCGAAGGCCCCCAACGCAAAAGCTGTTCTCCGCAAAAGTTTTTTCTTTATCTTCTCTTTCCTGAGTAATATCTATGGCCCAGTCCACAGGGCTTTTGCGCAGAATACTTTTCTGCGTTGGCGGCCTTCGGCCGCGCTTATAAAAAATTGTCCTGGGCTACGCCATCCGTCCGGACGTGTGCCCCAACCGTGGCTACCGCCACGGTGATGTCCTTCTGCGTAGTACACCCTTCAGCGTAGGCCACAAAGTGAAATAAGACCTTTCGAACCTTATTTCACATTTGAAGTGAAATAAGGCCTTATTCTTAATAAAGGCTTTATTTCTCAATAGATAGCGAAATAAGGCCTTAAAGGCCTTTTTTCAAAAGGCCTTATTACACCCCGCCGACTGAGATACCTAACTTCCGATTTTTTCTATATAGGAAAAGTGGGCGTGGCAATGGTCCGATTTCGCCCATTTTCAATACCAACCGTCCCAGTCTCGATACCAACTTGCATTTCAAATTTCATCAAAATATCTAAATTTTTGCGCGAGTTAGAGTGTTTACAGACGGACGGACAGACGGACGGACGGACAGACGGACGGACGGACGGACATTTTAATATATATAAGTCTATATCTATCTCGATTATTTCATTCTGTTACAATCCACCGTTATGTGATTAAAACTATAATACTCTGTGTACTAGTACAGCTGAGTATAAAAAGAATTCAATTTTACAAAAGCTGAGTGGGGCTACTCCAAAAACCGCGCGATTTTCAGGAATTCCAAGGCAAGTTTAGATTTATGTATGAAAAAAGTTATGATTTTGCACAAAAATAAAAAATTGATATCTACTCTGAAAAAAAAAACGTTGTAAATCTAAAGACTTTCGCTGTTAAATCAACTACTTTCCGCAGTTGAAATGTGCCCAACAACGCTCCGTTGTTGTTTCAAAGGTGCGAGCGTTGTTGATTTAAGTCAATAACGGAGATTGTTGGAAAAAATTTTCACCTAAAAATAAATTTTTCTTTGCATTTTACTCTTCATCTTCTCTTCACCCGGGTCCCAAATGCAAATATGTAGCCTCCGCTTGTTCTCCTATTCTTCTCCCCTTCTTATCATTCACTGGTTGCTATCATTATTTCTTATTCTGATTTTTCTTCTTTATTTTATATTCTCCGGATTCGAATCATGACTTCAACCTGAAATTCTATCCAATCATCACATAGTGGAACATTCAACATTATATTGAATTGTAGTAACCTATTTATACTTCCATTTCCTAAAAAGGAATCCATGAATTATTTGAATCATTGTAAAAAGAAAATTTAAAAAAATTTCTTCTCATTAGTTTTGCTTACAACGGAAACTGTTGGGTCAAATACTTTTGCCTTTAAATCGACAACGGGGAGAAAATTGTTGCTAAAAATAAACTTTTTTTTTTTTGATTTTTCTCTTCATCTTCATCTTCTCTCCATCTTTATTTTTTTGTTGGTTTTCTCGCAAAAAAATATTTTCTCACAAAAAATTTTTTAAAGGCAAGCAAGTTTTTGAATCAACAACGCCCGTTTTTGAATAAATTGTTGGATCAAAAACTTTGCTGTAAAAACAAATACTTTTGCTGTTGAATCAAAGACGGAGATTCAACAGCCGAAAGTTGTTGGTTTAACTACGGGTATTTTTTTCAGAGTACCTATACGTAGAGATAACCGCTAAAGCGAATAGCGTATTCACATCAAACTGAAATCAGAATTAAAATCAGATGATTCGTTTTCGAGATATAGCTTGATTTCTGGTTATGGAAGCTGAATGCCCAAAATCGCACTGTTTTACGATGGCACGATATGCGTTAGTAAATTGCCCCGGCCTAACAAGTATGCACACAAATTTTTATGACTAACGAGCATAGTTATTTTTACCTTTTTGCGCTTATTATTCTCAGTGCGATGCTGCTTTGCCACTAAAGGCCATTGGGATTATTCCCTGTCCTATACGCTCACAGCCACAGCTGCATGCCCTACTAATAACATATTAACTTCTCTCTATTATTTATTTACTATTCGCAAATTTTAGTTATTTATTTAGTTGCATGAATACGATGCAGCACGTTTTTACTATCGTTAGAATTACATATGTATATAAGTATATGTATAATGTAGTTAAATTTAGTTGTGTACATTCGAGGTGCCTTTGGCAATTAAAGTTTTTGAATCGGTTTTGTGTACAACGCATAAGTTTTAGAAATTTCGTAAATCGGATTTATAGAATTATAAACTTTGATATTGAAGGGGAAGGGCAATCCTATTATGAAAAGACCACAAATTTAAAATCACAATAAAAATTAAATTTTGAAATGAGAACGCAGAGTAATTTGGAGGTTCTAGTCTATATTTAGGCACAAGTTTTCCTTCCACAGCTGGTGTCACTTATTATATGGAAAGATTTATTTTCTACTTATTTCTAGACGTATTACGCTCTACAAGCTTTACAATAAAAACACCCAAAACTGCACAGATTTACAATTTTTTTTAATGCACAATATTGGTGGCCGCTCGGTCTGATGCTCAGCTCTAGACTAAACTGAAAACCGGAAGGCTTTTGCGAGTCGTTGCTGGATCAAAGAAATGTCAAAGCTCACGCAGACCTCTTCTGAACAATTAAAGACAGCAAAGAGAATAAAGGGACAATTCCTTAGTGATTTTCATTTCCACTGCCACTTTCTATGCACGAGTTAAGTTAAGCGAAAGCCCCTCATCAACAGTGTATTGCTAAGCTAATTTCAGTTACTCGACCACAGCTGTTTAACTAAAGAAAAAAATAATAAGTGAAGTTGAAATTAAAAACAAAAAGCGCAAACACTTCTAGCAGCAGCTGGCGGTTGGCAATCAATGGCAAAAAAAAAATGCTAATGAAACTGCGAAATTGCCAATTGCACAATTGATTATAAAGCCAGCCACACGCACAAGTGATGCAAATTATTATTTCTTTCTTTTTCAATTTTCAATCAATTTCCATTTTTATTGGACGCTTATGCGCATACATTCACATGCACACATACATACATATGTAGTTGACTACAAATATTTACAAACGCACAACAATGTGCGTTCGCTGCTTTTGTGGTTATGTAATTCAAAGTGTGAGAGGAGCTTAAATGAAAATGCGCTGGACCGCAGCAAATACGCAATATCCGGTCAAAAGCATGGCCAGTGTAATAAATAGATTTGTGTTTATGTGTGTGAGGGCAAGTGTATGTGCGAGTGTGTGTGTTTCATTCTCCATATTTAAACTAATTAATCCGTTTCCCCGCCTCCGAGGCTTCATTGAAATCGCCAATCAATTAGTCGACTGCGTTACTTTGCACTTTCCATTACATTGCACGTCGAGATCTTATGAGTTTATTATCAGCTTAATGCTTTTTTCCACTTTCTCTGCACTTGCTAAGGGTAAGTTAAAGCCTAGGTGCATAGTGAATTTGCCTACCAACCTGCCTGCCTTAGCTGCTTACATAGAAACATACAGATATATCGCACGTTTTATTCAATAGGGATTTAACTCCAAAAAATTTTTTTTGGGAAAACGCAAACAAACTTTTATAATTTCAAATAGTTTCCTTCTATGGCTAACTACAAATTCACTTTTATTTCCGCCATTTTTATTTTTTGAGTATTTTATAAGACTAGACTCAAAGGCAAGATCCATTTATTGAAATATATGGCAAAATCCCAGAAATCGAAAATTTCGAGTTAAATCCCTATTGCATAAAACGTGCGATATGTACATCGAAACATATTTACTTGCTCGCCAGACGTTGGTCGCTGCGGTTGCCGCCGATATGCGGCTTTGTTGTAACGGTTCAACTGTTGAACACTGTCTGTCTAGCAGGTGATAAGCCTATTAGCTTAATCTGTTGGTGGCAAAGCGGAATAGGATAATAGTAAGGGCATGCGAGAAGAGGTGGAAATGTGGTAACATAATAGGGAGTAAAAATGCATACATATGTACATACGTACATAAGTAATTAGAGGGAATGAAAGCCAGCAGAGGGGTATTGAAAGTCTGATGTACAACAGTAAATATGATTGTATGAAAATATACATACTTATGTACATTATAGTAATTATTCAATTATTTTATTTTAGATAAAATAATTAATTTATTTTGTTAAAATTTATTTAACATATTTTCTTATTTTGATAGATAAAATTCTAATGAAATCTCCAAAGAAAATTTTTGATATTTCAAATAACAAATAAATAAAATAATTTAAATCAAATAAAATATTTTAAACATAAGGTATTATATACTAAAGTAAATATCCCTACAGTTTCAAAAATTCTCTAATATCTCACGCGTTAAATATTTGCGCAACAGCGAGCTATTATATTCCTCATCCTCGGTGAGACTTTTGAAACCAGCTTCCAAGAGTTCAGCGATTTCTTCGGGGCTTTTCTTAATTTGACTGCGCATACGCTCCAGCTCCTGTTCTAAACGCGCTATGGTCTAACTTTTAATGCATTGTTCTAACTTATTATTTTCAATACTTTTAATAGAAGATTTAAATAAATAAATCGAAAAGTTTATCTGCTAAAATAATGATTTCATCTTTATTTGAATTATTATATGAAATTAAATGAATTTGAATTTGTTGTGGTAATTTTTTAATCCACAATTTAAAAAGTAATTCATTACTAACAATTGAATTAGATCCAATAACTAATTTCATATATCGAAAAAGTTCAGACGGTGACCAATCATCAATTTCCGTATTTGAAATTAATTGTTCAAGACGTGTTATATAGTAGTTATTCAATTATTTTATTTTAGATAAAATAATTAATTTATTTTGTTAAAATTTATTTAACATATTTACATATTTTGATAGATAAAATTCTAATGAAATCTCCAAAGAAAATTTATTTTAGATAAAATAATTAATTTATTTTGTTAAAATTTATTTAACATATTTTCTTATTTTGATAGATAAAATTCTAATGAAATCTCCAAAGAAAATTTTTGATATTTCAAATAACAAATAAATAAAATAATTTAAATCAAATAAAATATTTTAAAGATAAGGTATTATATACTAAAGTAAATATCCCTACATTACATTCCAAGTGTATACTTTAAAAGTTCAATGATCCATCCAACTATGTAGACCCACATAGCATTTTATAAATTTTTTGATCATATTCCAGTCTTTTTCGATTTCTATACACGGTTAAAATAATGGAAAATGCGCTCATTTTCTGATAATAAAAGAGCCTCTCGTCTGTAGAAAATGGTACCCTACGTCCAACTCTTCTTGGGGAGTCGTTTCCGAGTCTTATTTTAATCATTTTCGAGTCCCTTTCGATTTTATTTTTTCGATTTTTAACCTTATTTTTATCATTTTTGAATCGTTTTCTGATCGTTTTTAAATCTTTTTAGGGTCATTTTTCTTCGTTTTTCTGATCGTTTTCGATTGGCTTTCCAATCTTTTTTGGGTAATTTTTCAATCGTTTTTCTTGTCATCTTCGAAACTTTTTTGGGTAATTTTTCAGTAACTTTCTGATCAATTTCTAATACTTTTCTACTCTTTTTCCTATCAGTTTTGGTCAGTTTACAACCGTTTTTCTTTCCCATCTTTTATCCTTATACATATTCTACCCTTAGCCTCACCTTTACCAATATCGCAAAAAGAACTTCCACGGTCACCCTCAGTCCATTTTGGTTGGAACTTTTGAAATTAATTTTTAGCCTAGAATAATATTAAGCAAATAAGGAGGCCGCTGTGGTGCAGTGGGTAGAGTGCTCGCCTGCTATGCCAGAGGTCTCGGGTTCAAACCACGGTCCGAGCAAAACACCAAAACAATTTTTCTAATTAGTAAAAATCCAATTATTGGGTTTTTTAAGAGCAGTGGTCACCTCTCGGCAGTGGGCGGCATACCCTCCGAGAGTATTTCTGCCATGAAAAAGCTTCTCACAAAAAATGCATTCGCCGTTCGGAGCCGGCATAAAACTGTAGGTCCACCCAATGAGTAGGAAAAACAAAAAGGAGCACACCTCGAATTGGGAGAGAAGCTCGGCCATAAAACTCGTCAGAGTTATAATAGCGCCATTGTATTATTATTGTATTATTAAATAAGGAGTTTACGATATAAAAATTTCAATCCATACTTAAATGAATCCCTATGAAAATGCATATGCACATTTTGGCACTGTCATATACGGCAACACGGAAGACATACATCCATATGTTCCTGCTCTACAACATTCGGAACCATCAATACCGAAATCTAATATAAAATTCTCTGAAATTTGTTTTTGAAAAATTATAGTTTTATGTACTAGGCTTGCTAAGGAATATTTCATTTTTTTCCAAAAAAGCAAAGTAATCGATCACATTTCGATCTTTAGCATGATCAATTTGTGATAAATTATTTTTTTAATCAGCAAAGAGGATCGAAATAGACTCATCTAATTGATTTTTATATGATAAAAAATAAAATCACTTTTCAATCGCTGGTCTGACTCGTTTTCCAGTCTTCTTTTAATCGTCAAAGTGATAAATTCTTTTTTTAATCAGCAAAGGGGATCGAAAAAGGCTCAGTTAGGTGATTTTTATATGACAAAAAATAAAATCACTTTTCAATCGCTGGACTGACTCATTTTCGAGTCTTATTCTAATCGCAGAAGTGATTAATCAGTTTTTGATCATCAAAGGAGATCGAAAAAGACTCGGCGCAGACAGTTTTCATAAAACAATCTTCCAAATGCTATGTGGGGATACATACATATGTACATCTACGGTCAAAATAATAGCAGAGCTATTAGTAACTAAAACCTACAAACCAAAACTAGGAATGTTGCTTCGACAAATATTTACGATTATTTTTTTTGAAATAATCTTTATTGAATGCTGAATACTAAAGCTTATACATAAATTAAATCCAGTATCCAAATAATATTTACAGTGTTTTTCAAATACCTCTAATATGAAGCGGTCAAAATAATAGCAGTCTTTTGGTGAGTGTTAGCTCTTTAAGCTCGTAAAGCTTTTGAAAGCTTTTTTTAAAGAAACAAATTTATAATAAAGATTAGAATAATCAAAATAGAAAAATTTCAAATACTTTTGCTAATTGTTTTTCCTATAGTGGTACTCGGAAATCGTGGGAGGAGATTCGCAATTCGTATGCGAACTAAGAAAATTATTTCAAAAGCTAAACATTACCTAGAACTTCAAAATTTAAGTGGTTTTCGGTTTAAATGATTTGAAATATCTTAGAGTTCCAAAAGAAGCAGAGAAATTGTGGAAACATGTTTGGGATTTCTTCTGGAAGCTTGACTGGTTTAGTACCATATACCCAAAACAAACCATTTGGTAACTGCTACTGATCTGAAGACGGAATTAAAAATAGCAAAAAGTGTAGAAACTATTAGAAGAAGGTTAGGAGAATGTAATTTGTATGGTAGAATCCTACGGAGATTACCGGTAAAGAAAAACTGGCACATTACACATAGATTTCGCTGCGCACAAGAACGTTCGAAGTGGTCCATTGAGAAATGGCGAAACGTACTCGGCCCAATGTAGGTAAAATTCTCTTCTCACATTTTATCTCGTCTCTCTTACACCAAAAAGTACAGTATGTACATATATACATATGCATTTGCATCCTCCATTAACATGAAAGGAAGGAAGTGAAATATCTATTAAATACTAAAGTCGAAATACAACAAAGTAAAATACAAAAAAAAAAAAACGAGAATGCATTCAAGTATAACTACAAAGCTCTATGGAACACCATATTTGTTGCAAATCTTTTTTAATGCATTTTCCTACCTCAACGAAAAAGACTAACAAAAAGACAGATCAACAAAAAAAATCAAAAAGAAAAATTTGGAAATCAACTCGATTGGAGTTATGAAAATGCATGACCCAGCTGCTTTTGTTCTACGCCCCTCATTGTGGCGGCTGCGCTGATGATGATGCTTTTAGTTTGCGCTTCGAATGGCTATTCACCACTGCGTTAGTCGGTTTATCAGCCATTCAGCTGAGGATTTTGAAGTTATATACATATGTACATACATACATACATATATGTAAACACAAAAGCCCAGCCCTACCTACCAATGCAAATAAGCAAACAAAGCGCCAGCTCTGAGCGAAAAGCTGCTGGCCGACTTTTTAGGAATATTCGCGCCCGCTTTATGTTGCTCGTGTCGAGTGGTCTACGTGCATTCAACAGCCGTTTTAGGTGACTATGAATCTAGCAAAATATCGCGCAAAGCTGGTGTCCTTTTTGTTAATTTTCTCTACTTCTATGCATACTATTCCACAAAAGCTTTGTATTGCATATTTTTTAGGTTTTAGTTCTTTTTACATGGTTGGTAAAAAAAGATTGTAATTTCGCAGGGACCGCAAAAAATTAAGTAGAAAATAGTCAATATTTAATTGTTGTAGTCGGATTTGAACATTCTATTAAAAATAACCAATAACTTTGGAAGGAAATTTTTCTCGATCACAATAAAAAGCGCTGCTGAAAACAACCGCTAACCATTGGGATTTAAAAGCACGCCTGTGAGCTATGGACTTTCGCTTGAGTTGTGTTAACTTTTCTAATTGATTTCGGTACGTTAAATACGAATATAGAGTTGGAACTTCGAAATTTATTCTACACTAGGAGTTCTCGCTACTGTCGAAAATCGACAGTTTTCTAGTAGTTTAGCTATTCCAGAATGAAAAAGTATTTTTAACTTTATGATATTTTTTATTAAAATTTATCTTTATTTGATTCAAAACCCATTTGTAGTTCATGCAAAACCCTTTCCATTTTTAATTAATTAAAATTTTTCATACAAAATTATTTTTTTACCTTAGTTTGGATGGCACTGTTTTTTTTTTGTTTTAGTTTGGACACAGCCCTTTTATTACGCCTAAAAACAGGCAACAAAAAATATTATAGGTAGTTGTTTTGCAATAACAATAACATAGGAATTTTCTGCAACAACAACAATTACACAGAAATTTTCCAACGGCGATTGTGCATGTATTTTCCAACCGATTTTAGTGAAAATCAAAATGGACCTATTCTAGGGTATTTCCTTTCTAATGACGGTCTAACTTTCAGTAGAATCGCCAAAAGGTCGCGGACAAAATTCATGTTAGCGTATTAATATATAGATACATTGTTTCTGAGATATCCATGTCAAAAATGCGTCAAAATTTGTTATATGCCTAATGTACATATTTATGTATACATACGTAGCTTATTTCTATTCAAAATTGATTTCACCGTTTCAGAGCACAATCATTTCACTTGAAAATAGCGTTTAGCGCCAAAATCCTTTAAGAAAGTATAGGTTAATTTCTGGGTGAAAATTGTTATAAAAATTTTGTAGGCCAGTGTAATTAATTAGTAAATATTTTGCTGTTTGTAATTACTTACTAAAAATATTTTCCAAATGTTTAATTTATTTTAAATCCTTTATTTTTCGGTTCTTTAATGTTTATTATTATTATTATTTTTATTATTAATATTGCAATTTTTCTTTCATATTCTGAATTTGGTTTTAATTTTTCACTTATTCTTTCATTATTATTTTTATTTACTTCTCAACTTATATATAACTAGGTAATTCATACATACATACATATGTGTGTGCTTTTTACCAGCGTCAATTGGCTTTATTAAAAAACTTATTGCAGACAGATATTTAGTGGGCGGATTTGACACAAAGATTGATCACATGTCGGGGTATCTAACACTGAATCAACGAAAATTAGTTTTCACTATCAGCTTTTAGGATACCGTTCTTTGGTCCGGATCCTGAGGATGCAATGATTTTTTTCTAGATAAAGCCTGTCTACTTCACCTATCTATCTGCTTATCTACTTATCTATCTAAGTATCTATCTATATCTTTCAAAAAAAAACCCACCGATAATAAGCACTCAACCTTGTAAATGTTGATTGAAAATTGATTTTTGTGGTAAGCACGTTAATTAAAAACTCAAAACCACAGAAATACATTAAACATGAAACAAAGCGGAAATTTTCATTTAACCGGCCAGACATTTGGACTTCTACGTCAAAGGATAATTGTGCAGATGAGTGGAAACAAAAGAAAGTAATAAAAGACAGATATAAAGAACGACAAAATAGACATAAAAGCGAACAACAACAAAATATCAAACCAAAAGCTGAACATGTTAGAAATTTAAAAGTAAAAAACATATGTATGTATGTCTGTATGTACATATGTGATTGATAATGGCAACAGCAACAAAAACGCAGCAAAATTTACCTTAGCAAAAAGAATAAAAATGGATATTTTCATAGGCGGATATCAAAAAGTCATCAGCAAACGGCGCAAAGAGCGTCACTACCGCAGAGAGTAAGAGAATAGTGTGAGTCCAAAGGCATTTAACACAAAAAAGGATAATGGAATACATACAGAGATATGTACATATGTTTGTATGCAGATAACGTCGTAGGCAATTGGTGTTGGCTTTCGGTTTCCTGATACTGAGCTTTAACAAATGCCAATGCTGCAGACATATTAAAAATTTTCTATATATACATATATGTATGTACAAATCTATCTTTATGTACTGGGCGGGTTGCTGAGTGTTTTGTCAATGTACTAAGGTAGCATTAGTTGGATTTTATGTACGTTATGGCAATGACTTTGTGGCAACAGTGTCATTAACAGTTAAATAAATGCCCATGTGGAAATGACAATGACAATGGCAAACAAATCGAAAAATGTTGCAAACACATATATACATATGTACATACATACATAAATACAATGTTGCTAACGAGCAACAGCAACAGACTAAATCAAAGAAAGAAACTGAAAAGATCTGCGTTTGAGTGAGAGTGCAGATGTGACAGCCAGCTTTGAGTTTGGCGACACTCATAGAATACATAAAATCAATTTTAGAACTTCTCTAACCAAGAAAATTATTTTGGAAAATTTTATTTAATGCAGGTTACGAAGAGCAGAATTAATAGGTATAACAATATGAAATTATGAAAGTGTAATAATATAACAGTATACCAATATCTCAGTAACAGTACAAAAGTGTGACAGTATAACAATATGCCAATACAGTATGTAGTAAAATAACAGTTATAGCATCATAACTTCTCTACGAATTTGTTAGCACAGTTGGGTATAAAAAAATACTCAAATTAAACCTACTAGAAACGGTTGTGTCATTGGCATTGCTTATCATCGCTCCATCCAACCGCCATCGCTGGCATCTAATGAAAGAAACAACACAAAAACAAAACAAAGGCTTAGATTACAACCTACTCATCCAAAGTACAAAACACATACACTCATACTTTTCATCAGACTCAACACATGTTTCACAAACTGAACTCTTACTCATCATCATTAAGTATCTATGGACTCGTACATATGTACCTAACCAACGAACTCAGTCAGCTGCTCATACAGCGTTCGCCTGCCTATTTCAGCCCAGACTGCCTGTCTGTCTGTTTGTCTGCGCATTGATGCTGATAAGCTGTACACCACATAAATTTCTCAGCACAGTCTAGTGATAAGACTTTGATATACTATGTATGTATGTATGTACTTATGTAGGTCTTTAAATTGAAAAAAAAAAAACACTAAAAATTGCTACTACAAATAAAATGATCAAATGTTGTAGGATGAGCGCCGCTGATTTGCTGTTAACGACAACTCACACTCACTCCCAGTTGGCCCATTAGCAGCAATCATTGCCAGATTTTATTGGTGTGTGTTTAGATGAGTTGGTTGATGTTTTCATGGTCTCATGGTTGTCGCGAGCGACTTTTGTTTTTGCTGTTTTTTCGCCTTGCTTTCGTCCTTTGTTTTGATGGGATTTGATGCGCATTTGTGTTTGATGTTCTGTTGCTTTTTTCTGGTTTTACTTATGGTGTAAATGTTATTTACTTTTTAAATGAATTATGAACGAAATTGTAATTGAAAACATGTCGTTTTCATAATTAATAGCGTGAGTACGTATTGAAAAATTGCTATTGATGTTGTGGGGTTTGACGTATGTACATTAGGCCGTCTCGCCTTATATGGACAAAAAAACAAGTAAAAATCTTTGCAAATTGAGCCTAAAAGACCACAGAAGCGAGAAACTTACATATCTGTGGACATTTGAAAGAACAACCTAAGTCGACCTAGGTGTATTTTCAGCTTTTTTTTATCATAAATATACATTTTAAAATACGCTTCTTTCTGTCTAATCGGTGTTACGATATCATTTCGGGTTCAGGAGATATCGCACACTAAATCAAAAAGCGTTACAACTCAAAATTCAAAAATTTTCAGGAGAGGCAAAAAACTTCTTAATTTTTATATGCAATGATATGGGAAAAGGCTACGTATAATAGTTATTTCTCAGTTAAAAAAGACTCTGATGGAAAAGATTTTTTGGCAGCCGCTAGAGATATATTCTGTGTACCAATTTATGGAAGAAACCCGATTTCGAAAAATTTTGAGTTGTGACGCTTTTTGATTTAGTGTGCGATATGATGAATAGAAAATCATCTTAAGTCTATATTTTTCACATATGCATTTGCGTAAGCAACTTAACTTAAGATGGAAGTGATAAGAAAAATTGCAAGAATTCCTCTTGAAAAAAGAACCTAATTTAATTTAGGTGGCATATTTTTTTCAATATGCTTTTGAAAAACCAACCTAATTAGCAACTTAAGTCGATTTTCTATCATATTTCAGTTTGCCAAATGAACTTAATTCCAATTAGAAGGCTAAAATTCTATAAAATTTTGTTGAAGATCAATTTGAAAAAAGAACCTAAATTGAGATAAGTTGGTGTTTTTTTTTTCAAAAAACAATTTGGGAAAAAGCACTTATTTTATTTGAAATCCATTTAAATAAAAACCGTTACGCCAAGAAATAAAAATTCAATTTAAAATGAACAACAGAAGATTGTTTTATCATGCCACGCTCTTCTATGAAAATATATGATGGAAAGGCTCTGTGCACTTGCAAAACTGTTTTTGCTCTCCAAATGCTTTTCCAAATGTCCACAGATATATTCCTCGGAATGTTAAATATGTTTTATTTCCAATTCTACTGAATTGATCGAAATACTTTCTTTGAACAAGATTAATGGCGTTTGACGGTGTTTAACATGCAGGCAAAAAAAAAGTTACATTAAGGTGGTATAAACTAAGTACTGGGCGTACGGCGAACTTTTTTTTGCGATAGGCGCTAATGTGCACACATTCCAAAGCTGTAAAAGATTCAAATCGAAAACTATACACTAATCGAAATCGATAGGGAAATCGAAAAGAAAAATCCTTAGGAAAAAATGGAAGTCGATATCGAAATAGAAATCCACGCCAGTACGAGTGGAAACCCATGATATTCCAATTTATAAGAAACCGGAGATAGGCAGACAAAAATTAATGCCAAAACATGTGTGCATCTGTTGGACATCTGTTGGACAAACATAAAATTCGTAAATTAGGTTGAAAATTTGCTTCCACTTTTACTCAACCATGTAACCTTTTTGGATCACTAGAAAAACATTTCACAGCACGATAAAACTTTACATAAAATGCATGTGAGCGCAATAATGATAATACAGTCTCATATATTATTAAAATGTCAATTTGTGCTGCAATGAAATAAAGCAGAATAAGAGGAAATGCAAAATGAAAAAAAAAATCTTTAGAAAGGATAAAATCCTTGACACGAGTGCACAATGCACACAACGGGACACTTTATGTCATAAAGTTTATGAATTTATCTCGTGTTATTCGCCGCCACAAAACCAAGCACAGATTTTTCGGCAGGTGGGACAGACATCTATGCTGCACATATAAATCCTTATAGTGAATGGCAATTTAATGATGGCAGAGCTGATTGTGTGCTTCGGCAGTCCGACAGATCCACACAGCTGAAGCAGTTCGGTTTGAATGACCACAAAACGTTGATTTTTTCGGATTTATCCGCAAGAAGTTTGTAGCTCTGTGTGATTTTTTATTTTATTCCAACCAGATATTGCGCGTATTTCTCTCTGGCGCCAATTGTGGGTTATTTTCGCTGGCGCATCTTCCGAATTTAATGGTCAATAAGCGCCATTTTGTGAATATGCTGCGCCATTTACAGCTGTTCAAATATTTCGCGCTGCTTGCGGTAATTTGTTCGTGGATGTGTTTACTTTCTCGCTATTTGCCTTTGCTGTTGGGGTTACTGGGTTATACGAAACGTTCTTAATTAATCTCCCATGTGACCTCAAATGGTGAGCGCGGATGAAGCGATGGAGGGAAAGCACTATGCTGCTGGGGCGCAACTTTACATACTTATTAGGTGAAGAACATTATTTAGGTCACCTTGAGGGGTAATTGGCTGTTGGTTGCTTTTATTTATGGTTAAATATTTGCGCATTTTTAATCACTTAAGTGCACTCTTATTTTCAAATTCGACAACATTATTGGTGAAGCGCTGTAATTGGCGCTCATTTGCAGTAACGTTCTAAATCCAACAGCCACATTTTTGGTTATACCTCTGGGTTCATCACACACTACCATTAGCATTTAAATACACATAGAAATGTTGCCTAATGATGGAGTTTCCTTTTGCAGCGAACGTTAGCTTGGTAATGACTACCAAGGTCCTCAGCAGCATACTTGGGACCCGGTACGTGCCCAGAGTTTTCCTCTGTATAGCTTTAGCCCATACAACTGAGCTTTTTCAAAAGGATGGAACACCGTTATATAACCTGCTGAAAAGTCTCAAAGTTTCAAAGCTTTTTTCCACTTGACCACGTGGTTTTTTGCGTGCTTTGTTATAATAAGATGACCACTAAGAAGACCTATTGACCGGGCCAAATGACTCTATATTGATACAAGTGCTGAGATATATTCTTAAGAAGTAGAGCGAGTAGAATTTCTAACACCTTCCCAGATAATGAAAGTAGAGAGTGTGTACTTCAATTTGATTTATGCTCTTGAGATCTCATATACGATTCAAAAAGGATGCAATATTCAAAAATTCATGTTATGCATAGTTCATTGACCCCAATAATCACTCTGTTGCGGTATTAAGTATTAATATTCACCACTGCGTCACAGGAAAATAATAAAGCGCCAAAGCGCTGAATCTCCGTGCGTCACAGCTGCCACTAATTACGAACATTTCGCGGTGCAGTGACTAGAATATCAAATCTCGCGATGGCTGATGGCCAACGATTATGCTGCACCACTTAACAGAGCAACTAGACAAAAAAAAGAGAGAAATTGCAAGCTTGAATGTGTGCTTGAATGTGTGCTGGCGCTGAATAGGGTTTGTTGTTGTATTGTTTTCATGCTTGCGGGCGCGTAGTACGATAACTTTTTCGTTCTTTTTCCATAAACGATTTTTTCACTACTCTCTGTCTGATTTTCTTTTTTTTTTTCATAAAAAAAGTTTGTTAATTTTTTTTACATTATATTTGTTTGTTGCGCATTCATGTTGCACTCATATTACGATCTGCGTAAATCGCATGCAAGTATTTGGGTTGTTTTCACATTAATACATTCATCGTCTCGTTACTGGGAAAAAATCCCCAGAAGAGCTCCGATCAGTTATAAAAGAGCAGCAGACAGAGAACGTAGATCTTTAAAAACTTTGGAAGGAAATCTTTCTTGCCACCAAAGAAGTTGACAGATTTTGAGACAGACCTTGATGATTGTCAATCATTTGTCTCGTGGAAGAGCCGACGTGTGAACATCGGGCCCAGTTTGTCGCACCCAAAGCGCAGCGCTGACTACGCGATAGAAAAAAGAATGACATTTATGACTTTCGTGGGTTGATCCATAGAGGCATAGTTTAAAATGAAGTTTATGACCTTCGTGGGGTGATCTATAGAGGCATAGTTTAAAATGAAATTTATGACCTTCGTGGGGTGATCCATAGAGGCATAGTTTTTTTACTTCCCACTACTTTTATAAAAGTTGTCAGAGTTAAAAACTCATGTATTTATATTATCGAAGGCACGTCTGTTACTTCATTATCTCAAATAAAGTCCAATCCTAAGCAACTGAAGTCACTGCGGGGTATATTATTTTCCAAAAATAGCCGTTTTTTTTTAATTTTTGTTCAATATACTAAGTATTTTGCAAAACACACATGCTGTCCATTATGATTGATGGCATTTGATGGCCGGCGTCCGTTGGTTTGCTGTTGGTTGGACAGACAAGTCGCAGGCGGACAATATAAACAAAGAACGAGCATGCCGTTGTTGTTTTTTATACGTTGTTGTTGTTGTTTGCTGTTGTCATGACCACTGTGATGACTGTTTGTTGTAGAGCAATTACCGCAACCAATACCACTACCAATACCAATACCAATAAAAAGACAAAAAAAAGGACGCCTCCACAGCTTTCGCCGGTAACCAATGTGCAAACAAAGCCAAAGAAATTTGAGCCTGCGGTTGGTATAATGATGATGATGCTCGCATTATCCTGAAAGCTCAATCCACACCCACTACTTGGAGTTGATGGGCGCTCTGTGTGTCTCGGCTTGTTGAAGCAAATTAATAAATACCGCGCGTGTGTGCGCATAGGTTTTGCATATTTCATGTAAGCGCCACTTTTATGCCAAACCTACCCAAAAAATATTGATGGACGACGTCTGTTTGCCAGAGATCCATCGGAGTGAGGAATTCGCTTTTGGTGCGTATGGGTGGATGTGGGGGTGGTGGTGGCTGTGCAATGGGAAACGCGGCTTGTGCTAGCAGAAGGAGAGTTTGTGTTTTGTTCAATGTTTGTTGTTAGGGCAGCAGACAGTGCCGCATGCCACATGCCACATGCCGCACGGTAAATGCCAGTTGCTGCAGCAGCTTTGTCTGCTTTGTCTGCTTTGCCTGGCATGTGCAGAGCAACAACAGTAAATGATTGATTTTTAATTATCAAATACTTTATATCGTTTAAATGAAATGTTTTGATTCTTTGCGCTCTTCAGCTATGCCATTTCATTCCTTTTCCGCTTCTCTCTCTTGCTTCACATCTTGCAGCATCAGTGAACTTCATGCCACTTATGTATATACATACATACACATATCCACTTGTAATTTCAATGGAGGGTAAAAAACTTTTATTAAGAGGGTGATTAGTTAATGAATAAATGTGCATGAAGGTTGAAGCTCTAGCAAGGTGGATTCTTTTTTCTCTGCCCCTCATATTTATCTTGTTTTGCGAGTTAAATAGCAATAAAAGTAGTTTATTATCTCTCTCTCTCCATCGATATGATCATTTAATTTCACATTGTTTCTCTTACTTTTGCTTTCTTTACAAATCGAGACCTTTATAAATAGAAAAGTCGTTTAATTCTACAAACCATCGCTCGACCAAATAATCCTATGTAGAAAAAAAAATCATTGTTTGTTCATTTCATTTCTCTCATCGAATTCGCCCTTGCAACTGAGTTTTTTTCTGATCGCCCTTTTTCAACCGTTGCAAGGCTGTAATCGTTTTTTGTGTCGGGTCAGCCTAATGAGGGACAGCGACTATGAATAGCATAGAAATGAACGTCCTTCACACACGTAGATACGCTTTTCTATAGATTTTCCGATCATTATGTATCTGTACTATGGTTTTTTCTTTGCATACTTTCAGGCTGAAAGTTTTTTTTTTGCTTTCTCAATTTTAATCATATGCAGTGGACGTCAAGGCGTAAACAATAAAAAAATACTGTTGTAATTAGTAGAGTAGAAAATGATGGAGCGGGTGCGAATTTTTTTTTGTAATTGAAATTGAAATCTTCACGAAGGTAGAGTCATTACTATCCGTGGGTGAAGACTGAGTTATTGGCCCTTATGCATGGAAACTGAGCGCTTGCTTAACGGACTCAACGCAAACTCAATCTCAAAAAATAACCAAATAATGCAAATTGATTTGAATTGGATTTTGTTGATTTTGATGAAATCAGCAAAGCAAGCTTGATCCATAACGTTACCGCAGTGCGGAAAAGCAACCCTGCAATACATTTTGTTGTTGCCCATTTTGCTATCTCAATTGTCAGACGTCCATTTTCAATTGGCCAAGCAACACATGCATACAAGAAAAGCTACAAACACATAGTTAGACATTTTAGATAATAAAAAAAATAGACAGCTGTTCCTACCAAGACAGCCTTTTGTATTTGCAGTAAAGGTTCTTCAGTAAAATCAGGCAATTTCAATTTCCAGACTTTTTGGGATGCATTTTGGATAGAGCACTGGCTTTAACAAAGTCATTACATTTCTCTTAACGCCAATCAACGTATGTCTGTATGTTGATATAATTGAATAATACGCAAATCAGCACTTCTTTTTGCTTTCCCTGGCTTTTTGCACACATGTGAACACATCCAACTCAAATTGAATTGAATCAAATGAATGATTGCCAACCGAAATGTGTTTAATGAAATATCCTGTCTATTGCTACGACAATTAATTCTACGCCCACAAAAGCAATGATGCTACCCATCGCTATAAACTCCCACAAATATAAGTCTCTCTATATGTAACATTTTTTTCCAATATGTACAGTGTATATACCCAATGAACATTTTTCTTCATTTTCAACCCGAGATTCATTTGAGAACTAAGCCTATTCTCAAACCTCAAACGTTACTTATCAAATGCACCTCAAATTTCTCTTGATAGCGTTCTCAAACCAAAAGGCACTTTTTGGCATGGGATTTTGGGCTGATTCTCAATTTGAGAAATTCCATTTTCTCAAACCCATTTCAAAGCTATTTTTTTCTCAAATGTTTCTCAAATTGTTTTCAAATTGGTAAACAATGTTTGAGAATCACTTGAAAACATGTTTATTTTCAATGTTTCGTTTGAGAATTTCTTTTTCAGTGTTTAACGGGTATATGTATGTACCTGCATACATACATCTACATACATACGTTTCATCTGCTTCAATGAGCTGCATTGTCCACAATAAAGAAAAATCACAAACAAATAATACAAAAGACGGATGAAATCAGTGTTGCCACAGTGCTAATTACAGTTGTTGTCGACCGCTGGTATTTTATGCATGATTTTCTTGTTGTTGTAATACTTGGGTTGTTTGCCTATGCTGCGGTTTGTTGTGACTGTTTGTTGTCAGCACTTTTAATGCATCAACAACATTTTTTGTGTGACAACAATGCGTGGCGGTGGAAAACGAGGCTTTTGTTTCGAGTTGTTCTTTTTTTTGTGCTGATGTGGACAGAATTTCGTCCTTGCTTTTCATAGGCATGTAAGGTTTGCTTTTACGCTGATTTATAATTCTTCTTCTGCGTTTTAATTTCCAAAAATCTTTGTGATAATACCTACACAAGCACCTCTAAGCCACATTGTTTGAGAAGAGTAGTGTTTCGGAGAGTCATTTTTGCGTTGTTTAATGAATTTAATCTATTATACCGTTAGCTAATTATAAGTGCATACTATTAGGCACATTACAAACACATTTTATTATTGTAATCAAGATATTTCGGCCCATGAAAACTTAAGTATAATGAACAAACTTCAACATAGACACAACAATCTGATATAGCAGAGATTTAGGAGGGGCACACTGTATCATGGAAGTTAAGCTTTATTACGCATTGTCATCATAGTATATGTACATTAGAGATGTCCTTATTTTTTGATATTGACTTTTTGAAGAGTGGCGGCCTGATTATTTTTCCTTTTGGTCTAAAAAACCCACGTGTCAAATTTAGTGGCGATCCGAGCATATTTAATGGACCCGGAAATTGTTTGAAGTTTGTTACATTCAATTGCATGCAAAATGTGATATTTTTATATATATTACGCTAAGCGATTTTTTGTACGCACCATAACTTTTACACCGTTATACCGATTTTCGAAAATGTGGTGTCAAATGAAAGGGCTTGACCTCTAGATGTGCAGGAAGGTTTAATTTTTTTGAAAAGGGTTGCCACCTGTTTAAAAAATTTATTTTCCTCTATAGTTTGTTTGATTTTTAAATTTCTGGTACCATATGAAAGGGCTTGTCCTCAAATGTATAATTTATAATAATTTTTATAAAAAGGGTTGCCACCTGTTCAAAAATTCATTTTTACGCTATAGTTTGTTTGATTTTTAAGTTTCAGGTGTCATACGAAAGAGAGTGGCCTCAAAATTAGTCATTTATTATAATTTTTACAAAAATGGTCGTCACCTTTCCAAAAATTATTTTTTACGCTATAGTTTGCCTGATTTTTAAAGTAAAGTGTCAAGAAAGGGCTTGCCCCTGTAGATGGTAAATAAAATATATAAAAAAAAAAGGTTTGTCACCTATTTAAAAAAGATTTTGGTTTTACTATATGAGTAGTGGTCTTCTACCCTCAAATTGTCGCACAGTGTAATTGAAAGCCACAGCATCGCGTGGTTGGGTTTACTAGTTTTACCTATTTTTTCTCGTTTTTAGTCGCACACAGCTAAAAACTAGAAAATAAAAAGAAGCAGATATAAGAACTGTTACTTATTCAATCAGTTTTAAGATTTGTCTTGTGGGTATGTATTTACTTCTAGCAATCGGCTGTTGTAGGCGAACTGAAAACATCAATTGACAGCGCCTGTGAAATAAAACACAAAAAATACAATTCATAAAGACTTAATTTTAATTA
Source organism: Urophora cardui (assembly GCA_960531455.1). Classification (NCBI taxonomy): domain Eukaryota; kingdom Metazoa; phylum Arthropoda; class Insecta; order Diptera; family Tephritidae; genus Urophora; species Urophora cardui. The sequence continues at coordinate 32,783,618 of OY482671.1, forward strand.
ATAGGACTATACTGTTCACTATGTCTGTATCAACTGTAGAACATATTCCAACTACGTCACGCATTGTGACACGCAGATCGCTTGAAAATCTATGCAAAATCGATTTGGTGGGCAGGACATCCCATCAAATCACTGGCGCAAAACTTCCGTCAAACAAACAGTTACTGCAAGTATTTTTCTACAACATGAGATTTGTAGATCTTAATGCAAAAGATAGCGCCAAGTTGGCTATCAATGCAGAAAAAATATTTTGGCAGCAAGCGAAAATTCCTACTCGAGAAGACCACAAATGTGCGGACAAATTGATAAAACTATATGAAAATTGGAAATCGATTCAAAAGACGGCTCCTAATAAGAGATCTAATGCACAGAGGAGAATTGCCGAGGAATATGTGAACAATTTAGAGGATCTGTTTGATATCGCCACAGCTGATGCATTAGACACTATGAAAATTTGGGAAGACAAACAATTTTTGGAAATGCAAAGACAGAAAGGGCGTCCTGGCTGCATGGCAGGTGTTGATATGGTTTCATATGGAAGAGAAAAAAGAGCACAAGAGCGGCTACACAAAGAACAAGAACGCAAAAGGAAACATCACCAACAAACATCCCAAGAATAGGGTAATTCATTACATTAAGTTACAGTGGGACGTTAACTATTTTTTAGGTTTATGTAGTTAATTTATTAATTTAAATTAAATACAATTTTACAGTAGTTAAAAACTAAAGGCAGTATTCTCGAATGCTATTATAATGTTTTTATAATTTCTTAGCCGTTGTAAATTTGATGGATTGGAATGATTCAGATAATGATAATGAAATACCATTTAGCGAACCAGACATCAATGAAAGTGAAACAAGTAATTATATGGAAGAAGTGGAATCCATGGTATTTGAATCAAATGCTGCTGTTAAAAGAGGTCGGAAGCACTTTATAACTTCTCGTTTGGTAGCTGCGTTAGACAACGCAAAAGTATCGGATGGCATGGCAGTCCATATACTAATTGCGGCTGCTGAAGCATTGGGCCATCCAGTAGAAGAATATGCCATCAACCGTTCTACTATTCATCGGCTACGTCAAGAATATCGTTCGGGAGCGTTCAATCAAATTTCCGCTGGCTTCTCTGATAATGTAAGTTAGAGCCGTAAGTTTCACTATAAATCCTGATTGTTCTTTCCAAATTCATAGGTAAGCAAAGATGGATCATTGATCGCGCATTTCGACAGGAAACTGATGCAAGACTTAACAGGTCGTAACAAAGTGGATCGGATTGCAGTTTTGATCAGTTACAATGGGAGTACTAAATTTCTCGGGGCACCTAAAATAAATTCATCAAATGGTGAAAATATTGCAGAAGTGGTATATGATCGACTGAGACACTGGAATCTTTTAGACAAAATAAAAGGACCCTGTTACGACACTACAGCTTCGAATACTGGCATTGACAATGGAGCTGCAGTTCTTTTGGAAAAAAAGTTAGAACACAAGCTACTTCATTTACCTTGTAGGCACCATATATATGAAATCATATTGCGTGCTGTCTTTGAAATCAAACTAGGAGCGACCTCTGCATCGGGGGTTCTAATATTTGAAAGATTTTCAAAGTCTTGGCCAGATTTGAATCAAGACATATTTGAAAGCGGAATCGACGACACAATTGTATATTCCAAAATAAGTTTAGAAAAACGAAAATGTTTAATAGACTTTTGTAACAACCAACTGACTAAATTGCACAGTCGAGATGATTATAAGGAAATGCTCCAACTAACATTAGTCTTTCTTGGTGCTGGAAATTTCAATTTTAAAACACCCGGAGCAACCAGCCACGCTCGGTGGATGTCCAAAGCGATAAATTGCTTGAAGATATTTTTATTTCGGTCACAATTTAAACTTACAAAAAGAGAAATAGACGGCATACGAGATATATGAATTTTTCTTGTGAATATTTATATCAAAGCATGGTTTTTATGTACAAATGCTATATTGGCTCCGCGTCACGACTTAAACTTCATAAAAGAAGGGCTAAAGTATTCAGAAATAGACATGAGTATCTCGACTGTTATTATCAAAAAAATGAGTAACCATTTATGGTACATTAACGAAAAAACGGTGGCGCTAGCATTTTTTGACCCGGAAGTTTCATGTGAGGAGAAACGCAATATGGTCGAAAAACTCAATTCAAATAATCCAGTGGTCAAATTAAAAAATGGGCGCAATCATTCAAATTTATCTGCATTTGAAAATTATACTTTAGGTGACTTCGTCTCAGAAAAAACTCAAGAGTTTTTCGGACATTTTTGTTTATCTTCAAATTTCCTTAACCTCGACCCCTCGGCTTGGAAAACTGCTTTCGATTTTGAAGAAGGTTGGAGCTTCTGCCGTGATCTTTTCGTCGTTAACGATGCCGCTGAAAGAGGGATTAAATTTGTTTAAGATTATAATCGCATACTTACACACGATGAAGAAGAGCTGCAATTAGTGCTCCAGTTGGTCGAAGAGTATAGAAAACAATACCCTACTGCTACTCCAATCAGTTGTTGAGATAACTGAGTAATTAATGTATATGTGACTAGAAATGTTTTGCGTATGCATTAAAATTAGAATTAAAAATATGAAAAATATCCTTCAATAAATGAATTATTGCTAAAAAATCTACATTTTTCTTATTCCTCATTAGTTTTCTTAATAAAAAAGTAATATTAGGATCATTTGTTTTGTTCTACTAAGTTCTAGGATGAATTTATATAAAATAGTAGTATTTTTTTTTTTTGGTTCGTTAAAATAATATCATTTGATGCATCTAAAACCGACGAAAAATAAAAATAATGTTAAATATTGCATGCGAACGTATATAAAACTTCAGATTGTTTCCGGGTCCATCAAATGTTCTCTAATCGCCACCAAACTTCACACGTTGGTTTTTTATACCAAAAGGAAAAATAATCAGGCCGGCACTCCTCAAAATAAGGATTTTAATTTTTCCCGAACAAATAAGAACACCTCTAATGTACATACATGTATACATATGTATATATATATTCTTATTTGTTTTTATGTAATCAATGATAAACGCACATTTCTCATTCCATTTCCTCTCATTTAATTTGCTTTGTTTGCCTCGTTAATTGATTGTAATTTGCGCAAATATTTCTGCGAATTGCGTGCAAATTTCATGATAAAACAAATGCAAACCCAAAAACCTTGCAGAGTGGAGGGCGAGTTTGATTTATTTTTCTACAAGACAACGCATGTCATTTGTTTTATGGGAATACATAAATTTTTTTCATCACAAGCAAAATAAGTTGAATAGATGATGCAGATCAAAGAAAAATACGCTATATATTTGAAAATATTTCATTTCCTTGAAAGAAGACAGTGCTTGACATTTGTGTACGTGAGCACTAGAGCTCGGATAATAGGTGAAAAGCAAACGCCTAAAATTATGCTACGTAATGTTTGTGAGTATATCCAGTGGCAAGTTTAAGGGTGGGGTAAATTCGGATCTAAGCCCCCCTTGAATGCAATTGGATTTTTTGCTTACTAGGATGCCAGAAAAATAAATTATTAAGGGTTTTTATGGGTTGCACGTGAAAAATTGCAAAGAAAGCTACAATAAATAAATATAATAATAAAGAGCAATAATAAATAAAGTATAATAAATAAATATATAATTATAAAGAATAAAATAAATAAATTTGAGACAAAATCTTCGCACGTGAAGGAAAAGCAATTACAGTTTCAAACCAAATATATTTTGAATGAAAATGAGGCAAGTGAATATTAGCAAATGGAATATATAATACAGATTTTTAATTTGTAGTGTCTGACTAAACATTTGCATATTTTAGGTAAAAAACTTGATTTGAACTTTCCTATTTTTTCTTATGACCATTTCAGTGTTTACATTTTTCCAATTTGATACTCGGCATAATTCCACATCTGTAAAAATGCAAATGTCTCTCGTGGTAAAAACGGTTTTGCATTTTTGTTTATGAGTTATTGGAACATTAACTATGCCATAATTTACTTACTTTTCCCAAATTTTATTTTCATTACAGCTAGTTTTGTTTTGCTTTCAAAAAGCTTGACGATGTGCAAAAATATAAAATACAAAATTGAAATAAATTTTGTTTTTTTTTTTCTAAAAGCAAGACGTACGAGTGTTCTTCATACTTTTTTTCAGTAAAAATGTCAAAGAAACTAAATCCCTCTTTGGCTTGACTGCAAATTTGTGTAACATGATTAAGAACCTTTCTAATAAAATCTTCACCCACCATACCAATATTGCACCCCTTTATATTTAAATTGTAACCCGCCACAGAAAACAAACAAAATTTACAAAATGTAGCATTTTTTAGGCGCTTGATTTCACCTATTTTTCCGAGCTCTAGTGAGCACACGCCCAAGAGGGGGAAAGGGCGTGGAAAGGGAAGGTCATATATTTCCAAAGCATGGAAAGACTCAGAGGAAAGCTTCCGATCCTTCCATTTCTTAGATGAAGGCGAGCTGGGAGTAACGTTGTAAGCTAGAAAATATAAATTTTACGGGAGAGAAAAAAAACGGGAATTGCATTTTTCATGGGAAAAGGTTAATAATTTTAGCTGATTTGGTGTTGGGGTAATGTAAAAGAGTAATTTAAATCGTATTATGCAAAAAAACGGGTTTCGTAAAAATGGCCTTTAAAACGTTATTCCCAGCTCGCCTTCAGATGTTTAATCATTTAAGTAACTGTTGATAAAAATAAAACATGTAAAATGACATTTTTAAACCATTCAATTTGTTTGCTAATATTTTAAATAATAAGTCCTCTGGCAAATTTGCAAACAAAGCGCTTTGCGGCATTTGCTGCCTTTGACAACTTTTCATAATTTGTTGGTATTTTATTGTTGTTATTATTGTTGAAAAATTATTCTTGCAGTTATTGATGCCATGTACATAGTCTTTCCTCTGCCAATTTGTATTTTTAACATGTATTGCAAAAAATGTTCATTAATGGTTTTGTGTCCTTCCTTTTTGTACTTTTTTGTTATGTTTTTTGTGGCACAACAAAGCCGCTCTAACTAATTTGCCTTTGTGCTTTGTACTGGCTGCCAAGTCAATAGTATGTTTGCCTTTGTCTGCCTGACAAGGCTCGTTAATAAATTTTCAGCCAATTTTGAACTCATAATCCTTCGCTTTTTTAAGCTTTTAGCGGCTTTGGCGGCCGCCGCATGCAGCAGCTGCGACACCCCGAAAAGTGCTTTGACATTTGTTTAATTTTTTTTTCTAGCGAACTTATCTGAACTCTGCGGAGCCCCCGTACCCCACCTGCCAGACCGCGCTCATTCAAATTCAAAAGTATTTCATTCAAGTATGTGCATTTTCCATTTTTTTTTGGAACTTTTTCCACTTTTGCGTTGCCTCGATATTAAAGCTTGATATGTTCGTGTGTTTTTGTCTGAATTTGGTTGGTTTTTGTATTTGTTTTGTTTTTTTTTTTTTTGTTACTACTTACCCCCTCTTCTTTGCCTTGTAGAAAATGCACTGCGCCGGATCGCTGTATGCCGGGTAAAAACCATACAGGATGTGTCAGCAGCAGACGTTCCATCAAGCCCAAATCGCAGGGTGGGCACTCATCGGTGCCGCGCGATGTTTCGCGCGATGTTTCGCTCGAGGTTTCGCCTTCGGCCAAAATGCCACCATCCGAACTGGAGACCAGAGATGTACGTGACTGGAAAGATAAGAAGAAAGAAAAAGAGTGAAATTTTCGTAAGTATGCAGAAAAATGTAGATATACATACATACATATGTTGCATGAGTGGAGTTTAAGTAGCATTTTATGTAATTGTAATGCGATAAGAGGGCTTTCTCAATGGAGGAAAAGTAAGAAAAGTGAGAAAAGTATGATAGAAAATATATAGTCACATATGTACATATCGCACGTTTTATGCAATAGGGATTTAACTCAAAAAAAATTTTTTTTGGGAAAACGGAAATAAAGTTTTATAATTTCAAATAGTTTCCTTCTACGGCTAACTACAAAATCACTTTTATTTCCACCATTTTTATCTTTTTGAGTATTTTATAAGACTAGACTCAAAGGCACTACCCAGTTATTGAAATATATGGCAAAATCCCAGAAATCGAAAATTTCGAGTTAAATCCCTATTGCATAAAACGGGCGATATGTATGTGTAGTTTTAAGGATGATAAAATGGGAGTAAATTACATAAGGGAGTTTATATTGTGTATGGAACTATAACAAAAGTATATATGTACAGCTTTAAAGAAATTTATATTTGAAACCTATATAAGAATTGTCATAAATCAAAAGCTCAAAAATTCGGGAATCCGATAATTATTTTGGGTTTGGGTTAAAAGCTGGTGTAAAAGCTCGACAGGGTTAGTTTTTGGGAAAGTATAGATATTTTTGAGAGGAGTAATGCCAATGGGGATTAGATGGCCATGATTGAAAGTGATTTAATTTCTGCGAATACATATATAGAGCATACTAACAGAACATTTTCTTTTTGTTTTTTTATTTTATTAAAATCGCAAAATTAAATAAAAGCCCAAAAGCAGAACAACCGTATAAAAACAAGTACAAATAAAAATCTTCTAATTTTGCAAAGATGGAAATGGAATAGAAATGAGTTTAGACAATAAAATGATTCCATTTTGTTAGTAACGCCATCATCTTTTGGCAGCTGCTGCAGCCAAATGGCAAATACAACAAAAGCATTGACGCAAAAGCTTATTGTGTCACAGCTGAGGTCAGATTTGCGGTGGTGATTTTTGGCGCAAAAGAAGGAAGACTCAAAAATAAACAAAAAAGAAAACAAAAATAATTATTACAATTTATTTTACGAAATTTTCTAATAAAAAGCACTGAGTGAATGAAATGCCCACAGAAAGTCAAAGAAGCTTGAAACTGAACTTCGCTTCCAATTTCTGTGCCACCATCTGTCCCTGGCCACTTTGCATAGAAACGGCATACTGCTTTTGTTTCGGTATCATTTTCATTAATTTTATTTCATTTTTCAATTTTATTCATGGTCTTACTTAATGGGTGCGAATGTCATTATTCAATGATCTCGCCTGGCGCCTGGTGTGTATGAAATATCGCAGCGCTTTGATGTTTTATGCTAAATTCTCTGTTGTTTTTTTTTTTTGTTTTTTTTTTTTTTGTTTTTTTTTTTTTTGTTTTTGCTCTCAGCATTCATATCGAAATTCCACCACCTAAAATTGGATAGACTTTGCATCCTTTTGATATTTTTTGGTGTACCCATTTTTCATTTTTATGTGCGAAAATTGAAATTTTGAATTACAAAAAGGTGTAAAAAAATTGTTTGAAAACAGTTTTTTGGGAGTTAGTACAAACATAAATAGAAAAAACCACCCTGTCATAGAAATTAAAAAAAGGTAAAAACCGTGCACAGTTTTAAGTTAAAATCAGATAAAATAAATTGCATGTCAGTGATATATGAGCACAGAAGCGGTTTTGGAAAACCCTTCACTGCCAAGCGTTGCAGTCTGTCATTTTTTGTTGGTTGGCAATGACAACCGCGTTTGCTTATGATAAATGTTTCGCAATGCGTTGATGAAAGTGTTTTGTTTATTTAAATTTAAAGGCATACATATGTATGTACGAATATACATACAATATTTGGCACCAACGAGGATCATTTGAGTACTCTGGGAACTTTAGAGGTTAAGATATTTTGATGAAAATTGCACTCTTGAGCACACATTAATTTTAAGACTCTCAGAAAGTTTTCTCTATATTTCATTAATAAACAGGGGTTTTGTGAGCATTACCCCATTGCATAATAAACTCTAAAGGGCGCCTTAAGTGACTTTCATATTTCAACCAAATGGAACAAAAATATTAAAAATTCTAGGCATGCCTAAGCACACAAAGAAAACGATTCAAAAATTAAGGTGGAAAACGAACCTGGAAAGAAAGTATATGTACAGGTGCAGGCACAAGCACACACATAATGGGAGAAGCACAGCAAATAAGAGCAAATAAGAGGAGAGGAATGGGATAAGAAAGCCGGCCGGCTACCGTTGCAACGCGAGCAAAATCCAAAAGAAAGTAAACAAACATTTTACACCACAGAACAAATGCGCCGGCAGACAATAAATAACAGCAAAGAGAGACACAGATAGCACCTTAATGCAACAACAATAATAATAAAAATATGCTTTCATATATGTACATATGTATATGTGATGAAGAATGATTTTTTGGTGCATTTTTCGGTGATGAAGAAGAGGAAAAACATTTACGTGCACCTGCAAGGTAAAGCCGCGAGCAATGCGGCGGTGGGCAAGATAGCAAAAGTAAAATCAGAAAAATAGAACAAAAAAGAAACAAATAAATCCGAAAAAAAGTTGTTAAAAGGTTGCCCACGTCGCTCCGGTTACTCATACGACATGTTGCACACTTTTATGCCCTCACATGCGTACAGTGTTGCCAGATTTTTTTTTGTCCCAAATCGTCAATTTAAAAATGAAAATCGTCATCCATTTTTTGCCCCATCTGCGACAAATGCAATCATGTTGTTTTCATAAGGCACATCGTTTTCGATGAAATACTGTTTTATCGCATTATGTAAATTGATAGCGTCGCAGGTTTCAACACGGACCAAGCCAAAAAAAAAGTCTTTCACTGAAAAGTTTATACATACTCTCACTACAAGACTGAGTAATTTCATATTACTTATGTATATCAGTGGATTCATCAACGCATAATGAAAATTTAGTTGTTCGGAGTATGGCACATAGCGATTATAGCTGGTACTGCCCAAGAGCGTTTTGAATAATACTTGTTGCTTTTGTTCTTCCACACGATAAAGCTGCCACCGTTTTAGAATCGTCGAAACTGCTTTTTATACACTTTACAAGATCATCTACGGCGGAGAATAGTAGATTATGTTGAGCAATGAATGCACTTATTCTATTCGTGTGGCAGTACGCTCAGAACTAAGGCAATGTTGCATTTTAATGTAATAAAAGGATTTATGAAAACCATAATACCAGTGTTGGAAAAGGATTGAAGAAAACCAATCAGATTGCCTGAATTTTTTTTTTAATTATGGAAATTTGTATAAAGTAATTAATTTTTATTACGAATAAATCAATATTTTTCTGTACTTCCTAAAATCGTCATTTTGTGACATGAAATCGTCCCATCGTCATGGAGTCCAAAAATCGTCAAAATGACGATGCCATCGTCATTGTGGCAACGCTGCATGCGTACAGCGTATACAGAATACGCTTCTTATATACACTTAACAAATATTAGCAAAATGTGTAAATAAAACGTAAAATCGTGTGGCTGATGCTGCTGGCGTGTGTCTAGCATAAAAATTAAGTGGCAAAGCTATAAAAGCTGGTCGAAATACGCGCGGGGTTTGAGCGTGCATGTACACTGAACAAAAAAATTACACATATTAGGGAAAATTGGAATGATTCGGTGCTAAAGACATATTTTCAATGCAATTTTCTTTAAACGTGCTTTTTATTCCTTGATTTGAGGAAAATTGTACATCAAAGCAATGAAAATATGTCTTTAGCGCCGAATCATTTCCACTTTTCCCTAATCTAAGTAAGTTGTTTTTTCAGTGTAATTGAGCATGAGGCACTTGGTTTTTTTGCGGACATACATACATACGTGTGCCTTTTAAGCTTTTTTCTGTGTTTTTTAGTAACTGTAATTTTTTTTAATTTTTTTTTATATTTTCTATGAAAAGCACTTGGCTTTCTTCTGCTCTGCTGCCGCATTAATATTGCAAAAAACAAACAAACTCATGTAATACTTATCTTAATCAAGGTTGTAAAATTCAATTCTTCTTGGCCTCTCGCTACGCGGCAAAGAAATGTGAAAGAGGTTCCAGTACCTTAGTAGCCAACGCAGCCGCATCTGCGAAACAAAGTTGCTGATCCCCGAGCTAATCGAACTACTTCCCTTCTTTTTAGTAATAAACCTACCTTGATTTGAGGATACCGAGCCTAAAAATATGTATATGATTTTAGTCTAAAAAAATAAGATCGCACAAGAGCATGAACTCGGATTTGAGTGTTCCATTTCCGTCTATCATAACTATCGTGCTTAGGCAATGCCGTCGACATCACTTAGACTTTTCAAGAAGTGTACTGCATTCCATAGAACAACAGTTAATTTCTCTTGTGTCACCATGTACACATAAGTTGCTTACCCTCACAAACAAACACAACCAATGTTGTCTACCCACTCTTTACGTTTCAATTTCCATGCCGTTTGCTAACCGATATTTACACACATTTTCTATGTAAGTTGAGTTTACGAAAAAAAAAACTGAAAAACAAAGAAACCCAAAAGAAATATGAGTAAAATATGCCAATGAAAAGAAAAAGATTACCTGCTGTTTCCTTTTTTAATCAACCCAAACAAAACGAATGAAAAGAAAAGAAGAAAAATTACCTTAGCACGTAAATGGACTGAGGTGGCTTGGGTTTAATGCATTGGCTACGTACCTACTCGTACTATACATATGTATATGCCATGAATTTTATGCAAATTTTAAATTCAGTAAAGAAAAAAAAAACAAAAAAGAGTAAGAAAAATGAAAGAATCATATTTCCCGCTGTCAGAGCAGCACATCTTTGGCTGTATTTTTATGTCAACTTATTAATGATGGCGGCAATGCGACAACGTCAAAACAGTTTGACTCTTCTTATTTACTGTCATAGCCCTCACGCTGTTAAGTGCAAAGTATGGGTAAGTGTTTTCTTTTAAGGTGTAAATATCATGTTTATTTGAATGGCATGAAATACTTTCTTCTTTGTTTTGGAGATGCGAAATGTTTTACATGCCTCAATTGGCACACGTTTCACTGCTAAATCGTGAAGCAAAAAAAAAAAAATGATCGGTGATGAAAAATGATGATATGTAGTAAGAAAAACTCGGTATATGAATTAATGTTGACTTTTATTAACTTTTGAAAAGGAAGTAACATTGGATACATTAATGAGAAAATGAATATAGAAATTAGGTGGTCTAAAGAAAAAGCAGCTGCAAATAGGACTCTGTTGTGTTGGAGAAACATTACAGCCAAGCAAAGATGTTTGCCTGCGTATAAGATGAGAGCAATAGAGCAAAGATAAGGTTAGGAAGACAAGGGATGACGGTTTGACAAGGGATGATGGAAAATCGTTCCACAATACATCATATTCCTACACTGTCGGAAAAGCAAGCAGCCAAAAAGTTCGTAAGTTACATGCTAAAGCTAAGTAATAAGGAGCTGAAAGCGATTGGACATCTCATCTGTAACTGCCTGGCTTTGAGCGGCCTCAAATGGTGATCTCTGAGCGGTTGAAATGGAGGAGTAATCTGCGTTTTATGGTATCACAATGGGCATATTCTGTTATAACCAAAACGTACTAACAATTAACCGTAATTACAATGACCTGGGACATTTAAAAAAATATAATTCAGATGAAGAAACAATTTTCTCCTCTGTGTTCATACATTGTATTCTATTCTCTAATCGAGAGCGAAAGCAGAAAACTGCCCTAGAATTCGATTGCAAGTGAATAGAGAAAAGGTTTAATTTCAATTACTTTTTGGTTGCTTACTTTTCCGACAGGGTAGGAATATGATGTATTGTGGAACGATTTTCCGTCATCCCTTGTGGTTTGGAGACAAACCGGTTTCGGCTAATATGCGCTCATGAGAACGAAAAACGATACTGAAACCGGTTGTCTCCAAACCAAATTGGACAAGGGATGACGGAAAATTGTTCCACAATACATCTTAATCTCAAGTAGTAGTAGTACAATGGCGCTATTATAACTCTGACGAGTTTTATGGCCGAGCTTCTCTCCCAATTCGCGGTGTGCTCCTTTTTGTTTTTCCTACTAATTGGGTGGACCTACAGTTTTATGCCGACTCCGAACGGCGAATGCATTTTTTGTGAGAAGCTTTTTCATGGCAGAAATACTCTCGGAGGGTATGCCGCCCACTGCCGGGAGGTGACCGCTGCTCTTAAAAAACCCAATAATTGGATTTTTACTAATTAGAAAAATTTGTTTGGCTCGGACCGTGGTTTGAACCCGAGACCTCTGGCATAGCAGGCGAGCACTCTACCCACTGCACCACAGCGGCCAGTCTATGAAATTAATGTCTATCTGAATTGTAAGTATGTATCGAAATTCCTAAGTTTTAGTTGGGTACTGCAATACTATTATGCACTTAAATAAAGAGACAGCTTTTTGAATACGCCACACAGCAGAAATTTATGCTTAACATCTTCGTATAGTATATTATTGTATTCTTTACGTATTTCCTACAGAGAACGGCTGTAACTTTTGCTTTTTACAGCCTCTGTTGGTTGCGGTGTTGAATGAAACGCAAAAAAAAGCGGCCGAAGAAAGGACGAATGTTCCAGAAAGAAAAGAAAAGTGAATGAAGAAGCGCCAACTCAAAAGAAAAAAAAAATACAATAAACAAAGCAATGCCGCCGGCGCGACGTGAAGTGTTAAAATAAATCAGTCAAGTAACATTGAATGCCTTGAAAATCAATAGGAAAAGATGCTGCTGGTGAGAATGCAGACATTTTTATTAGGGTGGCTAGGAAATGAATTTTTCTTTTGCATGAATGAAAATGAAACTACATACATGCATGGAAACAATAAATTAGATATTAGAGAATCGGCCGTAATAATAAAAACCAAGCAAATGCTTTTACTCAAGATTTCGGAAATTTGACATTAATTTGTATGAACCAAATTTCAAAATTTGAGTAGGGTGATTATGCCAGTTACCGACCACTTAACTAATTTTTTGTTTTCAAACTCCTCTGAATTACAGTCTATTAGTAATATTCACTAACCCTAAATTAATAAATGAGCATTGACTTATTCTAAATCTAATAAAATTAACCATTTTCATAGAAAGCTGGCAGTTTTTTTTACAAAAATTATTATTGTAAAAAAAGTCGAAATATGCCAGTAACCGGACACTTTTTCCAGATACCGGACAGTAAAGATCCAGTAACCGGACACTTATTTTTTCGTTATAAAAACCACAAATTTATAGTTTTATTGACATTTTTTATTTAAAAAGCTTTAGAAAAGGCATTGGAGAAGATATTTAAATTTTAATATAAAATAAATAAATAAACAAAAGGCTTCAATAACAAGAAAAGCCAACCCTGGTACATGCTTTACTTATTTCAATACACTTTAAGGGAAAATATGTATATTTACATATATATATATGTATGTATTTATTACTGTTATGTAGTAGTAGTACTCGCTTGCCATACCAGGGGCCGCGGGTTCAACTCCCAGCCCGGACAATCGCCAAAAATTAAATTAAATTAATTAAAACTTAATTACTGGAATTTGTACAACTAGCGGCAACATCTGGGTAGTGGTTGACGAACTCTCCGGGTTTCTGCCATAAAATAGGTTTTCGTAAGAAATGCATTCGCCATTCGGAGCCGGAATGGAACTGTTGGGCCACCCAATAAGTAGGAAAAATAAAAATTAGGGAGAACGCGTCGTATTGGGAATAAAGCTCGGCCTTAAGACCTTGGAGTTATAAACGTGTCAGTGCATTATTATAAATATTATATATATATATATAAATTCTCCAGTTAAACGGATAAGGGCGTTAAACTGTTTTCTGTAATAAATCCTTGGATACATAACCCACAAGGACGGACATTACAAGTTAATGGAAATCAGACCATGTGTGTAAATTCCCGCATTCATGAAAGGTATCCATAACGTCCGGTCGAAGACAGCCGCGGTCTTAATTATTTTATTTTAAACAATTAGAAATGTCTGAAAGCCAATGGGGTTTTTTTCTTGTAATGTTTTTTATAAATTTTCGTACTGTACTAATGAGGTCATCTTTTTTCAGAAGGGATTGTGGTAGAAGGTAAAGCATTATCCACAACCTTTCTATTTTATCTAGAATCGTTGACCTTGGAGTGTCAAAAAAAGACTTTCTGAATACTCACGGATACTCATCGACTTCGTTCGAATATCTTTCTTCTCAGTCACCCCCACATTGGCCCTCTAGTTGGTATAATTACTGGCTACTGCGTCATGGGTATCCACGGAACGCACATGGTTCTCCACCAACGATTTATGTCGAAACTGCAGGGATGAGGAGGAGGTATAAAGCGTAGAGCTCCTGTCCCGCTCTTACTCCATGTACGCTTGCTCGACAGATGCACCTTTAGATGTCTGGAATAGCTTGAAAACATAAAATTTTTTGACGTTTTACCCCATACGAAGCAATAGCTGGTTCACTTTCATAGGCGTCCAATCTACGTCTACATGGTGTGTAATCCAAAGATCCACGTGGTATCACAACTTGTCATGAGGCCTACTAAAATAGGTACTTAATTATGAATAAAAACGACTTCTGCCGCAGCTGTAGGGACGTGGAGGAAATAGAGAGTGTTGAGCACTATCTATGCCACTGCCCCGCACTGTCGCTATCCAGGTACCACTTCCTCCATAAACACTTTTTCGAGTGCCTGGCGGAGATGGAAAATGCAAGGACACTAGATTTTCTGCGCTTCATGAAACAAACGCGCTGGTTTAGCTTCACGGGCATCTAATCTTATCATACCTTTGAATCTAATTTTTCCGGAAAGGTTTGTAAACAGGGATAAGGAAGCTAGGGCTCCCGTGTGGTATCACAATGGGCCACCTCGCCCTAAGTGTGTCCCCGCTTTCATGTAGTGTGGAGACAGCCACCTCAACCTAACCTAACCTACTTAATTATAGTAAATGTGTTTGCGCTGTAGCAAGTGGAAAACATTGTCCACTATTTCCTTCGACAAATCTTCTTATGTTTCCGTCAGGATCAGTTGCTTGCCCTCTTTATTCCTCGGATGTTATTCCACAAAATGTAAATCCTAATCTTCGCACTCCACGTGCGGTGGCAGCCACTAATACCTAGCCTAACCTTGTCCGAATATCATTTAACGCCAACTAAAGTTTTTATTTAACTGGACCTGCTTCTGCTCCTTTTCCTTCACATTTGTATAACTCATTCGGAAAATAATTGAAATTTTAACACATATTATTAAATATAATACTAAAGTAAAAGCGTGTCCGGTTACTGGCATAGTAGGTTTTTTAACGCTTTCCAGTAACCGGACACAGTGTCCGGTTATTGGAAAACACTCTAATTGTCGTTCCAGTAACCGGACAGGTGAATATACTAAAATATGTAATATTTTCTAATGATTTTATGCTGTTATTACGTATTTGTATCATTATTGTGCATGAAAACAGCCTTTTGAAACTCTTTTGTCAATAAATTTTAATAAAAACTTACTTGAAAGAAATGAAGAAATCACACGTTTTCACACTTCACTTCATACACGCAAAGTAAATGTGATGCTACAAGGATTTCTTTTGAAAATAAAACGAAAACCAAGTGGCGAATTTGTTAAAAATTAATGGCTCATTCGATTGCAGTTTTCAAAATTAAGAAAAAATAAACAGTTTTCTTATTTTAAGCGGTAAAAGACAAAAGTGTCCGGTTACTGGGGGGTGGTCGGTTACCGGCATAGTTACCCTAAAAGGCCTGAAATCTTAAGCAAAAGCAAATGCTTGGCTTTTTTTTAATATGACCCAATGTTAAAAATTCCCGTTAATTGAAGGAATAAGTCGTCAGAAAATAATTGTTGCAATTATTCGCAAATTTAAAAAAAGACCTAAATATAAAAATAGAAAACTCAAAATTGGATTTATGTCGCTTTAAAATACACTGAAATGTTTATATATATATATATACTAGCTGACCCGGCAAACTTCGTTCTGCCCAAAATAGATTTTTTTTATTAATTTCATTTCAAAAATTGTTATTACACCGGTATTGTTTTTAATAGAAAATTAACGATTTTTCACTACTTCATTGTGTATACAACTTTAAAAATATATAATTTTAGTATTCAGTTTAAGGCTGCACGATGCACAAAATTTTTAGTTTTCTGTTCCGGATATTTATTTTCACTGAGTATTGGCTATTTTAACTAAGTAAGTAAGAGTATTGATATAGTATACCTCCATAATGGTTTTCAGGCCCCCCTCCAACCCTTTTAGATATATTCAGCCTCAAAAGTTTAGTACGTATGGGAGGTGCAATGCCCCATTTTTCGATAAATCTTTTCTTTTTTTGGGTGAACATGGTATTGATATCGTATATCTGCAGAGTGATTTCTATGTACATGCCATGAACGCTTTTACGGATATTTAGCCTTTAAAATTAAGAACGCATGGGAGGTGCCACGCCCCCTTTTCCCAAAACTACTGTTTTTTTCATAAGCATTCTATTGATATCGTTAATCTCCTGATAAATTTTCAGGTCCCAACCGTAAACGCTTTTACAGATATTCAGCTTGAAAAATGAAGTTTGTATGGGAGGTGCCACGCCCCTTTTTCCGATAACCCCCACTTTTATGCGTGGAAATGGTTTTGATATCACCTACCTCTATACCAATTTTCAGCTCCCTACCTTGAACTCTTTTAGAGATAATCAGCTTTAAAAATTAAGGTTGTATGGGAGGTGCCACGCCCCCTAACATTTTTAAATTTTTTCTTCGACTAAACCTTCGCGAGGTAACAACAAACAAACCCCCCTAAGGAAGTATTTGATTTGGTTCAGCCGTTTTCAAGTTTTAGCGTTTCAATTAAATACAAAATCATTTTTATATATATAGATATATGTTTATAAGGAAGCACATTCACTTGTGCAGTGAAAAATCTTCCGAACTCCCCCTGTACTGTTTCCAACCTCAACTGCTACTGACTGCCATGTGATTTATGCTTTTTCAACGCCGCGCTGTATGAGGGCGCGTGGTACCTTATGGGATGATGTGCGGCGGCTGTAAGCGAAAAAGCGGAAAAAATGTGAATCACATTTTTTCGCTGCTAAGGAATGTTGTACCGAATATTGCAAAATTGCAAGGACATGAGCTCCAAAACAGATTGTAAGAAAGTGTGAGCGTGTGTTTTTGTACGCGCCAATTTTCCTCCATTATTCTATTTTGTAGAGTATTTTGTTTCTTTTTTTTGTGCCGCCGTTTGCGTCTGCTTTTGCTTACAGTCTTAATGCGGCTGTAGCTTATTTGTGCTGTTGCGTCTATCGTCTCATACGGCTGAATTCTCTGGCTTTAGAAACAGTTAAATATAGTACAATGTCGAGAAAAAAACAGTATAACAGGGTAACGATTTAATAGCATAACCGTATAACAGATGAACTGTGTAACATTACAAGAGCATAGCGATACAATTTTTTGATATTTTGCCCAACACTGTATCATTTCGTCGGCATATTTACTTACACACATACATATGTGTGTATGTACTTCAATGGTAGTGCTGTTGTCAG
This sequence comes from Urophora cardui, assembly GCA_960531455.1. Lineage (NCBI taxonomy): Eukaryota > Metazoa > Arthropoda > Insecta > Diptera > Tephritidae > Urophora > Urophora cardui. The sequence goes on from OY482671.1 coordinate 32,801,005, forward strand.
CGCTAGATAGTCGTTTATCCTGCGGGCTCTAGACGCATCCTTCAAGTCAGCATTACCAGAGATGGGTAGGGGCTGGTGAGTCAAAGATGCCAAAGGAAGAGCGAAGACCTTGCCCTTAAACAGCACATGTGCTGCCCTTGTTTTTTGTGATTTTTGTTTTGTTGCTGATTTTGCTTCTTTTGTTATGTTGTCACGGTATCTGTTACTAAAGCTGCCAGCCTGAAAAAGAACAAAATCTTTAATTTGCCTGCAGCTACTTCCCATAAAGTTACGCATGTCTTGTCTTCTTTTCTGCTTCCTCCTACTCTTCTTCCTCTTCTTCTACATTGTCTATTTCTTTACTTTCCTCTGCCCAACTTCCCTATCGTTTTTCTTTTTTTCATATATGTATGTAGGCACTTCATATATGTTCTTCATATGTGTTCTTCTTCAAATACTAGACAAATTCACTTTTGCCCAAGTGGGCGTTCACCGTCAATTTGTTTGAGTGCTGTTGTTCGTCTGCCGCTTGAGTAGTGGGCGTGTCAGCGCCATTTGTCTTTCCTTTAACCAATTTTCCAACTATGTACTTACATTTCATTTGCGTTACGTGTTTAATTGAAAAGAAAATGTTTCGCCCTTCTCTGCTATGTTCCTTCCAGCACTTTCCGCCCGTTCGTCCTGTCTTGAGTTTTCTTTGAATTTTATGTCTTCATTTTTGGATTACTTCTTATTCACTCGCAACATTTATTCAATTAAGCTGTGTTGTGTATGTTTAATTTGATTTCAAATCTGCGAACGTATGGGGCTTTGTAGTGGCAAAACAGCAATGAGGGCGGAATTCGCACAATCAGAAACACTTAAAAGTTGAAGTGATTTTTGTTTGTGGCAGGAAATTTAATCTAACCTCAAAATGACTTTTATGACAAAACCGTTAAGAAATCCATTTAAGTACGAGCTTTTTTCGCAAAAAAAACTATTATTATTATACCATTTTTAACAGATCTTCAATACATTAAGGAAACCATCAGGTTTATGAGATTTGAATGGCTTAAATTCTTTGTAAGCACTTCAGCAAATAATCTCAGTAATCAGTAAGCAATGAGTAAGCTACCTTCAGTTTACTATGTTATGAATACTTAAATTAGAAAATATTATATACAGAAGTAAGTATGTATATGTATTCACAATCCCGTAGTAGATAAAGAATTTTCCAATTTTCTAGAGAGGAAAATGAATTTCTGTGTTAAAACGGCCACCATAACACCTCATTGGCCATTACTCAGCCGTTGTAACAGAACAAATCACTAGCAGACAGGGCCGTAGCCAGGAATTTTTTTCGTGGGGGGTTTTATCGTTGTTGATTTTTTTTTTTTTTTTTTTTTTTTTTTTTTTTTTTGAGAAAAATATATAACCTATTTCGTGCACTAAATAAAAATAATAAAAAAAATTCTGGGTTCTAAAGTGCTATTTAGAAGAAAAATTTTTTTAGAAAACTTTTAATTTTTAAATTAGGGTTTTTATAAGAAGTTTTAAAAATCAGGAAACTTTTATTCATTTAAAAATGAAACTTATTCATTTTAAATGAAAAAGTCTTTGAAGATATAAAAAACAATTTGTTACTGATAATAATTACGCAAAGACTTTTTTCAAATTTGTCTCAATATAAAAGTCTTTGCAGACTTAAAAAAAATATATTTGAAATAACTATTATGGAAAGATATTTAAAATATAAGTTCCTGAATAATAATTATAGAAGATTTCACTTTCATCAGGAAAAAAATATTATCAAAAGACTTTTAAGATTCTGAAGAAAATTTGTAAGACTTTTTTATAATTTCAAAATGAAATAATAATTATTCTACATCTCTGGTTGAGACTCTAACATGTTTTTTTTTCAACATTGTTTTTTGACATCATTATTTTAGTCTTTTGAGCAGAGTTTGAAATTATTTTCAACTTTTTTTTCATTTCCATTGAATTTCATTTTTATTTGAAAATTAAAAAATAAACAGCGCAGCAGAAGTATAAAAAACAAGTAAGGAAGCCTAAGTTCGAGTGGAATCGAACATTAGATACTCAGCTGTATGCTTTCATTGTTTGTTTGCGTTTGATGGAAACACGGTGTACTTTATATTAAGCGAGAGCTGCATAAAGTGGGCGTAGCCATGCCCATTTTCTAAATTTTTATCAGTCATCCAACTAAGCATATGAATATTATTCTTTGTACAAAATTTCATCCCTTTATGACTTTTAGTTACAAAGATGTCACGTTACAAATTCCCAAAGGCTGTTCCAGAAATATCTTTGTTAAAAAGTAGGCGTGGTCATAAACCGATTTCAATAAATTTTTGCGTGTCAATTAACACAAGTTATAAAAGTGTATAACCCAAGTTTCGTCATAATATCTCAATTATTTGTCGAGTTATGGGCTCCGAAATCTCGTTGATTCCTTTGTCTGAAAAGAGGCGGTGCCACGCCCATTTTCCGAAATTTTTCTATTTTTTGTTTCCGATCCATTTTAGAACTCACGCCACAAAATTTCAATGAATTATCTTTATATTTGACAAAGATATCGCTTAAAATGTTTTTATTAGGTCACTTTATGATACCCATATATAAAAGTGGGCGTGGTCGTCAACCGATTTCGCTAAAATTTTGAACATGTATTACTACAAGTAGTGAAAGTGTATACACCAAGTTTCGTCATAATATATCGATTATTTGTCGAGTTATGGGCTCAGAAATCTCGTATATTCCTGCTTCTAAAAGGAGGCGGTGCCACGCCCATTTTCCAAATTTTTTGTATTTTTTTGTTTGTGTCCATAGTTGGACACCTTTCATAAAATTTCAATGATATATCTTTATATTTGACAGAGATATCGCTTAAAATGTTTTTATTAGGTCACTTTATAATACCCATATATAAAAGTGGGCGTGGTCGTCAACCGATTTTGGCAATTTTTCGTCCAAACATTTGCCTAAGTAAGTATATCACGCCTACCAAATTTCATCGATATATCTTCAACGGTTTCTGAGTTATGACTCATAAATCTTTCAATGTTTTCCCCTTAATAAGTGGGCGTGGCACCGCCCATTTTCCAAACTCGCTCAATACGTGTGTGAAATTTTATCACTCTAGCTCTATTAGTGACTGAGATACAAAATTTGCGATTTTTACTATATAGGGGAGGTGGGCGTGGTCATGGTCCGATTTCGCCCATTTTCAATACCATCCGTTCCTGTCTTGATACCAACTTACATTTCAAATTTCATCAAAATATCTCAATTTTTGCGCGAGTTATCGTGCGCACAGACGGACAGACGGACGGACATGGCTCAATCGATTTCTCTTTTCACCCTGATCATTTTGATATATATAAGTCTATATCTATCTCGATTATTTCATTCTGTTACAATCCACCGTTAGGAAATCAAAACTATAATACTCTGTGTACTAGTACAGCTGAGTATAATAAACAGTTCTACTGTACTGCGACTGCGCACTCGACTGTTTCTGTATTGTGGAAAGGGCAAAGGGCAAACATAATTTCGAGTTTTTACAGCACTGTTGTTATTGTTTTATTTTTTTAATTAATGGGAACACAATCGAAATTGTAATTTACAAAAAAAAACAATTTTAAAAAGCCGCACTCAAAATTAAATTCTGTTTATCTGTGCTTTGCTGTCGACTGATCTGTTTGAAATTACACAGTAAAGCAACAACACAAATAAACAAACGAATATATTCGACTGTTCTGTGCTTCGACTTCAGATATTTTCAAAGGAAATCGAAATTCAAAAGTTCTCAAAAATTATGATAACTTTCGCAGAACAGTAGCAGCTTATTTTTTGAGCCTGTTGCTGTTATGCTGGCAAACACTGCTTGGGAAGCTATATATTTCCCTCTAACGTCTTTTGATCTGTGAAGTCGTTTTCATATAGTTGGGTCACCTAGCCGACTTTTCCGACCATAAAACATTCTTTTTGTTTCACTTGGAAAAAATCCCCAATACCCCAAAACCCCAATAAAAACTAAATTTTTTCAATAATCGCAAAAAATCAATAAAATGTTGACTTTGAAAAGTTAGTACTGAAAATAGGTGAAATCGGACTACGTATAACAACTCACACATCCTATATATGGGATCCTTCAAAAAACACACAAAATGTATAATTCAGACACTAATATAACCCTAGTAATGAATTTTCAGCCATGCAATGACTCTATGCAGTTATAAGGAAATATGCTAAAATTTTAGAAAATGTATGTAACATAATTTAATTTATAAGTGGTATGTTGTTAGAAGCATATTTGAATTATCTTTCGAACGGGGTATATAGGGCGGGATATTTTTAACTTCATCGAAAAGAATTTTTGATTGAAGTTGTAACCAAAAAAAACCCAAAATTACGTTATCTCAAAACTCTAACCAAAAAAATGGTTTTGACCTCAGCAGGTTCATGCCAGCCCTCCCCTATACCTGAATTTCTTGGTATTTTCTCAAATTAATTAATTGTGAACTAGTGTTTTCAACATATAGCTTTGAATATGATAGAAGCAAAATTTATCTACCAGAATTTCGTGGGGGGTTCAAACACCCAAAAGCACCCCCCTTAAATACGGCCTTGCTAGCAGACAGTGTAATTACTCTTAATTTACACATACATACATACATAACAGGTGTTGAACTGAAATGGTTAGCGAACGCGTAAAATGGACTGGGCAGGAGAAATCAACAGATGGCGCAGCAAAACGACGAGAGAAGGCAAGTGCTTTTAATAGTGAAAAAGGAACAAAAAAAGGAAAAAAGTAAACATTTCGCGTACTGCAGACTCGTGCTCTTGAGTTAAATTTTGTTAGACGCAAGTCAAATGCTTTCAAATCTCCAGCAATTGAACACTTCAACTTCACTTCACTCAGATCTGGTCGTCGGTCGTAATGAAATTGTCCAGATTTCTGTCAGCAACATTTGTCGCATGTCATTGAAAAATGTACACACGCAAGTGACATTACCAGCTGACATTTTTATCAATGATTAAAAGTGCGCACAAAAAAGACAAACAGCATGGTTGACAGGACAATTGCAAAGCAGAGCAGTGCTAGGTGAATAGAGAGGGGAGAACAAGGAACACGGTATGAGTTGATAACAAATTGCTTTGAATTTACGACAACAAATCGAATTAATATGCAATGAATGACGATGAATAAGAGGAAATTTAATTTATTTGTGTGTGTTTGAGCATTTTGGAGGACAATAGATAAAGCAAAGAAAGCAAAGTGAATTAAAGAAGTTTATCTTTTAAATTATTAATGTTAACTGAGACAAGGAGCTTATGGCTTTGGAATATAGAGATTTTGAATATGTACGAAAGGCAATCAATCAATATTTTGAGGGAAATTTGGAAGGAGAAAAGGAATTAACGATGATGAGATTATGTGATTTATGAAGGTTGGATGTTTTTGCACTGCAGGAAATATTGTCTAAGTAGAAATTACACTGTCCAACAGTGATTTCTCAACACGAACAAACGCTATGAATTATGAAAGAGGATGTCTCGCAGATCAACTTTGCCGAACAGAGTACTAGTCCAGAGGGTCTGAGTTTTTTTTTAGAGGGGGTTGAAGTTTTATTGTTTTAGCTGGAGGTGCAATTACTTTATCGAAAATATCTTATAAAAAATTACCTCAAATGAAGTTTTTGAGCTCGGACTTCTTCTCCAGAATTTAATAAGGAATTTCTACAGAATTTAATAAGACGTTAACCCCCTAACGCCCACGCAAATGGCTGTTATTAACCCTTGTTTGGAAGCACATGTAGAAAATATCAATTTAGAATGCAGATACAGGGTTAAAATGTTCTAGAATACGACATTCGCTTTAGCGGTTAACTCTACGTAGAGGTAGATGTAAATATTTTTTCTTGTGCAAAATCATATCTTTTTTCATAAATAAATCTAAACTTGCCTTGAAATTCTCGAAAATCGCGCGGTTTTTGTAGTAGCCCCATTAAGTTTTTACAAAAGTGAACTTTTTTTTTCAATTTACTTACTCTATAACAACTCATTTTCATGTTCCGGTGCCGGAGGGAGGATCCAAAGTGCATCTAATGTATATACATATAAAAGTTGTTGCATATTTCATGGCGTATTATATCCTGTGGTCTTTTGCGTTATTCGTACAAAGATTTTGTCTCAGGGGACACCTAGTGAAATTTTATGGCGAATAACTTTCTAGAACATTTTAACCCTCTATCTGCATTCTAAATTGATATTTTCTACATGTGCTTCCAAACAAGGGTTAATAACAGCCATTTGCGTGTGCGTTAGGGGGTTAACGTCTTATTAAATTCTGTAGAAATTCCTTATTAAATTCTGTAGAAGAAGTCCGAGCTCAAAAACTTCATTTGAGGTCATTTTTTATAAGATATTTTCGATAAAGTAATTGCACCTCCAGCTAAAACCATAAAACTTCAACCCCCTCTTAAAAAAAACTCAGACCCTCTGGACTAGTACTCTGTTCGGCAAAGTTGGTCTGGGAGACATCCTCTTTCATAACTAATAGCGTTTGTTCGTGTTGAGAAAAATTTTTGTAAATTTGTTGGACTGTGTTATTATTAAGCTGCAAATTGCTGAAGGAGGGAAGCATGGGTGATAAATTTAAATTTGGATGCGTTGTGAGAACTTTTAATGATAAAAAAGATACGTTGCTAATGAATAAAGAAAATAATAAAATTAAGTACATAAAAATGAGATACAAAATAAAAAAATAAAATCAAATAAAATAAAATATAAAATAATAAAATTAAAATAAGATAAGATAAGATAAGATGAAATAAAATAAAGAAAAATAAAATAAAATAAATGAAATAAGATAAAATGAAATAAAATAAGATAAAGAAAAATAAAATAAAATCAAATAAACCAAAATAAAATGTAATAAAAAAAAAATAAAATATGATGTATTGTGGAACGATCCTCCGTCATCCCTTGTCAAGTTTTGGTTTGGAGACAAACCGGTTTCGGCTAATATGCGCCATCTTCAGTGTCTTTTTTCGTTCTGAGTTATTTTGTGTAAGTTCGATAGTACTTATAGTAACTGACTTCCATCGTTTGGTCACGTACTTCGTGTTCGTGTGATGTGTTCGTGTGTTCGTGCATTCGTGCGTGCGTGCGAGTCTGTGCGTTTAGGTATGTGAATCTATTTTTGTATCCTCATTAAACAGGCAGGTAAAAGTCCGTTATTGTCCTCTTGTTTGTTGTTTTGTTTATGTCGGTTTTAGGTTTTCTGTCCTCTTTTCGGTATAATAGCTTAAGCGGTTCAAATAATGTATCTGATGCGGTGTTTATTTGTTCATTTATTATTTTACCTACGAATGTCTTCTGTTTGTATATCTCCATATTTTCTAATACGTTAAGTCGTTTTCCCTTATGTTGTATGTGGAGAATTTTAGCTGTTTTTCCTATTTTCATTGGTGTACATTTGTTTTCTGCCATGTGGTTGGCGAAATTTGATTCCACTGTCGTTGATGATTTCCTTATTTTCTTATTGTAATCTCTTACGTGTTCTCGATATCTCGTCTTGATTTGGCGTCCTGTTTGTCCTATATAGCTATTTTGGCATTCGCAAGTCAATTTGTATACGCCTTGTTTGTCAAAGGGGTCTTCCTTGTTAATGTTGCTTCGTAGAAGTTTTTCCATGTTGTTCCTCGTTTTAAATGCTGCATTAATGTTATAATTTTGGAAAACTTTAGCCAACTTGTAAGATTTTGCTCCGGTATATGATAAGACTGCCCATTTCTTCTCTACCTTTTCTTTGTTTTCCGATTTCTTTGAAGTTATGTTTTTCTGTATTTTCTTCACCAAACTTTTTTGATATCCGTTGTTCTCCGCGATTGTGTATATTGTGCTGAGTTCCTTGTTGTAAGCTTCCTTTTCTAACGGGGTCCGTTCAAGTCGTGTTAATAAATGTCTGAAAGCGGCGTTCTTGTGTTGTTGAGGATGGCTAGATTTATTGTGTATTACTGTATCCGTTGCTGTGGGTTTTCTGTATATTTCGTAAGTAAATTTGTTAGTCTCCTTGTTTATTTTAATTGTGAGGTCTAAGTAGTTGATTTTTCCATTTTTCTCTGCATCCATGGTGAATTTTATATTTTTGTGTTGGCCGTTGAGGTATTCCAAAATTTTTTCTTCTTTATTTTCCGTTATGAGGCAGATGATGTCGTCTACATACCTGGCATAAAAATTTACTCCCAGATTTTTCGCCAGTTCTTCCATATAACTTTCCTCCAAATGTTGCATAAATACTTCCATAAGGATGGCTGATGTGGGGTTACCCATTCCCAGTCCGTGAGTTTGTCTGTATATTTTATTGTCAAATTTGAAATAATTCTGGTCCAGGGTTACTTTCAGTGTGTTTACGATCTCTGTTGCAATGTCTCTGTTCGTTTTTTCTGTCAATATTTTAGTTAGAGTTTTTAGTGTTTCTGTCAGTGGTATCGAAGGGTATAGGTCTTTCACGTCAAACGATACCAGTTTCGAGTCCTTAGGTACGTTCAGGTTGTTCAGTTTTTCGACTAGTTCCGTCGTGTTTTTGATTGTGTATTTATTGGACAGGTCCAGTGTCTCGGTTAGTAGCTTATTTAGATGTTTTGATAGTCTATATCCTGGTGCCGATTTATGGTTTACTATTGGTCGCATAGGTGTTCCTGCTTTGTGGATTTTAGGTAGTGCGATCAGTGACGGGGCCGATGGATTCATTGCCGTGAGAGTGTAGCCTATCTTGTTGTCTACTATATTTTTTGCCTGTTTTATTGCACGCTTTATTGCCATTTGGTATTCCTCCGTTGGGTCCTTCTAAATCGGCACCAGGATATAGACTATCAAAACATCTAAATAAGCTACTAACCGAGACACTGGACCTGTCCAATAAATACACAATCAAAAACACGACGGAACTAGTCGAAAAACTGAACAACCTGAACGTACCTAAGGACCCGAAACTGGTATCGTTTGACGTGAAAGACCTATACCCTTCGATACCACTGACAGAAACACTAAAAACTCTAACTAAAATATTGACAGAAAAAACGAACAGAGACATTGCAACAGAGATCGTAAACACACTGAAAGTAACCCTGGACCAGAATTATTTCAAATTTGACAATAAAATATACAGACAAACTCACGGACTGGGAATGGGTAACCCCACATCAGCCATCCTTATGGAAGTATTTATGCAACATTTGGAGGAAAGTTATATGGAAGAACTGGCGAAAAATCTGGGAGTAAATTTTTATGCCAGGTATGTAGACGACATCATCTGCCTCATAACGGAAAATAAAGAAGAAAAAATTTTGGAATACCTCAACGGCCAACACAAAAATATAAAATTCACCATGGATGCAGAGAAAAATGGAAAAATCAACTACTTAGACCTCACAATTAAAATAAACAAGGAGACTAACAAATTTACTTACGAAATATACAGAAAACCCACAGCAACGGATACAGTAATACACAATAAATCTAGCCATCCTCAACAACACAAGAACGCCGCTTTCAGACATTTATTAACACGACTTGAACGGACCCCGTTAGAAAAGGAAGCTTACAACAAGGAACTCAGCACAATATACACAATCGCGGAGAACAACGGATATCAAAAAAGTTTGGTGAAGAAAATACAGAAAAACATAACTTCAAAGAAATCGGAAAACAAAGAAAAGGTAGAGAAGAAATGGGCAGTCTTATCATATACCGGAGCAAAATCTTACAAGTTGGCTAAAGTTTTCCAAAATTATAACATTAATGCAGCATTTAAAACGAGGAACAACATGGAAAAACTTTTACGAAGCAACATTAACAAGGAAGACCCCTTTGACAAACAAGGCGTATACAAATTGACTTGCGAATGCCAAAATAGCTATATAGGACAAACAGGACGCCAAATCAAGACGAGATATCGAGAACACGTAAGAGATTACAATAAGAAAATAAGGAAATCATCAACGACAGTGGAATCAAATTTCGCCAACCACATGGCAGAAAACAAATGTACACCAATGAAAATAGGAAAAACAGCTAAAATTCTCCACATACAACATAAGGGAAAACGACTTAACGTATTAGAAAATATGGAGATATACAAACAGAAGACATTCGTAGGTAAAATAATATATGAACAAATAAACACCGCATCAGATACATTATTTGAACCGCTTAAGCTATTATACCGAAAAGAGGACAGAAACCCTAAAACCGACATAAACAAAACAACACACAAGAGGACAATAACGGACTTTTACCTGCCTGTTTAATGAGGATACAAAAATAGATTCACATACCTAAACGCACAGACTCGCACGCACGCACGTATGGAAGTCGCCCGAACGCACGAATGCACGAACACACGAACACATCACACGAACACGAAGTACGTGACCAAACGATGGAAGTCAGTTACTATAAGTACTATCGAACTTACACAAAATAACTCAGAACGAAAAAAGACACTGAAGATGGCGCATATTAGCCGAAACCGGTTTGTCTCCAAACCAAACTTGACAAGGGATGACGGAGGATCGTTCCACAATACATCATATTCCTACCCTGTCGGAAAAACAAGCAACCAAAAAGTATTTAAAATAAAATAAATAAGATAAGATAAAATAAAATGAAATAAAATAAGATAAAGAAAAATAAAATCAAATAAACCAAAATAAAATGAAACAAAATAAAATAAAGAGAACTAATAAACTAACTAATAAAATAAAATAAAATAAAATGAACCAAAAGAAATGATATAGAATAAAATAAACAAAAATATAAAATAAAATAAAACTTAAGAAAATCAAATAAACTAACTTCTTGTTGCTGGTTGCAGTTCAGCAACCGAAATATATCGCTTATAGCAAAAATAAATTCCTTTCTATTTTGACCTCGTTCCAGTGCTGCCACATGTATAAAATAAACAAAAATACAAAATAAAATAAAACAAAATGCAAAAGAGAACAAACCTTTCTGCATTAGCTGACAATTGCACATTAGCTTAGATGGTATATACTACGTATGTGCTAAAAATACTCTAACTCTACTACAAAAAGAAATTTTGACTTCACAATTTCTTTATCTTTAAAATCATTTAAGATATATTTCTACTGCATTTACGTTTATATGGTTTTTGTAAATGGTAAGCATAATTTCCAAGGCATCCCGCTGAGTGGACCATAAACCCTTAAATGTCAATTTGGTAGCACTCAGATTTCCTAAAGAACCCCAAGTATTTACATATACATAGCTACTTATGTATGTACACCAGCGGCATCTTTTGCTGTGGTAATTTCTTCTTCAATCTCCCTACTGCTACTGTGATTTGGTTTTACCCCAAATAAACGCATATATACATACATACATATATACTTGTGCATTTAAAAATATCCTTACGCTTTTTTGTTTGCCATTTTTTCTATGCTCGCACTGGCAAATCCAACATTTAAATGCGCACAAATGTAATTTTCATAATTTTTGTGCTTTACTTACAACTCACTTGAAACGTTTAGATTGCTGCAAAATTGCAGGAGGGTAATAAGCAAAAAATAAATAAAAAATGGAAATATGAAAAAGCGAAAATCTTAAATGTCCCGTCGTCATCGTTGCTGCTGTTGCTATTGCATTTCCTCCGCTCGCGTGTGCGTTCCTTCTTGGCATTGAATTTACATTTCATTTGCAGTTTTCGCTATGATTATTTGCTAATACATATAGAAATACGTACAGTGGCTCTCAGAAGTATTTTGCATAATTCATTTATTAAGAAATCGTTAGAAATTCGCCTTTTTTTCGAATTCTTTTGCAAATTTTTTTAATATGGTATTATAGATGAATCTTCATACTACAAAAACACATTCATTAAAAAACCAAAATGCATTTCATCTTTTTTAGAAAATTAAAGAAACGAAAAAAGGCATACATTTTTGCTCACAAAAGTATTTTGCATATTGGTAATTTTGGTGAATAAATGCATCTACAACCTGTTTAATATTTTTTATGATATCCGTTCTTTTTCGAAATGGCTTCTAAGAGTCTAGGAATGGGCTCTGCTAATTTTTGGCAAAATTTCCGGAGGTATTCTGTCCCATTCCCCGGTCAAACCCGCATTTGGGTTATTTTTTGGGGAAATCTTCGATTTCCTCACGTGATCTCCAAGACAGGACTAAAAATTTTGATTGGTTCTTATATCAGAGATTTGAAAAAGAGTTTGGAAGTGTTTTTTATTCCAAAGTGTTGACATTTTAACATTATGAGTGTAGATTCAGCTATAATACCACATTAAAAAAATTTGCAAAAGAATTCGAAAAAAAGGCGAATTTCTAACGTTTTCTTAATAAATGAATTATGCAAAATACTTCTGAGAGCCACTGTATGTATGTATTTAAGCATTTTCAGCTGTTTGAATCTGCTTTTTGCCTTTTCATATTTCAAGCTTTCCTGACTCTCGCCTTTTAGCTACCACACAAAGCAGCTTTATAGGAGCTTGGTTGTCACTGTTGACAAAGGAAGGGGCCCTAAGGATGATTTATGATTTGTTTTAAGCATAAAGTTTACATAGTGAAATGTATACGCAAATGATGCAAATAATAATAAATAAATAGTTGGAATAATCAGTGCACCGTATTCTCTACAGATAACTCATAAGGAGCTTTTTTCGAAGAAAGGAGAATCTCTTAAAAGTACTGCAAATACATTCAAAAAAAGACATCACATGAATTCATACAAATAATAATATTTATTTGTGGATTATATAAAGAGATAATATAAAGAGATGAAAAGCTAATATGGTTTCTTTCAATATTCTTAAACAAATGATTAAAGCAGTGTAGTGTAAGTGCACCACGCCATATGCATACATCACAGTCTTTCTTCTAAAAGTTCTATATAAGTCCTTCTATGCAAAATATGCGTTGGTAGCTACTACATAGAATAATACTTGCCAGGCCTCCATTAGAACGATAATTTTTCGACTCAGTATTTTTGGTTTATTGGTCCTTAGGTTTATGTCCTTTTGGGTTTTTAAATATGTACCTCTTTTTATAGTTCAAACAGCAATTTCTTTATATTATATCCAAACGTCGAAGAAATAAAGACAAACCCGTCATCATATCATACTCGTACCATACTTTAAGTATTTACCTTTTTAAGGTATTCAACTCGCATAACTTATAAATTGGATAATCAAGTTTCCGCAATTTAATAGAATAACCGATAATATTTTGAGGTTTTCCGTTATTTACATACGATGGATGTGGGAACGGCGGTTTCAAGATATAAATAGATTATGTTCTCGGATTTTCAATCCTTTTCGCGAATATTAGGGCACAATATTCAAAGGAAAGACCAGGCAGGCAGCATAATTAAAATCGTCAGTGCAATGGATAGTAAACGCATGAGTGACTTAAAAGTTTTGATGAAACTTTGAATTATTATACATATTCCCCCACCACGCAACTTTACAAAGGCTTAATTCCAAACAATTAAAAAAGTTAATCATCCGCTAGCAAATACATATTTTTTTAACTATTCATATTTTTCCACGGTTGTAACCTTTCCACCTGAAATCAGCGCTAAGCTCATCATAAACATCAAAAAAATCCTTAAGCCTGAGGTTACAAAATATTCGTTTAATTAAAATCGCATTATTTACAGTAGAGTTGGAAAATAGTCACTCTCACTCCGTCCAAAAAAAGAAAAAAAAATATTAAAACAAATGGAAATCACAAATCCCAGCACTTCATTTACAGTTTATTCATACATACGAGTGTTTCTATTTCATCATTTTCATATTTCTATAACAAAAAGGCATGCAAACTAATCGGGGAGAGAGTGTGCAACACAAGAACGTGGGAGCCGGAGTTACGCGCGTGGCAAGTTTAACTCAATTAGTGAGTTTCCGTTAAAATGGAGAATACTTAGCGTAAAAAAGCGACGCGCAAGCCGGAAGGCAGCTGAAAGAAATAAAAAATCTATGGTAACCTTTGAAACTGTGAGAGAGCGAGGAAGTGAGTTTGTTATTAAGGTATGTGAAATGCGTATTTGGTTTGAGATCACCAACGCAACGTAACACAACTCAAAAACTTCAAACTTCAAGCTGGCAATGAAGCGAGACAGAGCGTGTGCGGCAACGAGTGCTCTCCAAATGTTGAATGGGGTTTCCGTAACGTATGCGGCAGCGCACACTCAGCGGAACGGACCACGACGATTCGAGTTAAGTAGTGAATGATGATAATGATAGCTCTACGTCATACTGATTTCCTTTTTATTTTTTTTGACTTGAAATGGCTCAAATACCGCGTTGCCTAGGAAGGCATTGCTGTGTAGCACAAGCGATGAAAATTTTTTTTAATTTGCAACAAGCAAAGTGTTGGCAGCGTCAATTTAGGTTGTTTTTTGCAGGATGCATCATCTTCATTACGTTAGAGTGATAATGATACTTTTGGCTTAAGCACCAAGGAAACCGTCATTGAAGAGGTGATTGAAGTGGAGTTCATAAATCCAGTTTTTTCTGCTACAGCATGCTGAAGCGTAAGAGAAATTAAAAGCTTTGCGTTGTGCGAATGTGTAATGGGTCTCCCTCCATGAGTTATTTCACAGTCGGCTTCCCATACTTGCGATAGGAAAATGAAAAATCTTAAATACCAACTGAAAAGCTGCTTTGCTTAGCCAGTTCATCTTTAAAGGAAGATCGACAGACTTGGTTGCTTTTCAATCCTCGTGCGTTTAAGATGTTTTCGCCAGTTTATGTAGCCTCTGTCCTCATATCATTCCTCTCTATTCTTGCTTTTATTTCATTTTAATACGGAATACCTCACACAGACTTAACACTAGAAAGACATACATACGTACAAATAGAACAATTCTTTACATTCTCAGACACTATTGAATTTTGGTGGTGCAATTTATTTGTGCCAAGAAAAAAATTTCAGAACTTTTATAGACTATCCGCAGCTTTGCGCAGCAAAATGAACAAAATGTGCCAATTTACTGCTGTAACCTTGTGGCAGCACTCTTTTCCAATTTGGCAGCAAACCTTACATTAATAAATAAACACAACATCTGCGCAATAAAAATTTCGGCGGCAAGTCGTAGGACATACAGAGCCAAGGGCAAAGGATTAGATAGTGAAATGAAACAGCGACTGGAATGTGAGCGAAATGATATTGTTTGGAAAAGTTTTGTGTCGCATTGCAAGTGCAACAGACTGTTGCGAATGTATATTTTGGTGAATGAAAAGAAAATTTAAGCCTACAAGCAATTTCTTCTTCCATACAAGGACAAGGAAATGCGAAGGTAAGCAAAAGCAGGTTTAAATAAATGCAAAGAGAAAGGGCGCAGAGAAATTTCAAGTGGATATGGAATAGAATATTATAATGTATACCCAGTTGTGGGTGTTTGGAAATGAAGTCTGTTTGATAGCCTAAAAATTTCGATTTTACCATTGTTATCTTGGGAAATTCTTACAAATTGACATTGCAAATGAAATTGTAATCGAAATTAAAATGAAACTGAAACTGAAAGTGAAATTTAAATTGAAAGTAAAATTAAAATCGAAATTTAAATTTGAATTGTAATTGAAACTGAATTTTAAATCGAAATTGAAATTTAAATAAAATTGAAACTGAAATTCTTAATTCTTATAGAAATTAAAATTAAATCACTTTAACCCAAGCAACATTCATGTTCGATATCGATCAGAGAATGTTATGAGACATTTTCCCAAATCTCTAACTTTAAGGGAAGACACGAGGAACAGTGGTGAATCGCAGCATTCTCAAACAAAAGAGAGAGAGAAAGAGAACAAACTCTCAAAGCGAGATAATTATAATTCGCCAATCAAAATCTAATGTAGTTCTCTAATGATTTTACAATGAGAATTTATGAATACTTGAAATCGAAATATACATACATTTAGTTCATAGACATTGAGAAAGTTACAAAATTACACTAGCTAAATAATATACTACCCACGGTGAGCTTAAACAACTTATTATGAAAAGTCAAAGTAACCAAGATATTATTTCATGGTTGTATTCTTGGATATATTAGAAGATGTTCTGAGCCAAAATTGAAATCATTCATCGGACACATTTTGAGAAATTCCATGTTTTTTTTTAAAATGGTCAATTTTTTCTTTTCATGCGAGCCCCTGTTCTTTTTATGGCACCCACGGTAAAATGACTGTTCTGTTCTTCTAGTATATAAGTGTATAGTAAAATTCATTACAGTAAAAATACATTTTAAGACGTTTATTATTTATTATTTATAATATTTTAATATAAACATAAAAAGGTTGACAGTTTTTTTTAAATATGAAGAATATTATATTCACATACAGTTTTCTTCAAATTCTCCATATAATTTGGGTTATTTGGTCTAGTTCGATACTTATAATCCCATGTTTTTTTGAAATCATAATGCACAGCCTCCATGGCTTGCTCTGAATGATACCCTAGTCCTATTCCCTGCCTTGAACAAAAATTTTCTGTATGAAAAAAAAAACTATGCACTTTTGGGGTTATGGGTATAGAAAGATCGTTGTAACTCTTTCGGAAAGTAGAAATACAGTTAATATAATTACTTTTCAAATCAATAGTGAAGCAAGATTCGACCACTGAATGAAAATCGTTAAAAGCTTTTACGTATTTTAGGCGCTCTAAAGGAAATATACTTCTTAATACATCGGTGTTTTCCAATAATTTCTTACAACTACATATTCCCATCAAAACCTGAGCAACCACGAAAAATCTTTTATTGGACATAGAACTTCTCAGTCCACATTAACGCAATAGTTGTAAGAAATTATTGGAAAACACCGATGTATTAAGATGTCTATGCTCCATGGATATTAATCCAGAAAGAGAATTCTGCCGGCTGAAGGTAATTTTATTGAAGCGCGGCCAAAAGCCGCCAACGCAGAAAGATGTTCTACACATACATACATTAATTTAACAAGGAATGTCTCCTGAACTATAAGCGTGCGGAGGGTAGTACTTTGTTTTTTGTGATCTGTGAGACCACCCCTACCCTCTGGAAAATTAATTGTTATCGGATCGTGGATCATTATATACAAATTTTCCCTCTATCCAGGCTGGGGATCCAACCCATGACCTCTGGTATGGCAGACTAGCCACTGTCCGCCACACCACAGTGGCCACAACACTCCCCACTGCACCACATCGGCCCCGTTAATATATACTAGTATCGCCGGTGGTCGAAATTCGACCATGCAATTTATTTTTTCAACTTTGTATTGGTACAAAAATTATTCCTTTTCGCGGAGATAAGCAACACTTTCCAAATTCCAGTTGTACCGCAACACTGATTTGCCCTTTTGAGCACGGTCCGACGCGAAATCATGGTGAAAATCAAGGCAGATCTAGGAAGGTAGGCCCAGTGGTGAGCGCTTTTAAATTAAAGCGATTCTTCAACTGTGTTTACGATATTTGTAAACACGTTTACGATATCTATTTATCTTAACTAAAAATTTTATTTATTAATTATAAAGAAATTAAATAATTTATAGAAAAAAATATATGCCTATGCACTGCTCCTCACTCATACGAACACATCCATATCAATTTTATGTGGATATGAGTATGTTAAATGTGCAAAACAGCCTGGCAATTGTTTGTATGGGAAAAATGTTAGCCTATTAATATATAGATTCCCGCAAAGGAGATTACAATTTACTAAGGTACATAATATGCATATAAATACTTCGCAAAAAGTATGTAACTTATTTTGCATATTTAATTTATCCATATTTGTTGCCAATTTAGTGTATTTTTCCAATTTTATAATTGATTTGTATATTTTGCATATCTTGTTACTTGCAAAAATTCAAGTAAGCTGTTGTTTGATCAGCTGTTTTCCTGTTGGAAAAGTGCTGTTGGCAAAAATTTGTCCAACAAAATTCAACAGCTTCTCACAAAATGAAATGTCAGTTTTCTCTCTCAGTTGGTTCTCTTCTGTTGGAGATTTGGCGTAAAAAAACGGCGACAAAGTGTTTGTTTTTAAAAGTTTTCGAAAAACATCAAAAAATATCCGTAAACGAACAAATCTATTATAAATAATAAATAATAAACGTCTTAAAATGTATTTTTACTGTAATGAATTTTACTATACACTTATATACTAGAAGAACAGAACAGTCATTTTACCGTGGGTGCCATAAAAAGAACAGGGGCTCGCATGAAAAGAAAAAATTGACCATTTTAGAAAAAACATGGAATTTCTCAAAATGTGTCCGATGAATGATTTCAATTTTGGCTCAGAACATCTTCTAATATGTCCAAGAATACAACCATGAAATAATATCTTGGTTACTTTGACTTTTCATAATAAGTTGTTTAAGCTCACCGTGTACCCAGCAGTATTTGATGTAAGGGGTGCATATTCAGTAGAATATTCAATATGAAAAATACCCTGAAACTGAGTTCAAAATTCATTACTGAAAAAATAACTGAACACGCAGTGAAGACATCAGGTGTACTGAAATATATGCTACGGAAGTTCTCCCTGCGTATTCATGCCTTTTTTCCTACAGAAACTCTCCCTTCTCGATCGGCAGTTTTTAGGTAGTTGATTTTTGACGCCACCTCTATATAAAAGCGAAAGGGAAAGTTCAGATGTTAGAACTACATCTCTACTGAATATTCAGTAGGAAATATGTGCTGTTTTCCAGCTGATAAATACTGCTGGGTATTTACAAATTCTTTAATGTGTTTGCTACTTAAATAGGAAATAGTTGCCGACGAGCATTTCACACAGTGCCTTATAAAGAGGCAATTAGAGTTTCACTTACCCCACAAACATTTTCTTTATTCTCAACTTTGAGGTGCATTTCAGAACTAACCCTATTCTCAAACCTCAAACGTTAGTTCTCAAATGCAGCTCAAATAACCGTCTTAAATAACCGTTCTAAACAAAAAGGCACATTTTTCTTAAACTCAAATTGAGTATTAAGATTTCCTCAAACGTTTGAGATTTTTTGGCCTGATGTTTATTGAGTATGCTGCTGCTTTAAGTACACACATCTCCCTTTCATTGCGAAGGCCACTGCAATAATCTCTCATGAAACAAACACCGTTTACGCGCCCCCTGCAAGTCTCTAATCCCATTGCGCTCTCTTGGGGCTAGAAAAACGTATGGCACTTGAACTTCTGACAAATAGTTGGCAGCTAACACGTGCTACGTACATATGTGGATATGTATTTATTTGTTGTAGATAACGTCTTCCACATCTTCCGATTCCCATTTTTATTGCTCTCCCTGAAACTTCAACACAATTTGTTGATTGTCTAGTTGCCGGTCGCGCCCAAGACTAAAATATCGAAAAGAAAAAACAGAAACAAAGCAATGCGGCGATTTAAGTTTGTTTTGTATCGTTCCGGTCTGATCGCCGCAGCTGGCATTACGCGCATTCCTGCCGCCGACCGCAGCTCGAATCGAAAAGCCAAACAGCGATTTTTATTTTCTTCAGCAACACCGTTGCCGTAGTACGCGAAGTGTCAACAATGCGCCCCTGGGGTGTTGTAAGTGCGACATGTGGCGGCACTAACCGCAATGCAACGAAACGCAACATTTTTGCAGGAAAAAAAAGCGAAAAACTAATAAAAAGGGAAATGGGTGAAAGTATACAAGAATTCATGTACATAAAAGCGATGTTTTCTTTTTTTTTTTGGGATAGTTCGCTAATGATAGAGTAGACATGTGTGTACGTACATACAGGGCAGGCAACAAAAAAAGAATTGAATTTTGGCAAACAGCATTAGTGGCATTGGGAAAACATAACTGGACAACCAGCCGCTTTGTGTAAACATGTTGCACACATGCGAGACTTGCAACATAAATTATTCAAGCAATTGCTGTGCGCAAACCGCAATGACAATTTTCATTGCCCTGCACGGTGGGCCAGAACGCCATAAAATGCGGATACTCTGAAAGTGAAGAGAAAGAGCCAAACGGTCTCCAAAAAAACGCAGAAACTTCTTAGCTTGCTCATTCTGACCAAGAGTAGCGCGCGATTGTAACATCTATTCAATAAAACTAGTTTTTTAAGATATTTGAATACAACTGCGTTCTGTTGGTGCCCCAAGCTATAGCGCAGAAACTTTTTCAAAAGCGCGCTTTACGACATCAGGGCGAGTAAGTTTTCAACCACACTTTATTTGAAAAAATATTATCATGCCAACTAAAAGAAAAGAAAAAGACTAACAGGGTAAAACATAAACTGTTCAGTAATTGCAACAAAAATTAACATATTTACCGTATGCTCGTCACTGAGCAGGTACATACATCTCCAATATCTAGTGATTGTTAAACCTTTTGGCTTTCAAACACTTGGTTATGACATAAAGTCCTTTATTATCGGCTGTATATAGCCAGATAAACCTTTGTGTTACCTGCGAAGTTCTTTCATTTCAGAGCTGAACGAGGTTTAGAAAACAGCTTACACATCAAGACTCTAGGATCAATAACTCAAGAGGGGACAGTAAAATAAATTTAGATATATATGGCTCAGTCCAAAAAGCCGATATCACCATCTGAGGAATGAGAAAATTATGATGATTATGAACGTAGTCAGAAGTTCAACTATGGATGACTTTTCGACAACAATAAAAAAGAAAGAAAAGAGATGACTTTTCTGTTGGATTAGCCCACCGTGCAATGACAAATTCTACCCAACACCAAACAACCGCAAACATTACGGAGAAATGGAATATGCTGCTCTACATTGAAGTGTACATGAGTTGGTGGTCAAAACAGCTGCTGCTGCTGCTGCCTATTCGCATCCCGACCGCAAAACACTTCAAAACTGCGTAGTAGAAAGGTATGCGATGCGGTTGTTCAGAAAGCGAGAGGAAGAGAGAGTGACAGTAGGACTGAGTGAATGAAAAGGTGACGAGGAATTTGGTAATAGAGGTAAACTAATGCGGAGGAAAGTGGTTGGCAAGGGGATACAGAAAGGGTTACGGATAGAGTGCAAAAAGTTAGAGCGCCTTATTGTATTTATCAAAAGCATTGTGACATAATCAGCTATGGTAGACCCGGCCGCAGTATCAGCAGCATTAACAGACACCACAACCAATACTAGGCAATAGTTTCTGTGGCAACTGCTTGAGCGGAGAATTTATGCGGCACTAAAATTAAGCTTTAATGCGACAAGTGACGCATTGTCATACCCTTACACATTTCGACAGAATCTATCTGATGTATTTATGAGTATGTACATTAGGGTGGGGCGATTTGTATGGAGGGAAACTAATCCATACCGCGCCATCTAAATTCGTATTCCTCTCATTTTTCTGAGTAGAAAACTCCTCCACGACATTTGTCTAAGATTAATTTTGATGTTCCGGAATTTGGTTTTTATGGACCAAGACGAATTTTTGAAAATAAAAATTGGGCAAAAATCGACAAAAAAATATCCAGGCCAATCTGCACATCGAGTTGAAGCAGAATTTTATGCTGAATCCAGATATGAAATCCAAATTCAAATCGGATTATGCGTTTTCGAGATATAGTATTTTAAAATATTAATTTATCTTCCGGTATAGGAAAACTACACCTTTTTCAGTTTAAATTCAGAAAGTTCCAATTGATATTCAGAATTTCCATTTGGAATTCAGAAAATTACAATTGAAATTCAGAATTTTCATTTGAAATTCAGAAAGTTACAATTGAAATTCAGATTTTCCATTTGAAATTCAGAAAATTGCATTTGAAATTCAGAAAATTACATTTGAAATTCAGAAAATTCCATTTGAAATTCAGAAAATTCCATTTGAAATTCAGAAAATTACATTTGAAATTTAGAAACCTTCCTCACAGTACAAAACAGTTTTCTGAATTTCAATTGTAATTTTCTGAATTTCAAATGTAACTTTCTGAATTTCAAATAGGATTTTCTGAATTTCAAATGTAATTTTCTGAATTTCAATTGTAACTTTCTGAATTTCAAATGCAATTTTCTGAATTTCATATAGAAATTCTGAATTTCAATTGTAACTTTCTGAATTTCAAATGGAAATTCTGAATTTCAATTGTAATTTTCTGAATATCAATTGGAACTTTCTGAATTTCAACTGAAAAAGGTGTAGAATGCACTCTTTTTTCCTTGGCCCAAAATCGCGATATGGGTTCTCTATGTTATTGTCATCCGATACCGATGATTTTCGCCGACAGCGCTCTGTGTACAATAAATGCTCCAAATCCAAAATTTCAGAATTTTAGCTGCAAAAGTGGAAGAGTTATACCCTAAAACGTAGACATATGCTGTTTGGGACTTGGTTTTTTACTTTACTCAACTCTAAAAAAAACTCAAGGTTACTAATACGCCATAGCGTACTACTGGAAGAAAAAACCAAATTTCAGAAGCATAAGTCTACGTTTTAGGGAATAACTCTTCAATTTTTGCAGCTAAAATTCTGAAATTTTAGATTTGGAGCATTTATTGGACACAGAGCGCTGTCGGCGAAAATCATCAGTATCGGATGGCTATAACATATCGAACCCATACCGCGATTTTGGGCAAAGGAAAAAAGAGTGTATTCTAGTTTTCCTATACCGGAAGATAAATTAATTTTTCAAAATACCGTTCATATATTGTATTGACTTATCTATAAGAAATTTGCAAAAAAAAATTAAGATATATTGTACACAACAAGAGATAATCGCGAAAATATGCGATTTTGGGCATTCAGCCTCCATAACCGGAAATCAGGCTATATCTCGAAAACGGATTATCCGATTTTAATTTGGATTTCATATCTGGATTCAGCATAAAATTCTGCTTCAACTCGATATGCACATTGACCTGGATATTTTTTTGTCGATTTTTGCCCAATTTTTATTTTCAAAAATTCGTCTTGGTCCATAAAAACCAAATTCCGGAACATCAAAATTAATTTTAGACAAATGTCGTGGAAGAGTTTTCTACTCAGAAAAATGAGAGGAATCCAAATTTCGATGGCGCGATATAGGTTAGTAAATCGCCCCACCCTAATGTACATATATGTAAGTAAGCAAGTATGTTTACGATTTTCGGCGTTCATAGTAGTAACAATCATTCCTTTTGCATAATTTATATGTCAATTAGACATGTGTGCAGCTTGTTGTGTGCCGTCGTATTTTACATACATACATAAATTTTTAATTTATTTGTATTTGTATCGCCCACAAATGCTGTCGTATGCCTTTTAATTTTCAACAATTTTTTTTTCGATGCTTAAACGGTGCAATTTCATAAAATATTCAGTCAATATTCATGCTTCATTTACGTTCATCTGACTATAAATGTTGGTGCGAGGATTTTACTCAAAAATCCGCCAGATTTACGCTTGTCATTCGCTCTTCAACTTCCGTACATATACATGTGTATCTACATTTATGCCACAATTCGTTGATGGATAAACTCTTAATATGATAGCTGTCATCTGAAGTTGTCAAAAACATGCGGTTTTTGGGTGGGGTATATGCAAATGTATAAAACCCAAAAGCTTTTCTATTTATCATTTTTTTTTGCATGAAAATGCGTGAAATTTATATTTATAGACATATGTATGTATGTATGTTTCTGCTTTTAACCTTTTAAATATATGTACTCTTGAAAAAAATACACGTAGTTAAATTAACAACTTTCTGCTATTGAATATCGTCTCGCAAAAGTATTTTTATTAACAGCGATGTTTTTGATCCAACAACTCTCCGTAGTTAATTCAAAAACGGGCGTTGTTGATTCAAGAACTCTCTATTAAAAAATTTTTTTTGAGAAAATATTTTTTTATGAGAAATACAAAAAAAAAAACATTATATGAACTATTTTTTTAATTTTGTTTTTATATTGATTCATATAATTCATAGATTATTTTTCGGAAAAAGGAAGTATAAAAAGATATTTCAAATTCAATACGATGTTGAATGGTTCACTATGTGATGCCGTTGGATTGAATTTCAGGTTGATGTCAAGGTTCGAAACCGGAGGAGAATATAAAATAGAGGACACTTCAGTGAAGGCGAAGAAGCAGAGAATAAGGGGAGAACAAGGGGAGGCTACATGTTTGAAATTGGGACCCGGATTGAGAGAGGATGAAGAGAAAAATGCAAACAAAAATTTATTTTTGGGTGAAAAAAGGTTCCAACAGGCTCCGTTGTTAACTTAAACGCGTAAGTATTTGATCCGACAGTTTCCGTTATTAACTTAAACACAAAAGTTTTTGAATCAACAAAGCTCAGACTTTTAAAACAACAACGGTGCGTTGTTGGCACATTTCGACTACGGCAAGTTATTCATTTACATAATTGCAAAAGTCTAAATTTACAGCGTTTTTTTTTTTCAGAGTATTTCTCTTTTTGCTTTTAATTGATTAAGTTGGAGTGACTGCCGCGAAGGCCAGTACAAAGATGCTTTGAGAGGGATTTGATTTCGTATAACTAGAATAAAGTAATTAGACATAGTACTCCTCTTAATCTGACTAAATTGGAACAATCGCAGAATATATCCTGTTGAACCAGGTAGGTTAGGAAACGTTTTTATGGGACAGAGATCCAATCGTTCTTCTGGTCGTATACATATCATTTCTGCAGATTAACTGCAATCAATCGCTGATGAAAAGTGCTCTAACCGCGTTCTAGATATTGCAGTCCTAATGATCTAGAATCGAACCCTTGTATGCATTTCTTAGCATACGAGTATATAATTTTATGATTCAACGCAGTTCCATCTAAGACATTTCCGAACATATCGTTATATGACCTTGGTGGTGATTTTTAAGAGATCACGACGAATTCTTCACATGAGTTATTAGGAGTAGATAAGTAACCGTTAAGACACCGTTAACGTAACCTACACAGTTTATCGATAACTTCAAGCAGCCGTTGAATAACCAAACTAAACTAATTTAATCTATATATATAAAAATGATTTGGTATTTAATTGTAACGCTAAAACTTGAAAACGGGTGAACCAAATCAAATACTTCCTTAGGGGGGTTTGTTTGTTGTTACCCCGCGAAGGTTTAGTCGAAGAAAAAATAAAAAAATGTTAGCGCGGCGTGGCACCTCCCATACAACCTTAATTTTTAAAGCTGATTATCTCTAAAACAGTTCAAGGTAGGGAGCTGAAAATTGGTATAGAGGTAGGTGATATCAAAACCCTTCTCACCCAGAAAAGTGGGGGTTATCAGAAAAGGGGGCGTGGCACCTCCCATACAACCTTAATTTTTAAAGCTGATTATCCCTAAAACAGTTTAAGGTAGGGAACTGAAAATTGGTATAGAGGCAGGTGATATCAAACCCCTTCTCACTCGGCAAAGTGGGGGTTGTCAGAAAAAGGGGCGTGGCACCTCCCATACAACCTTAATTTTTAAAGCTGATCTCTAAAACAGTTTAAGGTAGGGAGCTTAAAATTGGTATAGAGGTAGGTGATATCAAAACCCTTCTCATTCAGAAAACTGGGGGTTATCAGAAAAGGGGGCGTGGCACCTCCCATACAACCTTAATTTTTAAAGCTGATTATCTCTAAAACAGTTTAAGGTAGGAAGCTGAAAATTGGTATAGAGGTAGGTGATATCAAAACCCTTCTCACTCAGAAAAGTGCGAGTTATCAGAAAACGGGGCGTGGCACCTCCCATAAAACCTTAATTTTTAAAGCTGATTATCTCTAAAACAGTTCAAGGTAGGGAGATGAAAATTGGTATAGAGGTAGGTGATATTAAAACCCTTCTCACCCAGAAAAGTGGGGGTTATCAGAAAAAGGGGCGTGGCACCTCCCATACAACCTTAATTTTTAAAGCTGACTATCTCTAAAACAGTTCAAGGTAGGGAACTGAAAATTGGTATAGAGGCAGGTGATATCAAAACCCTTCTCACTCGGAAAAGTGGGGGTTGTCAGAAAAAGCGGCGTGGCACCTCCCATACAACCTTAATTTTTAAAGCTGATTATCTCTAAAACAGTTTAAGGTAGGGAGCTGAAAATTGGTATAGAGGTATGTGATATCAAAACCTTTCTCACTCAGAAAAGTGGGGGTTATCAGAAAAGGGGGCGTGGCACCTCCCATACAACCTTAATTTTTAAAGCTGATTATCTCTAAAACAGTTTAAGGTAGGGAGCTTAAAATTGGTATAGAGGTAGGTGATATCAAAACCCTTCTCATTCAGAAAACTGGGGGTTATCAGAAAAGGGGGCGTGGCACCTCCCATACAACCTTAATTTTTAAAGCTGATTATCTCTAAAACAGTTTAAGGTAGGAAGCTGAAAATTGGTATAAAGGTAGGTGATATCAAAACCCTTCTCACTAAGAAAAGTGGGGTTATCAGAAAAGGGGGCGTGGCACCTCCCATACAACCTTAATTTTTAAAGCTGATTATCTCTAAAACAGTTTAAGGTAGGGAGCTGAAAATTGGTATAGAGTTAGGTGATATTAAAACCCTTCTCACTCAGAAAAGTGGGGGTTATCAGAAAAGAGGGCGTGGTACCTCCCATACAACCTTAGTTTTTAAAGCTGATTATCTCTAAAACAGTTCAAGGTAGGGAACTGAAAATTGGTATAGAGGTAGGTGATATCAAAACCCTTCTCACTCGGAATAGTGGGGGTTGTCAGAAAAGGGGGCGTGGCACCTCCCATACAACCTTAATTTTTAAAGCTGATTATCTCTAAAACAGTTTAAGGTAGGGATCTGAAAATTGGTATAGAGGTAGGTGATATTAAAACCCTTCTCATTCAGAAAATTAAGGGTTATCAGAAAAGGGGGCGTGGCACCTCCCATACAACCTTAATTATTAAAGCTGATTATCTCTAAAACAGTTCAAGGTAGGGAACTGAAAATTGGTATAGAGGCAGGTGATATCAAACCCCTTCTCACTCGGAAAAGTGGGGGTTGTCAGAAAAAGGGGCGTGGCACCTCCCATACAACCTTAATTTTTAAAGCTGATTATCTCTAAAACAGTTTAAGGTAGGGAGCTTAAAATTGGTATAGAGGTAGGTGATATCAAAACCCTTCTCATTCAGAAAACTGGGGGTTATCAGAAAAGGGGGCGTGGCACCTCCCATACAACCTTAATTTTTAAAGCTGATTATCTCTAAAACAGTTTAAGGTAGGAAGCTGAAAATTGGTATAAAGGTAGGTGATATCAAAACCCTTCTCACTAAGAAAAGTGGGGTTATCAGAAAAGGGGGCGTGGCACATCCCATACAACCTTAATTTTTAGAGCTTATTATCTCTAAAACAGTTCAAGGTAGGGAGCTGAAAATTGGTATAGAGGTAGGTGATATCAAACCCCTTCTCACTCAGAAAAGTGGGGGTTATCAGAAAAGGGGGCGTGGCATCTCCCATGCAACCTTAATTTTTAAAGCTGATTATCTCTAAAACAGTTCAAGGTAGGGAACTGAAAATTGGTATAGAGGTAGGTGATATCAAAACCCTTCTCACTCGGAAAAGTGGGGGTTGTCAGAAAAGGGGGCGTGGCACCTCCCATACAACCTTAATTTTTAAAGCTGATTATCTCTAAAACAGTTTAAGGTAGGGATCTGAAAATTGGTATAGAGGTAGGTGATATTAAAACCCTTCTCATTCAGAAAATTAAGGGTTATCAGAAAAGGGGGCGTGGCACCTCCCATACAACCTTAATTTTTAAAGCTGATTATCTCTAAAACAGTTCAAGGTAGGGAACTGAAAATTGGTATAGAGGCAGGTGATATCAAACCCCTTCTCACTCGGAAAAGTGGGGGTTGTCAGAAAAGGGGGCGTGGCACCTCCCATACAACCTTAATTTTTAAAGCTGATCTCTAAAACAGTTTAAGGTAGGGAGCTTAAAATTGGTATAGAGGTAGGTGATATCAAAACCCTTCTCATTCAGAAAACTGGGGGTTATCAGAAAAGGGGGCGTGGCACCTCCCATACAACCTTAATTTTTAAAGCTGATTATCTCTAAAACAGTTTAAGGTAGGAAGCTGAAAATTGGTATAGAGGTAGGTGATATCAAAACCCTTCTCACTCAGAAAAGTGGGGATTATCAGAAAAGGGGGCGTGGCACCTCCCATACAACCTTAATTTTTAAAGCTGATTATCTCTAAAACAGTTCAAGGTAGGGAGCTGAAAATTGGTATAGAGGTAGGTGATATCAAACCCCTTCTCACTCAGAAAAGTGGGGGTTATCAGAAAAGGGGGCGTGGCATCTCCCATGCAACCTTAATTTTTAAAGCTGATTATCTCTAAAACAGTTTAAGGTAGGGAGCTGAAAATTGGTATAGAGGTAGGTGATATCAAAACCCTTCTCACTCAGAAAAGTGGGGGTTATCAGAAAAGGGGGCGTGGCACCTCCCATACAACCTTAATTTTAAAAGCTGATTATCTCTAAAACAGTTCAAGGTAGGGAGCTGAAAATTGGTATAGAGCTAAATGATATCAAAACCATTCCCACGCATAAAAGTGGAGGTTATCGGAAAAAGGGGCGTGGCACCTCCCATACAAACTTAATTTTTCATGCTGAATATCTCTAAAATTGTTTACGCTAGGGGCTTGGAAATTGGTGTGGAGATAAACGATAACGATTCCATATTAACGCAAAATAATAGGAGTTATACGAAAAGGGGGCGTGGCACTTCCCAACAACACTTAATTTTTTAAGCTGAATATCTTTAAAAGGATTTAAGTCAGGGACCTGGAAATTGGTACAGAGCTATATATCAAAACAATTTTTGCGTATAAAAGTTTAGGTTATCGGAAACGGGGGGCGTGGCACCTCCCATACAAACTTAATTTTTCAAGCTGAATATCTATAAAAGCGTTTAAGGTTGGGACCTGAAAATTGATCAGGAGATTAACGATATCAATAGCGTGCTTATGAAAAAAACAGTAGTTTTGGGAAAAGGGGGCGTGGCACCTCCCATGCGTTCTTAATTTTTAAGGCTAAATATCCTTAAAAGCGTTCATGGCATGTACATAGAAATCACTATGCAGATATACGATATCAATACCATGTTCACCAAAAAAAAAAAAAGATTTATCGAAAAATGGGGCATTGCACCTCCCATACGTACTAAACTTTTGAGGCTGAATATATCTAAAAGGGTTGGAGGGGCCTGAAAACCATTATGGAGGTATACTATATCAATACTCTTACTTACTTAGTTAAAATAGCCAATACTCAGTGAAAATAAATATCCGGAACAGAAAACTAAAAATTTTGTGCATCGTGCAGCCTTAAACTGAATACTAAAATTATATATTTTTAAAGTTGTATACACAATGAAGTAGTGAAAAATCGTTAATTTTCTATTAAAAATAATACCGGTGTAATAACAATTTTTGAAATGAAATTAATAAAAAAATCTATTTTGGGCAGAACGAAGTTTGCCGGGTCAGCTAGTTAAGTTACATATTTGAATTACATCAATGACGCAGGTGAAGTGGCTGAATTCAAATAAATATATGTACATATGTAAGAACGATAAAAAGCTGCTCGCATGAGATAAAGACGTCTGGCAGATTAAGAAGTCAGCCAAGGTTATGGCTCATTTTAGTTTAGCAAACAATAATGGTCATCCCCAAAATTATCTACTATTACGAGCACAACGTAAACTAAAATATTAATGACGCAAAATCACATGCTTCTGTGGCAAAATGACCGTTATACACCACACTGGTGTCTAATGCAACCCCAAGCATAGTGGCAGATAATCTGCACAAAGAAAAAAGCACTAAGCGGATAGACAAAACGGAAGGCGAATTAGTAAAAAAAAAAAACAACAAATACACTTAAACGGGAGTAAGACTAAGTAAGAATATGTAAACTAACCAAAATCGATAGAGAAAAAACAAGAATGACAGTGAAAGTGAAAAGAATTTATGTACAAAAGTGACAAAGGAAGACGGAAGAGGTAGCTAAATACGAAGGAGCAAGTAGGGGAAAAATGAAGTTAAGTCTAGAGTTTTTTGTTTGGTTTTGGTGACAGGACAAAGAATTCATTTGGCCAATGTCGGTGTAAAACCACAAGAGCAACAGGAAACTGGACACTTTGGAAGCTGTCAAAAAGTCACACCCATTAAAATAGTGACTACTCAAATGGTGTGTATGACAGTAAATTGAACGACGACAGACAGACAGACTCCCCAGTTCAGTTTGCGGTGCTACAAGGAAATTGTTGCATAAATTGATTAGGAGGAGTGGAATTAAGGGCACAGTTGTATTTTAAGGGCATTTGAAAGCTTTTGAGTGGTAAAAATATGTACATATGTATGTGCCCGTGTATGTATGTATATTTGAGCCCTTGCCATGGAATTTGTTTAGTTGCGAACATTATTAGAGCAGAGTTGTCAGTGTTGACAGCACAATATTGAAGTGGACAAGCAAGAAACGGGAAAAATTGGCATAAATAAAAAGGCTTTACTGTTGACCGATTGTGTGTGAATAGCGGCGAGACATAATATTTGGACATCAAAGGGCGAATACACGTGGGTTATGGTTATGCTAGGAGGCAAAATATTCGTATGCGCAGAAGGCTTAAAGCAAAGTAAGCAGCGTGCAAAGGATTTCTGAAGTGAAATAAGTGGTAGAGTTAGTATGGCTGAAAAAGCCGGAAGTGCAGCTAACAAAAAAACATAAAATTGCCAGGAGAAAAAGGAGAATGAAAGAATGGAAATGCGAAAAAATACAGTTTAATAAAGACATGGACAAATGTGCTTCTGTAAATATGAACTCAATGCAAACGTTAGATCTACCAGCTCCCAGCGCCATCTAATGCTAGTAAATTTGGCGCCAAATTGGGTAGGATAAGCTCTTTCTGAACACGCGGCTTGGTGAACGAAATTATCCAGTCCACTATACCGAAAGTTTGTCGACTCGATAACGGTGTGGAGTGAAAAACAATTTATATTGGGTTAGCCGGTAAATATGCTAATAAAAATCTTCATATGGGATGCGTGGTCTAAAGAACTCGGCTGATTTGAATTAAAAAGGGACACGAATGTTTGTCTCCAAACCAAACTTGACAAGGCGTAAGTCGCTAGTTTGGCAGACACTTGTTTGAGGCCAAGTATTGTAAGTATGAAATATGCGTAGGAAACACAACAAATGAATAATGATGTTAATAAAGTTGATAAGGATGTCTATACAAATAAATAAAAGAAAAAGGGAAAATCTCACGCAAAAGAAGGTCGATGATGGTCTAATACTTGCGAATAAGCAAGAGGGCATTGTTCTTTTTTACACACAATCACCAAATTGGCATATTGGGAATATTGCTGTTGCACGTAAAATGTGTCTTTTTGTAATATGAGACGTTTAACCTGTTTAGGCATACATATGTATGTATATACACGTACATATGTAAGTAACAGTGGCGGCGCTAACATAAATTGGCCGGGCAAGCCTATGTATGAAGCATGAGTCATTAGCCGTTTATGTAAATTCCTTTGCTGTATTATCTGAAAGTCTGATCGACTTTGCTTAAATTCGTTTTGCATATTTGGTTTGTTGTTTATATTCATACCGTATGAAACTGAATGTATTGGAATAAATCGAGAAAATGAAGATGATGAAGAATAATTAAGTTTTGATTTATAGACTTTTGTTGTTTCAGCTGTACGTAATTTTAATCAGCACATCAACAAGCCTGGCTTAGTCGAAAGTTCTTCACCATCATAACATAAATTATATAAAAAAGCAGAGGATAGGTTATTATTAGAACCATTTGGGATGAATTAAGCTGAGGTGACTGCTGAGGCCAAGCTTACGGAGAAATCTCTGAATCGCACACGAAAGTGCAGAGGTATTATTAGTTTCCTTATACCGACGGCAACTTCAGCCGGACTTGCTTATTGTAGCGCTACAAGAGAATATCTAAAAAGCAGATTATGACCAGCACTGTTGAATATGAAATCACGAATGCCGAAGCCAGGTTCCATTCGTATGCAAATTTGATGTGAAAAAAAGAATGCGATTTGCTAATTTTTTTCAATTTAACTCCCAAAAAATAAGCAATTGACTACTTCTTAGAAAACGCGAGAAAACAAGCGATTTTATTCTATATATGAAATCACGAATGCCGAAGCCAGGTTCCATTCGTATGCAAATTTAATGTGAAAAAAAGAATGCGATTTGCTAATTTTTTTCAATTTAACTCCCAAAAAATAAGCAATTGACTACTTCTTAGAAAACGCGAGAAAACAAGCGATTTTATTCTATTTATTTTGGAAGCCTTATAATATCCCACACAGTAAAAATTTTAGTTTAATTTTAATTCCATTTTGGTATTTATATATAACAATGCCAAAAAGCATAAAATTAAAATCATTCTAGTTTAAGAAAAAGAAGAGAATGTTGAGAGACAGGAATTATTCTTGGTGTCAAATTAATACTTTCTTAGAATTAAATCAAAACCAAATTTTCATTATTGTCTAGAATATTTCTGGTATTAAAAATAGTTGAAATGGTATAAGATCAATCCAAAATTGGAATAAATTATATACATTTATGGAATTAAATCAAAACCAAATTTTGATTATTTTTATAATATTTTTGGTAATAAAAATAGTTTAAATTGTATTAAATCTATACGAAAATTGGAATAAATTGTATACTTTTTTGGATTTAAAAATAAACCCCCATAAAATTTCGAGTGGATATACTGCAAATAACCCATTATCCCAAAGATTAATGAGAAATTGAATAACTTTAACATAGTTTATTTACATAAAAATCCAACAGTACGAACAGTAGTAGCAAACACTAAAGTACCTTATATATCGAGCCCTAATCCTCATAAAAGTGTATCCAACAAAAAATAAATTTTACAGGACACAGTTTTTTTAATTTGTTTTGCATACAGTTTGTATGCAGTCTTGAAACTTATCTAGTCTCTAACTTCGAAACTGCACATTTCACAGCTATGAAATTTTAGGAGTTGATGCATGTAAATAAGATAGTAAATTGTTGATTTCCATAAAAAAGCTGAAAACGATAATTTTGTTGGATACACCTTTATGGCGGTTAGGGCTCGATACATATATGTACATATTGTCAACTTTTATACCAATATTTTAGAGATGTCCAGGTAAATTTCGGCACCGTCGCGGTTCTTGCAGTGATACTGAAAGAGGAACTCTCAACTGCCTTATGACTGAAGAAATAAAGCAAAATTTACCCTCATGCTATTTAATTAATCTCCTGCATTACTTACTTGATACAATTATTCGATTCGGGCCATTTATTTGAGTAGATTTAATTACTCCTCCGGATTGCAGTTTTGGAAACATTTTTTTTTTGATTTTTTTTTTTTAATTTTTTCTGATAATTTTTTTTAATATTTTTTTTGGTTTTGATTTCAAACCAAAAATACTTTGATGGTAATATAATTGAGAAAGAGAAATTTTTTTTATACTTTTCAAGATTTGTTTTTAAACCATAAATGATTAAACTTCTTTAGAGAGAACTTTAATACTTTTCAAGACTTTATTTTGAAACTACTTTAGAATAAATAAAATTGTAAAACTTATCATAGTTTAAAAATAAGACTTTTTGGCATTAAAATTCAAATTTAATTCAAAGAATGATTAAATTAAGTACACAATGATATTAGAAATAAACTATAATTTTTTACTGTGCATGTGTAGAACTGATATGGCATGCTCAGCGCTCACAAACACAGGCTGTACTAAGAGATCAGCTGGTTTTTATACTCAGCTGGACTAGTACACAGAGTATTATAGTTTTAATCACATAACGGTGGATTGTAACACCACAAAATAATCGAGATAGATATTGACTTATATATATCAAATTGATCAGGGTGAAAAAAGAAATCGATTGAGCCATGTCCGTCCGTCTGTCCGTCCGTCTGTCCGTCTGTCTGTCTGTACGCACGATAATTCGCGCAAAAATTGAAATATTTTGATGAAATTTGGAATGCAAGTTGGTATCAAGACTGGAACGGATGGTATTGAAAATGGGCGAAATCGGACCATGACCACGCCCACTTTTCCTATATAGAAAAAATCGGAAATTTGGTATCTCAGTCACTAATATAGCTAGAGTAATGAAATTTTACCCACGTGTTGAGCTCAGGCCCCTAAGAAGAAATTTGATGGAATTTTGGAAAATGGGCGGTGCCACGCCCACTTATTAAGGAGCAAACATTGAAAGCTTTATGAGTCATAACTCAGAAACTGTTGAAGATATATCGATGAAATTTGGTACGCGTGATATACTTACTTAGGCAAATGTTTGGACGAAAAATTGCCAAAATCGGTTAACGACCACGCCCACTTTTATATATGGGTATTATAAAGTGGCCTAATAAAAACATTTTAAGCGATATCTCTGTCAAATATAAAGGTATATCATTGAAATTTTATGGAAGGAGTCCAACTGCGGATATAAAACGAAAAGCATAAAACTTTTGGAAAATGAGCGTGGCACCGCCTCTTTTTAGAAGCAGGAATATACGAGATTTCTGAGCCCATAACTCGACAAATAATTTAAATATAATGACGAAACTTGGTGTGTACACTTTTATTAGTTGTGGTAATACATGTTCAAAATTTTAGCGAAATCGGTTGGCGACCACGCCCACTTTTATATATGGGAACTATAAAGGGGCCTAATAAAAATATTTTAAGCGATATCTTTGTCAAATATAAAGATAATTCATTCAAATTTTGTGGAATGAGTTCCACAATAGACCGGAAACAAAAAATAGAAAAATTTGGAAAATGGGCGTGGCACCGCCTCTTTTTAGACAAAGGAATATACGATATTTCGGAGCCCATAACTCGACAAATAATTGGGACATTAAGACGAAACTTGGTTTATACACTTTTATAACTTGTGTTAATAGACACGCAAAAATTTATTCAAACCGGTTTATGACCACGCCTACTTTTTAACATAGATATTTCTGGAACACCCTTTGGGAATTTGTAACGTGACATCTTTGTAACTAGAAGTCATAAAGGAATGAAATTTTGCACAAAGAATAATATTCATATGCTTAGTTGGATGACTGATAAAAATGTTGAAAATGGGCGTGGCTACGCCTACTTTATGCAGCACTCGCTTTATATAAAATAAACCGTGTTTATCAAACGCAAACAAACAATGAAAGCATACAGCTGAGTATCTAATGTTCGATTCCACTCGAACTTGGGCTTCCTTACTTGTTTGTTTTTGCTTTCTTCCGGCTTCCGGCAAGCCGGGCTTTTCAGCTTGTATGAAGCGCCCGCCACTGGAATGTTAGTAGTTATGCACGTGTACATTAGGCCGTCTCGCCTTATAGGGACGCAAGAATAAAGTTCGCCGTACGCCCCCGCATATGATGTCTTTTTGGAAAACATTTCCGGAAAAGTTTTTTATTTTTTTCTTGGAAGCCGCTAGATGTCGCTAAAATTTATTTTTCTCATATCTTCGGTATATATAGTCCGATCTCTAAGTTTAATACACCAATATCTTTGGCTTGAAAGGACGCCTTATACTGGGGTCAGAATTTTTCAAATCAGCACAAAAAAATTTTTTTTCTTTGATTTTTATGATTCGTGTCTTAATCGATAGGTCTCCGTGTCAAGAATTAGTTCCCGAAATATTTTTGCAAAATGAACATTTTTGCAATAGTTATTCGCCAAGTAAGTTTTACATCAACTTCTTTAAAAAAAATTACTGTTAATCGACGGTACGATTAAATTTAACGCGAACTACGCCAAATTTTAGGTAATTATGTATATTTTAAAATAGTTTTTGAAAAAAATTAAAAAAAAAATTTTCTGTATCCTTTTTAAGGATAATTGTTGTTATCAATGTTCTCCGCCTAGGAAAAATTCGGAAAAATATTGTAGATGTAATGATGCATCGTAAGCTGAATTCCGAAGAAAAAAAGATGGGGACTCTTACCGTTTAAATGCAAAATGCGATTGAACGATTCCCCTCTTCAGCTTAGTAACATTACACTACTCTAAAATTATTAATTTGAAATAATTCCAAGAGATTCAGGTATAGGGGAGTTGGTCCGGTCTTCCTGATCTCAAAAATTGTTTTCTTTATATTTTGTATGGTTAGTTTTCGAGATAACGGTAAATTTTTGCAGTTTTGGGTATCACTACATTCAAACCTAGTTTTCGCTAAGGTTGCAAGTGCGATAACCGCAAGCAGTACCTTGTTAGAAACATAATTAAAATACGCTTCTAACGACATGCAACTTGCAGTGATTGAACAAACCCTTGCTCGTCAAAATCAGAATTTTGTTGGATTTTCTGATTAATTTTTTTATTCAAATATTTATCGTTTTTATAAAAAGGATTATGCACAGTATACACAGTAGATTCTCTACATTACAAAGTTTTGGCAACGGTTGTTATGAACGAGTGGTACGATCGAGTTCCAACTAAGGTCATGGTTTACTAGAAACGAGTGCTTAAAGCATTCTTTTCGATGTATGCTCCTCTAGTGAGCATTTAATTACCTACCACTTTTTTACATTTTCTGGCTCACTTTTTTCATTTATCCTTTTACGATCTACTTACTATCAACTGTGACCATAGTTGGAACTCGATCGTACCACTCGTTCATACCAACCGTTGCCAAAACTTTGTAATGTAGAGAATCTACTGTGTATACTGTGCATAATCCTTTTTATAAAAACGATAAATATTTGAATAAAAAAATGAATCAGAAAAACCAACAAAATTCTGACTTTGACGAGAAAGGGTTTGTTCAATCACTGAAAGTTGCATGTCGTTAGAAGCGTATTTTAATTATGTTTCTAACAAGGTACTGCTTGTGGTTATCGCGCTTGCAACCTTGGCGAAAAATAGGCTTGAATGTAGTGATACCCAAAACTGCAAAAATTTACCGTTATCTCGAAAACTAACCATACAAAATATAAAGAAAACAATTTTTGAGATCAGGAAGACCGGACCAACTCCCCTATACCTGAATCTCTTGGAATTATTTCAAATTAATCATTTTAGAGTAGTGTTATGTTACTAAGCTGAAGAGGGAATCGTTCAATCGCATTTTGCATTTAAACGGTAAGAGTCCCCATCTTTTTTTCTTCGGAATTCAGCTTACGATGCATCATCACATCTACAATATTTTTTCCGAATTTTTCCTAGGCGGAGAACATTGATAACAACAATTATCCTTAAAAAGGATACAGAAAATTTTTTTTTTAATTTTTTTCAAAAACTATTTTAAAATATACATAATTACCTAACATTTGGCGTAGTTCGTGTTAAATTTAATTGTACCGTCGATTAACAATAATTTTTTTTAAAGAAGTTGATGTAAAACTTTCTTGGCGAATAACTATTGCAAAAATGTTCATTTTGCAAAAATATTTCGGGAACTAATTCTTGACACGGAGAGCTATCGATTAAGACGCGAATCATAAAAATCAAAGAAAAAAAAATTTTTTGTGCTGATTTGAAAAATTCACCGAGAACATAGTTTATACCACCCTAATGCAATTTTTTATGCGTGCTTGTCAAACGTAGTCTAAAATCATTAATCTTTTGAAAAAGAAGTATTTCGATCGCTTCAGTAGAACCCGAAATAATACACGTTCAACATTCCGAGGAATATAAGTTTTTCGCTTCCATTGGTCTTTTAGGTTCATTTTACAAAGATTTCTTCTGAGGAGACCCCTACTGAAATTTTGTGCCGAATAATTTTCTAGAACATGTTAACCGTCTAGCACCTCCAATAAAGGGTTATTTTGACTACTTTTTGGTTGCTTGTTTTTCCGACAGGGTAGGAATATGATGTATTGTGGAACGATCCTCCGTTCCGTTTTCGAAAAAAGACACTGAAGATGGCGCATATTAGCCGAAACCGGTTTGTCTCCAAACCAAACTTGACAAGGGATGACGGAGGATCGTTCCACTATACATCAGGTTATTTTGACCCCTATTTTTTAAGAAAATGGAAAAATAGTATTTTTAAGGCCGCTAGAGGGTTAAAATGTTCTAGAAAATTATTTGGCATAAAATTTTATTAGGGGTCTCCTCAGAAATTTTTTCTGTAAAATTAACCTAAAAGACCAAAGGAACCGAAAAACCTATGTATATTCCTCAGAAAGTTGAACGTATTTTATTTCGGGTTCTGCTGAAGCTATCGAAATACCTATTTTGAAAAGATTAATGATTTTTGACTACGTTTAACATGTAGGTATAAAAAAGGTACATTAGGGTGGTATAAACTAAGTACTGGGTGGTAGTGACCCCAATGGCGCACATAGGGTTAATAATATTCCATAGTATAAGGCGCCCTTTCAAGCCAAAGACATTGGTGTATTAAACTTAGAGATCGGACTAGAAGTACGGAAGATAGGAGAAAATTAAATTTCAGCGACATCTAGCGGCGTCTAAAAAAAAAATTAAAAAAAATTTCCGGAAATGTTTTACAAAAAGACATCATATGCGGGGGCGTACGGCGAACTTTATTTTTTGCGATACGCTCTAGTGTACATATATGAATTTATAAGGGATTTAGTGGTAGCCAGAGCGCTTATCCTCATAACATCCAAACCACGAACAATGCTAAGCCTCCTTGTATTTGCTGCATACGAGTAACATTGGTGGCATATGTTGCCTATGACTGTCTCCCCGCTCGCCTCCTGTCTGTCTGTCCGTTGTCTGCCTACTTAGGGTGTTCTCGCTTGCTTGCCTGCATGTTACCGATATTGTTTTACAGCCCCTCAGCGACCCCCTCATTGTCTCTTTCTGCAGTTTATACGCCCACTCTTTTTTTACCGTTATATACATATATTCATATATGCTCTGATTGCCTTCTCTCCTGCCTGCTTGTCTGTCGCTTTATGGTGTCGTTCAACAGCAGCAGACGCTTTTATCGCTCATGTTTTATTGAATATTCATAAATCGTATCAAGGAGTAGCAGCAGCGAATGGCTCGTCTCTCCAACTTCCACGCAACACATACCAAAAATCATATGAAAGCGAAATTTGTTCTCACTCTGTCCTCTTGTGATTGCCGGCTGGGTAAGTCGATACTTTGAATGCAACAGCTGATGCTAGACTGCAGTGCGTTTTAAATTTAAATTTTGTGCATGAAAATTTCACAAATAAATGATCTTAAAGCTGTAAAATTTAAAATAGAATATACAGCCTTTAAATTAATGTAGTGTTATTATGTACTTACATACATATGTACATAAAACATAATCCGGTTTCCTATGCTGATAAGTTTTGTATGAAAGTTAACTTTTGTTTTCAAATATGAATGTACGTAGTATGTCTGTCTGCAAATATGTTACAAACACTTTGCATCCATTTCATAAAACACTTTAAACTAAAATTGTTACAGTATCTAGTTTGTTGTTTATTCGAATTTGTCCTTACAATTCTTAAAACTTCCGCAGAACAATATGAACGAGCTCAAATTAAGAACAGGGTAGTTAAAATAATGAAATTATGCATCGCAACTAGAAATGGTCATTATTGAACTTAACTGTAAAAACAAGAAGGAGCTAGAATTTTTGGGTAAAATTAAGCAGTTAAGAGTCAAAAAAGAAAACACAAACAAGCAAGGAAAAATAGTTGGCTAACGAGGATTAAAAGATTCAGAAACATACACCTATGTTTTTCCATTTATTCACTTCACAGTCTTATCATTATTGTTTTCCTACAATGGCCACGAAAGAGACCACATATTTAGAGGAAATAGTTTATTGTAAAGTTTTGTAAATCCTTCCGCGCCGATGCAGATAAATAAAGGAACCATACAAATGTGGCAGTTTCACTCTCTTCTTAAGTTAAATTTAATTTCTGACAATTTTGTTGCCGCAAGCAGAACGCACAAGCCACACCAGTTTCGGCATGGCAAAGTCTCCTCATACATATACTCGTAATATACGCAAAAGTACAGCAACAGGTCACAAAGTCATTAATCAACCCAAAACGCAGCCTGAAATCCGATAGGGTAAATTGTCAGCTCATCACTGTCAATTAAAATTAGACTAATACTAGTATTCTGTAAGCTGTCTCAAGTCACTAAT
Source organism: Urophora cardui (assembly GCA_960531455.1). Classification (NCBI taxonomy): domain Eukaryota; kingdom Metazoa; phylum Arthropoda; class Insecta; order Diptera; family Tephritidae; genus Urophora; species Urophora cardui. The sequence continues at coordinate 32,841,038 of OY482671.1, forward strand.
AGAGACTTTTGGAGACTTTTTCGTGGTGAGATTGATTTTGAGACAATTTGGTATTCCGTAAGCGAGCTCACGTCTCAAGTCTCAAAAAATACGTCACTAATTAGTGACCTGGTGGCGAGGAGGTCACAAAATAAAGAAAACATTGAGGTGAACTAAATAAAGCGTCAAAATTTATAAAAACTTACAATTTGTTTGCTCTTTGCTTGTTCGCTTGCTATTTTCTGCAATAAAACAAGTTTATTTGTATGAAATTAGCAGAATAATAAAATTTTGCTGGTTTTGCTAGCATACTTTTTTCCGCCATTTCGATCAAGTGTAAATAGTGATGTGATACGATATTTATCGATATTTCAATGTTTTACGTTACATGACTTTTTTTGCGAATCGGTTCAGATAAAACACGCATAAAACATTATATTCATAACTATTTTTATAAGTGATAAGTAGTAATGATACGCTTTATTTTTTTAATGCAATATATTGCTCATAAATTCATTTCCAAAACCTATTTTCGTATGTAATCGATTAGTGAGTATTCGTTAAATTATTTGGTTATCTCAAACAGTCTCAGTACATTTTCACCACAGTCTTTGGTGAAATTTTTAGTGACTGTGGCTTATAGAATACCAAAAATGGCTCAAGTCACTAAAAATGTCTCATGTCTCAAATCTCAAATTTTGTGACTTGAGATGAGACGGAGTTACAGAATTCGCCTATAACACATATAAACCGAGTGATTACGAGCAGCGTTGCCACTTAAAAATTTAAAATTTACCAAAATACAAAATAAAAGTAACCAAAACCAGAAACAGGTAACCAAAATAAAATAATAGTATAAGTATATGCTCCATTAACGTTAGAGCTATTTATTTGAAAGCAAAAAAATATATACGGTTAACAAAAATTAAAATATATCAATTGCTTTACATCTTTAAGCCTTAAACAGGTCGAGCGTAATATCGTCCGGTCGTAGGGTTCTATCAACATTTTAAAACACGACCAGATATGAGAATGAATAGAACCAAAGAGCTGACGAAAATCGCCCGAAGAAAATTCTCCAGAATAGATTTATTTCTATTGTGGTCGCTGGCTCCTGTCAAATAAATTATTTGGACTTAAAAGCTTTTTAGTGCTTAGCACGAAAATTATTTAATTTAATTTTTTATTGTTGGGGGTAAATGGAAAAATTTCAACAACTATTTCCAGCGAAGGTTGAGTATAGCTATTTCACGAATACCCATTTTCGGTCATTAGCACCATTTTCGGAAGTGGATGCTCCTCACGAGGATCGAACCCGTGATATACATTCTATCTTCAGCCGCAATGTGCGAGCGCTTTTACACGCTCGACCACTGAGACTCTGTGAAAGCTGTTGAATTTTTCCCACTTTTGCCTATTCATTTTCCTGAAACAGCTTTACACTCAACATTCGCTGGAAATAGTGGTTGAATTTTTTCCATTTACCCCCAACAATAAATTATTTGGAATTCGAAAAAAAAAAAAATACAACAAAACAATTTGGATAACAAATATTTTATAGTTTGGAAAAATGTAAAGCGTACTATTCCTAAAAATTGAATGCAACCATGGTGTACTGAATACATGGACCTTGAAGGTAACCAAAATCTGTCGAAAGTAACCAAAGTGGCAACGCTGATTACGATTACAAAATAGCCAACAAACAACACACAACCAAAATATTTTGCAAATACCTTTGTTAGCAAACCACTAAATAATTTCACACACCCACATCGAAAATTATTCCAGATTAATTAATTCATGAGTTGAACGAGTTGTAGCGTTAATATCGCTAACAGACGATATGTTGCAGTTGTAATTAAGGCATCACATTACGCAGTTAAAAAACATTTATCAAAATCAAACTCATACACAATTGATGGCAATGAATGACAGGAACGTATGTATGTATGCATCCGCGTGGGTGATTAGGATGATGCTTAGGAATTAATGAGTAACTGTTAAGTTATCCTGTAGGAAAAAGCTTGCTGAAATAGGAGAGAGTAAATAACCACAACACGCTTTAATGGAGGTAAAGATGACTGCAAACTCTGCCAGATAGTCTTAGAGCCCAATTTTAAGCCGTCTCCGAACTACAAATGCATATTTTGCGAGAAGCCTGCCGTGGGGTGAACGTTATGCAAAACCTTTATTATCCGACGATTCGTACTTTGTTATAAATTCTTATCGAAGGAAAATTTAAATGAGAGAGAGTTGTGTCTTAAAATTCCTCAATTTTTCCTCTTTTTAGAGTCTATTCTAGATGGAAGACGATGGGTTATAAGGTCGTTCTCATTTAGAGGTTAATAATGGATATCAAAGGTCAATTCACAATTTTATTCTTTTCAAATTCTGCTTGTATGTCCGTTAGTAGGCAATTTAATTTGCAGAGCATGTATTTTCAAATAATTCCTTCTGGGCACACTTGCTTTTGCAGTTGTTGCCTATACATATCAATAGAAATTGTTGATTATTTTCATATTCATACATACATACATACATATATATACATATGCCATTTATACTCGCCACCACCGCTAAAAGCGCTTGGCGCCGTCCACTTCATATGGCAAAATGTTTTGTTGGCCTTTACATGTAAAATGACTCATTTGCTTTGCTCGGGCGGGCGGGCGTGATACCGAATTTGACAAATCAATTTAGAATGTAATTTGATATGCAAATAGCGAAATTCAGTTGCAAATTATGTACCTATGTCGTATGCAAAAGGAACATACATGAAAGGAGCCAAACTTTATGTACGGCCAAAGCAAAAATTGGTGGCAGGCTGAAAGACAATCAGGCAGGCGGTATATAAACTTAATGAATTCACTCATTTACGCTTTTATGGTTAAAACATATGTATGTACATATGTACACACAAATTCATGTGGCATATAAATTCACATAGAAAGTTTAATAACTACCATAAGCTGGAGCAGCTGGAAACAATAGGTAGGTACTTAAAATACACGAAGGTGTGTTCATATTATCAACTTACAGTTTTAAGAAAACATAAGCATTTTGAATATGTAGGAGCCTTTATTGCTAACATGCCCAAGTAATTCTATATCTCAACCGCTTCAGAGTTGATTTCCAAAATATTGCAACATTTTTGTCCAAATTAAGATCAAATGTTGACACCGCAACACCACACCTTTTTGAGTGGAGTGGGGTAGTCATTTTGAGTGCTAAAGTACTTTACAATATTATATTTGTTTAAGCGACATAACATACGATACATACATATATGTTGAACTTTCAGTTGCCTTTGCTCTAAGTAGTTGTATAAGTTTAAAGGTAGATTAAAACTCTCGTATTCAGTAACCGTCTGCAAACTGATAATAGCATACTCATCTCTTAGTAGAATCTATTAAAGATTTCTGTTGGTTAATAATAGAGTTTTCTTTTCAGGACACTTTTTATTATTCATAGTAAAAGGGAATAGTTCGAAGATTTGTATATTCATCGAGGATTTACGTGAGAGTATGGAGTCTAGGGAGTTGTTACATATCGTCGCTCCGGAAGAAGAAAGACGCATATCAGTAATTTGTTTACGAAAAAAGGCGCATTAAAAATATGTCGGGGAAGAAAGCCGCTTTACAAAACATGTCGACGAAGATAGACGCATTAAAAAATATTTCGACGAAGAAAGACGCATTAGCATTATTAACTGCGAAGAAAGACGCATTAGCATTAATATTGACAAAGAAAAATAAAAAAATCGAATACGTCTTTCTTTCCTAAAAAATATTTGAATGCGTCTGTCTTTATAGTAAAAAAAATAAAGCGTCTTTCTTCGTTATCAAAAAATAATAAATAGTCTTTCTTTCGAAAATTATTTTTAATGCGTCTTTCTTCCTCAACAAAACAGTTTGCGTCTTTTTTTCTTCTATAGCGACGATATACATACATATGTATGTATATATCAGAATTATGTACATATCGCACGTTTTATGCAATAGGGATTCAACTCAAAAAAAATTTTTTTTGGGAAAACGCAAATAAAGTTTTATAATTTCAAATAGTTTCCTTCTACGGCTAACTACAAAATCACTTCTATTTCCGCCGTTTTTATCTTTTTGAGTATTTTATAAGACTAGACTCAAAGGCACTAACCAGGTATTGAAATATATGGCAAAATCCCAGAAATCGAAAATTTCGAGTTAAATCCTTATTGCATAAAACGGGCGATATGTATGCATGTATCCACTTCATAAAGAATTAATAGCAAAATGTAGAAGATGGTAAAGACTTCCGAGTCGGAAGTTCCGACTTAAAAACTGACGAAATTAAGAGCTCTAAGAAGGTTGAAAGCGCTTTGAGTTGACTATTTTCTAAAAGCTCCATTAATAATGCATAACCCAACGAGCACTATATTTGGTCCAACTAATAAATAGATTTAAAATATTTTACATTTGCCGATTTTGATTTATAAACATTCAATTACCTATCTGATATGGATATGCACATAAAGGATATTTTCGAGAAAACCGCACATACTCGTGTATATATAAATAAATATACTCTAATTTGATTACTCATACCAGAGAATGTTAATAACATTACATATTTACATTGTCTGCTCCTACCATTTTCGCATGACTAAAATTACTTTTTATTGACAAATACGATAGATGTAAAGAAATTTAAAATTGAAAAGGGTCCATAGTGAATACGAAACGATGACAGAGAAATAAAAGAAGGCAACAATCAGTATATTTGTACGTACATACATACATATGTAGGTACGTGTGCATATGTAGGTACGTGTGCATGTGCATATGTAGGTAAATGCTTTTTACGCACAAATGTGGCAAATAAATTATAATAATTTATGCACTAAAAGCAACAGAAAAAAGCAAATAGCAACAGCAAAAGAAAAAGATGAAAAGAAATCTGCTTGTTGTAAAAGTGCTCGTATAAACATTAAGATGCCAACAAACTCATGCTGTACGTAAACGAGTGCGCCGTATGGTATGCAACAGCAAAAGCGGCATGCGGCATGCGGAATGTGGCATGTGGCAACTACATACATACATATGTTCATATGTTCACTCCCTGGGGATGCACTTTATATCGAAGATTACCTCATTGAAAGTCAAATAAATGTGCTTTGCAGGAACGCAACAAAGGAAGGAAGGGCAACAAAAGGGAACACAAAGGGAGTAGTGAGACAGAAGAAAAGTGAAAAATTTGCGTAAAATGGGTAGCGGCAGAAGGATAGCGGAAAGAAATGGTGAGAAATTGAAATGGTGAGAAATTGCGGTGCAAAGTGAAAAATTTACATATAAATATGAGTAGGTAAATAAAAGAGTCAAAGAGATTACGGCTCCAGTCTTTTTAACGGGTTGAGAGAAGTTACAAGTAGAAGCTTTACTTAAATGTAAATTGCAAATTTTCTGCCACAAAATATAATTCATAGAGTGTTTGAATCAGAATAATCTAAAAGCAAATGTACAAAAAAAATTGTATGCAACTTCTGAATTTTTTCAGAATATTATATACATAGTATATATCGGTGCTTACAGAGCACATATGTATTCCATTCTTAATTTTACTTTAATTTTTTAAATTTATGTATTTTATTTTATTTTACTTTATTCTATTCTATTTTATTTCATTTTATTATTTGTGTATTTTATTTCATTTTATTTTATTTTATTCTATTATTTTTGTATTTTATTTTATTCCATTATTTTTGTATTTTATTTTATTTTATTCTATTCTATTCTATTTTATTTTATTTTATTTTATTTTATTTTCTTTCATTTTATTTTATTTTATTTTGTTTTATTTTATTTTATTTTATTTTACTTAATCTTATTTTATATTATATTATTTTATTTTATTTTATTTTATTTTATTTTATTTCATTTTGTTTTTTTTTTTTAATCTTATTTTATTTTCTCTTATTTTATTTTAGTTTTTTTATTTTATTCTGTTTTATTTTATTTTCTTTTATTTTATTATTATTTTATTTTATTTTATTATATTTTACTTTCTTTAGCCTTTTCTCTTACAAGTGATATTTGGTATACGTTTTTATACAATGATATTCGCATATGTGTCCATACATACTAGTGCTGGAAAACCATCGATTGAACTATCGATACTATCGATGGGGCCGATGCCATAGCGATTATCGATGGTTTTTTTTAACCATCGATAGTATTTTACTTGGTACATAACTCCAACGTCTTTTAAAAAAATTAATCAAAAAAACTGAGGTTTATAATTTTTAAAGCACTTGATTTGAATATGTGGGCTGTGAGTATATAAATAAAAGATTAGTGAATAATTTTATGAAAAAAACTTGCAAATAAAACGGTTTTTTTATTGAGAATTGAGCAATTAAGGTTTTGATTTCGGCTCTCCTATTATTTTGTGGACAACTGTATATGTACAAATGTGTGTATGTAGTATTCTTACTTTGAATAGTTATTGACTTATTTTTTGTATTGAACTTTTTACATAAACTGGTTTTTTTTTTTATTTTATTTTAGAAACATATTTTTCTAATAAAAATTTATATTTTTCTTTTAAATATCGGAACGTAAGTACATACATGCATACATATGTATGTATGTATGTATATATGCATGAAATATTTGAGTACCATATTTCCCTTTAACGGGCCACCTACGTACATATGTATATTAAACCATCGATACTATCCAGGGATTGCAAATAATCGTTATTTTTTAACCCTAATCCTCTAAAGTGAGCCTCTAAGTCTCACTTTAAAGTTTAAAAGCGAATTATTCCTAAACCAAAAAAGATTTTTGTCTGAAATTTTGGGTATTCCTCCATTTGTGTTCATAAATTATGAAATAATTATGGTCTTTGGGCTATTTATTTATTTTAACCATTTTTTTTGCAATCGTATAAAATTGTAACGAAAAACCGAAAGTGAGCCTCAAAGACTCACCTTAAGTATATTTATCGTAATAAGCTTACATTTCTAGAATTCAACTAAATTTTGAATCCGTTGTTCACAAGGTTTACCCAGTGAGGTTTTTACATTGCGAACTCACCATACTTCCCCCGGATTTTGGTGAATTCGAGGTATTTCACCATAGATCTTTATATAATAGGATGTCATAAAATTAAGGAGGCCGGCAAAGTCAACAATTTCAAAACGATGAACATTTTACCATTTTTCAGTTAACTGAGATTCTAAATTACGGAAAAGATGCGTTCCGATAGAGAAACGAACGATGAGCTGCTTTATGCGTAAGCAATTTCACCACGAACGTCGCGTTTTAAAAATTTGGAATTTGGTTGCGGAAAATATATATTAGGGGCGATCATATGAAAAATTTATTCATATTCATTTCATTCATAGCTTTTCTCATTGTGTGCACAAAAACAAATTTATAACAGATGTAATAAAACCATTTGTAATGAACATTCAAACATCTACAAAAATGTGTAAAAATTGCAGTACATTAATATCCCCTATTTTACGGAATTACCTTTTTTATCTTTATATACTAAACAAACTTTCATAAACGGTTATAAGAATGTATAAAAATGCTTCTGAATTCATTACTGCACAAATAAAAGTAAAAAACAAATACCAAAATAATGTGTTTCAAAATTTCCCCATAGGTGAGCCTCAGAGTCTCACTTTCGGTTTTACGTAACTTTTTAAAATTCGGTGATTAGGGTTAAATTTTGACTAAAAAAATCATACTGAAGGAGAAACGCTAAACGCAAAAGAAGTACACAGATGTAATCACCGTAACAGACTACCTCTAGGTGCATTAACTTTTATTTTTTCGATTTTTATAAAAAAATTGATTTTTAATCGTTATTTTCTGAGTTTTATTTTTCCCTCAGCAAATAAAAGTTATTTTTTGATTTTTATATTTCGCTCAGAAAATAAAAGTTATTTTTTGAGTTTTATTTTTCCCTCAGAAAATAAAAGTTTTTTTCTGAGTTTTATTTTTCGATCAGAAAATAAAAGTTATTTTTTGAGTTTTATTTTTCCCTCAGAAAATAAAAGTTATTTTTTGAGTTTTATTTTTCGATCAGAATATAAAAGTTATTTTTTGAGTTTTATTTTTCCTTCAGAAAATAAAACAACACAAGAATGCCGCTTTCAGACATTTATTAACACGACTTGAACGGACCCCGTTAGAAAAGGACGCTTACAACAAGGAACTCAACACAATATACACAATCGCGGAGAACAACGGATATCAAAAAAGTTTGGTGAAGAAACTACAGAAAAACATAACTTCAAGGAAATCGGAAAACAAAGAAAAGGTCGAGAAGAAATGGGCAGTCTTATCATATACCGGAGCAACATCTAACAAGTTGGCTAAAGTTTTCCAAAAATATAACATTAATGCAGCATTTAAAACGAGGAACAGCATGGAAAAACTTCTACGAAACAACATTAACAAGGAAGACCCCTTTGACAAACAAGGCGTATACAAATTGACTTGCGAATGCCAAAATAGCTATATAGGACAAACAGGACGCCAAATCAAGACGAGATATCGAGAACACGTAAGAGATTACAATAAGAAAATAAGGAAATCATCAACGACAGTGGAATCAAATTTCGCCAACCACATGGCAGAAAACAAATGTACACCAATGAAAATAGGAAAAACAGCTAAAATTCTCCACATACAACATAAGGGAAAACGACTTAACGTATTAGAAAATATGGAGATATACAAACAGAAGACATTCGTAGGTAAAATAATATATGAACAAATAAACACCGCATCAGATACATTATTTGAACCGCTTAAGCTATTATACCGAAAAGAGGACAGAAAACCTAAAACCGACATAAACAAAACAACACACAAGAGGACAATAACGGACTTTTACCTGCCTGTTTAATGAGGATACAAAAATAGATTCACATACCTAAACGCACAGACTCGCACGCACGCACGTATGCACGTCGCCCGAACGCACGAATGCACGAACACACGAACACATCACACGAACACGAAGTACGTGACCAAACGATGGAAGTCAGTTACTATAAGTACTATCGAACTTACACAAAATAACTCAGAACGAAAAAAGACACTGAAGATGGCGCATATTAGCCGAAACCGGTTTGTCTCCAAACCAAACTTGACAAGGGATGACGGAGGATCGTTGCACAATACATCATATTCCTACCCTGTCGGAAAAACAAGCAACCAAAAAGTATTTATTAGATTTAAGTAAATGCTTCACATACGACAACTTTATTTCTGTCCTTCTACAGAGTTTCTAAATGATATATATTTATGTACCTACTCACATACATACATAAAATTACATTTTTAATAGTATATATGTGCTCGCGTCACATAAATACGTAAAATTTATAAATAAACTTTTATTATCTGAGCAAAAAAATAAAACTAAAAAAATAACTTTTATTATCTGAGCAAAAAAATAAAACTCAAAAAATAACTTTTATTATCTGAGCAAAAAAATAAAACTCAAAAAATAACTTTTATTTTCTGAAGGAAAATTAAAACTCAAAAAATAACTTTTATATTCTGATCGAAAAATAAAACTCAAAAAATAACTTTTATTTTCTGAGGGAAAAATAAAACTCAAAAAATAACTTTTATTTTCTGATCGAAAAATAAAACTCAGAAAAAACTTTTATTTTCTGATCGAAAAATAAAACTCAAGAAAAAACTTTTATTTTCTGAGCAAAAAATAAAACTCAGAAAATAATCGTTAAAAATCAACTTTTTGGATATCACTTATAACCGTTACGGTCCCTGATACTATCGATGGTTGCCTTTAAAACTATCGATGGTCAATCGACTATCGATGGTTTTCCAGCACTAATACAGTGAAACCTCTGTTGGGCGGACACTCACCGTCGGGCAAATTTTGTCCGCCCAAGAGAGGTGTCCGCTTAAGGGGGTGGGTTGCTATTTTAGAAATTTTTTGGATTTTAAAGGATTTATTTATTCATATTTCATTGAAAAAACAACGATTCTTATGTCTTCAAAATTTCACATAAATACATATACATATTTATACATAAAGTATTAACATACATATTACATTTTAATTAGTAAGTTGCTGATAACTAGAAATGTTGGGATATCTTTGAAATTATTTAAAAAATTGCGAAATTGTCGATTGACGATTTTTGCTTATTTAAAATAAAATTGTTTTGCAGATGGCTTTCAAATTTCTGCAACAGTTCAAATGCAATAAGGTCTTCCGTGCAAAATCTTTTCAAATTTGAAACTTCAGTCAAAGCCATTTCGTTCGAGGAGATTGCATTACCTACTTTCAGCGGTAATACTTTCAGTATCAGTATTATCATCTTCAATGGTTTCGACGTTTTCGTCAGTTAGAACATCTAACTGGAAATCCGTGAATGTATTTATATCTACTCCAATAAAGTCATGCGGACATTTATTTTAGTTGGTTATTCTCCTTTCATCGTAGCGCTTTTTACCTAACGAACATTCCGCGAACTTTTTTTATATTGCTATACATATGTACTTATATTTTGTCCGCATAAGAGGAGTTCGTGTCCGCCTAACAGAGGTTTTTATGTGATTCGTTATGAAAAAAAATCAAAGTGTCCGTTGAAGAGAGGTTTGTGTCCGCTTAATAGAAGCTTTTAGTTCAATTAAATAGTAAATAACTGTCCGCGTCCGGCCAAGAGAGTGTCCGCCTAAGAGAGGGCAATTTGTTCTAAAAATTGAACCTAAACCTTGCTCTGAAAAAAATACCCGTAGTTAAATCAACAACTTTCCGCTGTTGAACCTCCGTCTTTGATTCAACAGCAAAAGTATTTGCTTTAACGGCAAAGTTTTTGATTCAACAACTTTCCATAGTTAATTCCAGAGATGTAGAATAATTATTATTTCATTTTGAAATTATAAAAAAGTCTTACAAATTTTCTTCAGGATCATAAAAGTTTTTCGATAATATTTTTTTCCTGATGAAAATGATAAAAATCTTCTATAATTATTATTCAGAAACTTATATTTTAAAAATCTTTCCATAATAGTTATTTCAAATATATATTTTTTAAGTCTTCAAAGACTTTTATATTGAGACAAATTTGAAAAAAGTCTTTGCGTAATTATTATTAGTAACAAATTGTTTTTTATATCTTCAAAAACTTTTTCATTGAGACAAAGTTCAAAAAAGTCTCAGAAAATTTTCAATAACCTTCATATAAGTATAAAATAAAAATAACTTTCATATAAGTACTTCAAAATTCAAGCAAATTTCCAATTTGAAAATGTATGAAAGATTTTTATCGAAGATATAAAAAATAAATTTGTTACTCAAAATAATTACTTAAAGATATTTTTGAAATTCGTCTCAATGAAAAAGTCTTTGAAGACTTAAAAAACAATTTGTTACGGATAATAATTACTCAAAGACTTTTTTCAAATTTGTCTCAATATAAAAGTCTTTGGAGATATAAAACAAAATTTCTCATTTATAATAATTACAAAACGACTTAAAAAAAATATCTCAGAAATAACTATTATGGAAAGACTTTTAAAATATGTTTCTTTCAATAATAATTATTTTTTGATTTTTATTTTTTCTCTTATAATAATTACAACTCTGGTTAATTCAAAGACGGGCGTTTTTGATTCAAAAACTCCCTTGCTGTTGAAAAATTTTGAAGTAAATAAAAAATAGAAAATTTTTTTTTCAAACTTAAATTTTCGGGAAAAATTTATACATACATATACATATGTATGTATATGCAATATATAATTACAAATAAAGGTAAGTCACAATAATAATATTTATATATTATTATAATATATTAATATTATATGTACATTTGTACGTTTAAAAATACATACATATATTTTGTATTTTCAGATTAAATATGTTTGATTATCCCATTTTCCGATAGCGAGCAATCGAGGTAAAACTTGTCGGCGATGATTGCGCAGAAACCTACAAATCTGGCGGTCGGAAAACAATGTAAGTTAATATAAAGAATGTGTTATGAAGTAATAAAATAAAATCAGTTGTGTTTATGTGTTTGTGTGTGTAAAAAGCCCTACAGACACCCAGTTGGAAAGTGCGGAATGCATTACCTTTTTCAAATATGAATTCATCAACGAATGGCAATATACGAAAACATGCATACCTATGTAAACGAAGAGGTAATTTCTCTGAACATGATTTGAAATAACTCAATTGTATTTTTGTCGCTTGAAGGTGACAGCTTAAAAAAAATAATAAAAAAAATTAAATTGGTGAAAAATATGTACATATGTACATGCATAATTCTGAAAATGTATCCCAAACGCCATTGGCGATGAAAGATACAAGAAATAGTTGTGGTCCAAACATTAGTATGAGCAACGAGAGTCCTAATATGTATAGCAACTTAAATGTATAAATATTTCATGGAATTTAGGTATGATGTCTTTTCGTATACGAAGATGTAATGTACAGGGCAATGTATCATTTTATATACGAATGGGTAATGCAAAAGGTAATGTGTCGCTTTACCTAAAGCGACACATTACCTTCGTAGGACATTTGCTGTGTTAGGAATCATGCATGTTGTAATGTATAAATGATGGTAGAGATAGATTACTTTGTGCATTACCAGACATTACCCTTTCCAACTGGGCAGTGATAGTCATTTGATATATGTATCATTTGAGGTGCAGGATTGATGGATATTTGTGCCACTACTGCCTACAAGTTTCCATAATCTTTATATTGGCGGTGTGAAAATGTGATGCAAACCTTTGTGGCTGTGTCTCTTTCCACACATCGTGTTGTTCAAATGATGCATCAAATGACCATCACTGAATGGAAAAAGTTTGTTTGGTGGGCCTTAGTATTAATATTACTATGTAAACATATATTATATAAAAAAAACTAAATAAAATAATATATATTACATTAAAAAAAAATTACTATTGTTTACAATTTTTTTGATATTAACTTAAATGCGTAAGTATTTGCTTTAATGGTGCCCGTTTATGGACCAAAAATTTTTGCTGTTAATTCAAAAGTAAAAACTGTTAACTTAAATGTAAAAGTATTTCATTCAACAGTTTCCGTTGTTAACTTAAATACGAAAGTATTTAAATCAAAAACGCTCGCATCTTTGAAACAACAACGGAGCGTTATTGGGCACATTTCAACTGCGGAAAGTTGTTCATTTAACGGCAAAAGTCTTTGTATTTACAACGTTTTTTTTTCAGAGTGGTGCATGAAAAAATGTCCGCTCAAGGGAGGTGTCCGCCTATGAGAGGTGTCCGTTAGGAGAGGTTTCTCTGTACATACATATGTTTTTTTTTTTTTTTTTGTTTTACGAGGAGGAAGCATCGAAAGCCTTTACCCCGTCAGTGTGGGACTCTAACCAGCACTAAACCTCCTACTGTCATCGTACCGAACCCCCCGGTACTACCGTCAGGCTACCGTCGGGAGGTGGGTTGAGCACAGGGCTCGAAGCGTTCGTAATGGTCGCGTTATTTCCCTCAGTCTGCCTTAGGAGGCTTCACCCGTTCCCCTAGAGGCGATCACTGTTAGGTGGTCTGCGGAGGCCAATTATCCGCACCACACGCTATGACGGATGCAGGAGGCCGAGCTCCTGTACGTATCCGTTCCAATCGTAGTGGTCATTGTAAGGTGGTCTGCGGAGACAAAGCTCCACACCACGCGCGCTGACGGATGCAGGAGGCCTAGCTCCTGTACGTATCCGTAACGGATGCAGGAGGCCTAGCTCCTGTGCGTATCCGTTCCACTGGAAGTGGTCGTTCTTTAGATATCTGGTGGTCTGCGGAGACCGAAGCTCCACACCACACGCTATGACGGATGCAGGAGGCCTAGCTCCTGTACGTATCCGTAACGGATGCAGGAGGCCGAGCTCCTGTACGTATCCGTTCCACTGGAAGTGGTCATTGTTTAGTGGTCAGGTGGTCTGCGGAGGCCAAAGCTCCACACCACGCGCTATGATGGATGCAAGAGGCCGAGCTCCTGTACGTATCCGTTCCACTCGAAGTGGTCAATTAGTCGACCTATTCTGTGATAAGTGATATGCGGACGCCTAAGTTCCGCGGCACGCGCGATGACGGATGTAGGAGGCAGAACTCCTATACGTATCCGTTCCACTCGAGGTCTCGAAGTACCTTTGATTAGAGACTGTAATCTGACATGAATAGTGTTTCTTTAGTCGCCGCTCATTCGCCGTATTCTCTCCAGGCTTCTCAGTGTTTTCATGGTGTCTGCTATTACGTCACTTGCTGCAGTCCATTTTGCCTTGCTTTCTAGCATATGCTTCACGAATGACTCTGGTGTATAGTTGCCTCCAAATAGTCTACGGAGCTTGTTTCTAGATTCGTAAAATCTTGCACACTCAAAGAATACGTGATATACATCCTCTATTGTTTGCCCCCCCGCAGTAATCACACGTTGGGTTTGACTCGTGCTTAAAGCGGTAAAGATAGGCCTTGAAACAACCGTGTCCAGATAGAAACTGCGTCAAGTAGAAATCGACTTCGCCGTGTGCTCTTTCCAACCAGATTCTCAAGTCTGGTATGCATCTATATGTCCAGCGTCCCTTCGTGGAGTTGCTCCATCTGAGCTGCCAGCTTTGCATGCTGGCCTCTCTCGCCTCGGAGCGCTCCGCCTCGCTTTGTGCAGTCACTGCAGCTTCTTTTACAAGTATATCTATAGGGTATAGACTGGCAATAACCAGAGCGGCTTCATCCGACACTGTTTTAAACGCACAACACACTCTTAACGCGCACAGGCGGTAAGTCGACTTGATGCAGCGAAAATATGACTTATGATGCTCTATAGCGTGGTGCCACACAGGGGCGCCGTAGAGAATTTGGCTCCTTACGACGCACGCAAGAAGTTGTCGCCGCCGTTGCTTTGGACCACGTGAGTTCAGCATTATGCGTGTTAGTGCCGTCACGGTCGCTGAAGCCTTATCATTTGCGTATTCAATATGGGTTTCTGTCTATCATAATTCCCAGGTACTTTACTGCTTGGAGCGTGACGATGTCATGATTTCCACTTCTTATTATAGTATGCTCAACTTTTTTTCTGCTTGATATGAGCACTGACTCCGTTTTTTGCTCCGCCAGCTGCAAGCCATTTTTATCCAGCCACCTTTGAACGCGGGTTATGCTTTCGTTCGTTTTTGTGCGTATATCGTCTAGTTGCTTAGCGGTAACAACCAGGGCAATGTCGTCGGCAAAGCCAAATATTTTTACGCCTTCCGGGAACCTAAGGCGTAAAACACCGTCATACATTATGTTCCACAGGAGGGGGCCGAGCACTGAGCCTTGTGGGACGCCGCCGGTAACTTTTAATTTCTTAGTGCCGGCTGAGGTTTCGTACTCCAGCGTTCGATTTTCGAAGTAGCTTCGTACCAGCCTTCTCAGGTATTTTGGTGTTCCGATGTACATACATATGTATATATATGTATATGTATATACGTTATCTATCACATAAATATCGTTCTGCAGAGGCGTTGACATCCGCATTGTCATTAAGCCAAACCATCTACTATACCACCACTGCATAACCACCATTTTTTGCTCACCTGCAATTGTCTCTTTTGTAAAGTTTTTTTTTGTCGTGTGTTATTTTGAATTTTTTGCTGTTGCAAATTTTCGCTCGCTGATAAAGTGCATTTTTTTTTCTTTGTTTCTATTTCTGTTTTTTGTTTCACCCTTTTTGCGCTCTTTTTTATAGTTCTTAGTTTTGTTTTTTTAGAGTCATCGGCATTTTTAGTCCGACTCAACGACATGATGAACTGTTGTCACTCAAATTGTTGATGGGAGCATCAATTTATGTATTTGTGAACTTTTTCGCAGTATTGCATTTTTTGGCATGAAAAATTAATTTCATCACTGTGAGTTGGAGCAGTACTTACATATATACAAAAATATTTTTGCGCTGTTTTTGTATGACTCTTGCTGAGAAGGCAAAAATTCATGATTGTATAAAATTTAAGTATGTATTTGCAAAATAAAATTTAAGTTTAACACTTAAAGCGCTTTTAGAAATCGAGCATAAAAGTATTGAAATGAGTTTAAAAATGAAAAATATATGTACATAAATATAAATCTCTTATGAAAAGTGTTTCCGAATTCAAACATGCGGAACGTTTTGCAACTAATGCTTTCTTTCTTTATTTTAATTTTACTTTAACTAAAATTTATTTACTGTTACTTATTCCGCAATTTCTTTTTCTCTATAAATGCACATTCAATTGTACACAAGAAATCCACACTTAAGGCTAAAATCCATTTTATTTTATTAAGCATCGCCAACTTTCTCGATACTCAAGTCAAATCGCAAAGCGCCTAAAAGTAGATTATAAATTATGCAATGTTTATGATACATATATGTATGTATGTATGTGCATCTAAATTGAGCAGAGTTGAGCGGCAAAGTCCTTAGGCTGTTTTACCGTTTATATGAAACAACAACAATAACAACACTATTGTGAATTCGTTGTGGATTTATTATTGAATGTTGTTGTTGCTTTAGTTGTTTTATTTGTATTTAAGTTGAAATTGAAAAAGTAGTAGGTACATACATACATATCTAAATTCTACCCAAACCAAATGAAAGATGTTTTAACTTGAAAGTAAGTATCTACACATTTAAGAGGTGCATGGGAGTTGAGACTGTCTACTTTATCTGTGCTTTTTTGTTTTGTTTTATTTTATTTTATTTTGTTTTATTTTATTTTATTTTGTTTTCAATTATTTTATTTTATTTCATTTCATTTTATTTAAATTTTTTTTTTTATTTTACAGCTATTCCGGATTACGATCCACTTTCATCGGAGGTGAATCGGATCAAATGGCATTCTGCAATTCGATTGACGTCCGATGAACGTCAGATTTTTTCGAAGTTAGGAAATCGGCATTCTGGTTCACGATGGATCGGAGTTTTGACAGTTCATCGGAGCGATTTTTTCCGTCAGCTTTTGTGTGTCGGAGGCCACATAAATTGTGATTATTTTTGGAAATATTACCAATTTAACGTAATTAAACTATGATTTTTAAATTTATACAACATTATTATACAAAACGGGCTTGGTTTAGCTATGCTACTGGCCTTTTCTTTGCAAAATAAGTGAACAAAAGGAATCTGCTTTAGTACAATAGACTGAATAGAGGGAAATAAGTAAAAGGAGTTTCAACGTATTGAACTTTTATTTAATAATAAAATTTATTTTTCTTTTTAGCAATATTTATATATTATTGTTTAATAAAAGCTTCTGAAAATAGTTTTTATTGTGTATTATTACTACGATGATGTAATATGAGTGGGTAACGCAACTCGGGCATAATTTCTGTGCCAGGATGTACTCCTTTAAGCATTTTTGCCTGACTGTGTCTTTTTAAAGACTTAAAATATTGCCATGTGACATGATGTACAAACATTTGCACGAGAAACTAACAAATCGAAGAAACGTACTCACTTTCTATGTCCGTTCATGCTCAACGCGTCCTGGCGAATCACAAAATTCCTGCTACACGATATGTACATATTCATGATATGATTGATCGCAACCTGGATCTCAAATTTGCTTTTATGTTTTGCGATCCATAAAAACTTGTTGATATGCGACCAGTGTGGAGCGTCATCCATGGATTGCATCAGTATAACATATTACCATAAATAGTGTAAAACAAACCAACTCCAAGAGGTTTTCGTATGAAACTTTGTGGGAATAAGCTGTATTTTCACTAAAGTTGGCATTTTCATTTCCACCTAGTTCATAGAGTCTAGTTTTTTCATAATTTAAAATTACTAATAGTTAAGGTGGTAATCGCAATAATGTACCAATGGTGTTAAAGGAACATTTGTATATAATGAACCACGATCCTATCACAGATCATAAAAAAGTCGCTCCCGCCGGACAATTATAGTGCAAGAGATATTCCTTGTTAAAGTAATATGTGTGTAGAAGACTTTTTTGTGTCACCGGCCTTCTGCAGCGCTTTAAAAAAACCTCAGCCGGCAGATTTTGAAGAACTTTAATATTATATTTAAATAATATTTCAAAGCGTTAAAGGTAGATGAATTATCATCCAAAGAATATTTCCTGAAAGTTTCACTGAAAAATTCCCAGTAGTTTATTAGTAAATAAAATTGGTTCATTCTATCCAAGCTTAGACGGTGTTAATTTCCGAATTACAAAGTATTCTCGCATGAAACTTGGTGACAATATTCTATAAATGCCGTTTTCATATATGTTAGCACTTTTTTTTTTATAATAAAAACCCATATTTAAAAAATTTTAATTAAAATTAATGTCCAAATTCCTCTGTTCTTCCATTTATTTTTCCACTAAAAAAGTTGCTGCAGCAATGGAATCCATTTTTTAACCATTTAATATATTCTTTCTGAAAATTTAATCTAAAACTTACTGAAAATATAAATTTGCTGTCAAAAATACAAATGTGCTGTCAAAAAATACATATGATTTCGCATAAACGCTACCTAACACTGATTCGAACATAGTTTAACACTTAACAACACTTATGTTCGAAACGTCGTAAACCAGAATACCAATTTTCGTTTTGTCGTAGCAGTCAGCGTCGCCGCGATCGAAGTTCCGAGGGATTGCAGAATAGATGTGTTTATTTTATTTTATTTTATTTTATTTTCAATTTTATTTTATTTTGTTTACTTGTCATAAGCAGACATATTAAGTGAAGCACATCTTTTATTGCTGTCGGTTAAAGACTTTATAATTTTTATTTACATAGAAGATTCATAGCAAATATCATTTACCTTTATTTATTTAAACAAAGTCTTTTGCAAATGCTTGTTTGTAACTATGTAATATACATATTTGTTTAGAGCAAGCGCTGAAACTTGAAAATTTTTTTCCCAATTTGTTTACATGCAAATACATACATACACACACACATATTTATGTACTTAGGGAGTGAGTGAATATTAAAGGTATGTATTTACTTTATGAAAATGAAAGTTATAAATTTATTTATTGTGCCCTAAAAGATTGCACAGGAAATATTCACACAGTACTGATGATATTCACAATATTCACTGGCACCAGCTGATTTGGCAATAAAATTGAAATCCAATAAAATTGAGTTTCTAAACCCGAATCCCCTGCGGCCCCAGGCAATACAAAAAGTCGAAGGGTGGTGGTGGAGGGTCAAAGTGAAATCGATTTGTTTGCATGCAAGCATTTCTTAATACAATATCAATGCAAACAAAAATAATGAATTATTAATAAACTTTCTGAAAAAAGCAAAGTGTAGAACAGGAAATCCCCTTTCTCCTCATCATCATCATCTCTTTTCCTTTCTCGCATTGAAATCGAAAATCACTGATGCAAAAATAAATTTGTACTACAGCAGCAACTAGAGAAGAAAAAAAGAAAAGAAATGGCAAATCACAACTTGCAATCACTGCAACGACACAGAACAAGGAGAAAATATTGAATCCCAAGCGAGTTGTCAGCAACATGGACAGCGCTAATATGGGAAGGTCCTTCCAGGATTACGTTGTGTAGGGCTAGCGCACGTATTCTATGTCGGCGGCAAAGTGAAAAGGGTATTCTTGTGAGTTGGCAGTTGAGTAGTTAAATTTTATGCAAAGAAGTTAATAAAATGAACGAAGCAAAACGGAAAAGTAAAAGGATTTGCAGTGACAGTTGGAGGCAAAAGGTGAAGGGACTGGGAAAATTGAGTAAATTTAAGCTTGAACAGAATTTAAAGATTACATATATATATAGCCAATGGTGAAACCAAGTAGAGCTGCAGTATTCTGGTTGGAGCTGGGAGCATAACAAATCGTTTAAACTCCCAGACTGCTGCAGTATATTTCAGGCTGAGGTTGATGATGTCTCCAAAGCAGCGGAATCTAGGGTCTTTGTCAAAAGCCAAGCAACATTTTCATTATATAAATATATATAAAAAATATGCAGAGTAAATTCAAGTTGTCTGTTGCAGCATGTGAAAGCGCATTTACTTTAAAATTTCCCCCAGCAACCGAAGACGAGCATAAACTGCCACACTTTAGTGGCAGCTAAACACCATTTCATACTAAAAGCTTTCGCATTTGCATTTAATGGATAAAATACTAAATGAATTTAAATTCAATATTGTTATATCAAAAAGACTACTCAATTTGCCCAGCACACACTCTCGGTGTAATGTATGTATATCTACTTAAGTAAGTAAGACTTTAGCAGCATACTGCAGTCAATGCATATGCAACTTGTTATTGTTTTTGTTTTCTTTGTATGTCCTTCGAGCGAAAACACTCACCTGACTGAGTTCATCCCCCGAATAACGCTTGCATTTCGGCAACAAAGCTTGCATGTCATCCTCGAATTGTCCATCGCCGTCACAGCAGCTGCTATCGGCCGCATCCAATGAATGAAATTGCTCTGATATGTTATCCGTGTTGTTGTTGTGGCCGCCGGTGTCGAGATCAGCATTCACCATACCACCGCCACAGCCACCACCTATAACGGCATTTGACTTGTTGTTACTGCTGCTGCCACCTTGCAGATCGAAGCACAAATTTGTGGCTCCACCACCTCCCGCCACTGCAGCCACTCCGCCACCACCATCATTGCTGCAAAAATCGACGCCATGGCCATTGCTGTCACTTCCTTTAATGGAATCTAAACCACAGAATAGCAGACGTCGATTATTCGTCGCATTATTACTGCTTTGGCAGTTGTTGTTGTTGTTATTATTATTATTATTTATATTGTTGTTGTTATTGTGCGAGCTGTTGCTTGTTGCTCCTGCGGCTGTTGCTGCTGCTGCTGCTGTTGCCGATGATGATGATGATGATGAGGTGGACTTTAATTGATTCTGCGTCGTTGCTGGTGGAACAGCTGCTGTTGTCAATTGTGTGCTGGAGTCTGAGGCTCTGCAAAATAAAAAAAAAGAACAGAGTGCAAAGGAAAGATAATGTGATTAGAAAGAAGTGACATTTTGTACTTAAATTTTATGCAAATAACGAAAGGTGAAAGGCCTTAGGAGAGTTTAAAATGGAGGTTGAGTATATATGTATTGGAGGTTGTACATGTACATATACTTATTTACTTAGATCAGAGAGCAACTTTCTAATCGTCTTACATCGGCTTTCCCACGCCAAAGCGAATCATATATCCTAAATATCATATTTGGTAATGTAAGGATCTCACTAAAATCGAGGCTTCAGCACATATTTTAAATAATTGAAATTCAATTCATCAAAAGGTGCCTCAATTCATTTATAGTTCCTTCGTGTATTGTCGTAGTTGTTTTCTAAACTAAAAATAGATTTCCTTCGAGTCCTTGAAAGCTTTTAAAGCTTCAAAGACTGTCAGTTCCCTAATTGTCGCAATAATCGAGCTACTCGAAATAATTGCCCTGCTCGAACACAATAATTCCATTTCAGTAGTTTTTATTTGATTTTACTAGCAAAAAAATCTTCCTTAGCACTAAGTTTCAAATATCTGCCTTTTTTTTCAATGCGTATACTTTTGGTCGGTTAAGTCACTAAAGTTTTGCATGCCACCAGTTCATTAAGCGAATTTTACGAGCTTGACATGGCGCTTCTGCTGTGATTTGTTCAATTTAATTAAGCCATTTAATATGCTTGATTAAAACAGTTTATTTTTATTTGTGTAATTAAGTTGGCTTTGCGTGCTGGATACGATAAGTTCACTCAACTTAAGTTTGTTAGCTTTGGGGAGTTTTATTTTGATTTGCTGTCATACAATAGTAAAAAGAATCTGAAAAATGGTGTTTGTGGTGGGTATAATTGAGGTTATTAGTAGACTAAGAAGATCATCTGGAAGAAAATTAAAAAAAAAATATTTAAGTTTCATCCGCAATGAATAAATTCGTCCTTCGAAAGCTTAAAGTTTCTGAACTGATAATAAATCTTGGAGAATACCTTTTCGCATTCTCATCTGCAGATATTAAGGAGACAGAGTTTATGGCCCTCAATTGCATCAGATATTTTTTGCAAACAAATTGTTTTTTTCTTCCTTCTTTCTTCCAACATAGCAACGTCGTTTTTTCTCCAGCTGATACATTTATGAATAATATATACCTATACACAAGTATCTCCGGGAATTATCTGATAACTGAGTAGTGATATTTCATATCAAACCTTTCGAGCACATTTCTGCCATCGATAAGCTAGTCTATCTACATACTAAAGTGGAAAATAAATAAAGGCGCACAAGTGAAAAGATAATTCATATTTCTCCTTTTTAGTTTACAAAGTTTTCACACTTCAGTGATTAACAATGCAGGGTGGACTCTTTTTAAAATAGTGTATACTTCTTGTTGAATTTCTAAATCACCATCCAAATATATGTATGTTAGGGTGGGGCGATTTACTAACCTATGTATATCGCGCCATTGAAATTCGGATTCCTCTCATTTTTCTGAGTAGAAAACTCCTCCACGACATTTGTCTAAAATTAATTTTGATGTTCCGGAATTTGGTTTTTATGGACCAAGACGAATTTTTGAAAATACAAATTGGGCAAAAAAAAATAACCAGGCGAATGTGCATATCGAATTGAAGCAGAATTTTATACTGAATCCAGATATGAAATCAGAATGAAAATCGGATGATCCGTTTTCGAGACATAGCCTGATTTCCGGTTATGGAGGCTGAATGCCCAAAATCGCATATTTTCGCGATTATCTCTTGCTGTGTACAGTATATCTTAAATTTTTTTTGCGAATTTCTTAAAGATAAGTCAATACAATATAGGAACAATATTTTTAAATATTAATTTATCTACCGGTATAGGAGAACTAGAATGCACTCTTTTTTCCTTATACTAAAATCGCGGTATGGGTTCTCTATGTTTTAGTCATCCGATACCGATGATATTCGCCGACAGCGCTTTGTGTACAATAAGTGCTCCAAATCCAAAATTTCAGAATTTTAGCTGCAAAAATCAAGAGTTATTCCCTAAAACGTAGACTTATGCTTCTGAAATTTGGTTTTTGCTTCCAATAGTACGCTATGGCGTGTGAGTAACCTTGAGTTTTTTTTTGAGTTGAATAAAGTAAAAAAACAAGTCCCAAACAGCATACATTTACGTTTTGGGGTATAACTGTTAAATTTCTGAAGTTTTGGAGTTGGAGCATTGATTGTACACAAAGCGCTGTCAGCGGAAATCATCGATATCGGATGACTATAACATGGAGATCCCATACCGCGATTTTGGGCAAAGGAAAAAAGAGTGCACTCTAGTTTTCCTATACCGGAAGATAAATTAATATTTTCAAATATTTCTCATATAATGTACTGACTTATCTTTAAGAAATTTGCAAAAAAAAATATAAGATATATTGTACACAGAAAGAAATAATCGCGAAAATATGGCATTTTGGGCATTCAGCCTGCATAACCGGATATCAGGCTATATCTCGAAAACGGATCATCCGATTTTAATTCTGATTTCATATCTGGATTCAGCATAAAATTCTGCTTCAATTCGATATGCACGTTGGTTGCCCAATTTTTATTTTCAAAAATCCGTCAGTCCATAAAAAACAAAATTCCGGAACATCAAAAATAATTTTAGACAAATGTCGTGGAGGAGTTTTCTACTCAGAAAATTGAGAGGAGTCCGAATTTCGATGGCGCGGTATTGATTAATTTCCCTCCATACAAATCGCCCCACCCTATTTTCCGGCATGAAAAAATTTACACATGACTTGATAACACAATTTGTGTGTAAAATATATTTTTTATGATATTTTCTTAGTACTTTTTATCTATGGATATTTATTCGTTAAAACTGCCGATGCGATGGTACTGGATTGAAAAAGAAAGGCTTCCAATTTAACACTTAGCAGCGACTAAAAAATAAAGTACTTGCTCTCAATTACTCTGTCATAGTAACTCAGAAGGAAAATCTAAATAATTTAATAATAAAATACTTATCCAATAGGTACATACAAAAGCAAAAAGAAGGCTGCGATATGAATATTCGATTTAATTAGTGCAGCCATGAAGCGCAACACAACTTGCCTAACACAAATAAAGCCAATTGACTAATTTGAGATGAGCCAGCTCAATAGCCGAGTTGATAGCAAGTGGCACTTACATACATAAATAGGTTAGCTTTGAAAAAAAAAAAAAATAATAATAAAATAAAATAAAACCAAATAAAGAAGCACACAAACTTTTTACCCAACATTGCGCCTGTAGCTGGAGAAAAACAGCAAACAGCTATAGCTTTTGTTTAATTAATGTCTTAAAAAATTAAAAAAAAAAAAGCAACAAACCCCGGGTCAGGTCATGTAAGCCACAAGGGTTTTTTCTATCGTTCAACTCACTGAGCCACAAACGCTTTTATGTTTTGTGTGAACGTGTGGGTGCGGGTGGGTGGCCGCTTTTCATGGATCCTTTCCCCTTCCCGCTTTCCTTGACTCTACTTTTCATCACCAACCCCAAATCCCATTTATTCAACACTTCGATGTCGGTCCATCAACAACATTCTAAAACGTATAAACCTTTCATTATACATTTTTTATATACATTTTTTTTCGCTTGCTCCATTGGACAAAAGTAAGTGCTGGTGGAAATGTTGGCTTTTGTGCGCTTCGCATTCAGCTCCGCGCTTAAGTAGGGCAACAAGTTGCTTATTTGGTTAATTAACATTAATGATGTCTGCTCGAGGTTGAAATGAGTAGCAGCAGCAGCGAAAGCGGTTGAAGTGTGATGGCAGGAAAAACAGACGAAGCGCTTCTTGGGCCGCTGCTGGCTGTTGGCCGTGCTTCTGCGTGTCAAAGATAGAGTAGGTACAATGTTAAGGAAATGTTTATTATTTTTTTATGCAGGAAAATTAAGCTTTAGATATACGCCTTTCTAGCTACAATATTTATGTAAGCATTGATGATATTGTTGGTGTTGCTGATGCTGCTTCTGCTTCTGCCGCTGGGCGTAATTAGCAGAACGCGTGAGAGCTTTTAATGAAAAAAGGTAGATGTAGTTTGTTTTTCTACATTAGATATAAATGAATTGTTATTTTTTTTTATTTAATTTTAAACTCTGTAATTCTATTTTATTGACTCTTCAGCATTAATGTGGCTTTTAAAAAATTACGGAGGTTGCGCTCAAAGGTCAATGAGATTTTCAGAGAAATGATTCTCTCAAAACCTCAGAATTCAGATTGAAGAAGAAGGTAAGAAGGAACCGTAGGCTTTACTGGCAATAGAAATTGTTTACCTATTATCTGAGAGGGTTCTTTTAGCTTTAAGGATCACTGGGATCTTATCTTCGACCATGCAATTTATTTTTTCAACTTTGTATTGGTACAAAAATTATTCCTTTTCGCGGAGATAAGCAACAAAATTCCAGTTGTACCGCAACACTGATTTGCCCTTTTGATCACGGTCCGACGCGAAATCATGGTCAAAATCAAGGCAGATTTAGGAAGGTAGGCCCGGTGGCGAATTCAGAAATTTGCCATGTATTATGTTATTGTAATTGGTAGAGTGTAATGTCAAAATGATATTTTGCCGTGGTTAAAATCTGAATTCGCTTGGGGCTCGTCCATTCCTATTGGCCATGATGTGAATTCGCTTTGATTTTGACATTACACTCTACCTTTGTAAACAAAAAATTAAGTTTTTCAATTCGCCGCCGTGTCTACCTGTTAGATATGCCTTGGTCAAAATTAAAATTACTCAGTGCTCTCCCGCCCTCTCTCTCATTTTTCGCTTTAATGGAAAAGCAATAGGAGATCGATATTTGGCCGCGTTGATTTTGATCTGAGCGTAAACTGGGCCAATGCATATAAAATAGAAAGAGCGCTTTGAAATTAAAGCAACTCTTCAACTGTGTTTACGATATTTGTAAACATTTTTACGATATCTATTTCTCTTAACTAAAAACTTTATTTATTAATTACAAAGAAATTAAATAATTTATAGAAAAAATTATATGCCTATGCACTGCTCCTCACTCATACGAACACATCCATATCAATTTTATGTGGATATGAGTATGTTAAATGTGCTAAACAGCCTGGCAATTGTTTGTATGGGAAAAATGTTAGCCTATTAATATATAGATATTAGACCTCTGCACAATACCATTTGCCTCTTCTATATTTTCGAATACTCTATGCATTGTACAATTAGTCACAGCACAATTTCAATGCAGATACGAATATAACCCATACTTTTCATTTGGAATACAAATACTATTTCCATTTTCTCTGTTGGAGCGATTAGTGTACACTATTCGCCACGATAGAATAGAACCAAGGATGCTCAACAAACTATCAAAATATGTTTTCGTTTGTTAACATGCTATGTTAACAAAACGGATATGCAACCGCTAACGTTATCAACGAAATAATTCAACAAAACTGATTTCGTTAACGTTGAAATAAAAACGGTCAACAAAAAAGTTTCGTTTTTTTTTGTTTTGGCAATGCTTTAACGAAAAGCAAAAGAAGGGTTGCCACTTGTAAGAAAAATGACTAACCATAATCTGAAAAACAACCAAATTAACAAAAAACTACCAAATTTGATTTTTATGTGTCATGTATCAAATGTCGAGGATATATTTTTTTTCGGGTAGTATTATACATGTGCTTTTGTAAACTCAAAGCCAATCTTTTTCTTTTTGACTTTACATTAGCCCCATTCTTTTGCATGAAAGTTCAAAAAACACACGCTAGATTAGCGAATAACATGGAAAGCAACAACAAAAACTAAGCCAACAGGCTATGTTAAGCGCGTCGAACTGAAAGCGTTTATCTGTTTGTCAACCTGCAGCAGCAGTGTTGCTTTGGAAAAGAACGAATAGAAACATTTAATTTTTGGAATCTATGTTTTTGGAACGTATGTTCTTGTAGCATAAACATCAACCAAGTGCATAAATATCAGCCAATCGTATTCTTTTATACAGAGGTATACAGAGGCTGCACCAAGCGGACTCTACCGGTAACCATCGGTAACTACCGCAACAACCGAACTCTGCCGGTAATTGCCGGTAAAACAACCGAACTCTGCTGGTGAATGGCAAAAATTCGAATCCTCCCGAAGCCATCTAACGGGAGTGGTTGTAATAAATATTTAGCAAGTTCGCGGTCGCGTAATAGAAAAATCAACTATTGTTAAAATTAATTCGATATCGCTAAAAACCAAAAGAATCATTATCTGTGTTCAATAACAAAAAATTGTTACGAATTTTTCATAAGAACTGTCATTTTCATATGGAGAACTGTCATTTTTTACGAAAAATTCGTATCAATTTTTTTGTTATTGAACACAGCTGTTACCTTTTAGTTTGAATTACTTTTTATCAAAAATGGTAATTTCAACAGTAAAAAATAAGGCGCAACTATACAGGTCCTAGCAGTTAAAAGAGAATACGTAATTGCCTTTCGATGACCGTTTTTGATAGATGTTAAGAACAGTGTGTGTTTTGTGTTGGTTGAAAAGCGCCACTGAACACTAAAGCTCTTCCGCGCAGTAAACAGATGAAATACCAAAACGAAACACAATACTTTGACATTTATTTAAAACAGGAAAAAGAAGAGCGATTTTCAAATAATTTTACCATTATCATTGAGTCATAGTACAAAATAAAAAATTTACCACTTGTAGCGTTTTTTATGATTTAATTACTGGGATGTCTCGGCAACTCTGTTTATAACTCGCTAGAGCATTGCCAACTCAAAAATAAACGCACTCAACTTTTCAACGTTTCAGCGTTAACGCTTGAGTTTCGTTAACGTTAAAAACGAAACGGAAATTATTTTGATAATTTTTATAGCGTTGAAAACCTAAGTCGTTTCAACAAAAACGACTTTAACATTTCGGTTAGCGTTAAAATTAACGTTACGATGCATCCTTGAATAGAACATAATAATAACCATGTAATGAAGTATTCACAAAACCTTGTTGCTTCTTTGGTTTGTTTGTTTATTTAATGTGCATATGGCATTAAGGTGGACCAAAAAATAAAAGCCCAACAAACATATGTTCCATTTTTTATTTAATGTTAAGAAATGTTTTTGCTCATTAAGGACTTTGAAAAAAATTATGTATCATCACTGATATAAAAGGAGAAAGAAATTTGGAGGCATTTGCACGACCTCTAAATTTTAATATATGGAAAAATTTTAGGTATAGATTTCCGTATTATATTCTCGTGAAAATCGGGTTGTTCCGCGAATTTCGGGAGAACTTTATTTCCTTCATAAAACCACCTTAATATGCCAAATAAGTTTCCTAACTAATGCAGAAAAAATCAAAAGAATCGAAGTATTGGTTACCGAGTTATTTTAGAATATATAGAACAGTTGGAAATATGTAGATCGTAAAAAGCTCTGGTTCGAAATTTATTTTAGACATATGGTTTCTTGGGCAAGAAAGCTTGAAATTACCAACATTTTTATAATTGCCATGTGTCCCTGTTAATTTTTTTTTTGGCCCCTACCAATCGACCCGCCCTAGTGTGTATGCATATGCACATACACACACTCACACAAGCAGCGTAATTTTGCTGAACACAACGTCTGGATGTGTGTTTAAAAATATGTATGTACATACGTATATTTCGATTACATTCGAAGTATTCGCAAGTAGTGTACACTATTTGCAGAACCTTTTTAAGGTCATGTAATTGTCGCTACGAATAAGTAATTGTATTGGTTCTGTTTATGGTTGTGCTCTACTTGCGTTTATTCTAAAACGACAGAAACAAGTAGGTACTGTAATTGGACGGCCGTGAATATTTTGTTGGCCGTTTCGAATCCATTCGTGCAGCCTTCTAATAGATATACATAAGTACTTTTGCTCCGTGCTTAGTTTCGCTTTCATTTTTCATCTAAATACATATGTACAACAGACATCTCCCACTTCGTTTAGCACTTTTCTACTCATTTCTCACAGCACTCGCTTAAAGTGTCACACGCTATTTGACGTTTGACGCCCGCAGGCTGTTATGGCATCTGTCAAAAAGTTAATTTGCGACACATTTTTCACGCTGAGCAATGAATGTAAGAAAAATAAAAAAAATAAAAGGCAAAAAAGATAAACATTATTTTACGGTATTTTAACTCACTAAACTTTAACCAGTGGCACATTTCTTTTCTGCTTTACTTTCTTTTTTTGTTGTTCTTGTTAAATTGACATGATTAATGAATTCGCAAACTCAGCACCCTCCCCCCAACAGGCTCTGAGTAAGTAAAATCTGCCTGCAACATTCAGCGCTGCATTGCCCATACGAGCGAGCAGCTGTCAATTGTACACGTTCTTTTGCTCGTTTCACTTGTCGATTCATCTTTCATGCTTTTGCACTCGTTGCAAAATTCCAACGCATGCGAGCGGGGAGTTGAATATCGGCGCTAGCAAGTGTGCGCGAAGGGAAAAGCATACAACTCAAGCCAAGCAACCAACATGTGCGGGTGTTCATTTGTTTTCAGTGGTTTTCATTGTGTTAGCAACATGATGGATTTAAGCGATAATAACTTATCGCTACATAATGCATAGCAGCATAGAGCTCACATGTTTTGCAGCTTGTTGTGCATGGTTCATAATGATGGTTCATAATAACAGTTGCTTAAAATGTCATTTGTTAGGTTTATGCGCCATTGACTCTTCGTTTTTTCTTTATATTCTTTTTATCAAAAGCGACTTGCCCGCCAGGGTGAATGCGTTCGGGAGGTTGCAATATTGTTTTCGCTTCTGGAACTCTTGTGCGTTTTTTGCAGCGGGCAGTGTTGGCCATACTCATGACCAGTATTGCCACTGAAAAAAAATTTTTCCGACGAATTTACCGCCCAATTCCGCCAAAAAACGCCCAAAAATCAGAGGTCAACTTAAAATGGAATTACATATTTATTTTTCAATACATACATATGTACATACTAAGTAATCTTGGCTCCCACTCATTCAATTCAGAACTAACACTAGACTGTCGCCGATTTCTAAAGGAGATGGCCAAACAGACCTGTCTGCACCTCGTGTAGGTCCCGGGACGTAGGGATATAAATCGCAATTGTAGGGCGGATGAACTTGCGAGGCAGGGCACTACCGATCAGGTTCTTCCTGACAAAGAACGCATAGGTATGCCGTTTGCCACAAACAAGCTAATTCTTAAACAGCATATCTATAAACTAGCAAGTGATAGATGGCAACAGAAGCCAGTATGTCGAACATCAAGGCAAACCTGGCAGAAATGGGTTCACAAGTGATCTCATCAGTACTCTAAGCAGAGATGACATCTCGAACCTTGTGGGGGTACTCACAGGACACTGCCTCATCGGGAAACACGCAGAGAGGCTAGGTGCACCCTACCGCAGATGTTGCATAAGCTGGAGGCGAGGAGACAATCGAACACCTCATCTGCCACTGGTCGGCTCTTAACAGCGGTAGACGACGCTTTCTTGAGATTTTCTTCCTGGATAGCCTATGCAAAGTCGCGGACGTCGACATAAAAGACCTGGGCCCTCACTCTGTAGTTTAATTCGAAAGAAAATTCGTTCGATTTCGAGTTCTATTCCATATATTCAAAGTAAATTTATCGGACCAGATTTGGTCCGGAAGGCCCAATTTCGGCATCACTGCTCATGACACATATGCAAATAAGTCTTCAAAAATACTTCAAGGCTTTCTTCCATGACACTGATAAGGATTGAAAGTAATTTTTAATGACTTCTGTGCTACCACAGTTCCATGACACTGGTATAGATTTCGTGAAGCACTGAGTAACGTTGAACCCTGCGCAGCCGACCTTTACTCTATATACATATACAAGTTTGCCCATTTCTGCTTTGTGGTGATTCATCTTTGTCACACAAGCGTATTACACAATTACCCATTTAATAATGACAGCGCCAACATCTAATGACTAATTTTATTTACAACGTGTGAAAAGTGTAGCAACACATTTTTTCTCCAACAACAAGTGCCACATATACACTAACGCCGCGGCAAGGACAAATAAGTAGCAACAAGGCACGTTGTCGTAACATTTTGTAAATCGTAAGTGACTTACATGATGCCTTTTTTTATTAGTAATTTGTTAAGGAAGGAAAATTGATTATGCTTGAAGGAGATTTGACATTAAAATTGCTCGGCTAATGAAGAAGAATTAGAAGAAGGAGAAGAAGAGCAGTAAAATTTTCAAATTGGCGGAAAATCTAATAAAAAGTAAGTAAGTAAGTAAGTCAACAAAGAGCGCTGAGTGTAAGTGAATTTTTAAGTGGTTTCGTGGCAGCGAATGCATGTTTGGTGGAGAAACGGGGAATTGAAACAAATTGAGTAGCTCAGCATAAAAGCATCCCATTGGGCTTCATTAGCGATAGTACTTTTAATAAATATTCATTTCGCAAAATTATAAGCAGTTGCAGTACATTCAGGAAAGCAATTTGTAATATAAGATTTTTTTTTTTTTTATCTCCAAAAAGGTAAAAGCATGAAAAGACTCACGTCTGCTACTTACTGCACAATAATGATAATCGTAAGTAACAAGTACTTAACAAAAGAAATGTGCCTTTATTTGCTTCTATTTGATTTTTGTATAAATACTTTTTTCATTTCTGCAGAAAGGGCAACCAAATCCGCTTAAAAGTTTAAGCTGATTTCCATTACCCATCACACGCGTAGTATTTTATAAATGGAGGGTTCTCCATCGCAGCAAGAACTGCGGTAAATAAAGTACATAAGTACATACATATGTGCTTGCATGAAAATAATAAGTAATAAAGAGCAAAAAATAAATACATACAAGCAAAGAGGTGAGCTAATGGACTCACGTACTAGAAGTTTCGGACCTCAAGCTGTAGCACAGCGCTGCAAGCACTTGCACCTCGAATCATCTGCGAAAACTGAGCACGAAATCGATGAGCTTATTTTACTTTGCTGTTCATGCTGCATTTGTATGATTTTTATTATTATTAATACATTACCTTTAGCATTATTATTATTATGATTATTATGTGTATATGTACATACGCTACATTTAAAACACAATACAACGAAATACGCATTGAAGCATTTGAAAGGAGTTTTACTTACAAATTGCCAATTATTATCAACGTGCAACAGAGATTCCGCTGTTTTTGACTACATACAGCCCTTCAAGGACTTTCACGCAAAAATTAAGCTTTTCAACAAAGTTCATGCGGCATACAATGAAGCCACGCGCCCAAGCAAGGAAGGGGTTGCACAAGTAGACTATTATTGTATGCTGGCAGCGACACAATATTAAGAACTGAATGCGAGGTAATGAAAATTAAACATAGTACGCTTTTGTATGAACCTGTAGGCTTTTGTAAAGCTTTAATTCCCTTAACGTATGCCAAAAGGTGGTTGAATTGAAAACTTTTTGTGACTTGCTAACAAAGTCGAAAATTGGTTTAAAAAGCAAGGACAAGGAAGAGCATGAGCATGAGCTCAGCGCAGTTAAGGTAATAACTAAAAAAATTAAAATAATTAGACTTAAGTTATAGTCGATTCCAAAACTTTGGGAAATTCAATTAGTAAGTAAACAAGAGAACGATGATGAAGGAAAATAGCGAATATAATACTTTCACCAGTAAATCTACGACTTCCTAAACATTATTTTAAGTCTGCAATTATCATCACAGAATATGTTTGTTGGTAAATCATTTCCAGTCAATGGATAATGTCCTACTAGGTGTGGACCTTTGCTTTCTCCATTGCAAAGTTGATCTCTTAAAATTGATTTATTCAAAAATGCCCAAATGGCGCGATCCAACTCTTATCGCTCTAATGAGCTAAAACAGCAACCTGGTCATTAGTTTACGGTTAATATGGTTTTAAACTTTGATATTCCGCTATGCACATAGGCAGCTTAAAACCACCCCGTAGCGAAAACGGTCCACGATGACAAAGTATCTAATGACGAGTAAGTGACATGTCAGGAATGTCATGCAGACGTCACGTGTCAGTCATCGAGGCGATGTGATTGGTTTGTTCCTATTTTCTGTTTGTTGTACTATTGAATTATAAAACATTGTATGTAGAAATGTATAAGAAATGAATTTTGAACGAAAAATATCTGATAATAATTTTTAAATGATTAATTAGAATAATAACCTATATGCTATATATATAAAAAATGTTTCTATGAACTATATTAATTTTTATATTTATGTTTGGATATGAATTATATAAATTTTTGATAAAAAATAAATGTTTAAAATTATTTAAAAATAATAAGCGTTATTATTATAAATTGTAGTTTATTGCACGTGTGTGCTTTTCTGAGTTACATTACAAACTGAAACTTAATTGCTACCCTAACTGTCCACCTAGCCCACGACGTTGGATAACGCTGCTGCTGCTCTGCTGGCGGCTAGCGACGTTGACACAATCGTCGCGCTGATGATGTTTATTGATGATGTTGTAATAGCTGCTTTTGCTGATGCAGTTAAATATGATGAAGAGAATTGTGGCGCTTGTGATGTTGTCATAGCGCAATGACCCTAGTCGATAGTTTCGCTGACACAGCAACGTATGTCAACAACGATATGCGATCATACCGTGTGATCGCATTTCTGCTGATCTAGCTAGTTGCATGAAGTGGCATGCTGTTGTAATTTAGCTGGATGTGATTGACCTGGGCGAAGGCTAGGAAGGCAGCTGTGACATTTGGTTAATGCCATCTGTGGGAAGAAACCTATGATAACTCTTCCCCTTCTAAGTGAGGGACGTCCGCGGACCTTGTGGCGGCGTTTTCAATAACGGCTTTGATGGATTTGGCTAAGGACGCTTTCTTTCTCTTCACTGCTGCTCGCTGAAATGCGTATGCGAGCATTCCTATAATGAGTAGGGCTCCCAGAGCGGCGAAATTCGCCAGGTTATTGCGTTCAACGCTTTGCTGCAGATGTTTAATATGCTGAAGGTTTTGCTGATTTACGTGGTGAAGGTAAGGTGCGCTCAGAATTTCTATGTGCTGTGTCAAGTTGATATCCGGGGACCATGGCGCTTCGGGTTTCAAGGGCGCCGTGGAATTTTCGTTATAAAATAGGGTGCCGTTAACTTTTACCATTTTTTCGAAGGCCACCAGGTAAGTTCCATTCACTGTGATTGGAGCCTCGTCGTCCTCTTCTATGACCGCCGTTTGGTCGTTAATAACAATCATACCGTCACCTATCGATGTAATAGGTGCGAGATTGTTGTATGTTGTACCACAGTTGGCCGTGTTGCGCGTCATTAGCTGTAGAGCGCATGATGTTGCTGATGATGCTAGGCAGAATGCTGGGGTTGTGTTACTACAATTTCTTACCGCTACAGTTTGGTTGTCGCATGTAGCTAAGGTAGGTTCTTGCAAGTGTAGAATTTGGTGGTCGTGGGCTACTGGAAAAATTCGTATTCTCTTGCATCTAAATCTAGGTATAGGATATTTCATTAAAAAGTATATTACATTATTGTATTGAACTATTTTAATCTTAACTAAAGGTATGATATCAGCTATCGTGAGGTTTGTGAAGTGCTTTATCTCGATTATTGAATTTATCTCCGCATTATCCAAAAGAATGGGATTGAGCGTTCCAATTTTTGCGAAAGTAATGGAAGTGATCAAGTTATCCAATTCTGTTATCATTGCCCTATTTCTGGCCATAAGAATGTCGTAAAGGTAACCTGTGTCTATTTCTCTTTGTTTTGCTTGTTTTAGGATCTTATTCACTGTGAGAGTAAGGCTATTAATTTCCTTTTGTACCTCCGTATTAATAATGAACTGCCTGTCCTGTGAGTCGATTAATTGTTCCTCTGTGCTACTCAGTCTGTCGAAGTCATCGTGGTCAGGAGTGCCAGTAATATATTTTAATAATGTGCCGAGGGCGTTTAAACTTCTCGCCTGCCTATGGTGGGTATTTATCAATTGTAGAAGTCTGTCAATTTGGCCTATGTCCGCATGCAATATTTTCTTCATGTGCGATTGGGGGAAATGATCTGTTGCGTTAAACGTTTCGTCTCGTAGTAGTTCGTAAAGAGTTAAGTTGGTGATATGCTTGATGTGTCCAAAATTTTCCCAGATTATAATGTCTCCGTCCACCACTGGGATGTACCTTGCGTTAGTGTAGTCCATTATCCGTCCCTTTAACAACGATGCCGATAGCAATGTAGAAAATACCAGGAATACCCTAAAAAATAAATATTTAATTGTCCATTAGTAACGACATAGGTTACTTAGCTCGTGCGAAGGTTGTCCTTATGGACCCTCCTTCCTCTTATAAGCACTGTGGTGCCGAGATCCTTTTCGACCTCCTCTTCGGTGTAGAGAGGCGTCAATTTATTTCCTAGTCTTCTATTGTTTTTAACTAGAACTTTCTCCCCCACCGCAAACTCCCTGTCTTGTCGATTCCTATTATGTATTTCAAGCTCCTTATCCTGCGCTTTCTCCAGGCGAGAGGTTACCAATTCATCCTCTTTGCCTGACTGAAAAATTGTTATAGGTTTCATTTTCGTTACTGTATGAATGGACCTATTGTATTTGATTGTGGCCAGAAGAATAATTTCTTCAATGTCATCCATATTTGTATCGAGTTTGAGGCATCGCGATATTTCCATCAATGTGCTATGGAATCGCTCCACCTGGCCATTTGATGTACTGTGAAGGGGTGGGGCATTCACGATGTCAATATTAAAATGATTCTTCAGCATGGATTTGATACTATTAGAATTCAGTGATTTTTCATTGTCACAGTAAATAGTTTTTGTACCTGAAAACATGTTGATTAGCTGAAGAAGCTGTGGTTTTACGTCTACTATTGTCCTAGACTTTAAGGACTGTACTATAGCAAACTTTGAAAACTTGTCAATGCAAGTTAAGAAATACTTGGAGCCTGTTGAAAATATGTCGATGTGGAGGATCTCCCCACAATATGTTGGAATGGGAGTCTGAGCAATAAGTTGCTTTTTAGGATGGCGATCATACTTCGCCTGAGAGCATGTATGGCAGTTAGACGCAAACTGCTTGGCCTTTCTCTCCATTTTGGGGAAAAAATAGTCTTCCAATATTTGCTTTACGTTCTCTTGGGGTGCCCGATGTGCCCGATTATGTTCGGCAGCGATAATTTCTTGCTGCTCGTTCGGGTCTGTTATGTCATTGACAAATTTTTCCGTATGTCTAAATTTGACTGTGGGGAAAAGTTCAACCAGTTTGTCCTGAAATTGTGCTAGTGTATGTAGGTCGCAATATATTGCGTTAACAACATCTACTTTTACCGCTTCCTGTAGGAGGCTTATTAAATCCTCGTTACTCTTGAACGAAATTAGATGCCTAGTTTTTTTTCCAAAAATTATAAACGTTCTTTTTCCCTGTTCTATGCCTTCTTCTACTAGTATCTGATTACGAAAGCAGTTCACTGGTTTATGAGTTCTCTCAATCGTGTTAGTTGAGGAAACTTCGCTATGAATTGTTTCGGTACTCATGTTATCCAGGGCATTCATATGTTGCCTAGACAATGCATCTGCGACTACATTCTCCTTACCAGGTTTGTAAATGAGTTTTGCGTTACATTCATCTATGAAGGCTTTCCATCTTTTAATTTTTGAATTTGGGTTTCTGTCTGAAACCGCAAAAGTGAGCGGTTGGTGATCCGTATGAACCTTAATATCTGTTACGCCGTACAGGTAGTTTCTAAGGGTTTTAAGTGCCCAAACGATGGCCAACAGCTCTCTTTCGTTTGTGGCAAAGTGTTCCTCACTACTGGTCAAAGTACGGGATATCATTGTTATAGGTTTCCCTTCCTGTGACAGGACAGCACCTATTGCGTGCGACGATGCATCCGTGGTTAAATCAAACGATTTATTAAAATCAGGGTAGGTTAGTGTCACCTCCTCTGATGCTAGTATTTCCTTTAAGGTAGTGAAGGCTTTTTTCTGTTCCTCAGTCAAATCAAGTTCGATTTTTTTCGACTGCGACGCAGTAACTCGGCCATATTCACCCCTCATTATATTTGAAAGTGGCTTCGCTATTTTAGCGAAATCCCTAATGAAACAGCGGTAGTACCCCGCTAAACCCAAAAATGATCTTAGCCCCCTCAGAGTAGTGGGCTCCTGAAAATTCCTGATGGCATCCACTTTATCCGGGCACGTCTTGATTCCGCCCTGTGAAACTAAAAAACCCAGGAATTCTACTTCGGTTTTGAAAAATTTTGATTTTTCCGCCGACACTCTCATGTTGGCTTCAAATAAACTTCTCAAAATCACTTCCACATCATCTAAATGTTGTTCTTCGTTTTGGGAAAATATAATGACATCATCCATATAGACAAAGCATTTGCTTCCTATGTGTTCTCTCAACACATCATCTATTGCCCTCTGGAAAATGCTGGGAGCATTCTTTAGACCGAACGGCAATCTACAAAATTCGTACTTTCCATTCTTTACGGAAAATGCTGTTTTTTCTCTGTCCCGTTCCAGCAGGTTGATCTGATGGAAACCAGATTTCAAATCAAGGGTAGTAAAAAATTTACTTCCACCTAGATTTGATAAAATTCCTGTGATATCCGGGATTGGATATTTATCACTGATGGTTTTTTCGTTGAGCTTTCGAAAATCTATAACCATCCGCTTTTTTTCTTGCCCAGTTTCGTCAAGGCCCTTCTTTTTTACCACCCATATGGGATTATTATATGGTGACCTGGATGGCCGAATGATGCCGTTTGCTAGCAGTTCTTGAATTTCCTTGTTCACGAAATCCGAGACGCCCAATGGGTAAGGGTATAGTCTTGAATACACGGGGTCTTCATTCGTAGTGCGAATCGTTGCTACTACGTTTGTGTTGTATGGTAGTGCTTCGTTAGGGTCTGCAAAAACCCCATTTATGCTACCAATCATTTTTGAGAATTCTTCTTCTAGATTTTGTGGGACGTTTTCCGCCTGCAGTCGCAAGTGACTAATATCCTCGCTAGATACAAATAGTATAATCTCCTTACCAAAATCATGTGTTATTGTGTTTGTTTTTAAATTAATAGACGCATGCACCTTGTTCAATAAGTCAAGGCCAACTACACCGTCAAATGAAGTAAGATTGGGTAATAAAAAAAATTCTGTTATTGTCCCAAAAATTTTAACCTTGCATTTATGTTTGATGGGGGTAACGCCATGAATAGACTTTACTAAAAATGAGTTTTCTACTGGTTTTATTCCTTTCAGGCCTGGAAGGGGCCTGATATAGCTCCTTGACGCCCCCGTGTCAACAAGGAGCTTTACTTCTTTCCCTCCTATTGACCTTGAAATCCAAGGAAGGAGGGACTTTGCCCTAAAAAATTAACCTCATCGGATTCGATGTTGTCGGCTGCCTGCTCAGCTTCATTATTGTATGTTTCTTCATTTTGCGACTCCCGCTCATCGGTAAGATGGTTTACGCGCTGTATTTTGGGTCCTGTGTACCGTCCCGAGTTCGCTACACGTTTTTGCCCGTTCCCTTGCAGCTTACCATATTGTTCCTGGCTAGGATTACTTGCTTGGTTTTTAAATTGGGATATGGAGGGATCCACTTCCATAGGTTCAATGCGCCTTTGGCTTGAATAATTACTATTGGTAAATGGTTTTTGGGTATTTCCATAATTTTGTGGACGACTGGCCTGTTTATTTTGTTTAGTTACCGAAAAATGCGGGTTTTTATGACCCACACCGTGATCGTAGTTAGGTGCCTTTTGATTGGCCGGATTCTGACTTCCGCCAGGTTTTTCTTGAAATCTGTTCGCGAAATTCATTGCGAAAGCGTAACGCTCATTGTTGGCGTCTACCTCTTGTGCCAAAGCCAGGGCGGATGGGAGGTCAGATGGCCTGGATGCGAACAAGATATCGCATAGTGGTTTCCTTAAACCTGATATAAACACTCTGAGTGCATCAGCCCTATATTTCTCATTTATAGTGTCTGCAACACCACTCTCATAAGACATTATTGTCTTATTTGCCAACAGAGTTAACTTCTTTTCTACCTCATCGTAGAATTCTAGGCATGTCATTGATCCTTGTCTCAAGGTGGATAATTCCTGCTCGATTAAGTATATCGGCCGTTTGTCCGCGTACGTAAAGTCGAGTCTGGAGATTATAGCGCTAAAGTTAAGCACTGTGTTAAAAGAAGAAAGTACTGCGTCGGCAGCACCTCTCACCTTGTTTCTAATAATAGTAACAGCTTGGTAGTGGCGTTCACTGCCATCGTACCTCCTAAATAATTCGTAAGCATTGTGTGCAGCTTCCCGCCAGGATACGTACGTGCCCTGGTGGCCAAAAAATTCTGGAAGGGTCTTTATCGCGTCTAGCGTAATATCGCAGGTAGTTAGGGGGTTGATTGTTACCCTACTATATTTCTCTACCTTAGGTTTGTTTATTGTTACTTGATTCTGCAAAGCAAGAAGCTTCTTGTCAAACTCTGTTTTCTGTTCGGCTAAAGCTCTCCTGACCTCTGCTTTTGCTATCTCGCTAACTTGTTCAATATTCATTATATTTTGTCTGTTTGCTGCTAAATTTAAATTCTTAAAGAGGTCCTCCAATACCTCGGTCATCTAACATTCAAAGATTTTCTTGAAAAATTTTCACAAAGGACACATAGGTTTATTTAGCACCTATTCTTTATTAATTATTTATTTTTTCCAATTTCGGTTTTTCACTTTCACTAATTTTTTTAGAGCACTTCACTTACCCCTTCATACTTAGGTAGTATCTTAATCTATCTACGTTAATTATTGATTTTCTTCTTCCGTTGTTGCTTGCTGTTCTTCGGTCTGCTTCCTTCTAACTGCTTGCGATTATTATCATTGACTTCGCCACGAGGATGTTTGTTTCGAATCCTTCTAACTGTTTGCGGTTATTATTTGTCCCTTAGGATCAAAATGATTAGTGTTTTTCCAGCCCCACGTTGGGCGCCAATTGTAGTTTATTGCACGTGTGTGCTTTTCTGAGTTACATTACAAACTGAAACTTAATTGCTACCCTAACTGTCCACCTAGCCCACGACGTTGGATAACGCTGCTGCTGCTCTGCTGGCGGCTAGCGACGTTGACACAATCGTCGCGCTGATGATGTTTATTGATGATGTTGTAATAGCTGCTTTTGCTGATGCAGTTAAATATGATGAAGAGAATTGTGGCGCTTGTGATGTTGTCATAGCGCAATGACCCTAGTCGATAGTTTCGCTGACACAGCAACGTATGTCAACAACGATATGCGATCATACCGTGTGATCGCATTTCTGCTGATCTAGCTAGTTGCATGAAGTGGCATGCTGTTGTAATTTAGCTGGATGTGATTGACCTGGGCGAAGGCTAGGAAGGCAGCTGTGACATTTGGTTAATGCCATCTGTGGGAAGAAACCTATGATAACTTATATACTATCAACTATTTCTACATGACATTTAATGCTACAGACGCCTGTAACTCTCTATATGACATGTCATGCTAGAGACGCCTGCAAGGTTGATCCATAAGGTTACCGCAGTGCGGAAAAGCAACCCTGCAATACATTTTGTTGTTGCCCGTTTTGCTATCTCAATTGTT
The DNA here is from genome assembly GCA_960531455.1 of Urophora cardui. Taxonomy (NCBI): domain Eukaryota; kingdom Metazoa; phylum Arthropoda; class Insecta; order Diptera; family Tephritidae; genus Urophora; species Urophora cardui. The sequence continues at coordinate 32,881,537 of OY482671.1, forward strand.
AAACGTCCATTTTTCATTGGCCAAGCAACACATGCATACAAGAAAAGCAACAAACACATAAAGTTTGACAATTTAGGTAATGAAAAAAAAAATAGTCAGCTGTTTCTACCAAGCCAACCTTATGTATCAACCTTGGACGCCTGTGACTCTCTACATGACATTTCATGGAATCATCACTTAGGAAAAAATTAACATTTGTATGAAAGTCATGGAAGACTTCGATATAAACGCCAGCAGATGTCACTTAGGACATAGCCTAGAAGTACGCGACACTTAAGTGACCTCTGCAGGACTTTCGACACTGGGCATAGAAGCAACATGCAATTGGGTGCGTTTGTAAAGATAAAAAAAATACGAAGTAAAAATATGAAAGTAAGTGTTTTCTTTCAAAATAATTTTATTTGTGTAAAAGTAAACAGCAGTACATAAAGGAAAAAATAATATTTAAAACCACAAAATCACATCACAAAACATGCATAGCAATCTAAAATCTTAAAAAACCATATTATATGCAATATAAAATCAAATGTAAAATGACAACAGACCAATCCATACATAAATTAAATTAAATTTGCTGCCATAGCCACAGAAGTTTGCAAGCTAACTAAAAGCAATAAAGTTGAAAGTATTTCGAAAGTAATTCCCATTCCATTTCAATACTCAAATGTAATCAAAGTCAGAAATTTACTTTTGTTTTAGAAATATGCAGGTGGAGTATGATTTATGATGTATTCTAATATTTATTTGACATGAAAGCAAATACATACATACAGACATACAAAGGAATGCGCTTAGGGAGAATTGTTGCTGAAAAGCAGAGTGCAGCAATGTTGCCATCTAATTCAATTGTATTCATACAGGCGATGTAAAAGAAAGCAAAGAAAATAATAGGCAGTCTTTTATGAGAGTCATGTACATATGTATGTATGTAGAATGCATATATATGTATATACTCAGCAGATATTTGGATCCATAAAAGCCACACAAGACTTCTTATGGAACCAATTTAATATTTTTACTAGACATAGCAGATTAATGCAATTACATACTTTTTGCAATAAATTCGAAGTGCTTCTTAGTGGACAAACAGGAAAGCCTGGCATGCACGAGTATGTATGAACCTATTTAGATAAATAAAAATAAATGAAAAATCAAATATGGCAGCTCTGCCGATAACAAAAACAATATCCACTATGTACATGAATACCTCTGACAGCTTCATCGATAGGCTAAAACAGTGTTGAGGCAAATGCCACAGAGCGTAGCGGCTTCTACTAGTGAAAGTACTCACATGTATGTATGTTGCAACTTGCAAGCATCTGTCCGTCGTATACATTCAGCGAAAGCAAAAAAATAGCTACTTCGCCTCACAGCCAAGCCAACGCAGGGCAGCCAACGAGAGTACATCATGTCGCTGTCAATTTTGCGTGATATGCAAATGAGTTTGACAGGATCAAAAATGTTGCCTCTAGTGCTAACATTGGTTTTGTTGTTACTGCTGTTGTTGTATACTGAATGTGTGAAAACTTGAACAAACTGGCGCTAAGGAGATTCATTTGAGAGGGTGAGGTGAATATGGAGAAAGGTGAGTAGGTGTTTGTGGCGGCTGCAATGAAGTGAATTGTCTGATAAGAAAATGATGAAGAAGATGTTGATGAAGAAGAAGGCATAGTAAAAGAATAGGGCCAAGAATCGTGCAAATATAAGAAAGAACTTCTGGGTAGAAAAATTATGCAGCAGAAAATTTGTAAATTTTAAAATGCAAACTATGCAACAAAGTTGTGCAAACACACATGCAACCGGCACTATTGACTTGGGGGTCGGCAAGTACGTTAAAGTTTACGAAGTAGCAAAGTGTAAAGCTAAGCAGCGTTGGTGTGCTCTGCTGTTTGAAATGGCAAATATTTGTGCACTGAAAATCAATGAAACGCTGCACTTTTATGTGAATGCACTAACGCTTGCCTTCGGCAGCAATGCTGGGCTTACAAAACAACTGGAAAGAAACGAAAAGTTTAGGATGACATTAGTAGGAGTGAAAAATAAATTTGAAGAATCAAGCAAATTTGAAGTAGTTATGCATGCATGTAAATATGTACATATGTACATATGTGTATGGTAACGCATGTGTGTGTGTTTGCCAAAATGCATAGTGAAACTTTTTTGCCAATATGAAAATTATATTATTATTGCAAAAAGGGAATCTTTTCAAGTCAAAAACCATTAACATACAAGGCGGCGAGTCCCATACCATGACATGGCGTATACGCAACTTTGTAAGTACTGGGATGAACTTTCGAACTTTGAGCGAAAATTTTTTTTATACTCAGCTGTACTAGTACACAGAGTATTATAATTTTGATTTCATAACGGTGGATTGTAACATAATGAAATAATCGAGATAGATATGGACTTATGTATATCAAAATGATCAGGGTGAAAAGAGAAATCGATTGAGCCATGTCCGTCCGTCCGTCCGTCCGTCCGTCCGTCCGTCCGTCCGTCCGTCCGTCCGTACGCACGATAACTCGCGTAAAAATTGAGATATTTTGATGAAATTTGAAATGCAAGTTGGTATCGAGACTGGGACGGTTGGTATTGAAAATGGGCGAAATCGGACCATGACCACGCCCACTTCCCCTATATAGTAAAAATCGGAAATTTTGTATCTCAGCCACTAATATAGCTAGAGTGCTAAAATTTTACCCACGTATTGAGCTCAGGCCCTTATGAAGAAATTTGATGAAGTTTTGGAAAATGGGCGGTGCCACGCCCACTTATTAAGGGTCAAACATTGAAAGTTTTATATGTCATAACTCAGAAACCGTTGAAGATATATCGATGAAATTTGGTACGCGTAATTTGCTTACTTAGACAAATGTTTTGGCGAAAAATTATAAAAATCGGTTGACGGCCACGCCCACTTTTATATATGGGAACTATAAAGGGGCCTAATAAAAACATTTTAAGCGATATCTCTGTCAAATATAAAGATCTATCACTGAAATTTTGTGGCACGAGTCCACCTACGGACGTAAAACAAAACATATAAAAATTTTGGAAAATGGGCGGTGCCACGCCCACTTATTAAGGGGCAAATATTGAAAGTTTTATAAGCCATAACTCAGAAACCGTTAAAGATATGTCGATGAAATTTGGTACGCGTGATATATTTACTTAGCCAAATGTGTGGACGAAAAATTACCAAAATCGGTTGACGACCACGCCCACTTTTATATATGGGTATTATAAAGTGACCTAATAAAATCATTTTTAGCGATATCTCTGTGAAATATAAAGATAATTCATTGAAATTTTGTGACATGAGTTCTACAATAGACTGGAAACACAAAAAAAAAAAATTTTATAAAATGGGCGTGGCACCGCCTCTTTTTATACAAAGAAATCTATGAGCCTATTACTCGACAAATAACTGAGATATTATGACGAAACTTAGTTTATACACTTTTATAACTTGTGTTAATAGACACGCAAAAATTTATTGAAATCGGTTTATGACCACGCCTACTTTTTAACAAAGATATTTCTGGAACACCCTTTTGGAATTTGTAACGTGAAGTCTTTGTAACTAAAAGTCATAGAGGGATGCAATTTTGCACTAACAATAATATTTATATGCTTATTTGGATGATTGATACAAATTTTGAAAATGGGCGTGGCTGCGCCCTGTTTATGCAGCACTCGTTTCATATAAAATACACCCTATATCGAACAAACGCAAACAAACAATGAAAGCATACAGCTGAGTATCTAATGTTCGATTCCACTCGAACTTAGGCTTCCTTACTTGTTTACTTTTGCTTTTACGTATTGGAAAAGTGGCAAAAAGTAATTCTTCAAATGATAACTTAGTTAAAGCGCCAAAAAAGTGTTTGCTGCTGTTTGGAGAATGAAAAAGGCAAGAAAAAAAATTGATGGGTGAAAAATTTTAGTGAAAGTTTATAGCACAAGAAGTAATGGAAGTGAGCGCTTTCGGTTCAAAAGTTTGCACATGCAGAGAGAAAGAGAATCAGAAAATACCAGGGATTGCAAGTAATCGTTTTTTTTTAAGTTTTGACTAAAAAAATCATACTGAAGGAGAAATGCTAAACGCAAAAGAAGTACACAGTTGTAATCACCGTAACGCAGACTACCTCTAGGTGCATTAACTTTTATTTTTTCGATTTTTATAAAAAAATTGATTTTTAATCATTATTTTCCGAGTTTTATTTTTTCGCTCAGCAAATAAAAGTTTTTTCTAAGTTTTATTTTTCGATCAGAAAATAAACGTTTTTTTCTGAGTTTTATTTTTCCCTCAGAAAATAAAAGCAAGTTTTTTTTCTGAGTTTTATTTTTCGATCAGAAAATAAAAGTTTTTTTCTGAGTTCTATTTTTCGATCAGATTTAAAAGTTATTTTTTGGGTTTTATTTTTCCTTCAGAAAATAAGTTATTTTTTGAGTTTTATTTTTCCCTCAGAGAATAAAAGTTACTTTTTGAGTTTTATTTTTCGATCAGAAAATAAAAGTTACTTTTTGAGATTTAATTTTCGCTCAGAAAGTAAAAGTTATTTTTTGAGTTTTATTTTTCGATAAGAGAATAAAAGTTATTTTCTGAATTTTATCTTTTTTTCTGATCAAAAAATCAAACCCAGAAAAAAACTTTTATTTTCTGAGCAAAAAATAAAACTCAAGAAAAAACTTTTATTTTCTGAGCAAAAAATAAAACCCAGAAAATAATCGTTAAAAATCAACTTTTTGGATATCACTCATAACCGTTACGTTCCCTGGAAAATACACATTTTGCGAAAAAAAAAGAAAAGCTGCGGTGGAACAAATTGTTCTTTCTTTTCTTTTGACATGCATTCGCTTTATTGAAAAAAATTTAGTAAAGTAATTAGGAATTTTAAAAAAGTTTTTAATGTCCTCAATTGTGCGCCAGGCATTGGATTTGAGGGGGCAATTTAATTTGAATATATATTGAATGAATGGAGTTGGTTTTCGAAAGATTTTCACAATAATGACAGAAAATCTACATATTTGAAGAAACGATTCGCTCACCTCATTCCAGTTTTCTTACACAACACTCTTCCTTTTGCCTATTACATATAGCAATTTCAAGAGAAAACTTTTTTAAGATCAAAACTACACATCACTTCGTATTCACATGCAATCATACATACAGAGTAAAGCACTAAGGAACATGTTATAACTTGCCAGAAATCGTTACCACTCTTCAGCAAAGCTCTCACAGATCTACACATTTTTCCAAGAAACTTAAAATCAAGCGCTGCTCCCTGCAAAAACAGCATACAATTTACCGTGGTTGTAAGTGTTTGTTACCCGCATATTACCGGCATATTACAGGGTGTTTTACCCACCTATGGGTACTAGGGTATGTTTGTAGATATGTCTATAGATATGTGTATGAAACTGCTCTGCTTTTTGTTTCTTTTCAAATGAGCTGCACATATAATTTGCCATCTGTCTCCTTTCTTTTCGTTTGCTTTTCCTTTGCCACTTTTCGCTTATGTAATTACACTATATTTTATACAAAAGCTGACGACATTTTTCTACATACACAACTTTTTAGAATTACGTGCATACACCGGATTTTTTTTTTTATTTTGCCCGTAATTGTTTACTTTATTTTGCCGTGTAAAATTGCTTTGTTCGTAGGCGGAATGGCGAAGGAGTAGGAAAATAAAACTATAAAAATAAGTCAAAACTATTTTATGGCTTTCCAGTTGGAATACAGAGAAATTTTAAAAATACATATACAAAACAAAAAGTTAATAAAATATTTGTGGAGATGGAGAAATTGGTGAGGCGTTTTGCATTGTTGTAAGTAAATAAAAATGCAAACAGAAAAAATGTTTTATTAATAGTACTGCAACGCAGACAAAATTCGGAAGAAATGTGGAATATAAATATGCCCAAAAATTAAGCTCGGGTAACATTGGACGAATTCACTGCGATCGTTATAGTATTGAATTTTCTGTTGAGCGTTTTAATAAAAGCTTAAAAAATGCTTAAAATACATATGTATATCGTTTTACGAGAAATAGGGGAAAATTTAAGCCCTTAGTTTTTATCCAGAAAGGGTCATCGGCTTGTGGATTTGTTCCTTTTTTGAAAGCCTTAAAATTCAGTTAATAGAGAGCCTTAAAGCTTTCTTGAGGATTTACGGCAAATATAACAGTTAACAATGTATACCTTTAACTCTTCTCGAGGGGAGTCGATTGGGCTTCTTTTATTTTGAAAGGTTGGGAAAAAAATCAATTCTAGGGTCGTTGGAGGATTAAAATGTTGTAATGCATTATTTGCCGTAAAATTTTGCTGAAACGTGGTTTCTTCTGTTGAAATTGTGAGACAAAACTCTTAATTAATACCTACATATGTATGTATGCATGTGATAATCTCAACTGGGTATACAAACAAATAAGATGAAGAAGCTGAAATAAAAAAAAAAAGTATAAAATAATAAGATCAACAAGAACACAAAAAATGGGCGCAAAACTATAAGTAACGTCAACACACATGAATACTAAATGTAAAAAACAACAACAACAGGAACCGATGAAAACGATGCCGCATGGAAGTCTGTCGCCCCCGAGACGAGGCGAAAACGCTAACAATTTCTACTATTATTGTTGTTGTTGTATGTTGCATGGTTAATGCCGCCGCCGCTGTTCTGCTGCTGGAGAGAGGCTCACTTTAAAAAATTATTTGCAAGCGATGCCCCGGCATGGCAGCCAAGATATAAAAGTGCATTGATATTTATGTACATACATATGTATGTATGTATGTATGCATGTATGTTCTTGAGCGCGCGGGTGTTGCTGCAAGTGCGTACCCGCTGACACACATTCACCGCCGCCGCAGTAGGCGACAACAGCTTCCATTTGGGTACGTGCATACTTTGATATTAAAAACAACAAAGAAAAGAGCATAAAAATAAAAATATGAAAATTATGATTGCCATTCAATATGCCTGCTCATATTATCTAGGTACCATATGTGCGCATGTATATACTAAATATGTGTTGTGATGTCACCTCTCCTTTCTTGGCGCTTGTCTCTTGTTTACTACGTAATTTTTTTTTACTTGTGTATGTATGAATTTTCATTGGTGTTCTTGCACTTAGTTAAACGCGATTATTAAACAATAGTTGAGTTCCCGTGGCAGTGATCCAGATCGAGATAAAAAATTTGCATGCAAATGCAACAACAATTTTGTAATCCTGGTATTTTTCTGAATCAACTTCCGATCTGTATAAATTGTAATAGATTTTGTGACGATTAACCCTTTTCACTTGGCAGCACTGACAGACATATCCCAATACACACCAGGCCAAAAATCTCAAACCTTAATTCTGAATTTGGTAGTAAAGATTTTCTCAAAAATGTCACTAACGTTTGAGAAAAAGGTGCCTTTTTGTTTGAGAACGCTATCAAGGGAAATTTGAAGTGCATTTGATAACTAACGTTTGAGGTTTGAGAAAAATGTTAGTTCTTAAATGCATCTCAAATTGAGAATTGAGAAAAATGTTTATGGGGATGTATACACTCATTAGTTGTGTTCGGTACGCTTGCAAGTCTTTACTAAGTCAAAAACACCGCAAAAACTTGTAATTTTTCTGCAAACCAAATGTAAAAATGCGATTTGTCCTTGCAGGTCTCGTGCAATGACGAACACGATCCGACAAAATTTCAGAAAATTTGTTGAAATTGTAAAAATTATTTTCTTACCGAACATAACTATTACAAGAGAAACAAATTAAAGAGTGAAAATTAAGGCTGCACAACGAAAAAATAAACAAAGGAAAACAATTTAAAGAAGATGTAATTATAAAAAAGCTTTTATGTGCGAAATTATTTGAATGGTACTAAAATAGATAAAATTTTTAGCGATAAGAGAATTGGAACAATGGAGGAAACTAGGGTGTTCATATCTGCGTATATTACAAGGAAGGACGAGTTTGTTCATGTACGAAGAAAAAAATTTGCAATGCAGAATGTCCTCTTGGATTTGGAAAGCCAACGTGTTGGAGTAGCTGAAGCAAATGCGGCATGTGGAGAAAATTGTTATGATGAAGGCTCTCCTGGAGTCCAAAAAGTGATTTTTTTTTAAATGTAAATAATGTGATATATTTTGGTTGTTTTTTGTTAAAATGTAAATATGTGATATGAAGTACTTTTTTTTATTTTGTGTACATATAATAGTTTTAAGTGTATGTATAAAGTAGTTTTAAGAACACTTGAAGTCTGACATATTTTTGTTATTTCGTGTATTAAGAGTAATCTTAAGAAATCTGGAAGTCTGGGATATTTTTGAAGTCCGAAATATTTTTTATGTTTATAGAATAAACAAAGACATGTTAATGTTAAAAATCTCATGAAGGTTATCTTTGTGTTTTACCTGAATTTATTTTTCTTCAAAAATTCAAATAAAAACGAAAATGTTTTATTAAATAAACTAAAGAAGTTTAATTTGCATATTGTTTTCAAATGGATTAGTTCTTTACAGTGTCAGTGCAAACGTTTCTTTTTTCAGTTATCATAGCCATCTTTTCAATTTCAGTTAGTCGGCCAGGGTTGTTTTTGATGAAAATCGTTGCCTTGACAACATCCACATCATTTCTCCAACAAACGCAACTTTTCGGACTGTTTCGGACTATTTCATGCGTTTTTATTACTTCAACGGACGCGCTTGGGATGGTTTATGGTGAGATTGTGATTCAGATACGGAACTGGATTGCCCACGGGAACGCGACTAATGTGTGCACATAAAATATATTTTTAGGCATCAAATGATAAACCATGTCATAGTGGCATTATTTCCTCGGGTGATTAAGAACGATTTCGTAGAATTGATGTCATAAATTCATATTTCATGTTCTACTTTGCACATATGTATGAATGGGTGATTAAGTTTTGGTGGAGTGAGAAGTTTTTGTCGCGCACCATTGCAGTAAACATATGTACGTATGCAGCTGAAAGACTTCCCTTGCATCATTGACTGCATCAAAACCAAGAATGGAACGGAGTGTTTGATTTACATGTACAGAGATCCAGCGCCAGGCTAATGGAAAGCTCGAAGTGAAGAGAAAACACTCAGAACAAGCCAACAGGCGATTTGAATTAGTCAATACCATGGACCTAGTTGCAGCGACTTCCCCTATTCGCTAGTTGTGCAAAAAACTCAATTTGCCAAGTGATCAGATAAATTTAATTCTTTGAATGTTGGGACTAACTAGTTTTGAAAAACATTTAGAGGATATTTCAAAAGCATTTTAAAAGAATCTTTGAGCTTTTTTTTGGGATCATTTCCGGTCATTTTATAATTTGAGTATATTTGGAGATCTTTCCGTGATTAATAAAAACTTGCAACTTGTGTGATTCGGAATACCGGCAGTCATATTTTTTACCTTGGAGTAATTTTTTTAAGCAATTGAATGTAAAAAATAAAAATAAGAAACTAGAATAAATATTTTTACATATATACTTACACCCAGCTCCTGTCTTCGAGCGATTTTTACCTTCACTGAAACTTCTTATGCATTAAGTATATTCCCGACCTGCATTCCCTCTCCCTTATTCGTACTTACCGTTTGCTCGCCTTGAACTGTGACACCTCTCCGTAGCGTCTTCCCATCGGCACTTCTTGCGGACTCAACAGCGCATCGCATGGAGGCAAGCTCTGCGGCTGAGGTGATGCATCTGCCAACTCTGCCTCTCCGATAGGTTCCATCTCTTCGGTATTCACTTCGTCTGCATCGGAACTGGTGCATTGATCGCCACCATAAGTACTGCCGCCCTCGTCCTTCACCAACGCCTCATTCACATAATTATGCAATTTCTCACGCAGCGAATAGTCATCGATCGATGATGATGCATTCGATATGCAATTTTTGCGATCACCATCATCGAGATCATCAATCAAATTGCCATTCTCCTCGGAGTCATTGTAATCATCGATTACGACATCATCACCCGACGATGAGGATGCCGAAGTGCTGGTGCTGGTGTCGGTACTGCTGGTGCGTGTTGAACGCGATACGCAGCTGTCGACGCTTGCTAACGAATGACGATTGCTTTTGGTGTCATTATCGAGTGGCTGCTTCACATAATCGACATCGTCTTCTTCGGTGCCAGCACCATTCGAACGGTTGGATGAGCTAATTAATGTTTCATGTGAATGACTTTTTGTGCAATCGAGTGTAATTGTTGCTGTGGCTTTATTATCGACGCAATCGATTGTTTCGTTGCAATTGTCGTTATCGATGGTGGAGTTGTTGAGATTGTTGTCGCGATCGGAGAGATCTTCCACCGGCTGTGGCACAATTATGAGCGAGGTGCGCTTGCGCATTGTCTCATCTTTGACGTCCATATTGTTTTTGAGCGTCTTATCGGATTTGGCTAAAACGATTACCTCCACTTTGGAGGATTCGTAGGCATTGTTGTTTGCATTTTTGCTGTTGTTGTCGGTAGACATTTTGCTGGTGGTTATTTTGCGGATTCTGTTTTGCACTTTTTCACTATTTGATTTGCATCTTTGAAAATTGTTTTTGAGCGTTTTTATTTTAGTTTTAGTTTTTTTTAATATTATTTTGTGATTTTTCGAAAATATTTGATTTGGCTTTACCTAAATAAATATGTAAATTCGTGGTTTAAATTGTCTGGCTGAAGATTCAGTCAGGGAAAATATCGTTAAAATGTTTGTGAATGGACAACTGCGCAGGTTTATGAATTAAGTTATTTCTAAGCCGAGCAAAAAATATGCATATAATTATTTTCAAATAAAGAGAAATATTATATAATATAATTCATATGTATATTTATAAACTATCTTAGATGACAACCATACATTTGTAATAGCTTAGTTAAAAACTGGAAAAAGAGGAAATAATCAAAATTGAACTGGAAACATAATAAAATAAAATAAAATAAAATAAAATAAAATAAAATAAAATAAAATAAAATAAAATAAAATAAAATTAAATAAAATTAAATTAAGTAATATAAAATAAAACAAAATAAAATGATATAAAATAAAACAAAATGAAATAAAATAAAATAAAATGAAATAAAATAAAATAAAATGAAATAAAATAAAACAAAATGAAATAAAATAAAATAAAATAAAATAAAATAAAATGAAATAAAATAAAATTAAGTAAAATAAAATAAAATAAAATAAAATAAAATAAAACAAAATAAAATGAAATAAAATAAAATAAATTAAAATAAAATAAAATTAAGGAAACTAAAATAAAATAAAATAAAATATTTTATTTTACCAAAACCAAAAAAAAAAAACAAGATGAAGTAAAATAAAATAAAATGAAATAAAATAAAATGAAATAAAATAAAATTAAGTAAAATAAAATAAAATAAAATAAAATAAAATAAAATAAAATAAAATAAAATAAAATGAATTAAAATAAAATGAAATTAAGGAAACTAAAATAAAATAAAATAAAATTTTTTATTTTACCAAAACCAAAAAAAAACAAGATGAAGTAAAATAAAATAAAATGAAATAAAATAAAATGAAATAAAATAAAATGAAATAAAATAAAGTTAAGTAAAATAAAATAAAATAAAATAAAATAAAACAAAATGATATAAAATAAAATAAAATGAAATAAAATAAAATAAAATAAAATAAAATGAAATAAAATAAAATAAAATTTAGTAAACTAAAATAAAATAAAATAAAATTTTTATTTTGCCAAAACCAAACAAACCAAAATAAAGTAAAATAAAATAAAATGAAACGAAATAAACTGAAATGAAAAAAAAATTAAATAAAAGAAAATAAAGTAAAAAATAAAATAAATTAAAATAAAATAAAATAAAATAAAATAAAATTAAATTAAATTCGAATAACTTAAAATAATATGAGTCAAATTTAATTGGATTTTTATCGGTTATATCTTACACATACCTACATATGTATTTAGATGTATTTTGCTCCCAAATTTAATTTATCGCCGAACACACTCACTTTTAAATTTATATCCCCAACCCAAATCCAACATTTTTAATTTTACCACAATCGACAGCTGATATCATTGATGTACAAGTAGATATGTACGAAATAACCGCAAACGTAATACAGTAGACGCTCACAAATTAGAACTCTTAGTAATTAGAATTTCCAGAAATTAGAATCAACTTTTGTTGCAAAATAGATATAAAAAAGGGAATCCCTAATTCATTCATATTACGCTCGCTAGCCGTTGGATTTACGGAATTAGAATTTTTCAGAAATTAGAATCACCCTAAAAACAAAGTGGTTCTAATTTGTGAGCGTCCACTGTAATTTTAACGCAATATGTGGGCGGCATTGTACATAAAAAACATAAAAAAAAATACTTGAAAGAGTTTTTAGTGCTTAGCACGAAATTTTTATTTTAATTCAATTTTTAATTGTTGGGGTAAGTGGAAAAAAATTCAACAACTATTTACAGCGAAGGTTGAGTGTATAGCTATTTCACGAAAAACCATTTTCGATCATCAGCACTCTTTTCGGAAGTGGATGCACCGGGGATTGAACCCGAGTCCATTCCATCTTCAGCCGCAATGACCCAACGCATAAACACACTCGGCCATTGAGACTCTGTGCAAGCTGTTGGATTTTCCCCACTTTTGCCTTTTTCATTTTCAACATTAACGTTAGTGTGTATATGCTTTTTGCATATATTCTCCACAAACGTGCTGAATTTTTGTTGTAGGCAGTTCGCAATGAACATTGTTGTTGGTATTTATTTTGTGTATATACCAAACAACGTTAACAATTTTACTTGAAAGAGTTTTTAGTGCTTAGCACGAAATTTTTATTTTAATTCAATTTTTAATTGTTGGGGTAAGTGGAAAAAAATTCAACAACTATTTACAGCGAAGGTTGAGTGTATAGCTATTTCACGAAAAACCATTTTCGATCATCAGCACTCTTTTCGGAAGTGGATGCACCAACAATTAAAAATTGAATTAAAATAAAAATTTCGTGCTAAGCACTAAAAACTCTTTCAAGTAAAATTGTTAACGTTGTTTGGTATATACATAAAATAAATACCAACAACAATGTTCATTGCGAACTGCCTACAACAAAAAATCAGCACGTTTGTGGAGAATATATGCAAAAGCATATACACACTAACGTTAATGTTGAAAATGAAAAAGGCAAAAGTGGGGAAAATCCAACAGCTTGCACAGAGTCTCAATGGCCGAGTGTGTTTATGCGTTGGGTCATTGCGGCTGAAGATGGAATGGACTCGGGTTCAATCCCCGGTGCATCCACTTCCGAAAAGAGTGCTGATGATCGAAAATGGTTTTTCGTGAAATAGCTATACACTCAACCTTCGCTGTAAATAGTTGTTGAATTTTTTTCCACTTACCCCAACAATAAAAAAAAAATAATTTTTACACTTGTGAACGAAATGTCATTAGCCTACTTAGTTATGGAAACAATAAAATTTACACCATCTTGTGAAAGCAAACATTGATATAAAAGTGTTTTACAAACATGTGTATAGCCACAATTTTTGCGTTATATCTTTTGCTCACACATGTAATATTATCACTTAAGTATATATTTACATAAGTACATATACATATATACTAGACTGGCCGCAGCATGTATGGATTTTTTTTTTTTGTTGAAATTTGTATATTAACAGTTCTTAAAATATGAGGTTTAGGGTTAAAAAGACGGCCTTAATTTTTTGGCCCGATCCGTTGTTCTTTAGTTGACCCTCATTGAGCCCAATGTTTGGAAAATTTTATTTTTTAACCTTGAACATGATTTTTTTTAATATGTCTGTTTTGACGGATAAAAATTCTCTTGCTGAGCTCTTCTTGCGTTTTCTACACCTAAAACAAAGTATTAGTGGCCGCTGTGGTGCAGTGGGTAGAGTGCTCGCCGGCTATGCCAGAGGTCTCGGGTTCAAACCCCAGTCCGAGCTAACACCAAAAAAAATTTTTCTAATTAGTAAAAATCCAATTATTGGGCTTTTTAAGAGCAGCGGTCACCTCTCGGCAGTGGGCGGCATACCCTCCGAGAGTATTTCTGCCATGAAAATGCTTCTCACAAAAAATGCATTCGCCATTCGGAGCCGGCATAAAACTGTAGGTCACCCCAATTAGTAGGAAAAACAAAAGGAGCACACCTCGATTGGGAGAGAAGCTCGGCCATAAAACTCGTCAGAGTTATAATAGCGCCATTGTAGTAGTAGTAGTAGTAAAACAAAGTATCGGTACCGTTGCTTTGAGTTGCTAAGTGAAAATAACGGTACTTAACGAGCAAAAACAATCAAAATTAGAGAAGACATCGATATCATCGAGGTTGGCAAGATGATTCAGAATGAAACAGTGTTTCAATCTTCATTCGCTATCAGAAATTTGTATGGAAATTGGCGAGTTTCGGCACTGGTTTCCGTTTCGAAACAAGATTGAGAGAGAAAATGGAAAAAAAGAGCGAAACACGTTATGTGGAGACATGGTATTACTTCCAGCAATTAGTTGTGTGTTTGCATTTTTTTGCTTTTGCTTAGTTTGCTGAAACGATTTCTTTACGCATATTTCGATTTTTTTGAAAGACGCACTTGTTTGAGTGGTGTTTATGTACATATGTGTATGTACACATAATATGTATGTCCATTTGTAAGCATCTTTACATGTTGAATTCTGCTTAAAAACTAGTTTCAGCAAAATAAGCAACTGTAAGCAAAAATTTACCACTCAACTAATTGCTGGAAGTAATAGCAATCCTCTCAAATTGAGTTGCTTGGCTTAACTATACAAGCAAACACGACTCAGCTGAAAACTGAAGCGAATGATTCGTGTTTTCGTTTTTGGCTCGGCTGAATTCAGCAATAAGCAAAAAACATCGGCTATTGCTCTTTTGCAGCAAGCAAATTCAAACCCTGGTCAGCAGTAGTCAGCAAAAAATGTAATTAAAATATAATTAAAAGTAATAAAATATATGTATCAAAATGAGTTCAAAGAAATGTGTGAAAAGAGAAATAAGTTTAAGATCTGGCCAAAATATATTTTTAGTAGGCAGTTGTGAAAAAGATATTTTAGGCTCAAAACTGCCATCAATGAAGCAAGTGCTCCAGTTGTTATTTTATAAAATGCGTGTAGAAAAGTTGGGCGTTAAAAAGAGTATGAAGGATACAATTTCCGTCACTTTGCAATTCTGGGAAAAAGCAAACATTCCTACTATATGCGAAAAAAACTGTATCGGAAAATTGGAAAAATTGTATAATAAATGGAAAAGTTTGCAGAAAAACAGTAAAAGGCCCAATGGAAAGTGTAAAGAAAATGAAGCTGAATTTATTGAAAAAATAAACAAATTTATATTTGATATTGCTGCTCCAGATGCTATGGAGAAAATGAAATTAAAAGAAGATAAAGACTTTCTTACACAGCAAAGAAAAAAAGGCCGACCTGGGAATATGTCTGGCGTAGATATTGTATTGGCAAATAAGAACAAACGGAGAGAGAAACGGTTCGAAGAAGCAGAAAAGCGGATTGCAAAATATAATTCACAAGGTTTGTTTTGAAGTGTCATATTAAATCTGATTTTTTTTCTAAAGTTTGTGGGTCTTTCATAGTCGAAAATCTATCAAACGTCTGTGAAGCAGATGATCATGAAGATGCTGATATGGCTTTGCCCATTGCTGCTGATGATGATGAAATTGTAAATGCTGTTAATGATCAAAGAAAAAAAACGTTTCATCGTGGAACTTTTAATTTTATTGATGACCGAATGTTGGCAAGTATGGATAAATGTAATCTGTCGACCAGACACGCTATGCATCTTGTGAGTGCTACAGCTGCTGCTCTCTTCCAAAAACTACAAGATGTTACACCTGAACGTATGCCAATAAACTTAGAAGATCTGATTTTAAATCGAACCACGCTACATGCAATGCGTAAAGAATACCGTCGAAGACAGGCCGAAAAGATTATTGATGAATTTAATGTAAGTAAAGTAATCAGTTATACTTTAAATGTCTAAATTGTAAGTAGTATATAATAAATTTTAGATTCCTGAATTATTTGTTCTCCACTGGGATGGTAAATTATTGCCCGAAATAAAAGGCAGGGAAAAAGAAGAACGTTTGGCTATCGTTGTGACCGGTGACAAAATTGAAAAATTACTTGGCGTCCCAAAACTTGAGAATTCTTCTGGGGAAAAAATAGCGGAAGCGACTTACCATTTTTTGCAGGAATGGAAACTCGATAATTTGATAGAAATAGTGTGTTTTGATACGACAGCTTCTAACACGGGAATAAATAACGGCGCTGCATTTTTATTAGAAAGAAAATTGGGACGAAATTTACTTTTTTTACCATGTCGTCACCACATATCTGAATTACTTATTAAAACGGTCTTTGAAACAAAGTTTGGAAAAACATCTGCTCCAGAAGTACTACTATTCAACCGATTTTCCAAACACTGGCCAAAAATTAAACTGGACTGTTTTCAGAATGGAATTTCCGATCCAGATGTAAAAAATGTTTTCACTTCAGTTGAAATAGAAAATTTGAAAATTTTCAGTAAGCAAGCATTGGAGCTAGACTACTCAAGGTCCGATTATAAGGAGCTTCTCCAACTGTCATTGCTTTTTATTGGAGAAAATGTTCCAAACTTTACTAAAGTACGCCAACCCGGAGCAACATCGCATGCCAGGTTCATGTCGAAATGCATATATTGCTATAAAATATTTTTGTTTCGCGATCAGTTCAAATTGACTTCATCGGAATTGAAAAACCTTCGCAGCATTTGTATCTTCTTGACAAAGATTTACGTTCCATATTGGTTTACATGCATTAATGCAATAGATGCACCAGCACAATATCTCAAATTAATAAAAGATGTCATTTTATATTTTGATAAAGAAGTTTCTAATGCCTTGTTGCATAAGATTAAAAACCATTTGTGGTACTTGAGTGAGGAAATTGTTGGGCTATCATTTTTCGATGAAAGCATTTCTTTGGAAATAAAGCGTAAAATGGTGAAAGCAATCAACATCGGTGACAATGAGATTGATTTCGAGATCGACACACCAAAACGAATTGTTGTGTCAGTTGAAGATTTGCATTCGTACAGTGAAATGGATATATCTAACTTTGTCTCTCCAAAAACAAATAAATTTTTTACACGTCTGAATATTAATACATCATTTATAAATTCGGATCCTTCTACGTGGAAAACCAAAGATGATTATCGCAAAGCGAAATCGGCATGTCAAACTTTGGCAGTGGTGAACGATGCAGCCGAAAGGGCAGTTAAGTTGATAACAGACTTTAACCGTACCTTAACTTATGACGAAGAGGATAAACAATTCCTACTGCAAGTAGTTGAACATTATCGTAAGACATTTCCGTCCCACAAAAAGTCCATTTTATTGGCCAAAAAAAATTGATATTATTTTTATTATTCTTAATTTCTTGAAATTTCATAAAATAAAAAAATAAAAAATTAATTTCAGAAAATTTTTTTTAAGCTTTTAAGCTTGATGAGGGTCAACAAAGCCTGGTCCGATCTGAATAAAAAAATAGGACGTTATTTCTTATACCACACCTCACCTTTTAGGCAGTGTTTATTGATAGAATTCGAGAAAAAAAAATTTGCGGCCAGTCTAATATATACATATATTCGTAAAGAATAGGTTATGAAAGACAAAAAATTACAATTGCAATTGACAATTGTCACATTTGCTTGAGTAATAAATTTTGAGTATTAAATTGGAATTTGTTGAACAAAAATGAAGCTTAGATTGGGTATCCAGTCCTTATACAGACTACTGAAAAAAAGATACCCGATCTAAGGTTCCTTTTATTATATATTTTGGTGTTGTTCAGCTTCTTCTTGTTATTGACTTGAAAACTTAATTATGCAATTTCGGCTGAATTTCAATTCACAAAAAAAAAAAACAAAACACTCAATATATTATACTTACGTACATATTATATATGTATTTCATTATATGAAGTTCATTAACGTTTCTATTGAAAACTTTAATGGAAGTTGTATTCTTGGTACTGAACACAATTGCTATTCTTCCGAAAAACGCGGCTGACTAGCAGCCAACAAAAACAAATATGTATACGGAAAAAGTGAATGTCGAAAAAATGAAATAATTAGACGTTTGTGATTCACCAAAAAACAGAAACCTTTGGTAATTTATTTACATCAGAATTAGGCTTTTAAGTACCATAAAAAACAATGTGAAAGGTGGTTAAAAGTATAAAAAAAACTGAAACCAAGCTTTTGTGCGCAGTTTGCTTCCCATGGTGGGCCAAGAATGAAAAATGGCAAATTTCAAAGTTAAAAATTTATGACATGTATTAAAATATATGTACATGTGTAAGAATTTACAAAAAAATATACATACATAATAGCAAATATGTGCTTAAAAAGTGTTCCTAGAACAAAACAGTAGGGGCAAGACGGATAATAAATAACATAATACTTCAGCAGCAAAGCGCGAGAAGTTTTTTATTTTTCAGTATTTGCCTATTTATTTTTTTGCCTTCGATTTTTCATTCTAATATGTTAGCTTTAAGGTTTCGCTTTCATATTATAATAATAGGTTTGTTCAACAACTTTACTTGCAAGAAGAGCGTCAGTGACAAATTAAGAGTAAAAACGAGAAAAAGAGAGAATTATCAACCAAAGTTATTGAACACAAAATCGTAAACATTTGCAAGTAAACAGGTGATGCGCTGTTTTCACAATTTGATTTTTGGGTTAGGTTGTAATTGAATTCTTTGAAATTGAAAATGAATGTAAATAACTGAATTAGGAAGACGAAAATCTACTTTGGATATTCCACAACATCGTGAAGATTCCTTTTTACGCTAATTTATTTAGTAAGCAATTAGAAATTTGCGATTAAAATGTTTGCATATTTCCAATTGAAATTTTTGTGATCATACGTTTTTGACGCTTCTATTTTTTTTAAAGCTGCAAGTAGTTGCAAGTGAAAATTTTACCTGCAACTATTTTCAACTCTCTTGAAGTCTTACTCTCCCAATTTGGCTCTCTTTTTCATATTTTTTGGGTTATTGAACATAAAATTCGCAACTATTTGTAAAAGCAATTAAAAATTTTGAGTTATTGAATAACGCTAATGTCTTGTTTATTTTTTAGTTTTCATATCGCTAGCTTAGAGTGCAAATTGTGTAAGACCTTTTTGAAAACTTTGTAGGAGAAAAAAAAAAAAACAAAAAATAAAAAAAATTCGAAATGAAAAAACAATTTCTGTTCATATAAATATTTTGGACTTACACAATTTGCGTATCACTGAATAACGAGTAGAAATATGACAAGTATCTCAGACTTGTGTAGCGCGGTGCGTATTTGATTTTTCTAGCGTTCTACATAAAAATACACTTTTTCATAAAAGTGGACTTACACAATTTGCACTCTAAGCTAGCGAAATGTGTTTATGTGTTTATACCCTGCAAAAAAGCCGAGTACTCCATGTACGCGTGTATAGAGTACTCGCTATGGACCAACCGAGTACTCCATAACCTGCCACATTTCGTATAAAAAATATGGTCCACATGGGATCACATACCCCGATTTCCGCATGACACCCGAGTAATCCAAGTAATGAAATTTAATAATCTCTGAACCACTCCCAATTCAATTTGATTATTAGCATTATATACATACATAAGTATGCATTTCTTTAATAAAAAAAAAATAAAAAAATTTTTCTAGCGCATTCACCTACATGTTGCGTTGCGTTTCAATGTCTCTTTAGTACTAAATCGTGCACGTTCAAACAAGCGTGCATATGTACATATGTATGCACTTGCTTCGTGGTTATCGCCATATACATTTGGTTTTCGTAGCAATGTTCGGCTAACACGAGCCGATGCAGATAAACAAGTCGCTCTCTTGGGTCTATGTTTATGATCACTTTGAAAGTACTCCAACCTACCACAAAATCGATCATATAATCCAATGATTTTGACAGGGTATGTTAACTTGTCTTTACGTATGTAGATACATAGTACATACATATGCATTGTATATCGACGGCTGAGAATAAGATCGCCCTATTTCAAAAATTGTTTCAAAAACGCCCTATTTGAAAAAATGTTTCAATAACGTCCTATTTCAGATTTTGCTTCAAGAACGCCCTATCTGAAAATTTGTTTTAATAACGTCCTATTTCAGATTTTGCTTCAAAAACGCCCTATTTCAGAGAAAATTCCATATATATTTCTCTGAAATAGAGCGTTTTTGAATAATTGTCTGAAATAGGACGTTATTGAAACAATTTTTCAAATAGGGCGTTTTTGAAACAATTTTTGAAATAGGGCGATCTTATTCTCAGCCGTCGATATGTACATAATTATGATGTATTTTAATATACAAGAAATGCGACACCCTGCAATTTTTTATACGCTCTATTTGATTTGCAGTTGCCATTAAAGCACGTATGTAAGAACATTAGGGTGTGTACTTTTTTTTCAACATTGTTCTTAGTGAATACGGTTTCTGCACCAAATTCCAAGAATTAAATCTCTCAATCAATTTCCGAACTTTCGCATTTTCAAAGAAGTTTATATGAAATTATGGAAAACCCAATATTTTACTACCAAAAATTAAAATAAACCCTTCTCTTTGTTGTTATTTCCGAGAAATGCATAAATTGCAGTGTTTTTCCTATTTTTGGGTGTAGCATGGATATTTTTCTTATAGGCAAAAAACTTCACCTATGTACATGTTTTCCCATTTTAAATTCCGTCGAGTCAAATATAAATATCAAATACAAAAAGAGAAAAGCCTGTCTAAAGTTGCTGACAGAATATACATATGTACTCGTATTTCCATATTTGGCTTATAAGCCATATTATGGATTTGAACCAGAGCAAAAGCTTCTTATGTTAACTAGCGTTGCAACGTTTAATTCCATACATGGTAATAGCGTACTTAATTTTTTATCAAACTTTGAAAACAAAATTGCAGCATTTCTATGGGATCGAGGCTAAAGTGTATCCCTTGGTATTGTGATTAGCAAACATCTGGCGTTACATGGCATTGGGTTCGGAATCGGCATGTAAATACGTACATACATATTTTATATTATTTACATATATACGCATTCTTACGTTATTTAACCAATTTAACCACCATTGCTATGACGTTTATATTGATTTATTTATTTTCAGTACTCAGAACACATAAAATTAACTTCAAGGGCAAACATTTCACTTATCAAAGCCACGCTCAGTAAATTTAATTTTTTTCCATGTCCGAGCAACATAAACTGGTCTGTTTAGTTACTTATTGTAAATATAAGAGTAAGTTGTGTGTATGTAAATTTGTATTTATGTGTATTTATATTGCTACATATGGATGTACATTTGTGGTATCATAAGACCAATTTGAATACGAAAACACCAAAGCGGAAACCCTTTTACCCCAATTCGGCAACGATATCTTTGCAACGCAACGTAAACGAAGCGTAGCCTGTGAACCTTCACGCCCGTTCCAAAGGCCTTCGTTGTACATAGTGGAGCAACCCTCTTTTAATATGCATTTATAAAAAATCATCTCACAGCCCTATCGTAGCAGTGTTGCTATACAAATTCAATAAACACCAGCGAAATTCGTCATTGAGCTTTTTGCATCCTTTTTATACTCAGCTGTACTAGTACACAGAGTATTATAGTTTTAATCACATAACGGTGGATTGTAACAGAATGAAATAATCGAGATAGATATAGACTTATATATATCAAAATGATCAGGGTGAAAAGAGAAATCGATTGAGCCATGTCCGTCCGTCCGTCCGTCCGTCCGTCCGTCCGTCCGTCCGTCCGTCTGTCCGTCCGTCCGTCCGTCCGTCCGTCTGTAAACACTCTAACTCGCGCAAAAATTGAGATATTTTGATGAAATTTGGAACGCAAGTTGGTATCGAGACTGGGACGGTTGGTATTGAAAATGGGCGAAATCGGACCATGACCACGCCCACTTTTCCTATATAGAAAAAATCGGAAATTTGGTATCTCAGCCACTAATATAGCTAGAGTTTTAAAATTTTACCCACGTATTGAGCTCGGGCCCTTATGAAGAAATTTGATGAAGTTTTGGAAAATGGGCGGTGCCACGCCCACTTATTAAGGGTCAAACATTGAAAGTTTTATATGTCATAACTCAGAAACCGTTGAAGATATATCGATGAAATTTGGTACGCGTAATTTGCTTACATAGACAAATGTTTTGACGAAAAATTATCAAAATCGGTTTACGGCCACGCCCACTTTTATATATGTGTATTATAAAGTGACCTAATAAAACCATTTTAAGCGATATCTCTGTCAAATATAAAGATCTATCATTGAAATTTTGTCGCATGAGTCCAACTATGGACATAAAACAAAAAACACAAAAATTTTGGAATATGGGCGGTGCCACGCCCACTTATTAAGGGGCAGACATTGAAAGTTTTATGAGTCATAACTCAGAAACCGTTGAAGATATATCGATGAAATTCGGTACGCGTAATATAATTACTTAGTCAAATGTTTTGGCGAAAAATTATCAAAATCGGTTGACGGCCACGCCCACTTTTATATATAGGAAATATAAGGGGGCCTAATAAAAACATTTTAAGCGATATCTCTGTCAAATATAAAGATCAATCACTGAGATTTTGTGGCAGGAGTCCAACTATGGACATAAAACAAAAACTACAAAAATTTTGGAAAATGGGCGGTGCCACGCCCACTTATTAAGGAGCGAATATTGAAAGTTTAATAAGCCATAACTCAGAAACCGTTAAAGATATATCGATGAAATCTGGTACGCGTGATATATTTACTTAGCCAAATGTGTGGACGAAAAATTACCAAAATCGGTTGACGACCGCGCCCACTTTTATATATGTGTATTATAAAGTGACCTAATAAAACCATTTTAAGCGATATCTATGTGAAATATAAAGATAATTCATTGAAATTTTGTGACATGAGTTTTACAATAGACCGGAAACAAAAAATAAAAAAGTTTGGAAAATGGGCGTGGCACCGCCTCTTTTTAGACAAAGGGATATATGAGATTTCTTAGCCTTTAACTCGACAAATAATTGAGATATTATGACGAAACTTGGTTTATACACTTTTATAACATGTGTTAATAGACACGCAAAAATGTATTGAAATCGGTTTATGACCACGCCTACTTTTTAACAAAGATATTTCTGGAACACCCTTTTGGAATTTGTAACGTGAAGTCTTTGTAACTAAAAGTCATAGAGGGATGAAATTTTGCACTAACAATAATATTTGTATGCTTATTTGGATGATTGATATAAATTTTGAAAATGGGCGTGGCTGCGCCCTGTTTATGCAGCACTCGTTTCATATAAAATACACCCTATATCGAACAAACGCAAACAAACAATGAAAGCATACAGCTGAGTATCTAATGTTCGATTGCACTCGAACTTAGGCTTCCTTACTTGTTTTTACTGCGGCACTGCTGAGCAGCATCATATTCGTCATGTCAACCGCCCATGACATGAGTGAGGGTCGCGGACACCCCAATGTGACAGACTTAGTGACGACACGGTGAAATTACACAATAGCGCAGTTTACCTAAAATTTAAATACTAAGTATTCATACATAGGTACATACATATATATGTATGTAAAAATTTATTATTGCGTTAGAACGACTTTAGTATGAATGATTACGTGAATTTATTTTATTTGGTTTTTATTTGATTTTGACTTTTCAATTTTCTACTTTAACCGTAAATTATGGTCTTAGCACGTGTGCGAGGGGTCGATACGCTCGATATACATATATAAAAAGTATGCATGGCTACTTAGTTCATCATGGATGTATGTTCATACATATGTACTAGGGATTCCAATCCCGGGATCCCGGCCTTTTTGACATCCCGGAAATCCCAGGATCGCTAGAATTTCATCCCGGGATTTTCGGGATAAAATAAAGAGAGAACATTCCCCTATTAAATTGTATTTTATATAATTTTTTTGGTCTCAGA
Source organism: Urophora cardui (assembly GCA_960531455.1). Taxonomy (NCBI): domain Eukaryota; kingdom Metazoa; phylum Arthropoda; class Insecta; order Diptera; family Tephritidae; genus Urophora; species Urophora cardui. Next base: position 32,905,587 of record OY482671.1, read on the forward strand.
TCTATATACTAATATCGTTTCTTATTCTGAACGAAAATGTTGCATTATTACATGGCAGCATTATCAACATGTGCCCTGTGCCCTATGAAAATGGTGCATTTTTCATGTGGTAAATGAAACAAAAGTAATGCAACCCTTTACTTGTGCTAAGAACGGAAAATGTTACCCCTTAGTCGGGCCAGTTTAACAATTTGTCAATAGAACAAACAGTCCAAAAAAATGTGTGGAATCTTTGTGGAAGAGAATAAAAAAATTTGACAGTCCGAAGAAAATGCAGAATAAGTTTGACATTTTTGCCAGAATAAAAAAGGCAAAGTAAGGATTAATATTTTTGATTTAATAACACTAGGCTACAAATAATTAAAAAAAATACCAAGAAATTCAGGTTTGGGGGAGAATAGATATGGGCCTGCTGAGCTCGGAACTATTGTTTTTTTTTTTTTTTAATTTTTTTATGGTTAGGTTTTCTTGGATATCACTTCATTGAAAAATTAATTTCGCGTGAGTTACAAATGCGATAATCACAAGCAGTACCTCGTTCGAAAGACAATTAAAACTATCGATGTACAACTTATAGTAATTGGATATAACCTCGCTGAGTGACAGCTAGTCGAAATAAAACTTTGGTTAATTACTTGCGATTTTTGAAAACATTTTGATTGTAAGACTAAGTTTTTTGTAGGAAGTTGTAAAATTCAGCAAAGTTTTATTCTTTTAAAAATTAGCCTGGTTAATTGTGGTTATAGCATTTGTGATTTCCGAAAATAATTTTTGAGTGAAGTGATAACCAAAAAAACCCCAAATTACCGTTCTCTCAAAAACCTAACAATACAACACATTAAAAAAAATAGTTTCGAATTCGTTTAGAATTCCTGTGGTAAAATTCATTTGATAATTTCTATTTCCTGATTTTTAGCTATTTATTTTTCAAAGGTTTTTGCAATTTCCTCCCATGAGAAGTAAATAATGGAAGAAAATACAAACAATATTAAAAAATGAAACTAGCAAAAACGAGGAAAAAGTTTAATTTTATTTGAGAATTTCACATTACGTACCAAAATAAAATACGCAGCTATATACTCGGAATTCATCTCAAAATTTGTGCATCCGATTTTTAATTTTTTTCAAATGCTGCACTAATTTTCAATATTTTTCGGCAAGCTTGGAAATATTCACGTAAACGAAGTACGTCGTTAAATTCTAAAAATTTTTATTGGAAATTATCAAAGATCACAAGCTTTATTATTAATATCTTTGAAGCACCAACTGTAAAGGTAAATGTTTCGTTCACCAAATGTATGTAATTTCCTTTGTTGGTTGCGTTTTTTAAAGTAACTCTTATTATTAAATAATACGTATGATTTTACGTTCCTATTTTATTTTGTTACTAATCAAATAATAAAAATGGCAATAAAAATCAAAGTTTTCTTTGCTCTTTAAAGTTGTAGCGTTCCTCGAAATATATATTTGCTTTTTTCAACCCCAAGTGTGGGAAAATAATTAAGGTCCAAATCCCGGGACAAATCCCGGGATCCCGGGATTATAAAATAAAATCTCGAAAATCCCGGGATCGTAAAAATCGGAAAATTTGGAATCCCTAATATGTACGTGTATCTGGTGTCTGCCAACAAATATTTCAACTGCTCAAATTTTTGGTTTCCCCGTTTGAAATCAAACGAAATTATTATCTGCGGCACGAGTCAGTCATAATTTTTTGTTCTCTGACTGACTGACGTGGGTATATTAATTTATTTTAAAATTTTGAAACCAGAAAAGCAAATTGAATTTGTCAGTGGAAATACATCCATACATACATACACTTTGTCACCCCAGACTGTACATATAAAGACAGCGGGAGCCTGTAGGAAAATCTTTGAACCCTTTCAGACTACGAAGGAAATTACATTTGTGGCGAGTTCTGGTCTGTCACAAGGTAGCATTTTTCCTCTTTTTTTAGTTTTGGGATACTTTAAGGGCTACGTTGTAAGCAAAGAACTTCCTACGGGGTCCTTAGCATATTCTAAATATATACATATGTAAATGTGTGCAGATATACATACATACGCATATGGGTGTTTCCGAAAATGGGTCAACCAAAGAGAAAAATTTAAAAATGCACCTAGGCCAAACTTTTTGATACCATTATATAGGTACGTATTTCCTTTATCACGCCACAAAATTTTATGGACATTGGAGCACTGCTACTTACAAAACTTACGTTTTTCAGACTACCATATATAATTTTTTTGAAGTTAACTTCTTAGGCGGCGATTTTTATGGAGAGTGAAATTTGAAATTTGATGCAACGGAAGTTGGCCCCGGAAATAGCAGCCATTTTAGCTGATTTTTAATTTTTTTAAAAATCAACCTTGATACAGCGTTGACGTTTTGTGGGTAATTCCCCAAATTTGGGGAATTTTTTAATATTTGAGTCATTTTTGGGGAGTGCTATGATTTGGGGAATTTTGGGGAATTCGCCTTTTAATAGTTTTATATGAATAATAATACCTATAAAAAAATTAATTATTTTCATGAGTTTCTATTACATTCGCATTGTGTGAAAGTGTGCATGAGTTTTTGCAGCATTTATTTAATCTTGAATTACCGGCTGGCCGAACATGTACAAGCAAATTTCATAAGCCCATTAAAGTAAGAAGTTAGCTAGGAAAAAAATAATAAATTTTATACCTTTCATGAACATGAAATGGTATTATAACATTGTCGAAAGTTCCAGAAGTAGAAAAATTAGACCCACCAAAATATATACCGATATTATTAGAATCATGAGCTAGTTCCTCAGTTGTTAAGATACGCTGGTCATTTGTCGGAATCGGCCAAATTGGACCATTATAACATATAGCTTCCCTACAACAAACCATTCATTTTGGGTTAAAACTTCTCCACTTAAATTGCTAAGATCATTACAATATTTCTTTATAAATATTTGCATAAACAGCCCACCCTCTAAATTAAAGAAAATCGGACTATTTAATGTTTCATTTCTCTCTTACTTGTTTTATGTTTCTTTATAACTTTTTTTAATCACACATATACATACATATATGCACATGAATTTAAAAATGCAAACCGTTATAAAGTAAGATAAATTTCAAAATGCTTGTTTATTGGAAATTTCTTGATAACACTACCCGACAAAAAAATATCCTCGACATTTGATTCCTATGTATTCCTGCTGATTCCAAATTTGTAATCAAATGGTTCAAAAGTAGAACAGTTTTCGAGATATTTTGAAATTTCAGTTATCAGAAAAGAAGGATTACTAATCTGTCAATATCTCCGCCATTACCGTCTTGAGTTTTATGTTATTTCATTTCATTTTGAGAGGATCAAATACCCTTTCCAATTCCACATAAAATCGACATTAAAGTGACGGAATTATGGCGCACAAAAGATTTGTTTTTATGCAAAAAATAAGTTAAATACAAGATGTATAAAATTTCGAGGACATCAAAATTTTTGAAATTTTGTCGGGTAGTGTAATTTGAAAATTTGTATGGGGAATTTTGGGCAATTATGGGTAATTTGAATATTTTTTTGGGTAATCTCAAGAATTTAAAACGGCAACGCTGCCTTGATATCGCGTGGTTCGAGAACCTACAACCCCTTGCTTCCAGACCTGACACTCTACCTCTGCGCTATCATACCACCTGCGTTAGGTATGTCAAATGCTGCACTTAAACTGAACTAACAATTACAACTCACTCACGTATGTATATATACGTGTAAGTACATAAGAAATTCTAACCACCACTGTAGTGAAATAAGCGCGGTGAGAATGTTAATAACACAAGAAGAAATTAGAGTACACCGTTTGACACAAGTTGCGTAACTAGCGCAGTAGCTCAGCTGTAAGATGCTAGGCTTACAATTCAAATGAAGATGGTTCAAATCCAGGTCGGCCAGTTTTTATTTCTTTTTTTTCTTTTTTATTAAATAATTTTCTTTATAATTTTTTATTAAATAAAAGTGCCACCCGAATATCGGGAGTTACATAGATACTAGGGATTCCAATTTTTCCGATTTTTACGATCCCGGGATTTTCGAGATTTTTTTTATAAAACCGGGATCTCGGGATTTATCCCGGGATTTGGACTTTAATTACAGAAGCCGACAAAATTTCCAAAATAATTTCTAACTCAAATAAAATTCTACTTTTCTAAAGGATTTCGATGCGCTGGTTCTGAATCTGAAGTCGGATTTTCGTTAATACTTGTAGGTTTTGAGATATTCATGTCCAAAGAGACGAAAAATGCGATTTTTTGCTATATTCACTGCTCAATCTGTTAAATTACTTACTTTCATTAAAATATGATTGCAGCTATTGAAAGAACGATCATTTCTCTTGAAAACAGCACTTTGCCTTTTCGGGTATCTTATTCAGATATCTACTCTGAAAAAAATACCCGTAGTTAAACCAACAACTTTCGGCTGTTGAATCTCCGTCTTTGATTCAACAGCAAAAGTATTTATTTTTACAGCAAAGTTTTTGATCCAACAATTTATTCAAAGACGGGCGTTGTTGATTCAAAAACTTGCTTGCCTTTAAAAAATTTTTTGTGAGAAAATATTTTTTTGTGAGAAAACCAACAAAAAAAATAATGATGGAGAGAAGATGAAGAGAAAAATCCAAACAAAAGTTTATTTTTAGCAACAATTTTCTCCCCGTTGTTGATTTAAAGCATAGGTGGCCACAAATTAAGCATAAGGGAGCCACCCGACAACAACATCAATAAAAATTGCAACAACCTTCTTCTCGGAGTTATAAAAATATTATTTTGCCAAATAACGGTTTATTGCAACAACACACATAAAAAAAATCATACCATGAGCACTTTCTATTCTTAGATCAGTGATAGGCGTTTCATAGATCAATTGATCGCGCTCAAATCACACAGACACGTTATGCTCTTTCTTTTGTAAACGATTTAGTCGTCGTTCAGCAAGTGGCGCAGCAACATCGTGGGTGAATGTCGCTTGTTTGCGCATATTTATATATGTAAAAGCATAATTACTTATACATATGTGCGTATGCTTGTCGTTTTTATAAACGACCGCATTCATTGAGGGCCAGCAAGCGACTAAACGAAAAGGAACCAATTGATTTGCGCTGTTACGGCGCTCTCACTAATACATTTGCATTTCAATTTTGCCTATCACTGTCTTATGGCCTGGTTATGCTACCAATCAAGCTGGTCGAGCACCGTGTAATTGTTGTTGTGCACTCCGACGGTGAGAGAATTTTCGGACTCTCACATCCAGCAAACTTGCTGTGTGAAACAGGCAGCCAGCAAACGAGGTTTCAGAGGTAATAATGTGTTATGTTGTGTATGTGCTCAGTAATTATCATGTGTTATGTTGTGTATGTGCGCTCCAATCATCAATGTAAGCGTAACCACCTCTCACCAATCACGAAATGTTTCCGATTTTGATTGGCAATCAAGATTGTAACCATAACCATAGCATTAGATGTCATTTTGAAAAGAACAAATGTACAATGTACCTACATACATACATATGTATAGATTGCTGCAGCTAGGCATTCAAATATTTTGCTAAACAACATGAACGAGGTAGCAGATATAAATGTACAACCATATGTACATATGTATGTATGTATGAAGGCGTAACTACACAATGAATGTCGGTCGAAGCTGGACCGTTAGGTTTGAGTGCTCGCCGCGACGACGATTTCTGTGAAAAAAAGAAATGTGCGTTATTCTGTCGAAATTGATTTGCTTGTTGTTGGGAGCGACTCGGAGCCACAGCGATGTTGTTGGGAGACAAACGGAGTCACTGGAGCCATTGGGTGGCCATGTATGATTTAAAGCATTGGTGGGCAAATAAAATGTAAGCATATATTGGTAACCGTGAGCGTAAAGTGGCTACCATGGGACAAAGAACATTTGCAGTCAGTTGATTAACAAACAACAGCGAAGCAACATCCTGCGCCGCTTGATTGTTTTATGATACTATTTATGCGCGTACCTATGTATATGTGTTTCTCACTCGCACTGAAAAATTATTTAGAATTGCCCTAAATGCTTTCATTCATTAAATAGCGCATAATTTACTATTGAATAAAAAATAAAAGCAAAGCGACGATACGTGTCATCCCTTTGCTTGCTGAAACACAACTGACATGAAAATTCTGTTCTAACACAACTGTGACTCAATTGATTTTTCGCTCTCAACAGCAACTGAAATAAGAGCGTAAGAATACGTGTGCTGAGAGTAACTGCTCATATGAGTCAAAACGCCCATCAGTGATTTAAAGCAGAGATCCCCAAAACTCTAACTGCAGCAGTATTAGTGAAAAACGACTAGTTGAGTGCCCAGATACTACCGTCGCATCGTTCAGTAGCTTGCGGGCAAGCAAAAAGACAACAACGTGCACGCATATATTTTTCGCTTTTATGCGCTGCTATACCACGTCGCACAATGAAAACGAAGTATGCGTGTACGTTCGTATGAAAACGAAGTATGCGTGTACGTTGTTATCTTTTTGCTTGCCCGCAAGCAACTGAATCGTCGCACGGTCGTAGATGGTCACCTAACTTTTGCGCTCTTACTACGACAAAACGAGAGAGTATAACAATTTCTGTGAGTTGAGCGTTGCACCTCAGTGCTATGACACGAAGACCCCTGATTTAAAGCAGTGGTAGGCAAATTTGAAATTGAGATTGTATTAGTGAGAGCGCTATGGTCGGTCGAACGAACTGTGATCGGGCAAATGCAATGCGTAAATAATACTTATGTATATATGTACGCAAGCCTCAAATTGACGCACGCCCGCAAATTTTCCATATGCGTTGAACCGAAATTGACTTACGTGCGTACATATCGCACGTTTTATGCAATAGGGATTTAACTCAAAAAAATTTTTTTTTGGGAAAACGCAAATAAACTTTTATAATTTCAAATAGTTTCCTTCTACGGCTAACTACAAAATCACTTTTATTTCCGCCATTTTTATCCTTTTGAGTATTTTATAAGGCTAGACTCAAAGGCACGACCCAGTTATTGAACAATATGGCAAAATCCCAGAAATCGAAAATTTCGAGTTAAATCCCTATTGCATAAAACGGGCGATATATAGATAAAGAAATTGAAAAATATAGAAAATCCGAGAAAATCTTGTTATTTTGTGGAATATGTAACTAACACACACTATATCGAAAGCTAATGTCAATTTTTTTTTGCAAATAATCACCCACAATGCTTAGTTTCAACTGTCAGCAAAACGATAATTGGGAGTCGAGTTTACTTAATACGCACGCCTTTCAATTTCGGTTACAGAAATTGTGTGGGTATGAGAAATTTTTGATAGTAAATTGACCACGTGCGTTGATATTAGGTAGCATAGTAAATTGTTTTCAACATGCAAACCAGCGACAAGCACTCTCGATGTTGCTACGCCACTTGCTCAGTGACGACTAAATCATCTAGGAAAGAAAGAGCGTAACGTGTCGGTGTGATTTGAGCGCAAACAATTGTTTGCAGAAATGCGGACCACTGATTTAAAGGCAAAAGTATTTGACCCAACAGTTTCCGTTGTAAACAAAACTAATGAGAACAAATTTTTTTAAATTTTGTTTTTACAATGATTCAAATAATTCATGGATTCCTTTTTAGGAAATGGAAGTATAAATAGGTTACTACAATTCAATATAATGTTGAATGTTCCACTATGTGATGATTGGATAGAATTTCAGGTTGATGTCATGGTTCGAATCCGGAGGAGAATATAAAATAAAGAAGAAAAATCAAAATAAGAAATAAAGATAGCAACCAGTGAATGATAAGGAGAGAAGAATAGGAGAACAAGCGGAGGCTACATATTTGCAGTTGGGACACGGGCGGAGAGAAGATGAAGAGTAAAATACAAACAAAATTTTATTTTTAGGTGAAAATGTTTTCCAACAATCTCCGTTATTGACTTAAATCAACAACACTCGCACCTTTGAAACAACAACGGAGCGTTGTTGGGCACATTTCAACTGCGGAAAGTAGTTGATTTAACAGCGAAAGTCTTTAGATTTACAACGTTTTTTTTCAGAGTACGTTGTCTTCAAAATAAATGATCGTGCTTTCAATAGCTGTAATCAGTTTTTAATGAAAGTGAGTAATTTTAAAAAAATTGAGGAGTGAATATGGCCACAAACTGCGTTTTTCGCCTCTTTGGACATGAATATCTCAAAAACTACACCGAAACCCTTTTGAAACGTAGAATTTTATTTCTGTTACAAAAATTTTTCGACCAGTATTATTTTCCCACATTTGGGGCTGAAAAAAGTAAATATATTTTTATAGAAACACTACAACTTTAAAATGCAAAGAAAAAATAGATTTTTATTGGCATTTTTTATTATTTCATTAGTAACAAAATAAAATAGGAATGTAAAATCATGCGTATTATTTAATAATACCTAAGAGTTACTTTCAAAACACAACCAACAACGAAAGTTACATACATTTGGTGAACAAAACATTTGCCTTTGCAGTTGGTACTTTTAGGATATTAATAAAAAGGCTTGCAATCATTTGATGATTTCCAATAAAATTTTTTTTAGAATTTAACGACGCACTTTGTTTAAGCGAATATTTCCAAGCTTGCCAAAAAATTCAGAAAATTAATGCAACTTCTGAATAGATAAATATCGGAGGCAAAATTTTGATATGAATTCCGAGTATTCAGCTGCGTGGTTAATTTTATTACAGTGTTGTAAGACTATCAAGTCTAATTAAAATTTTGTTTCCAGTTTCTTCCATTATTTACTTTCCATGTCGGAAAATTCCAAAAAACATTTGAGAAATAAATGACCAAAAATCAGGAAATAGAAATTATCAAATGAATTTTGGCACAAACTAAAAGCTTTAAAAATACCTAACGTACGTTTCCTTACAACGCGTACTTCAACACACAAAAATTTAATTATTAAAAAAAATCAAAAATTTTAATCCTTACTTTGACTAATGGACTTTTCTATTCTAGCAAAAATGTCGCACTTTCTTCCGGCTGTCACATTTTTTTGCTCTCTTCCACACAGACTCAACACTTTTTTTAGGGATGTTTGTTCTATTGACAAAATATAAAACTGGCCCGACTACGGGCAACATTTTCTGCTCTTAGCACTAGTAAAAGGATGCATTATTTTTGTTTCATTCATTACATGAAAATGCAACACTTTAATAGGGCACAGGACACATGTTGATAATGCTGCAATGTAATAATGCAACATTTTCATTCAGAATAGGAAATGCTATTAGTATACAGATCTGAGACCAATAAAAATTATATAAAATATAACTTTTCTTTGATATAATAGCGGAATATTCTCTCTTTATCTTATCCCGAAAATCCCGGGATAAAATTCTAGCTATCCCGGGATTTTCGGGGTGTCGAAAAGGGCGGGATCCCGGGATTGGAATCCCTAATAGATACTAGTTAATCATTAAAATAAAAACGATCAAACAACCAATATAAAAACCAATCGGATGAGGTTGCCAATATAAAAAATCTAATAACAAGAACAAGCATTGCCTTTTCTATAAATAGAATTTGTACAAACAAACACACACAACCACATGTACATATGTACATGCGATAGTTATCATTGCAATATCCCTGCAAAAAAATGTGTGCTTAATCCCGATATACATAGATTTGTCCCGGATTGATTTCTTTCGGGAACAATCGGTCCACAATTAGACCCCGATTGTTTACGAACGGGTATAACTGTAGATTAATTGTAGACCAATTGTTCCCGAACGGGTATAAATCTAGATTGATTATATGTAGAAATTTTACAAAAATATTCAATGTATGTATTAAAAAAACAATAGGTAAAACTAATTGAAGACGCTTTCTTTTAAAAACAATGATGAATAATAATTTTGACAAAATTTACCAAAAATATCCATTGAAAAATCAATTACGATTATACACTGAAAACTGACTATTTAAAAAATTTTAATTTATTGAATAGATTTTTTACAAAAGTAAAACTTATTGTATAATCTTTATTTAAATAGGCATGAATATTTATGTATAATTTTTAAAGATTGTTATAAAAAATAACCTTGCTTAGAAATTTGAAAAATTCCTCACATGTCCTTTACACTCACATAATGCATTCAAAAAACGTAAAATATTTGGAAAAATACTTAATTTTTTTTAAAAGTTTTCATTACAAGATGAAATCTAATCGAATAAACTTCTAATATATATAAAAATTTATAATTTTTAGACATTTTCATAAAAAAGTAGCCTAGGCTTACAACTTTGGATGAAAGCGATTAATCTACACACACACACACACGTGATCCTGGACACGTCCCGGATTAATCGCATTTTTTGCAGGGATGTATTTTCAAATTCGCTTCTGATATGATATATGAAACTTGTTGCTTGTTGCTTTCGAGCAAATATAAATTGAAAACACAATTATTTGAAATATTGAACAAGATGTAAGAAGTTAACTTCTGTCACGTGTACTATGCTACATGCGGGTTTTTTTTTTTTTAGCTAAGTGTATATGACTTCCGAAATACATCCGCGAATTCGCAACAAAAGCGCCGGTAGAAAAATTGCCTTTACGAGTACTTAGCCCAAGGTCAGACCTAGGAATATTAACATATATACATTTACAAAATACTTCAAATCTTGTGTAAAGTGTATTCTAAAGTAGTGCTTTTTTTCAAGCGTTCGGACGCAAAATATACTTTGCAGTAAAAATAAACATACTTACCTTTGTCATATTTTTCAAATTTTTTTTGACAAAACACAGTTTTGGGTGCTCTTTCGGGCAGCGTTAATTTTTTTCCCAAAATCAAAAGGATTCCTGAGTTTAAGTATATTAAACATTGGAACGTCAGAACGTATACACTTTTTTTCTTCAGATAACTTTTTTTTGTTTGTTCCTTATAAAGCTTTCTAGCAATGAATTCCGCTCAAAGGGCTATGAGGTGGAGGTTAAACCTCTTGAAAGATGGTCAGAAAAGGAATGATTTCAAAAACAAAGAAAGAGAGAGAAAAAAGATTTTTAGGAAAAACATAAAAAAAACCCTTTGAAGGTAAGAATGCTCCAAGCAATGTGGAATAGTTGTAGACAATAAAATATTTTTGGCCGCATAAAACTTCAAAATCTACCTGTATGCGATGGCTTAAAGTAAAACAAACACCAGCCCTTCAAACATTACACAGTTTCTCATGCGAAAATGGACATCATATTACTGCCGGACGTACAGCGACATCTAAGCAACGCGATATTTAAAATACCGCTGTGGTGCAGTGGGTAGAGTGCTCGCCAAAACAATTTTTCTAATTAGTAAAAATCCAATTATTGGGGTTTTTAAGAGCAGCGGTTACCTCTCGGCAGTGGGTGGCATACCCTCCGAGAGTATTTCTGCCATGAAAAAGCTTCTCACAAAAAATGCATTCGCCGTTCGCAGCCGGCATAAAACTGTAGGTACACCCAATTAGTAGGAAAAAAACAAAAAGGAGCACACCTCGAATTGGGAGAGAAGCTCGGCCATAAAAGTCGTCAGAGTTATAATAGCGCCATTGTATTATTATATAATCTTATTAAATTTTGCTAGTACTTACGTCAAGTTTTTTTATATATGTCGCCACTATACATTATTAAGCATCGTTTTAGTCCTCAGAATGTGCAAGTAATGTAAATTTTGAATTAATGAGTTAATTGCAATAAAATATGTGCTCAACACTTGTTTTGTTATGGAAAATTTATGTTTTCCTTCATAGAAAAATTTGGAACGTCCGAACGGGAACGTCCGAACAAAATTAAAACCGATATTTCTCCAATAAAAAACGTCTACAGAAATATAACTTTAATGTAGTGACAGTCCTTGTATATTCCTCTGTTAGTCGTATATACATCATTCTTTTGTAGCATCAACCACTTCGCAGAATTTTAACGAAATCAGATGTAACCTCAAATACGAGGTACTTTTGAGGAACGTCCGAACGGCAACTTTAAATCCTTCTACAGTGGTAATGTGTCATCTCTAGAAAAAAAGTTTGATAGCTTTGGATAGAGGAGTACAAATGCTACATATGACAAAAAAAATATTCTGATCCAAAGCCTACTATAGGTTTTATACTGAAAATAATGTCGCAGCATGGAACGTCCGTAACGCTGGAAACACCCATATATGGGCATAAGAATATCGTATAATAAAAACAAATATGTAGAAGAAAATTTACAATCCTAAGTGATTCTACAATATCGGGTCTCTCTATCTTACTTGAAAGTTCATCCCCACCCCGCCGGACTGGCTTCATGCTTGTTGCTGTTGAATCAATTACTTTGACACCGTTAATTCATCAAAGCAAAACGGCAATGGCCCAATCGCCCTATTTTGTGTCAATGTCGCCCTTTCTTATCTTCTCTTGCCTGCCAGTTATTTCCTTCCCGTCTCTCTGTAACACCATTTGCATTGTCAGTAGGCTATTTTTGAATTTTTAATGACTTTTACAACCTGTACCTTGTTGTTTTATGGAAATCGTTCAACCCCCCACAAAAAAAAAATGTTTAAAGGGAATGTAATCGCATTGTAGTATTGACGTATTTATGGAAAGCGATAACTTGAGGGGTGGTTGATCTTAGCATGAATAACGTGAGTTATGTACATACATACATACATACATACATACATACATACATGAAAAAGGAAGTACATAAAAATTAATTAAAGAAACATTTCGGAACGTACTCGTTAAACAAAAACAAACCGCAAAACGAAATCCTTAAGAGGTAATAAAAATAAGATAGAAATATGGTAAAGAATGATTAAATAAAATAAAATAAATTAAAATAAAATAGAATCAAATAACAAAGTAATAAATAAAATAAATTAAAATGAAATTAAAAAAAGAAATAAAAAATAAAATAAAATAAAATAAAATAGAGTAAGTAAAATCAAATTTAATTAAATGAAATGAAATTAAATTAAATTAAATTAAATTAAATTAAATTAAATTAAATTAAATTAAATTAAATTAAATTAAATTAAATTAAATTAAATTAAATTAAATTAAAAAAATAAAAAGTTGTATTTAGGTTAGGTTAGGCCATTTTGGAGGCACCGTAAGCCTCATCCTCATATATACTGTAGTAGTCTGGGAGTTTAAAGCACACTGTTGTATTCAAATCAGAATACAGCGGCACCTACCGTTTAGTTAATTTTTTCACCGTTCAATTTGTGAACAATAAAAATTTGGCCAAATAGATATTAGTCACAATTCTTTTACTTAGCTACTGCAATATTTGAATTTCCATTAGTTATGTAAATAAGTTCGTATTTCACACGAAAATACCATTATAGCCAATTTAGCTAGATCAAACAAACAATAATTGATGCATGAATTTGCATTTTAAATATGAATAATTTATATGAAATTTAGATAAATAACTTAACAAATTTTTACTAAAACGCGACCATTTGAATATGCCATATTTTTAGAGCTGAAATTCGCATATCATTTTGTATTTTGCACTCGTTTTATGAAAAAAAAGCAACAGAAATTAAATTTATAGAAAAAGGCAAAATCAGAAGAAGAAAAAAATATAAAATAATGCAGAACAACGCGCTCGTTACTTAACATCTTTGTCATTTGCATGCTTGGCGCGTTTTCTGAAATCTTGCCAAGCAAATGACTTAACATTTTTTTTCTGTATCGAAAGCAAAGCGAAAAAGCGTATTGACCAAAACAAGCGCCAGCCACACACTTCAATTTTTTTCATGAATATTCAGCGAATATTTTTTAAGCGTGTGAATGTAGAAAATATACAAAAAATGAGAGAGTGAATTTTCATATGAAGAATTCTTAGTTACTTAGTTTTCATAGCACGTTCTATTTTCTACGAATATGTGCATACATGTCTTTGCATTAATATAGTTTGTTACTCATATACATACATACATATGTATATCTGTATGTATTTTTAGTCATCAAGTTTAGTCATCAATAATCGTAGCACAAACTAAATGGAAATCAGATCGATTTATAACATTTTTTTCAAATGAAAATCGTAAAATTGTTTTGGATGATTTGTCAGATAACCAGGTAATGATCAATCTTAAAACCCAATCTTACTGCACGTTAGAAGGTGAGAGAGATATCATTTGAAGAAGAGAAATGATCCATACATGTGTTGTCACGATGAATATCAGCAAATCTAATTTCAATCTGAACATCACGTTCCGTGTTTGAAAAGTTGTGTGCAGCCTATTGGAGCAGTTAAATACTTAGTAGCAACAGTTCTCGCAAATTTGTCATATTATGCAGCGGGATGCTGCACCTTAGATAGGATTTTTCAATTGGAAGAATGCACTGGCTGTTCTATTTTTTCATGATTTTGTTCTATTATCTTTCTTTGTAGTTGCAACGAAGTTATTAATCATACAAATGCAATTTAGATTACAGAAGCTTTTTGAAGCAACGTATTTCTCTAATATTTGCTTTTTTTATGATTAGGTACACGTGTAGGTAGATACATATGTATGTTTCATTGTCAGTGGCTTGTGTGAGAGGATAATTAGTTCGTGAAAAATTAATTCATTTTATACCTATGGCTTCTTGGGCAGAAATGCTTGAAATTACTCAAATTTTCATAATCGCGATATGCATTTGATGCAAAAAATTTGACCCACCTTAATGTGTATACTCGTTTGTATGCATTTAAATATCAAACGATTATATTTTGAGCATTCATAGTCGTTTTAACATGCTCACGCTTTGTTTATTAAGTTTTTTTTTTTTGTAAAATTTTGCATGACTTTATTATTCATGTAATTGACAGTTTAATTAAAACTTTCTGTGATGTAGCTGAGCGGTATATCAATGTTAATATTAAAACGTATGTACATGCATACATACATCACCAACACAATTCAAAATTATTAGCAACTTTTATGTTTTTGTTTTACAAAATTTCAAATGATTTATTCAACGTATAAGACCGTTTGCAGAAAGCAAAGTAAAGCAATGCGAAAGCGAAATGCAAAAGCTAATTTGTACATTAGAGTGGTTCATTTTGTGCAGAAACTTGCATTTAGCTTATTTTTGTTTCTTAAGAACTTTTTATAAGGAATTAATTTTTAATTATTAAGCGTTGGAATATTTCCAGAAAAATAACTAATTTTCAATTTTTGTTTGCCGTAAAAGATAAATGCTGATTTATCTCTAATGAGTTTTTACTGTCAATAGCTTTTTTGAATTTTAATTTTTTTTTAAATATGAGTATTTCTATAAACTTTTCTGTGAGTACCTATCGCCATTATTTGAAGTGTATTCGGCAGTTTATTTTATATGTATGTATGTATATTTAAAATTTCAATATTCTTAAAGTGTAAATCGATCATTTTAAAGTTAAGCTTTAAAGTCCACTTAAATCCCAAACAGACTGTTTTCTTTTGACATATCGATCCATCTTAATGCAACTATGTACATATGTATATATAAAATACAAGCATACACACTATACCAATTATTTTATTTGTTCAGGCGTTATAACCTGCATTCCTCGCTTGCAATTGTTGGCTGGTAAGAGTAACAATAAAAGTAAGAAATAATAAAAATAAGAAATATCTGAACAAAATGTGAGCAAATTGTATGTTACATGAATATTTATAAATTTCAACGTACTCGTATGTACCTACCAGTGAACTGCACAAGCAGATTGAATTTTCAAACAGATTGTTTTGTACAAGCAAGCAACGAAAACAAACAATCTAAGCACCGCTTGTAACCTAACAATCACAAGCGCGCTTGGGATTGTTTGCATTTTTTCAATCTAAGCGCTGCTTAGATTGTTTAAAAGCAAACAAGCTCTTGCTTGTTTGTTTAAAAGCAAACCAAGCTAGCGGTTGCTTGAAAAAAAAAAATTCAATCATTTTCAAGCAAATTTCAATCAAAAGCAAGCAGGCAGGAGGAGATTTTCAATCAGCGTTCATTTCGCTTTTTCAAAAGCAGATTTTTAAGATCTTTCAATCATTAGATGTGAAGGAATAGGCGCACAGAAATGGAAGATGAACTCAATTCTACCAGTATTTTTCTGCAGATAATTGTAAGAAAATGAAGGACAAAGCCTTTTGTACATATTTAAGCATATACCCTGCACAAATGCTTGTTGTTGACAAATCAGGTCTAAAAAAGGAGTATGCTGGCAGCACTGCTTCTGCTATGCACTCACACTGTCTACTCCTAACTTTCTAATACATGACATCAACAAAAGAACATCAGCTTTATTTTAAGCCTTACGCCAAACAAATCTGCTACCTTTATAATTTTCTGGCCTTATTTCGGAAGCCTTTAAATGTGCTGTTTAATTCTTAAATAAGGCTAAAATATTTTAGTGGGTATGTCAGCAAATTTTGCGACCAGCAGTTTTTATATGTAAATGGTCTTGTCGTCGAAATGTTCCACATTCGACCCAAAAAAAAAAAAAGAAAATTTGTATGTATGCACATACCACATGTATGTATGTATATACATTCTGTTTTCTATACGCATCAGTATTTTATCCTTTTGTCAACAAAGGAAAATATTTTTGTATGTAAATATGTACATATGAATGGCCTTGTAATTACCTATCCTCTATTTGCAAAGGCGTCAATATTCTAACCTTTTTGTATTCTATACCTACTTTGTTAAAAAACCAAAATATACATATGTATGTATGTATATACATGTATGGCATTCTACCGACTTTTGTAACAGACCAAAATACATATCCCGGAAAAAATGTGCGAATAATCCCGATAGAGATTTATCCCGGATTGATCGCTTTCGGGAACAATGAGTCCACAATTAGGCCTCGATTTTTCCCGAACGGGTATAAATGTAAACTAATCCATTTCATACCGAACGGGAAAAATCAATTACAATTATACACTCAATACTGACTATTTAAAAAATTTTTAATTTATTGAATAGATTTTTTTACAAAAGTAAAACTTATTGTAAAATATTTAAATAGGCATGAACATTTATAATTTTTAAATAAATTTTATAAGAAACAGCCTTGGATAACAACTTTGAAAAATTCTTCACATGTCTCTTACACTCGCATAATGCATTCTCAAAACTTGAAATATTTTCAGAAATTTTTTGAAAAGATTTCACTACACGATAAAAGCTAATTGAATAAACTTTCTTCTAATATACATATATAACAATTTAAAATTTTAGACATTTTCATAAAAAATAGCCTTGGCTTACTATTTTGGATGAAAGCGATTAATCAACATTTGTACCTGTTCGGGTATACAAATTGAACAATTAGTCTCTTCAAAGGACATGCTCGAATAAATACGATCAATTCGCTCCATATAAAGGGAATGCTCCCTTGCGATTGATCCCGGACACGTCCCGGAGAAATCGCATTTTTTGCAGGACATTCCACTTTGCTCATAAAAACTCATAAAAACAGAATAATTATTATTTCATTTTGAAATTTTAAAAAAGTCTTACACATTTCCAACAGAATAAAAAAAAATTTTTTTTAATAATTTTTTCCTGATGAAAATGATAAAGATCTTCAATAATTATTATTCAAAAACTTATATTTTAAACATCTTTCCATAATAGTTATTTGAAATATATTTTTTTAAGTCTTCAAAGACTTTTATATTGAGACGAATTTCAAAAAAGTCTTTGAGTAACTATTATGAGTGAGAAATTTTGTTTTATATCTTCAAAGACATTTTCATTGAGACAAATTTCAAAAAAGCCTTTAATAATTATTATGAGAAACATTTTTTTTTTTATATCCTCAAAGACTTTTTCATCGAGACAAAAAAGTCTTTGGGCAAATATTATTAAAGTATTTGGAGAATTTGTACACCCATATGGTTATGCAATTAAGCTAATTACTTTCACTGTTGGATGGTATACGTCAAAATAATTTGATTTGGCCGAGAGCAAAGACTGCCGCCTTTAAAGTTGCTTGTATTTCAGCATTTATTCCAATTGCAATGTAACAAAAAACATAACCTGTATGTCAGGGCGTATGAGTAACTAGTCTCCGTTTATAAAATAACGGGGAGGTAACTGATGATTTACTTAGAAATTCGCGAACTGGTTAATGCTACAAAAGCGTTGCAATATTACTTATTTTCCAAAGGAATATACATTGCTAATAAACCAACCGAATGCTGTTCAATTCTTTTAGCTGCTAACTAATTGGAGAAATTTTAAAACAACATCATTCCATCACCCCATAGGGTTGGACAAGTCATGAATATATTATCAATTTGAAATATGCAATAAGACAAACTTATGTGTATGTACATATTTATGTATGTATGTATATACATACATACACGGAAAAAACTATATTGATGTCACATCCATATATATGGATAATCCTGTCTGATCTATAAACTATGGATGTTCTATCCATATAATGGGTATTATATCAAAAAAATATTTTTAATATATAAAACAAGTAAGGAAGCCTAAGTTCGAGTGGAATCGAACATTAGATACTCAGCTGTATGCTTTCATTGTTTGTTTGCGTTTGTTCGATATAGGGTGTATTTTATATGAAACGAGTGCTGCATAAACAGGGCGCAGCCACGCCCATTTTCAAAATTTGTATCAATCATCCAAATAAGCATATAAATATTATTGTTAGTGCAAAATTGCATCCCTCTATGACTTTTAGTTACAAAGACTTCACGTTACAAATTCCAAAAGGGTGTTCCAGAAATATCTTTGTTAAAAAGTAGGCGTGGTCATAAACCGATTTCAATAAATTTTTGCGTGTCTATTAACACAAGTTATAAAAGTGTATAAACTAAGTTTCGTCATAATATCTCAGTTATTTGTCGAGTAATAGGCTCATAGATTTCTTTGTATAAAAAGAGGCGGTGCCACGCCCATTTTATAAAATTTTTTTTTTTTGTGTTTCCAGTCTATTGTAGAACTCATGTCACAAAATTTCAATGAATTATCTTTATATTTCACAGAGATATCGCTAAAAATGATTTTATTAGGTCACTTTATAATACCCATATATAAAAGTGGGCGTGGTCGTCAACCGATTTTGGTAATTTTTCGTCCACACATTTGGCTAAGTAAATATATCACGCGTACCAAATTTCATCGACATATCTTTAACGGTTTCTGAGTTATGGCTTATAAAACTTTCAATATTTGCCCCTTAATAAGTGGGCGTGGCACCGCCCATTTTCCAAAATTTTTATATGTTTTGTTTTACGTCCGTAGGTGGACTCGTGCCACAAAATTTCAGTGATAGATCTTTATATTTGACAGAGATATCGCTTAAAATGTTTTTATTAGGCCCCTTTATAGTTCCCATATATAAAAGTGGGCGTGGCCGTCAACCGATTTTTATAATTTTTCGCCAAAACATTTGTCTAAGTAAGCAAATTACGCGTACCAAATTTCATCGATATATCTTCAACGGTTTCTGAGTTATGACATATAAAACTTTCAATGTTTGACCCTTAATAAGTGGGCGTGGCACCGCCCATTTTCCAAAACTTCATCAAATTTCTTCATAAGGGCCTGAGCTCAATACGTGGGTAAAATTTTAGCACTCTAGCTATATTAGTGGCTGAGATACAAAATTTCCGATTTTTACTATATAGGGGAAGTGGGCGTGGTCATGGTCCGATTTCGCCCATTTTCAATACCAACCGTCCCAGTCTCGATACCAACTTGCATTTCAAATTTCATCAAAATATCTCAATTTTTACGCGAGTTATCGTGCGTACGGACGGACGGACGGACGGACGGACGGACGGACGGACGGACGGACGGACGGACATGGCTCAATCGATTTCTCTTTTCACCCTGATCATTTTGATATACATAAGTCCATATCTATCTCGATTATTTCATTATGTTACAATCCACCGTTATGAAATCAAAATTATAATACTCTGTGTACTAGTACAGCTGAGTATAAAAAATATGGATATGACATCCATAATTTATGGAGCAGACAGGATTTTCCATATATAAGGATGTGACATCAATATAGTTTTTTCCGTGTAGGTATTATAAGATCAGGTAATACAAACACAAAAAACAAGGCATACATAGCAAAAACAGAGATATACATATTTAACAAATTTTAGTTATAACAAGTAAGGAAGCCTAAGTTCGAGTGGAATCGAACATTAGATACTCAGCTGTATGCTTTCATTGTTTGTTTGCGTTTGTTCGATATAGGGTGTATTTTATATGAAACGAGTGCTGCATAAACAGGGCGCAGCCACGCCCATTTTCAAAATTTGTATCAATCATCCAAATAAGCATATAAATATTATTGTTAGTGCAAAATTGCATCCCTCTATGACTTTTAGTTACAAAGACTTCACGTTACAAATTCCAAAAGGGTGTTCCAGAAATATCTTTGTTAAAAAGTAGGCGTGGTCATAAACCGATTTCAATAAATTTTTGCGTGTCTATTAACACAAGTTATAAAAGTGTATAAACTAAGTTTCGTCATAATATCTCAGTTATTTGTCGAGTAATAGGCTCATAGATTTCTTTGTATAAAAAGAGGCGGTGCCACGCCCATTTTATAAAATTTTTTTTTTTTGTGTTTCCAGTCTATTGTAGAACTCATGTCACAAAATTTCAATGAATTATCTTTATATTTCACAGAGATATCGCTAAAAATGATTTTATTAGGTCACTTTATAATACCCATATATAAAAGTGGGCGTGGTCGTATACCGATTTTGGTAATTTTTCGTCCACACATTTGGCTAAGTAAATATATCACGCGTACCAAATTTCATCGACATATCTTTAACGGTTTTTGAGTTATGGCTTATAAAACTTTAAATATTTGCCCCTTAATAAGTGGGCGTGGCACCGCCCATTTTCCAAAATTTTTATATGTTTTGTTTTACGTCCGTAGGTGGACTCGTGCCACAAAATTTCAGTGATAGATCTTTATATTTGACAGAGATATCGCTTAAAATGTTTTTATTAGGCCCCTTTATAGTTCCCATATATAAAAGTGGGCGTGGCCGTCAACCGATTTTTATAATTTTTCGCCAAAACATTTGTCTAAGTAAGCAAATTACGCGTACCAAATTTCATCGATATATCTTCAACGGTTTCTGAGTTATGACATATAAAACTTTCAATGTTTGACCCTTAATAAGTGGGCGTGGCACCGCCCATTTTCCAAAACTTCATCAAATTTCTTCATAAGGGCCTGAGCTCAATACGTGGGTAAAATTTTAGCACTCTAGCTATATTAGTGGCTGAGATACAAAATTTCCGATTTTTACTATATAGGGGAAGTGGGCGTGGTCATGGTCCGATTTCGCCCATTTTCAATACCAACCGTCCCAGTCTCGATACCAACTTGCATTTCAAATTTCATCAAAATATCTCAATTTTTACGCGAGTTATCGTGCGTACGGACGGACGGACGGACGGACGGACGGACGGACGGACGGACGGACGGACGGACGGACATGGCTCAATCGATTTCTCTTTTCACCCTGATCATTTTGATATACATAAGTCCATATCTATCTCGATTATTTCATTATGTTACAATCCACCGTTATGAAATCAAAATTATAATACTCTGTGTACTAGTACAGCTGAGTATAAAAAGGCGAAAAGAACTACAACAAATACTTATGCAAGTAACGACAAATAATATATCGTCGGTCCCCTGCCAGAAACACGAATGTGAAATTTTTTTAAGTGTGATGTCTGCTCTTTTTCGGGTATATATTGATGTAATAACAATTAATATTTGTATAAATGCTTGTGTTAACATACATACATAATATGTACGTATATGTACATAAGTATATATACAAATATTAATTGTTATTATATCAATATTTAGCCGATGAAGAGCAGACATCGCACTTAAAAAAATTTTCACATTCGTGTTTCTGGCAGGAGGCCGACGATATGTAGGTACAAAATTTAAAAATTATTGTGGTTGAGTTTAACAAACATTGTCGTGGCAAAAACTTCATTTGCCAAATTAGATCGCTTATCTGTCAGAACATGCCTCAGTGCTGAAAACGCTCGCTCCACGGACACTTGCGTAGCTGGAACAGCATGAACTACGCACGCAAGCTGACGCAAATGGGGAAGTGTATATTTCTGCTGCTCCCAATAACCCATTAAATCAGCTTCTACATCAAGTCGTGGTGCTTTGTATGTGTCGATTTCATTCAAACCTGCGTTTACTTCACGTGAAGCGTTGTGTCCGTCATTGTCATCGTCTGAGTCTGTCTCCAACTCGTTTAAAGTCCTCTGTAAAAGTGTAATTGTAGTTGTACTAGAAGTCTCGTTAAATAAAAATGCTTGTGAATCTGCAGGTAAAATTGGCGGCGAAGGTGTAGTTGGCGCTACTTGATTGTTTGGCTATAAATAATAAGTAAATATATACATACATATGTAAATCGAATTATTCAAATATGTACATTAGATGAGTTTTTTTTAGATATTCCCTCCAGCACCGGAATATGAAAAAAGGATGTTTTAGAGTAAGTAAACTGAAAAAAAAAATTTCACTTTTCCAAAAACTAGATGGAGCTACACCGAAAACCGCGAAAATTCCCAGAATTTCAAGGTATGTTTAGATTTATGTATGAAAAAAGTTAGGATTTTGCACGAGAAAAAAAATTTATATCCACCCATACGTAGAATTAACCGCTAAATCGAATGGCGTATTCCGTTTATTGGTACACTACCCAGGGAAGGTAATATCGCGGTCTAAAGTGATCATTTTCTTTTTTTCTCATGAATCTTCAACTTCTTGCCCTATACTCTTCCCGAAATAGGAAATTATTTTTTAACTAAATCACACGGTAGGCTGCGTTATTTAATGCGCTTTCCAGTTTACTTACTCTAAGACATCCTATTTTCATTTCCGGTGCCG
Source organism: Urophora cardui (assembly GCA_960531455.1). Classification (NCBI taxonomy): domain Eukaryota; kingdom Metazoa; phylum Arthropoda; class Insecta; order Diptera; family Tephritidae; genus Urophora; species Urophora cardui. Next base: position 32,928,533 of record OY482671.1, read on the forward strand.
GAGGGAGGATCTGAGAAGGTTTAAAGAATCCCATACAAAAAAAAAACTCATCTAATGTACATACATACATATGTAAATTTAAAAGCTCAAATACCAACACCAACCTGTTTAAGACCAATAATGCGATGGAAAATTGTTTTCAAATGTAATTTTGCTCTTTGCTTTTGCCTAAGGTTTAAGGTTCGCCGAAACCGCGGGTCCAAAAATATGGCAGAAACCAGCACGTCGTTGTCAAGCAACATTGATTCCCTTCCCTCTACAAAGCAATATAGTGCTGAAGCCATTACGGATTTTTCTCCTTCAGCTCTCAAACTAATTTTCAGGGTCAACCAAGCCTTGTAAAAATCACCTAATAGTAACTGCTTTTGCTGTAAATGAAGAGTCAGCTCAAACACTGGCTTTAAAGTTATTACTAGCTGTTCTAGTGTATTCCATTCATCCGGAAGTAGTGGATTTCTTAAATCATCTACATACACGGATTTGTATTCGCAAAACCGTTGCAGCATGGTGTATGTTGAGTTCCACCTAGTTGGAACATCCAAGGGGGGTCTACCCAACCCCACCATGTCAAGAGTTTGCCTATAAAGAATTTGACACTATATAGTATATATGTACATACATGTGTATGTACATAAATATGTACTCGTGCGTATATGATATGAAGAAAAATGTACACACAGTGGCCGCATTAAACGCACTATAATGCACATATGTAAATATTTAAATAACTTTCTCACCTGAAAGTTGGCGTTCTTAAAACTTTTACAATATCTCGAACGCGGTTTATTATAGTCGTTTGTGTTTTAATAAAATCTTTAACGGCTAGTTGCAAAGTATGCGCTGCACAACGTATAGATTTGACATGGTGTGCTCCTTGACCCATTATTATACTCTGCAGTAACGAATTGAGTTAGATATGCCACGTTCTTCTATTAAAGTGCACTAACTCATATTTTTCTACTTTAGAGGGTTGGATTACCTTTGGTGTAAAAGGTGTATCCATAGGCTACACATCAGCAAAAGTTAAAAACCCTTTTCGGTTAAAATATGAGTTAAAGCCATTCTCTACGAGGGTTGTTTGATAAGTATTTGCCATTTTGAACTGTCTCCAGGTAATTTTGATTTTAACCCTGCCCACGGTAAATACAATCTTTTAAAATACTACTGTAAAAGTTTGAGAAAATGCGCAATTTAATTTGTTTTTGAGAGCTAAAAAAATGGAAAAAAGTGAATTTCGTGTGCTGGTTAAACATTATTTTTTCGTAAAAAGTCCATGAAGGAAACCAAGGAAAGGCGTGATAAATGCTATGGGGACATTGATCATCATTTTCAATGGTTAAAAAGTGATTTACTGAATTCCGTTGTGGTCGCACCAGCATAAGTAATACTAGAATATTATGTTGAAAACATTATTTCTTAGTCAGGACTTATCAAGCAACCCTCGTATTAAGGTTACGATATCGTATAAAAAAAATAAATAAAATAAAATATAAAAATAAAATACCCAGTCATCATCTTCTTCGTCTTCATTCTCCCGATCGTCGCCCCAATTATTATGTTCACCCTCTACACCCTCATTTAGAAGAGATACAGCCTTTATCATATTTTTTCCATTGTCTGTTGTTATGGAATAAATTTGTTCATCGTTTATTTCGAACTCTGACATTGTGTTTTTCAGCGCATTGATCAAATTCTCCCCAGTCTGTCTGCCGAAAACTTCCCTAACAGATAAAGTGTAATATGAAATTTTTCCTTTATTGAAGATTTGCAAGTTTATGCCCAGTATGCTTCGGTCAAACCGAGTGGCTGTATCCATCTTTATTGAAACCATACGCCCTTTAACAATTCTTTTAATTTCGTTTTTCATTTCAATACCACGTGCATTAATAAGCCCTTGTATGCTTGTTCTGTTTATGGGGCTCATTTCAAGCCCCTTAAAAAGCTGTTCTGTGATATCTTTGAAAGCTTTAGAGTCGAAGAAGTTAAATGGCAAAGCTTGCTTTGTTACAAGCTCAATACATGCATTTTTTAGTTTGTGTTGAGATAATTCAACCACAAACTTTTTTTCCCTCATCTCGTTAATATCAAACTCAGCATCTATCAGCTTTCTTTCCTCCTCGTATATTTCGAGGTGTGAAGAGGTCATATGCCTTTTAAGGTTTGTACAATTTTGGCCAGTTAATTTTCGTTTGCAAATTTTGCACTCGCTCATATTATTCAAATCGTCAAAAACAAAAAATTCCCGCATGAAAATATTCCGTTTGCGCCCCATGTTGTTGATGCTGAAGTTAATTACACTGTGACAAAATAAAAAAAATTAGGGAGTAAATAGGGACTAATTATGCACCCCCTCCGGATCCGATCCGCCATGGATGTCTCAGATTAAAAAAAAATAAACCATATTTTTCAAACTAAAAAATAATAAAAATGAAATACTTACAGATGTATGTATGTATATATTTACTTATACTTCAATACGCTGAATATGATGATGGGTATTCACATACGACCGTTAATGTTAGTGCACTCCACGAAAAGAACCATATGCATATGTATACACCTTCATACATGTGATATAAAAAATGAAATACTTACAGATGTACATACATATGTATGTATATATTTACTTACATATATTTCAATACGCTGAATATGATGATGGGTATTCACATACGACCTTGCAAATAACCATATGCACATGTATTTTGGTATTTATATTCCAATTCATACATACTACATATATATTGGTGCACGAAGAAATGTTCACATGTATGTAGATATGTATAACATGAAAAAATAATTATGAAATCTATCGCAGAGAAAAAGTTTTTGACGATATAAAAAAAAATTACTCACTCATAATAATTACCCAAAGACTTTTTTGAAATTTATCTCAATGAAAAAGTCTTTGAAGATATAAAAAAAAAATGTTACTCATAATAATTATTAAAAGACTTTTTTGAAATTCGTCTCAATGAAAAAGTCTTTGAAGATATAAAACAAAATTTCTCATTCATAATAAATACAAAAAGACTTAAAAAAAATATCTCAGAAATAAATATTATGGTAAGATTTTCAAAATATGTTTCTTTCAAAAATAATTATTTTTTGATTTTTATTTTTTTTCTTATAATAATTACAACTCTGGAAGAATTCTTAGTTACTTAGTTTTCATAGCACGTTCTATTTTCTACGAATATGTGCATACATGTCTTTGCATTAATATAGTTTGTTACTCATATACATACATACATACATATGTATATCTGTATGTATTTTTAGTCATCAAGTTTAGTCATCAATAATCGTAGCACAAACTAAATGGAAATCAGATCGATTTATAACATTTTTTTCAAATGAAAATCGTAAAATTGTTTTGGATGATTTGTCAGATAACCAGGTAATGATCAATCTTAAAACCCAATCTTACTGCACGTTAGAAGGTGAGAGAGATATCATTTGAAGAAGAGAAATGATCCATACATGTGTTGTCACGATGAATATCAGCAAATCTAATTTCAATCTGAACATCACGTTCCGTGTTTGAAAAGTTGTGTGCAGCCTATTGGAGCAGTTAAATACTTAGTAGCAACAGTTCTCGCAAATTTGTCATATTATGCAGCGGGATGCTGCACCTTAGATAGGATTTTTCAATTGGAAGAATGCACTGGCTGTTCTATTTTTTCATGATTTTGTTCTATTATCTTTCTTTGTAGTTGCAACGAAGTTATTAATCATACAAATGCAATTTAGATTACAGAAGCTTTTTGAAGCAACGTATTTCTCTAATATTTGCTTTTTTTATGATTAGGTACACGTGTAGGTAGATACATATGTATGTTTCATTGTCAGTGGCTTGTGTGAGAGGATAATTAGTTCGTGAAAAATTAATTCATTTTATACCTATGGCTTCTTGGGCAGAAATGCTTGAAATTACTCAAATTTTCATAATCGCGATATGCATTTGATGCAAAAAATTTGACCCACCTTAATGTGTATACTCGTTTGTATGCATTTAAATATCAAACGATTATATTTTGAGCATTCATAGTCGTTTTAACATGCTCACGCTTTGTTTATTAAGTTTTTTTTTTTTGTAAAATTTTGCATGACTTTATTATTCATGTAATTGACAGTTTAATTAAAACTTTCTGTGATGTAGCTGAGCGGTATATCAATGTTAATATTAAAACGTATGTACATGCATACATACATCACCAACACAATTCAAAATTATTAGCAACTTTTATGTTTTTGTTTTACAAAATTTCAAATGATTTATTCAACGTATAAGACCGTTTGCAGAAAGCAAAGTAAAGCAATGCGAAAGCGAAATGCAAAAGCTAATTTGTACATTAGAGTGGTTCATTTTGTGCAGAAACTTGCATTTAGCTTATTTTTGTTTCTTAAGAACTTTTTATAAGGAATTAATTTTTAATTATTAAGCGTTGGAATATTTCCAGAAAAATAACTAATTTTCAATTTTTGTTTGCCGTAAAAGATAAATGCTGATTTATCTCTAATGAGTTTTTACTGTCAATAGCTTTTTTGAATTTTAATTTTTTTTTAAATATGAGTATTTCTATAAACTTTTCTGTGAGTACCTATCGCCATTATTTGAAGTGTATTCGGCAGTTTATTTTATATGTATGTATGTATATTTAAAATTTCAATATTCTTAAAGTGTAAATCGATCATTTTAAAGTTAAGCTTTAAAGTCCACTTAAATCCCAAACAGACTGTTTTCTTTTGACATATCGATCCATCTTAATGCAACTATGTACATATGTATATATAAAATACAAGCATACACACTATACCAATTATTTTATTTGTTCAGGCGTTATAACCTGCATTCCTCGCTTGCAATTGTTGGCTGGTAAGAGTAACAATAAAAGTAAGAAATAATAAAAATAAGAAATATCTGAACAAAATGTGAGCAAATTGTATGTTACATGAATATTTATAAATTTCAACGTACTCGTATGTACCTACCAGTGAACTGCACAAGCAGATTGAATTTTCAAACAGATTGTTTTGTACAAGCAAGCAACGAAAACAAACAATCTAAGCACCGCTTGTAACCTAACAATCACAAGCGCGCTTGGGATTGTTTGCATTTTTTCAATCTAAGCGCTGCTTAGATTGTTTAAAAGCAAACAAGCTCTTGCTTGTTTGTTTAAAAGCAAACCAAGCTAGCGGTTGCTTGAAAAAAAAAAATTCAATCATTTTCAAGCAAATTTCAATCAAAAGCAAGCAGGCAGGAGGAGATTTTCAATCAGCGTTCATTTCGCTTTTTCAAAAGCAGATTTTTAAGATCTTTCAATCATTAGATGTGAAGGAATAGGCGCACAGAAATGGAAGATGAACTCAATTCTACCAGTATTTTTCTGCAGATAATTGTAAGAAAATGAAGGACAAAGCCTTTTGTACATATTTAAGCATATACCCTGCACAAATGCTTGTTGTTGACAAATCAGGTCTAAAAAAGGAGTATGCTGGCAGCACTGCTTCTGCTATGCACTCACACTGTCTACTCCTAACTTTCTAATACATGACATCAACAAAAGAACATCAGCTTTATTTTAAGCCTTACGCCAAACAAATCTGCTACCTTTATAATTTTCTGGCCTTATTTCGGAAGCCTTTAAATGTGCTGTTTAATTCTTAAATAAGGCTAAAATATTTTAGTGGGTATGTCAGCAAATTTTGCGACCAGCAGTTTTTATATGTAAATGGTCTTGTCGTCGAAATGTTCCACATTCGACCCAAAAAAAAAAAAAGAAAATTTGTATGTATGCACATACCACATGTATGTATGTATATACATTCTGTTTTCTATACGCATCAGTATTTTATCCTTTTGTCAACAAAGGAAAATATTTTTGTATGTAAATATGTACATATGAATGGCCTTGTAATTACCTATCCTCTATTTGCAAAGGCGTCAATATTCTAACCTTTTTGTATTCTATACCTACTTTGTTAAAAAACCAAAATATACATATGTATGTATGTATATACATGTATGGCATTCTACCGACTTTTGTAACAGACCAAAATACATATCCCGGAAAAAATGTGCGAATAATCCCGATAGAGATTTATCCCGGATTGATCGCTTTCGGGAACAATGAGTCCACAATTAGGCCTCGATTTTTCCCGAACGGGTATAAATGTAAACTAATCCATTTCATACCGAACGGGAAAAATCAATTACAATTATACACTCAATACTGACTATTTAAAAAATTTTTAATTTATTGAATAGATTTTTTTACAAAAGTAAAACTTATTGTAAAATATTTAAATAGGCATGAACATTTATAATTTTTAAATAAATTTTATAAGAAACAGCCTTGGATAACAACTTTGAAAAATTCTTCACATGTCTCTTACACTCGCATAATGCATTCTCAAAACTTGAAATATTTTCAGAAATTTTTTGAAAAGATTTCACTACACGATAAAAGCTAATTGAATAAACTTTCTTCTAATATACATATATAACAATTTAAAATTTTAGACATTTTCATAAAAAATAGCCTTGGCTTACTATTTTGGATGAAAGCGATTAATCAACATTTGTACCTGTTCGGGTATACAAATTGAACAATTAGTCTCTTCAAAGGACATGCTCGAATAAATACGATCAATTCGCTCCATATAAAGGGAATGCTCCCTTGCGATTGATCCCGGACACGTCCCGGAGAAATCGCATTTTTTGCAGGACATTCCACTTTGCTCATAAAAACTCATAAAAACACACTCATGCATATATACATATGTGCATACATACAAATTTTCTTTTATTTGGAGACAAAAGGGTGGATTGTTGAATGTTTCGACGACAAGACCATTTACATATAAAAAGTATTGGTTGCAAAATTTGCGGATATACCCACCAATAACGAAATAAGGCCAGAAAATTATAAGGATAGCAAATTTTTATGGCGTAAGGCTTAAAATAAGGCTGATTTTCTTTAGTTGATGTCATGTATTTGAAAGTTAGCAGTAGACAGAGTGAGTGCATAGCAGAAGCAGTCCTGCCAGCATACACCTTTTTTAGACTTGATTTGTCAACAACCAGGAATTTTTGCAGGGTATATGCATGCTTAAATATGTACAAAAGGCTTTGTCCTTCATTTTCTTACAATTATCTGCAGAAAAACACTAGATCAGATTTGAGTTAATCTTCCATTTCTGTGCGCCTACTCTTTCACGTACAATGAAGGCAGATTTTCTTTAAATTCCATGTTTCAAAAGTGAATTTGCTTATACATACAGCAGTAGTTTCATTGGAATGATTACTCAATTGACCACTTACAAGCTGGTGAGAATCTAATGACAATTAAGCTACTTGCATTTTTGTCACATTCCCGCTAGTTATTTGTTTCCATAATTTCTTAGTTCCTTTGGGAATTTCAATGTCGTACTCATAAACATAAATTTATGTGCATACTTACAAATTTTCTTTTGTTTTTGGGTCGAATGTTGAACATTTCGACGAGAAGACCATTTACATATAAAAACTGCTGGTCGCAAAATTTGCGGACATACCCACCAAACTATTTTAGACTTATTTAAGAATTAAACAGCACATTTAAAGGCTTCCGAAATAAGGCCAGGAAATTATAAAGGTAGCAAATTTGTTTGGCGTAAGGCTTGATATAAGGCTGATTTTCTTTTGTTGATGTCATGTATTAGAAAGTTAGCAGTAGACAGAGTGAGTGCATAGCAAAAGCAGTCCTGCCAGCATACACCTTTTTTAGACCTGATTTGGCAACAACCAGGAATTTTTGCAGGGTATATGCATGCTTAAATATGTACAAAAGGCTTTGTCCTTCATTTTCTTACAATTATCTGCAGAAAAATACTGGTAGAATTGAGTTCATCTTCCATTTCTGTGCGCCTATTCCTTCACATCCAATGATTGAAAGATCTTCTTAAAAATCTGCTTTTGAAAAAGCGAAATGAACGCTGATTGAAAATCTCCTCCTGCCTGCTTGCTTTTGATTGAAATTTGCTTGAAAATGATTGAATTTTTTTTTCAAGCAACCGCTAGCTTGGTTTGCTTTTAAACAAACAAGCAAGAGCTTGCTTGGAAATTTTTCAATCAGCTTGTTTCGCTTTTAAGCAGATTGAAAAAATTGTAAACAAGCTATTGCTTGTTTGTTTAAAAGCAAACCAATCAAGGGAGAGATTGGAAAAAATTTCAAGCGCTTGAAAGGGCAAACAAGCTGCTTGTGCAGATCACTGGTACCTACATACATACTTAATAGACTCTGTAAAACCAGTTTTAAAAGTCTTGTATTTCTTATTTCTTTACACGCTTTTCTACGCACCGAGTTGCAAACTAACAAAAAAAGTAACTTTTTTGAATTACAAAGTAAATAAAAAAAAAAAATGTGAAGGAGTGTTTTGCCCACATGCGGATAACTTGTGAGTTCACAAATCACTTGCAAGCTTACATAAATAACACTGGATCACAAAATGAAATTTTTTGTCTGTACTTTGGACGTGACTATCCTATATATATGTAAAATCGGTCGCTGATTCCGAAAATCGGCTTCATTTTTAATTCTATGGGAAGGTTTTTGAGATATAGGCAATTTACCGTTATTTGGCCAATGGGTCCACTTAATCCAGTATATCTCTTTAACACAGTGAGTGAAAATTAAATTTCCTTTTCACGGTTCCTATAACATTTTTCTCTAACTTGTACAGTTTCTGAAATATTGACGATTAAATTTGAATTTTTTCGATTTTTTACGATTTTTTGAAGAAAAAATTGACTTTGTCAGACAATATCTTTAAAACCAATGTCTTCACCTTCGGTTTTACTCTTTTACGTGAAGCTCCATTCTATTGGGAAAAAGGTAAGCTATCAACGAAGAAAATCCATTGTAAAATGGAAAAGTTATAGGCGATCAAGTAAATACAGCCAAGTCGCGCAATGCCTCTGCACGGGTATATTCTATGCATGTTATACCCGTAAATGGGCTTGTATCTACTGCGCTGCTACTGCAGATGTGTAGGTATTGGTACAATATGCATAGAATGTACGCGTGCAGAGGCATTGCGCTACCTGGCTGTATTTACTTGAGCGCCTATAACTTTTCTATTTTACAATGGATTTTCATCGTTGATAGCTTATTTTTTTGGTAATAGAATGGAGCTTCACGCAAAGGAGTAAAACCGAAGGTGAAAACATTGGTTTTAAAGATATTGCCTGACAAAGTCAATTTTTTCTTCAAAAAATCGTAAAAAATCGAAAAAATTAAAATTGAATCGTCAATATTTCAGAAACTGTAAGAGCTAGAGAAAAATGTTATAGGAGCCGTGAAAAGTAAATTTAATTTTCTTTCGTTTGGTGTCACCCCAAGGATGATAACTCACTGTGTTAAAGAGATATACAGGATTAAGTGGAACCATCGGCCAAATAACGGCAAATTGCCGATATCTCAAAAACCTTCCCATAGAATTAAAAATGAACCCGATTTTCGGAATCAGCGACCGATTTTACATATAGAAAGGATGGTCGCGTTCAGAGTATTTTTTGGCTGTAGAGCAGTGTAATTAGCTAAGCATGTAGCAAATAAAAACTAATGAATTCAAACAAAAAAAATTATAAGGATTTTTTTTATTTAATTTATTTTTTTTTTTTATTTAATTTACTCCGCCTATGAAATATGTTTTGCTTTTTTGTGTCCCATTTACTAACATTTTGTATGTTTAACTACTAAATTTCAATTGTACATATCGCTCATTTCTTTCAATAGCGTCATAACTAAAAACATGAATAATGGATTCATATTAGGGGGAGGATATTTGCAATCTGTGCTATCTTACAATCGGGCTAGGGATAGTGAATCCCCCTATTGTGTAAAAACTTCATTCCGAGAGCTTTAAATTTCAGTGCTTGAGAGCCAAAAAAATATTGCAATTTTATTATTTAAGCAATTGAAAACTTAATCCACTCGGCTGTTTTGTATGATTAGTCTATTCGAATTATGTATAATGAAAAAAATATATACATATATGTATATATGTATATAAAGAGCTTTAAAAAAAATAGTGGAAAATCTATATATATAAAAGGAAGTGGCGTTAGTACAAACGCGTATAACTCAAGAACGCCTGCACCGATTTGGATGATTGAGACAAATTCAGATTGTTCTCTGGCCAGAATAGGAGAATATCCAATAAAATTCCCGAAAAATTCAAAAAGAAAATATTTTCCCATATATTTTGTATATCTTCTATATATATAAAAGGAAGTGGCGTTAGTACAAACGCGTATAACTCAAGAACGCCTGCACCGCTTTGGATGATTGAGACAAATTCAGATTGTTCTCTGGCCAGAATAGGAGAATATCCAATAAAATTCCCGAAAAATGCAAAAAAAAAAATATTTTCCCATACATTTTGAGATAGGGATAGGAATGGGGATAGGGATAGAGATAGAGAAAGAGATAGACAGAGATAGAGATAGAGACAGAGATAGAGATAGATATAGGGATAGGGGAAATTAGGTTTGTCGCGGCGAATCTATGTATATCTCTTTTGTTCAGAGAATTGACAGTTTTATAACTTTATAGGAATAAATTTTAGGCAGAACAACGTCTGCCGGGCCAGCTAGTAGTTAATAAACTTTTGACTTTATTTATTTTTTTTTAAAACAATTCAGACTATATTTTGCTTCCAATATTTCCGATTATCTCTCATTGCTCTGCTTTTTGATTTAATCAACAATTTGTTATATTTTACTATGTGGAAATTATGACCACTGAAAAAATGCTTGAAAAAGGCAGAAGAATAACATTGGATCACAAAATGAAATTTGTTGTCCGTACTTTGGATGCAAATATCCTATCTATATGTAAAATCGGTTGCTGATTCCCGAAAATCGGAATGAGTTAAAGAGACATACTGGATTAAGTGGAGCCATTGGCCAAATAACGGTAAATTGCCGATATCTCAAAAACCTTCCCATAGAATTAAAAATTAACCCGATTTTCGGAATCAGCAACCGATTTTACATATAGATAGGATAGTGGCGTTCAGAGTATTTTTTGTGCTGTAGAGCAGTGTAATCATCAGCATTAATGATCATAATTTAACAGCTCTTCAGCTTCTTCAGCAAAATCACTTATTTTAATCTCCTACAATCGATGGTTTTCATATCCATGAACTTGAAAGTTTAGCTAAGTATTTACGTTCTCGAAATAATTACACTTTTTCTTAGTATTGGATCCAGGGCCGTGCGCACGGGGGGGTTTTGGGGGTTAAAAACCCCCCCCCCATGACCAAATCTAAGTTGCAATGATTTTGCAAAAATTTTCAAAACACAGTTTATAAATTTTGCATTCAATCTTGACTCATAATTTTTGACAAAATTAGTACAATAATTTTACGGAAGAAGAAATTGGTGAAAGTTGCAAAAAATAAGGTTGGCCAATACATAAGTTCGGCACTTTGAATTGCACTTGGAGCTTTCCGAAATTACAAAGTTGTGTAGCATATGTTCGTTTGAAATTTTTCAAAAAATTGTGCTGATAACAAAAAATTTTAATTTTGTGAAAACAGTGAGCAGTTTCAATTAACAAGTACTGTAAACAGTACTATTCAGGACCTGGTTAACTAGGTTTTGATGAATCAGAATTAGACCAGATAATTCAACTATTTTGGCAAAGGGATGTTCTCATTGTTTGCTTACGTTTGACGGAAACACGGTGTATTTTATATAATGCGGATACCGCTTAAGGTGGGCGTAGCCACACCCATTTTCAAAGTTAGTATCAATTATCCGACTAAGCATATGAATATTATTCTTTGTGCAAAATTTCATTCCTTTATGACTTTTAGTTACAAAGATGTCACGTCACAAATTGCACAAGGCCATTTTAGAAATGTTTTTGTAAAAAAGTAGGCGTGGTTATACACCAATTTCGCTAAATTTTTTAACGTATATTAGCACAAGTAATAAAAGTTTGTGGCCGCTGTGGTGCAGTGGGTAGAGTGCTCGCCTGCTATGTCTCGGGTTCAAACCACGGTCCGAGCCAAACAGATTTTTCTAATTAGTAAAAATCCAATTATTGGGTTTTTTAAGAGCAGCGGTCACCTCTCGGCAGTGGGCGGCATACCCTCCGAGAGTATTTCTGCCATGAAAAAGCTTCTCACAAAAAATGCATTCGCCGTTCGGAGCCGGCATAAAACTGTAGGTCCACCCAATTAGTAGGAAAAACAAAAAGGAGCACACCTCGAATTGGGAGAGAAGCTCGGCCATAAAACTCGTCAGAGTTATAATATCGCCATTGTATTATATTATTATTATTATTATTCGTAATAACATATCAATTATAATAATTATTTTTTGAGTTATGGGCTCCGAAATCTCGTAGATTCCTTTGTCCAAAAAGGGGCGGTGTCACGCCCGTTTTCAAAAGTTTTTCTGTTTTTTGTTTCCGGCCTATGGTGGGACTCATGCCACAAAATTTCAATCAATTATCTTTATATTTGACAGAATTCTTTTCCGTACCTCGAAGAATCACAATGTTAAACGGACTTTAATTATAGCCATGTATTCATAAAAGTGCGAATAATATGCCACCATATCACAAATTCTCTATCAAATACAGAAAAATTTTTACAACCAAAAAAATTTCTTGGGTATTATTTTAAGCATCAGAGTATGCAGTTTCAGAAAAGTTAGAGAACATTTAAATTTATGATGTATGGGTCTGGATATCTGTTTCAGCAAATATGTTTATCTTAGCGAAAAATGTATGCGAATGCAAACCAAAATTAAAAACCCCCCCAAGGCTAATTCCTGCGCACGGCCCTGATTGGATCAAATCAATTTTTTTGTGATTTGATACCAGGTGTACATTGCCTTATAAAATTTTAATTTACTGTACATACTTATTTAAACACCGCAAAGTGGCTACTGTGCATACGTACATATGTACATTAAGGTGGAGTGAAACTTTTTTTTTGGAAATTCAATTTGTTCCAAAGCCAGAACGGAACCTTTCTAGCCCAGTAATAAGCCTGTAAAATTTTATTGACCTACTCGCATGTTTAGAGGTGCCCCCAGCCCCGCAAAGTTGAAAGCAATAAGCATCATCTGGTACAAATATGAAATTTTGAAAATTATAAAATCAAAAAACGCAGTATGAGGATTGATAAAGATGGCTAAGCTGAGTATTAAAGTGATTTTTTTTTTGGAAACAACAACAACAAAAGTTATTAAAGGTCAAAGTTTATATTGTGCATTTTTAAATTGCAATTACTTAAAAACTACTGAACCGATTTCGAATATTTTTATACCATTCGATAGGTATTTTGATTCCCTTTAATTTGATATACATTTTATGTGGGTTCCATAACACGCCCCCTGCGGGGGTCAACCCCCCTTTTACCCCCCTTGCTTTTTATATATAAAATGTATATCAAATTAAAGGGAATCAAAATACCTATCGAATGGTATATGGAATATTCGAAATCGGTTCAGTATTCTTTAAGTAATTGCAATTTAAAAAATGCATAATATAAACTTTGACCTTTAATAACTTTTGTTGTTGTTGTTTCCAAAAAAAAAAATTCACTTTAATACTCAGCTTAGCCATCTTTATCAACCCTTATACTTAGTTTTTTGATTTTATAATTTTCAAAATTTCATATTTGTACCAGATCATGCTTATTGCTTTCAACTTTGCGGGGCTGGGGGCAGTTCAAAACGTCATCCTATCGCGATAAAATTTTGTGGGGTTCATTAACTCGTATAAAGGCAACTTTTCATTGCTGGTACGTTCAAAAAAAGAACAACAAAAAAATCTCCATATGATTTCACTCCACCTTAATGTACATACATAAATTCATATATCTACTCATATTAAACATTGAAATTGCCATAAAAAATGGAAAAAAGTAGTGTTAGATGATTTCTGTTTGAGGCCGCATAAATAATTACGATCTGCGTGAATGCAATTATTTTTTAGTAATTGTAGTCATTTATTGGACATGTACAGAAGCATATCCGAGTATAATGACCATTAAGTATCTGAAAAAAAATGTATTAGCTTACTTTAGATATATGTACGAGTGTGTTGTTTCTTTTTTTTTTAATTTACTCATATGTAAATTTGTATACATACATACTAGATACAAATAACAACCCTGCAAAAAAAATGTGCGATTAATCCCGAAAGAGATTTGTCCCGGGTTGATCTCTTTCGAGAACAATCGGCCGCCAATTAGTCCCCGATTGTTCCCGTACGGGTATAAATGTAGACTAATTGTAGACCAATTGTTCCCTAATGGGTATAAATGTAGATTAATCGCTTTCATTCCGAAAGGGTATAAATGTAGATTAATCGCTTTCATCCCGAAAGGGTATAAATGTAGATTAATCGCTTTCATTCCGAACGGGTACAAATCTAGATTCCTTAAATGTAGAAATTTTACAAAAATGTGCAATGTATTTAAAAAATTGTAGAACAACCGGTAAAACGAATTGAACACCCTTTATTTTAATAACAATGATGAATAATAATTTTAACAAAATGTTGCCTAAAATATCCTATAAAAAAATCCTTTATATTACGCTCATATAATGCATACTCAAAACTTAAAATTTTTTTTTTATTTATTGAGATTTTTTTACAAAAGTAAACATTATATAATCTTTATTTAAATATGCATGAACATTTACAATTTTTTAAAGATTGTTATTAAAAATTGCCTTGGCTAATAACTTGGAAAAATCTACATTTGTACCCGTTCCTGCTGGAAGCGATTGATCTACATTTGTACCCGTTGGGGATGAAAGCGATTAATCTACATTTGTACCCGTTCGGTATGTTAGTGATTAATCTACATTGGTACCCGTTCGCGTATACAAGTTGAACAATTAGTCTCTTCATAGGACATGCTCGAACAAATGCGATCAATTCACTCCATATAAAGGGATGTAAAATTGTATTAGTCGCATGCTCCCTTGCGATTGATCCCGGACACGTCCCGGATTAATCGCATTTTTTGCAGGGAACCTACATACATACATATGTACATTCATACATATGTACATACTATTTACACATGTAAGTGGCTGATTGCTTTGGCCTCAATTCATTAAATTGATTTTATTGTTTTCGGCTCAATAATAAGCGTATCCACATTTGCTTGTATGATATTCATGCATTGAGTATTTGAAAATATTTAGATATACAAGTGTTGGGAGCTTTGACATTGAAACATGGCCGCGGAATAATCGAACGTCGCGACGATCTCAGAAAATCGATTGAGATGTCAGTGAAATGTATGGACCTCGGTTGAATTTGATGAAAGCACAGAATATTTATTTTTATGACAAGCTCATTGAAATTAGTTATCTAATATATCTATTTGATTGCATTAAAATTATCTTTTAGGAACTGTACTGAGTTTCTGTAACTGAACTCTATCAATGTTTTCGACTGAGTGACGTCATAATGACGTCAATCGATAGATTCTCACCTGGAACGTATTAATGTGACGTCATTTTGATTGACAATTTTCCCTATTTTGTTACAGAAACTCAGTACTGGTCTACACACAATAAACGGCTGAAATGTCCTATTATGACTTCTGGTTAGTCGATAGTCAAACAATAGATCACTTTCTTGGCAAACAATTAATGCATACCCAAGAGCTTTTAAATGATTATCGTAAAACTTTAACGAGAGTTGATCTTGCTCCATCTATCGAATTTAATTTCCGTAGAAATGGCACATCATATTTGAGCATGATTACACTGAGTGAATAAAAAATTTCAGAATATTTCGTGTATTCTTCTACAATTAGCGGAACTTCATCGTTTTTATTTGGTCATCGTGGCTATGAAGCGAACTTTGCGCAAAAAGAAAGGTGTATGAACGTTAAATAAAGCAAGTACCTACTTAGTATTTTTTCTTCACAGGATCTTTAAAGAAATATATGCATGTTCTTAAGGTTTGATCAAAAAGGCTAAGCGAAACATATCCAGTTTCGTAATTACATACTGGAGAGAACTAGAAGTTTTCAGAATGCTCTCTTTTATTGTATATGTATTTCTCTACATCCAAGCAAGAATTGTTTACAATCCATCGAGCAAGAACAATGGCACAAGCACTTCAATCAATATCCTTGAGACAACAAACCAACTTATGCCAGAACGAGTGCCAGAGTGCCACGCAACAAACAAAGGAATGCACGGATTTTAATTATTTTATGAGTTTGTAGAGAGACTATGAACACGGAAGTAATTTTATATGCAAATATAATTGGGTCAAATGCACTACAACCCTCACGAACAAGCCTAAAAAGCATGGAATAAAACAATGAAAGAAAAAACAAACAAATGAAAAATGAAGCAAAACAAAACACAAGACAAAAATAACACAAAAGGTATTACGTTGAGGTAAGAAGAAACGAAGTTGTTTAAGAAAAAAACACACAAAAAGGAGACAAAAAGCAATTGAAACATAAATAACAAATGAATGACGAAGAAGTTGGTAAAAAAGAATCAATAACGCAAAAAAATTGTGACATTTTTTTTTATAAAGTTTTCAATTGATTCAAGCAATGGTAGGCAAAATTACGAAAGAGTATGCCTTGGAGAGGGCAGATCGATATGCGGTATAGAATTTGTTTCCATATACGCGTGAATCGACTGGGCACAATTGTGGTATGGCATGCCGATGGCTAGATTCAAGCGACAAAACAAACGTTGAAAATGTGATTATACGGAAGAAGGGAGAAATTGAAAAAAATAAGCAAGGGAATAGCAAAAATGTTACATGGGGTAAGGCGGAAATTGCATAGGGTGAGATAAGATTTTGCAGGGAGGTGTATACATACATAAGTCAGAAAGGGTGAGGGGTGAATATAAGGCAACAATAAAAACGGTAACTAATTTACGCCATATAAAAAATCAAAATTGCATATGAGATTGGAAATATGACTTAATTCACAAAAAGTACAACAAAAAAACTTGTTTACAACGAGAAATTGAGGCAGGAGGCGTCTATGTGCGAAATTAGGCAATCACGGAGTGAAAAGTGTGAATAATGTGCGATAGGCTGATAAGGCTAATAGAACTAAATGCAAGAAAAATTTTAATAGAAGGTAGCTAAGGAGGGTGGCGGCTGCATCGCCTCATGCCATTGTGCTGAGGGTGTTACGCTGTAACAAGCGAGAATTTCTATTTCTGGTTTTAGTTGCAATTTTATTGTGGAATTGAAGGCGTAAAATACGATTATGGTATTAAGAATCACATCATCAATAAGTAGATATTGGAAAAAATGTGGAAAAAGAGAATTATCAGGCATGAAACACGCGACGTGACATGCAGCCTTCAGCGTGACAGCCAGTGGCGGATTAAAGGTCCAGAGCGCCCTAGGCAGCCACTTTCTCGGCGCCCCTGTACCGACCATAAATGGCCATCATAATACTATAAATTTTAACCACCTAGTTGTTTTACACCCTAACAATCAAAATCTTTCCTCTTTATAATATTAGTGTAGATGTAGATATAGATGATGTAAAAGCTTAGATAATTTGTTAATCTCTACATATAATAAAATTGTAACAGGTCGATGTCTGTACATTGCAGATATCGAGAAAAAAAATGATTGGGGGAAGCATTATTAAGCCAGTAGAATCCAAATCAACCATTTTTAGAATTTTTGTCAGTCTGTCTGTCTGTCCGTATGTTTGTGGCCGTATCACTCAAAATGTGCTGAATGGAATTGAACGAAACTTTTTTTTATTGGATTGCTAGACGCTCAACTTAAAGTTTAAGGTATTATTTGTTTCGATATCTCGACCGGTTTCGGAGTTATCGGCCAATATGTGCACCAAAATGTATTGGTACAATATGGGTATCAAACGAAAGGTGTTTATGAATGCTGCTATAAACCATTTGATTAATTTCAATACCTAAACTGGCTTCGGAGATATCTCATAAAATGTGAACCTTCTTAATCTCAAAATGCTT
Organism: Urophora cardui; assembly: GCA_960531455.1. Lineage (NCBI taxonomy): Eukaryota > Metazoa > Arthropoda > Insecta > Diptera > Tephritidae > Urophora > Urophora cardui. Next base: position 32,946,552 of record OY482671.1, read on the forward strand.
AATATGGCTATTTTGTTATAAGAAATAAAATAATGGCTACCTGGTAACCGACGTACAGATTGTACTTATGTTATGGAGCGATAAATTCTCTTCATTGATAAATTGCGAGGGAGTCGTCGAACCCGATACAACAATCCCTGACGATGGAAAAAACATTCCACCACCCGACTATGATGAAGTGAGGACAGCTATACCCCGGGTCCAAAACAATAAAGCTCCTGGAAAAGACGGACTACCTGCCGAGCTGTTCAAACATGGACGCGAAGAGCTGGTTCAAAGCAGTCATCATCTTAGAGTTGAAATCCAGTCTTTTTTGTTGGTACTTATTATTTACCAACAGAGTTGAAAAATAGAAGAGAAATTATACGCATACGAAGTCGCTGGCAACAGCTAGTATTTAATAAATTAACAAAATAAGTTAACAAAGTAAGGTTTGCACTCAAGTGTGCAGAAAATGGTTGCCAGAGTATGTAGTATATATTTATTTTCTCAATAGATCTCTACATATCGTAAGATTTATTGGCAAAGTGGAGATAATGGGTCGTATTAATAAACAAAAAGCAATTGCTATTTCTCAAATTTTTTGTAATTTGACAAAAATTTGTATGAAGAAACTTTCAAAATTTGAGAAAAAGGCTTGAAAAAGTAATTGCTTTTTTATTAATGTAGTGTACACCGCATGTGATAACAGCCTTAAGCGTACACCGAAGGTGAACACAGCCTTATGAAATATCTATCGGTAATTCGATTGAAGACACAACATTTTCCCATCTCTATAGTTCGTTCCGCCATTATGCACCTCGTGTGCAATTATACTTATTACTAACCATTTTTATTAGTTAAGCGAATATACACACTAAAAATAAAATTTCGTAAAAAAACTACGAAAGACTTTCGTAGTCTAGAGTTTCGTAAAATGTACGAAAGTTTCGTATATATTACGAAAGAATTTTTCTCAACAAAATCTAATTTTACGAATCTTTCGTAAATATTACGAAAGGGCTTTCGTAAACCATTTTCTAATATTTTTTTCGTATATATTACGAAATATTTCGTAAATATTACGAAACACTTTCGTAAATTTTCTTAAAATTGTTTTTACGAATAATTTCGTATATTGTACGAAAGTTTTCGTAACATTATCAAAGGATTAAAAGATTTACGAAATACTTTCGTAATATATACGAAATACTTTCGTACAACAGTATTTTACCGTACAAGTTTTCTTTCATTGTGAAGTGTGGGTCGGTGCAATAATATCAAAAATTATTTTAAGTAGTAAGTGCGTAATGAAATAACGTATAAAAAAATAATGCATTGTATATAAAAAGACAATATTGATATATAAAATAAATTGTGATATTTTCCAACTTGATTCAACTTAAGGGTGAGTACATTAGTTGCATTTACTTTACTTTTTTTCGGTCTTATCTATTTTCATAAATAAATACTTAATAAAATAATATAAAGAGATATTTCTACACTCAGAGAAAAACATTTTAAAAACATGTGAAAACGTGCTTAAAATGGACAAAAACGTATTTAAAAGTGATGTAGATACGTCCATTTTTATTTTAAAAATGTTCATTGTAAAACAAGAAAAAACATTTAAATTTAAAAGTGTTTATTTTAATTCAAGCCCTATGAGATTTCGAACCTAAAAGTTACGCTTTTATTCCCTTCATTTTAATTTTTAATTTAAAAATGATTCTATTTAATCCAAAATACATTTTTATTTCAAAACTTTCATTTTAAATTTACAAATTTTCATTTTTAAAATAAAAACGATCTGGTTTAAAACGTGCTGCTTGAATTTTAAGGTTTTAAGTAGTTTCCCTTTAACTTTATCTTTATCTTTATCTTTATCTTTATCTTTATCTTTATCTTTATCTTTATCTTTATCTTTATCTTTATCTTTATCTTTATCTTTATCTTTATCTTTATCTTTATCTTTATCTTTATCTTTATCTTTATCTTTATCTTTATCTTTATCTTTATCTTTATCTTTATCTTTATCTTTATCTTTATCTTTATCTTTATCTTTATCTTTATCTTTATCTTTATCTTTATCTTTATCTTTATCTTTATCTTTATCTTTATCTTTATCTTTATCTTTATCTTTATCTTTATCTTTATCTTTATCTTTATCTTTATCTTTATCTTTATCTTTATCTATATCTTTATCTTTATCTTTATCTTTATCTTTATCTTTATCTTTATCTTTATCTTTATCTTTATCTTTATCTTTATCTTTATCTTTATCTTTATCTTTATCTTTATCTTTATCTTTATCTTTATCTTTATCTTTATCTTTATCTTTATCTTTATCTTTATCTTTATCTTTATCTTTATCTTTATCTTTATCTTTATCTTTATCTTTATCTTTATCTTTATCTTTATCTTTATCTTTATCTTTATCTTTATCTTTATCTTTATCTTTATCTTTATCTTTATCTTTATCTTTATCTTTATCTTTATCTTTATCTTTATCTTTATCTTTATCTTTATCTTTATCTTTATCTTTATCTTTATCTTTATCTTTATCTTTATCTTTATCTTTATCTTTATCTTTATCTTTATCTTTATCTTTTTCTTTATCTTTATCTTTATCTTTATCTTTATCTTTATCTTTATCTTTATCTTTATCTTTATCTTTATCTTTATCTTTATCTTTATCTTTATCTTTATCTTTATCTTTATCTTAATCTTTATCTTTATCTTTATCTTTATCTTTATCTTTATCTTTATCTTTATCTTTATCTTTATCTTTATCTTTATCTTTATCTTTATCTTTATCTTTATCTTTTTTATCTTTATCTTTATCTTTATCTTTATCTTTATCTTTATCTTTATCTTTATCTTTATCTTTATCTTTATCTTTATCTTTATCTTTATCTTTATCTTTATCTTTATCTTTATCTTTATCTTTATCTTTATCTTTATCTTTATCTTTATCTTTATCTTTATCTTTATCTTTATCTTTATCTTTATCTTTATCTTTATCTTTATCTTTATCTTTATCTTTATCTTTATCTTTATCTTTATCTTTATCTTTATCTTTATCTTTATCTTTATCTTTATCTTTATCTTTATCTTTATCTTTATCTTTATCTTTATCTTTATCTTTATCTTTATCTTTATCTTTATCTTTATCTTTATCTTTATCTTTATCTTTATCTTTATCTTTATCTTTATCTTTATCTTTATCTTTATCTTTATCTTTATCTTTATCTTTATCTTTATCTTTATCTTTATCTTTATCTTTATCTTTATCTTTATCTTTATCTTTATCTTTATCTTTATCTTTATCTTTATCTTTTATCTTTATCTTTATCTTTATCTTTATCTTAGTCTTAATTTTTAATTTTTATTTTTCTTTTTTTTCTTTTTCTTTTTCTTTTTCTTTTCTTTTTCTTTCTTTTTGACAGGGTTATCTATTTAAGTGGATCGGAACGACGTCCACATTTGCAAATTGCGATTCCCAAAGTTTCCTATGGTTGTCAGACGTATAAGCAATATGTACCTCTTATTTTATTAGGGCACAGCCAGACGATGCAAGAAATTAAGTAAGTGAAAAATTCAAATTTTTGTATTTGTTGCCTTTCTGAAAGTAATTTCTTGCATAGTCTGGCAGTGCCCTTAGCTATTAAAATTAATATAAATATAAATGTAAAATATTAAATTAATAAAGAACTTTTAATTAATTGAATAAATTTATTATAGTAGATATTTAAAACTAAAATGAAATTATCTAAACTTATTTCTTATGCATATATAAAACATTTTTCTCTTAGCATTATTTTATTGATATACATATTTCGAAAAAGTTTTCAAATTTCGTTGAAATATACATCATATATACATATATATATGTATGTAATAATTAGGGTTTTTTTAGCTTTAAGCTAAAAAATAATTTGGTCAATTGTACAACAATTTGATAGCTCTAACAGCCTTCGTAGATTTGCGAAAGCGGTTTCGTAATATTTACGAAATCTTTCGTTGCTCAAAAGTACGAAAGTACCTTGTAAATAGTACGAAAGCCTTCGTAAATACTACGAAAGTATTTTGTAAATAGTACGAAAGCCTTCGTAAATATACGAAAGTATTTCATAAATACTACGAAAGTATTTCGTAAATAGTACGAAACCTTTCGTAAATACTACGAAAGTATTTCGTAAATAGTACGAAAGTCTTCGTAAATACTACGAAAGTATTTCGTAAATAGTACGAAAGCCTTCGTAAATATACGAAAGTATTTCGTAAATAGTACGAAATGGCTTTCGTACTATTTACGAAACCATTCGATGCTCAATTTTACGAAAGTATTTCGTAATATGTACGAAAGATTTCGTAATATTTACGAAATATTATTTTGAGTGCAAATAAAAGGGCAATTACTACCCAAACCGTGCACCTCTATTTATTTGGTATGTTACAGTGGCGACGAGGATGGGATGAAAAATGGCAAACATTATTGGTAACGTACCTCAATTCAACTTAGGCGAAAATATATGGGAGGTTTTCCATATACAGTTGCAGCAGTTTTTTGTTGCAAACGATATTGAGGAAAGTGCAAAGAAAAAGGCCATTTTGTTAACGGCTTTGACAGAAAAGTCGTATGTACTTCTGCAAAATTTACTAAATCCCGTAAAGCCTGAAAACACAACGTTCGATGTATGCATTAATACCCTGGGCAATTATTTTAAACCACCATTGTCGGGTTTCGCAGAAAGGCTAAAATTTTATAACGCAAATAAAGAAGATAAAGAGAGCATAAACCAGTGGGTAGTAAGAGTGCGATCATTGGCAATACCATGTGAATTCGGCAATTTTTTGGAAACCGCCATACGCGATAAGTTCGTGATGGGTCTGGGTAAAGGGCCGGCTCGTGACAAAATTTTTCTGGAAGATGTCACTAAATGTAGTATGCAAAAAGTGGTGGAAATTGCCAACGCAGCGGAGTATATCAAGTTGCAGCATGACATAACTACGGTAAAAGAAGAACCACAAGATAACCTCTTATACATTCGGGGCAAGAAAAACAACAACAAACGTGAGGGTGCTGAAAAAGATGACCGTTATAAGCAAAACAATAGGCGACAAAAGAACCACACACAACAGCAGAATTGTACGGTGTGTGGGTATAGTAGCCATTTAAGTTCAAATTGTAAATTTAAAAACTATAAATGTAAAATCTGTAACAAAAAGGGCCATCTTCAAAAAGTATGTAAGAATAGAGACTCAAAGCTCCATTATGTAGATAATTCGGAAGTTAACCTATTTGCAATTAAGAGTGGTACAGATGGGCCAATTAAAGTAAAGGTTTTGTTACAGAGTGTACTGTTAGCCATGGAATTAGATACCGGGTCGGAATACAGTGTTATATCGGTAGATACGTATAAACGTCATTTTAGTAAATCTATATTAACACCATCTGCCTTAATTTTGAGAACGTATAACGGCGGAGAGATCATACCGCTGGGGGTTTGTGATATGCAGGTGCATTATAATGGCTGTGAAAGACTGATTTCCGTCGTGGTAATACGGAACGGGGGACCACCGTTGCTTGGCAGGAATTTTTTGAGAGCCTTTGAAATTAATATTGCTGAATTCAATTATGTTAACTCAAAACTAGATGCGAAAGATAAAATACTGCAGAGATTTAAGAGCTTGTTTGACGGTAGCTTGGGATGCTTTAATAAAGGGCGAGCAAAGCTGGTTTTACGAGAAAATACAACACCAAAATTTTTTAAGCCACGCCCTGTACCATTAGCTATGAAGAGTAAGGTGGAAAAAGAAGTCCAAAAATTAGTGGAAATAGGGGTTTTGGAACAGGTGAGCTATAGTGAGTGGGGAACGCCAATTGTTCCGGTGCTGAAGAAAACTGGCGATGTGAGAATTTGTGGTGATTACAAGGTGACCTTGAATCCAAATCTAATGATTGAAAAGTACCCACTACCACGTATAGAAGACATCTTTTCAAAGTTACACGGCGGGGAAGAGTTTTCTAAATTAGATTTGTCAATGGCTTATCAGCAGATACCATTAGACGATACATCGAAGAAGCTCACAACCATTTCTACTTCCAAGGGTCTATTCCAATACACTCGTATGATTTATGGCTTGTCGCCAGCACCTGCCATTTTTCAGCGGATTATGGACAGTCTGCTAATGTCGGTGGCAGGGGTGGTCGTTTTCTTAGATGATATATTAATTACGGCACCAAACCGAAAGATACACGTTGAGCGGTTGGAAAAGGTATTGGAAATATTGCAGAATGCGGGCTTCAAACTTTCGCCCAGCAAGTGTGATTTTTTTGCTAAGAAAATAAACTATCTGGGGCATTTTATAGATGCAAATGGGTTACATACAAGTCCAGAGAAAATTCAAGCTATAGAGGACATGCCGTATCCAACAAATGTCAAAGAGTTGAGAGCGTTCTTGGGGGTAGTGAATTTTTATAGGAAATTTTGAGAAATGTAGCTGAAGTGTGCGCTCCCCTGTATGCATTGTTAAAAACAGGTGAGAAGTTTATTTTTTCAAATGCATGTAAACGGGCAATTGATTTATTGAAAAAGGGGCTAAAGTCTGACAGTTGTCTAGCACATTTCAACCCGCAATGTAGAATCAAGCTCACCGTGGACGCAAGTCCAGTAGGTGTAGTCGCCATACTATCGCAAATTTCAGCGAATGGTGAGGAAGCACCCATTGAATTCGCTTCGAGGAAGTTGTCACTATTTGTATGGACGGCATTTTACGTTAGTTACAGACAATAAACCCCTTTAGCACATTTTCAATCCAAGCAAAGGCATCCCGGTGATGGCAGCAAATCGACTGCAGCGTATAGCACTTTTACTTTCAGGCTACGATTATGACTTGGTTCATATTAAATCAGCAGCTAACGCGGCAGATTATTTCTCAAGAACCCCCTCAAAAGTAGAGTTTCAAGATGAAGGTCCGCAAAATGTAGCACTGAACTACTTTCAGGGTACTAGTTCGTTGCCCATAAGTATCGAAACAGTGAGAGAGGAAACGTTGCGGGACCCAACACTGAAACAGGTGACTAATTTTATAAGGACCAGTTGGCCGGAGAAAGTGTCGGATAATAAATTGAGGCCATATTTTATTCGGAAGCTAGAACTATCGGAGGAAGATGGATGCTTATTTTGGGGGTTCCGACTTATCATTCCGGAGGCATTGCAAAACGAAATTGGGACATTTTTGCATGAATCTCATCTAGGTATTGTAAAAATAAAATCTATGGCTAGAGAGTGTTGCTGGTGGCCAAATCAGAACAAAGATTTAGAAAACCTGGTAAAGGGCTGCGAGCCATGCTTGATTAACCGTCCTAATCCCGTGAAACAAGAACTAATTCCCTGGAAATGGCCTAACATGCCATGGTCGCGTATTCATATTGATTTTTTTTGGTCCCTTCCTGAACAAATGGTTTTTAGTTGTTGTCGACAGCTAAAGCAAATGGGCTGAATGCATAGACATGGGCAAGAACACCACAAGTAGTGCTACAATAATGGCGCTAAAAGAGTTGTTCTCGCGTTTCGGGTTACCACGGGAAATCGTCTCGGATAATGGTACAGCCTTCGTATCCAAGGAGTTCAAGCAATTTTTAAACTTAAACGGCATTAAGCATATCACAACACCAGTGGGTCATCCCGCTGCAAATGGGCAAGCCGAAAATTTGGTAAAAACTATTAAATTAGCATAAAAAAAGAATTTGTATCAAACCGGAAGTTCCCAGTTGCAAACCGTTCTCTTTAGATTTTTATTAGACTATAGAAATGCAAAGCATACTAGCACGGGCGTTTCTCCTTCGCAATTAATGTTTAATCGACAGCTTAGAACAAGGCTAGATGTACTTAATCCACATCGGAAAGTAGAAGAGAAAGACTGTGCCGCCGTAAAAAGCAATGTTATGAAGAGCCAGTCGCATCAAATCAAAAACTACAAGGGTAGCAAAAATAAAGATTTGAAGAGAACGAAGAGGTAATTGCAAAAAATTATTCTGTCCCGGGAAAAATTTCATGGCAAAAATGTAAGATTGTAAAATGTCTTGGTAGGCAGACTTACCTAGTTAAGCCAACATATAGCGATAAAACATGGAAAAGACATGTAAATCAAATGATAAAATGTAATTCAGGTAATTCAGCCTCAAATGAAAATGAAATGTCAACCATTTTGTCCGACCACGCTCAGCGTATTTGTATAAATAACGAAGAGGAACCAAAAGAAAATTGTAATATTGAAACAGAAAAAGAAAATATCGCAATTGAAAATGAAAAACAAAGTGACTTATCAAATGTAAACGAGGCTGTAAAACTAAAAGAAACTTGTGAAGTTAACGAAAAGCAAAAGGAAAAAGGAAATGTTGCGAAGGCACAAGAATATAATCAAAGTAAATATAATTTAAGGAAAAGATGTAAAAACGATAAGAACTAAGATGAAATTAGAACATTTAACGAATTAAAGGGGGGAAAGTGTAGTGTACACCGCATGTGATAACAGCCTTAAGCGTACACCGAAGGTGAACACAGCCTTATGAAATATCTATCGGTAATTCGATTGAAGACACAGCATTTTCCCATCTCTATAGTTCGTTCCGCCATTATGCACCTCGTGTGCAATTATACTTATTACTAACCATTTTTATTAGTTAAGCGAATATACAAATAAAAGGGCAATTACTACCCAAACCGTGCACCTCTATTTATTTGGTATATTACAATTAATATAATCTAATATTTTGATAATCGCCAAAAAAGTCGCCATCGCCAATTTTGATAAATTGGTCGCCAAAGTTTGTAAAAAATCGCCAATTTGGCGACAAATCGCCAGTACTGGCAAGCCTGACGACGCAAAAAACGCGCAATATTGCACAATATATTGATGCTTGTGCAATATAATCGATTTATCTATTATCGATCTATTATAGATCAGCTTTAATTCTTAATCGTCGATATGTTATTTTCTTTATTTGTTTAAAAATTCTGAGCTCGCGCGCCCCTTGTAACTACGCGCCCCTAGGCAAGTGCCTAGTTTGCCTTAGGGATAATCCGCCTCTGGTGCCAGCCCTGCAGCTTTCAAAGAGAAAAAAAATCCTTATAACGACATCTGTTAAGGAGAAGGGATTTCTGCGAGTAGGCCATTTTCATGAAAGAAATATGTATAACTACTTGGAGAGCTTGTCGACTACTTTGAGAGGTGGCTGTAGTTAAAGAACATGAAAGGAGAAAAAGGCTTTAGTTTGCCGATGTCAGAGGTCAAAACAATAAGATATCGCGCCATTGGGTATACAAAAAATATGCTTAAAAATCTTGCCAATTTTGGCCTTGTTCGGCGTCAAGACTTCAAGCATTTTTTTTTTGTTTTAATGAACCAACGACTAGGCGAAAAAGGACGAATTTCACATGTCAAAAAAATTAATAATAAAAATAAAAAAAATAAAATAAAATACCAACCACACAGAAAAAACGAAAAGAAAAATTGCTTGCTGTGCGAAAAAATCACGCACTTCCGTTAACGCCACAATCAAGTAAAAAATAAAACCAACAAAAGCGACGAGTAAAGTCGAAAAATTGTTAACAAATAACTTGTCGTGGTGTTTGCGTGTGTCCTCTACAAATCCTTTAATCGCCATAAAGCACTGGCAGCATGGACGCGCGCCTTAAGCAGCATCGATCGGGTGGCCACCCTTCGACGTCCAACCATTGCCGCATATGTACATACCATACATACTCAGAAGCATAAATGTGTGTCTCGTGTTGGTGTTACTGCATTTGGTTCGGATTTGTTGGCGCGTGAAAAATGAATTTATTAGCAGTACTTAAATATTATTTGTTGTTGCTGCTTGTTTGTTTATTGTTGTTGCCATTGACTTTCGTAGCACTTTTCCATGAAGGTATGTTCACATAGTTATGAAAACATACATTTAAACTCACATGGAGAAATTATATCTAATCCCTCTTGTCCGGTCTGCTTTAGCTTGACTAATAGCATGCTGGTACGAGGGTGGAACGGTAAATCCCTGTTTTTTCTTTAAAGAGAGCAAGATAGATGTACATACATATGTATAATATTCTTACCCGCAACAGTGAACAGGGTTTTGTTATTATTTATACTGATTTTTTTATACCTAAAAACTTTACACTATCCCCCTGTTCGTAAATTCATCACTTAGCAGGCTTCAAACTTGCAATTAAATATCTATATGCATGTTATTACAACTCTTCCTTAGTACTCTTATAATCTTATAAGAATTATTCTGTATTGAACCATATGCGTATCTTCAAAGGAAACATGATCTTTTGTACTTGATTACTACCTTGAAATAATATCCCTTTACTTTGTAATATGTTCGTGCAGAAGAAGCATATAACTAATATGAAATACTGTAAGGTCGTGGAAGGGTGTAAACGCGTTATTGCTCTTTTATTTTATTTACCTATATGTATTTAGGATGTACTATAAAGCACTAGCTTATATGGACAATATTTTACGCCATAGTCATAAAAGGCAGATCCCAACTTCCTGCGAAATTTATTGTAACACCGCATAGAAGGTTTGGTTGCGTTTAAAAGCCCGTCTCCACATAACTTGATTCGCCAGAGAAACATCTCGGGAAACATCTCGCTAAATAACCCGTCTCCACGTGGCTGATCGTGATTCAGTTTAACATTTCTCTTTCTTGTATTGTTTGTATGTTTGCTTATTTTTGCGTTTTTGTTTTGGTCTGTGTGATATTTCGATAGATTTTCTGTATAAAATTAGAGAAGGCATCGATATCATAGCGTTTGGCAAGAGAATTGAGAATGAAACAAGTGTTTGAATCTTCACTCGCTCTCAAAAATTTGTATGGGAATTGGCGAGTTTCGGCACTCGTTTTGCAGTGTTGCCAGAACTTTTCCAGAGTTCCAGCTAGATTCTCAAAAAAAAAAGCTAGAAAAAGCTAAAAAAATTGTTAAACACATCAAAAAAAAATTTAAAGCTAAAAAAAGAAGCTAAAAAAATTACGAAATTACCCAGTAGAACTTGGAGCGAGATCTCCCCAAGCGAGAGCAGAAAAGTACTCTGTTTGATATCCTTTCCGAGCAATATCAAAATTTTTTCAGTTTTGTTTTATTTTGTTTGTGTTTATTACTTCCCTTCCTAGGACATACAATGTTAAAAGCGAGTATACAAAATTGTATACTTATACAAGAGGTACAGGGGGTAATGGAGTATCTATTGACTAGTACTCCCGGATTAATAAAACGATGATACCAAGTCCTACTGCGTAGGTGATTTCCCGGGGCAGTAATCCGGACAAAAAATTTGCAAGCAACTGCAACAACAATTTTTTTATCCTGATGTTTATATGGAAAAATCTATTACAATCTATACGGACCCGAAATGGATCCAGATAAACACCAGGATAACAAAATTGTTGTTCCATTTGCATGCAAAATTGTTATGCGGATCTGGATCACAGCCAGGAAACTCGCCTAATGTGTTTCCAAAACACACATACATTCAAGGTCAATTTAACAGGTCGGTTCAAGATACATATACACATACACGCCGTGAGCTGAATGTCAAACTCTCGTGACCGAGATGTCAAAACTGTAAGGAAGACGAAATAATTTGACATTCAGCTCACGTGCGAATGATGGATAAACTCAGAGAATGTAGAATTTGACGAATTTTAAACGCGAATGCATGTATAGAATATGCAGAAGTAAACAAATTGGATAGCTGTCGAAGAAGAACAAGAAGTCAGCTGATCTGAAGAACCTACGTGTTTAGTGGAACCTGCATAAATTATTTATTTTCATATATACATATGTAAATTTGTACTTCAGTGTCAATAAATAAAAATAACGAAATGTTAAAAAAAATGTTTTACATTCAAATAATGGTAACTATAATGACTGTATGAATGTATATGAGCAGTGAGCAGCGCTCATTTTTTGGGGAGTTTTAGCAAATAAAAAAGCTAAAAAAAGCCAAAGCTAAATCAGAATTTTGCAGCTAAAAGAAAAGAAAAAAAGCTAAATCTAGCTCGAAAAAAGCTAGAATGGCAACGCTGTCGTTTTGTGGTCGAAACAAGATTGAGAGAGCGAGTGCTAGTGATGGGCGAGTCCGAGATGTTTTATTCGATTCTCTCGATTGTTGAAACATCTCGAATGCTCTCGATGGTTTTCATTCGTATTCGAGTCAAGTCGTAAATGGCCGTCAGTCGAAACAATCGCTAAAACATCTCGGACTCGCCAACGATTCCTCTCGTTTTCAAAGCAACCCTACAACAGTGGTAGGCAAATTTGAAATTGAGATTGTATTAGTGAGAGCGCTATGGTCGGTCTAACGAACTGTGATCGGGCAAATGCAATGCGTAAATAATACTTATGTATATATGTACGCAAGCCTCAAATTGACGCACGCCCGCAAATTTTCCATATGCGTTGAACCGAAATTGACTTACGTGCGTACATATCGCACGTTTTATGCAATAGGGATTTAACTCAAAAAAATTTTTTTTTGGGAAAACGCAAATAAACTTTTATAATTTCAAATAGTTTCCTTCTACGGCTAACTACAAAATCACTTTTATTTCCGCCATTTTTATCCTTTTGAGTATTTTATAAGGCTAGACTCAAAGGCACGACCCAGTTATTGAACAATATGGCAAAATCCCAGAAATCGAAAATTTCGAGTTAAATCCCTATTGCATAAAACGGGCGATATATAGATAAAGAAATTGAAAAATATAGAAAATCCGAGAAAATCTTGTTATTTTGTGGAATATGTAACTAACACACACTATATCGAAAGCTAATGTCAATTTTTTTTGCAAATAATCACCCACAATGGTTAGTTTCAACTGTCAGCAAAACGATAATTGGGAGTCGAGTTTACTTAATACGCACGCCTTTCAATTTCGGTTACAGAAATTGTGTGGGTATGAGAAATTTTTGATAGTAAATTGACCACGTGCGTTGATATTAGGTAGCATAGTAAATTGTTTTCAACATGCAAACCAGCGACAAGCACTCTCGATGTTGCTACGCCACTTGCTCAGTGACGACTAAATCATCTAGTAAAGAAAGAGCGTAACGTGTCGGTGTGATTTGAGCGCAAACAATTGTTTGCAGAAATGCGGACCACTGCCCTACAACATCTCGGACTCGCTGCAAAAAATACATAATAATTGTTGTTGCCGCTTGAATATTAAAATTGCTTTACAAAACATACAGAGTGGTACAAATCTATTGCCGTTGTTGCTACTCGTAAAATTCATTTGTTTCATAAGCGTCTCACTTCAGAAAATTTATTAATGTTTAAATAATTAATTATTATTATTATGCACGACACTGTTTTCAATTTGGTTAATTTATTTATGTATTTGCCTCACTTCCATTAAAAATCCTACTTTCTTTATCAACAAACCTCATTCAGTTTATTTTATCAACTAAAACATATCATCAAAACAACAGCCGGCCCGCCGACTCGGAACAATCGCAAAAACATCTCGCTTGTGTAGTCGAGATGTCATCGAAACAACCTACGACCAGGGATGCCACTTTTGGGCTTTTCCTACCAAAACTGGTAGGTTTTATACCTTTTGGTAGGTTGGTAGGACGATTTGAATTTTGGTAGGTTTTTGCCTTCGTTCAACTAACATCATTGATTTGCCACAACACTGTTGAGAAAACGTGTCTTTTCAGTAGAGCTTTGTCACAAAACTCTGCTAAATAGAAACGTTTTCTTAGAGCTTCTATACTTTCCGGATACTCATTGACTTTGTCCGAATATACATACATATCTCTTCTCAGCCGCCCCCACATTGGCCTCTAGCTGGCATAACAACAGACCACTGCCTCATGAGCATCCATGGAACGCGCACAAACAATTTCTGTCGCATCTGCAGGGGTGATGAAGTATAATGCGTAGGGCACTACCTATACTCTTGTCCCGCACTGTCCAACTCCAGGCACGCTTGCCTCCACAAACACAGCTGGAGGAGATTGAAAACAGAAAGGCATCTGATATTTTACGCTATGCGAAGCAAACCAGGTTGTTCGTATACATGGTGTGTAATGAATAGCTCCACGTGGTATCACAACAAGTCATCAGACCTACGTAGGTAGTAAATGTGTTTGCTGTACCAAGTGGAAACAATGCCCGCTATTTCCTTCGATAAATCTTCTAACATTTCCTTGAGGATCAGTTGCTTGCCCTCATTATTTCTCAAATGTTATTTCACAAAATGTAAATCCTGATTTCCTCCAACCTGTCCGAGTATGGCTTTGTTCAGAAACTCAGTTTGAAGCGCAACCTGCATTTGTTGTACAAGCATAAAAGTAAATTTTTCAAAAAAAAAAAAAATAATAAACTTTTTTTATTTTAAGCGGTAAAAAAACAAGTGTCCGGTTACTGCGGGGTGGTCGGTTACTGGCACAGTTTCCCTAGATGAATTTGTTGAATATGGTTAAATCTCATATTTAAAAAAAAAAAAAATTGGTAGGCTCGACGTCATTTTGGTAGGTTTTTGGTAGGAAAAAAAATTTCTTAGTGGCATCCCTGCCTACGACTCGCCGACTCGGAACAATCGCAAAAACATCTCGATTGTGTAGTCGAGGAGCGAGTCAACTTTTGACTCGATTGTGATTTTGCAACGATGGCGATTCTCTCGATTGTCTAAACATCTCGGACTCGCCCATCACTAGCGAGTGCAGAAAAAAAGAGCGAAACACGTTATGTGGAGACATGGTATAAAAATCTATGTGTAAGATTCATGGCTCTATAATAAAATTCGAGACAGTTAAATTTCTTAAACTATTTTTTTATATTAAAAACCTTTTCTCCGCAAGTGTAGCGCTATTTTACTATGTACATATGTGGTGCGTGTTTGTCATCTTCTCACCAAAAATTAAGCTTATGTTTCATTGAACCGTACGCAGAAATTTTAAGAACTCGAGTTAAGCTATTACTTAAGCAAAGCAAAAGGAAAGCAAATAAGCAATAAAGAGCATACACAACATATTACGGCGGAGTAATAAACAGTGAGTGCTTTTAATACGCTGACTAATGTTAATGTCAAATGTCATAAGTAAATGGGCATAAGCTAAAACATAAACAAGCTTACATAAATACAAGTATATGAGTCAATAAGAGTAGGTACATACATAATATTATTATGTACATGTGTACATGTGTACCCACCAAAAAATCTAAGCCTTTTTTAAGAATGAAAACAGTAGATTTAAAGGCCTACGAAATAAGGACTGCAAATTATAAAGGTTGCAAATTCGTATGGCGTAAGGCTTAAAATAAGGCTGATTTTCCTGTCTTGATGTCATCAGGCCATAAGGAGTACTCTCTCTTTGAGAGCACACCTTATTCCAAAGGTTTATCCGCCATGCGAAATAAGGCTTAGATAAGCATGAGAGAGTTAGGAGCAGACAGAGTGAGTGCATAACAGAAGCAGAGCTACCAGCGTACTCCTGTTTTAGACCTGATTTGTCAACAATAAGCAAAACTTTTTTGCCGGGTATGTATGAACTTGGTAAAAATGTGGTAGCGTGAAAAATTTACAGACGTGCCATGTAGAAGAAAAAGTTCAAGGAATTGCACATATGTAATTGGAGCTAGTTAAAGAGACTTTGGCTTGATTAAGACAAGTTAACTTACAATGGACACTGGTTCAAGGGATAGACGTCGTTCTTAATATGGAAACGTTATGGAAGGACTTCGAGGTGACACGATTTCATTAGATTCAATTATAGAGGCTTTTGTATGAAAACATAGCGTAGATTTTTGTTACGTAAAAGACTTCGATGGCTTTCCAAATGCTCTCAAATCTCATATGCACATAAATAACAACATAATCCAAAACACAATCCAAATAAGAGTTTGTATATATCACGAGCGAAAGCAAACAGAAAACAAAATGTCAAAACATGACAAATATTTGTCAAAACAATGGAAAACCGTGCTTGGGAAGCAAGCGCGTGAGTGGGTCTGCCATGCAGTCCAACAAATTATCGCACAAGTGCAACGCATATAGAATTGGTGGCATTACCCTGCAAAAATCATTGGATTATATGAGCCATTTTGTGGAAGGTTGGAGTACTTTCAAAGTGATTACAAACATCTAGTACAGAAGTAAGACTGCAAAATATGATTGGCCTAGTCCTTTATTTGGAGGTGCCCCAATTCCATTAAAGAATGGACAAAATGCTCCAGATGCATAAAATTCATTTGATAGATAAAATTAATTTCCTAATTTCTCCTAAAAATGTACGAAATTTTCCGATGAAATATATTTAAATCAGTGTCTCCAAGCTTATACAAAAATTCTGAAAATTTGAGGAAATTTCCAAAATTTCAAAAAAAATGTGGCAAGTTATGGAGTACTCGGTTGGTCCACAGCGAGTATTCTATACACGCGTGCATGGAGTACTCGGCTTTTTTGCCGGGTAGTACTGAGTATTCAACTAATAGCGTTTTCTTTTCTACACAAAAGGGTTGTCATGGCGAAGCGCAATAATAGCTCAGATTTGCACTACACCCTGTCGAATTGCCGTGCTCTTCGTATTCAGTGCAGCCCTTCACATATGTATGTACAATAGAATACACTCTAAATGTCACAATTGTGTATACTTTAGCTTTTCTGGTATGACGCAATCTATATAATACATATTATGTGTGCTAGAAAGAGACATAAAAGGTATACTTTTTATTCGTTATTGTTATTGATCAGCTGTTTGACAGGGTCATTGTATGCCCCGTCGATAGCACAGAGGGCAAGAAATCTTGCCCTTTCGAATTTTTTTAGGATTGCCCTTTGAGAAAAGATAGCGATGTGGACTGCGATGATTGCACTCATTTAACAAAAGAACACAACTTTTTGAAGGCACTACATGAGTGCGACATTTTTGTGTAGAAAAGAAAACGCTATAAATAAGGGTTTAAAACACACATACCACCAGCAAATGCTTTCATTTTTATTTATTTACATATGACTTATATGACAAATCCTTTAATCCTTTGGAAAGCTACTGCACTCACCGTTAAAAGAGTATTATTCACAGACCCACGATTCCAAGAGGGGTAAAAGGGATGAGTGTAATTTGAAATGGGCACATTTTGAAGAAGAGGGTTGCCAGACAAGTTGTAGAGCACCATAGCACATATGTACATACAATTATAGGTATTTAGCGAGAAAACACGTCTTGGTCGTCGCATATCGATTTATTTCTTAGCAGCCCCTTGCAAATCTTATTATTTGTGTAGCATGAATTGTGGTTTTCTTGGAAATGTGTGTTGTTGTGTATGACAAAATGTTTGAATAATTGCCGGATATCCTTAATTGTGTATAATAAATTAACGTTGCATTGTTTGGAAAGCGTTGCATTCAAGTGAATTTTAATCGCTTTTGTTTGTGTTTAAGTGAGATGACACCAAAGCGGTTGCTGATTTCGTATTTTCTATTTCAAGAAGTGAGGCACTACTTAAGGTGAGGTTCTACTTAAGAGCGGGAGTATAATTTTTTTTTATAGCTAGTAGGTATCTAGCATGTAAATGGTTCTTTCATGGAACCAAAATCTTTCTCTGGTGATTTAATGGTCCATAAAATGCTGCACCGATTCAGCCTCCGAAAAGTACGGCCATCATTTCTTTGTAATCATACTACATGTATAACGTGTCCTCAAATTGTCTTCTGCTCACTCACTATTTTAGTTTTCTGCACTCCATTCTATACATGCTGAGCATTGTATGAGAGTTAGTAGTTCTGTTATGTTTATTGAGAGGCTTAACCGACAAACTGCAAACTTTTCGTCATTGTTGGCATAACTTAATTGCATCTTTTAATAACATTTGTCAAAAATTATATGAAGTCTGAGAAAATTCTCTTTATTCTGATGTAGAAAACAATCATGCAATATTTATAGTGGCAATAGGAAAAATCTAGCATATAATTATCCCAATATTAAGTTTCCATAAAGCAATAAAACCACTGCCCATAAAATTTAATTAACTGGCAAAGCCTTTAACAGAACGTTTTTTTTTAATGCGAAAGAGCCATTGGCTTAATACTGCTCAAATTCTTTAAATTCATTTTGTTAAAGATTAAGCACAAAATACTAGACAAAAAAAGAAGCGTTCTTATATGTACAAATAGAAGGATATAAAATTATCATGTCAAACAGCTGAATATATTCTTAAATATTTGCTATTTGAAAATTAGAAAGAAAGAAAAAAACTGGGTCAAGGTGATTTTGCTTTGCCAAAGATAGATCGTGCTTCCGTTTGAGAGATGTTTTATTATTGTTTAGAAGCAGTTTTTCTATGTACTATTTCAAAACATTGAAGAATGAGCAGGTAAGAGATGCAGAAAAATGTTAAAAATTGTGAGTAAAAGAAATAATTTTTGAAAACTTGTTTGCATTGCTGTGAAATTATAAGTTATTATATATAATAATACATTTTCTGCCGTTAGACTAGCACTGCTGTAGACCATCGTTACCTCAGACGTTCCGTTCTTAGAAAAACGTCTTCCTCAACCGCGACGCTGATCGGGTAGAAGAGGCAAGAACAGTATTTAAATATGCTTTATTCAGCAGACAAGACGTCAATTATGTAGTAAGTAGACCAAAAATCATATGTGATTCAAAACTTGCTTATGTTTCTCTTTCAAGATCAAAGTCAAAAAGAAACTTCACAAAAATAAACTTCAAAAATTTCAAACACATAAAATCGTGTTGTATTAAATTCCCAGTGTTTGTTGTAATCACTTGTGCTGTGCCTTTTTCCCTTTCCCTTGATAATGAATTTTAGAGAGCGCACTAAGCAACGAGGAATGCGTTAAAATGATACTCGTAAAGTGCTTGAAATATGCCAAAAAGAAAAAGTGAAATTAATTGAAAAAAAAAGTTTCCGGGAGAAAAAATTTAAATACAAAACTCACTTTCTGTTCTGTGAATCAATGGCAGCCGTCTTTGGTGTAACAATAAAACACTCAACACGTTCATTAATAGGAGAAAATGGAAGAAGAAAAAAAAAAAACACCATCAAGAGGCAATTTCAAAGTTTGTGAGGTGTTAGGATGCTTAAAACGATGACGTTGTGTGAACAACTCCCTCTTAGAAATTGTCTCTTATACCACACATAAGTTATTCGGATACTATTTTCTATTTTTTTTGCTGAACGGGTTTTTAGTTATTTTTGTATTAGATAATCATACGACTGCAGTAACCGTATATGCTACACTAGGGTTAAAAAAAAAAAATAATAAATGCCTGAAAATCGAAAATAATTAAGGTGTGCGATGTAAAAAGCCGCCAAGCGAATAGTTCGGTCACTAAGGAACCGCCTTTCACCACCCACAAGCCACTTGAAAAATTCGATTATAATTTAATAATTGTTTTTTTTTTACTTTTCTTTCATTTTATGTTTCAATTCACAGTGCAATTAAATTGCATTGATTTGTTGTAAAACAAACAACTAAGCAGTCGGTGTAAGGAAGCTGCTGCAAGTTATCTAACTCGCTGTAATTGGGCTACAGTATTTTTTTGGTTTTAAGTTGAAACTTTTTAATTTTTTTGAATAATCGAATTCTGCTTCTTTGAGCTAATTGGTGCTTTGTGGTTGCTTTTTGCCTTTCGCCGAAATTTTTGTTTACAAAACAAAAAAAAAAATCCAATCAATGCGCTGACTGGAGCAGCGGCAACAACACATCAAGTTGCAAGTTGCAAGTTGCATATGGATGCATACAAGCATACATACACATGTTTCTTTATATGAATATTTTGTTGTTGTTGTTATTTGATATTTTCTTTTGTATGTAGCTCGTTATTGACGGCTGGTCGGTCATATGTAGCCGTATGGCCTAATGGGGTCAAAATGTTATTTTTGTTTATATGCGTCTATAAAATTTAACGAGCGAAAGGCAGCAATGGCGAGTGGGAGAAAGATGTTTACACATGCATATGTATGTACATTAGAGTGGCCCTTATTTTCGAAAGTCGGAAATTTGCATGTGTTACCCCCTGATATGTTTTTGTTTAATAAAACAATAATACCCTGAAAATTTTGGCCCGATTGAACAACTCTAACCCATGCCACAACGAGTTGAAGTTGAAAAATTATCAACATCACTTTTAGTAAGCGCTGCTTTTGGTTATGCCGCGATAAATATATGTACATATGTGCGAAAACCTAACTCTGAGATGTTTACAATTTCAAATTTGAATAAAATTAATCAAAATACTTTTATTATTTTACCCTTGCGATTGCTTGAGTAGCAAGAATCGTAGAAGATGTATGTACGTATGTAGATGACATTATATTTTGGTTCTCACGTATAAAGCAAATTGGTATTAAAACAAAAAAATCAAACATTTCACTTAAGAATTGTATATTAATTTAAAATCAGAGTCCATATTATTTTCTTCCAATACAATAATTTTAAAATGTGCAACTGGTGAAGTCAGTTAACTGAAGGACATGCCGCGCATAGGTACCTTTTTAGCACAAAGTGAGTTTCTGTCGGCATTGGGAAAGTTTGTGTCCGTATCATGGTCACTTTACGCGTAGTCAGCGTAACTACCGTTTCAAAATGCTTCACAAATATAATATCGGTTTCCCATTCATCTTCCTCGAGGCATTTTGTAAAAATTTCATCCAAGGAGGCACTTAGAAAATTAAAAGTTTCCAATTTTCTACATTTGCACACCATTTTAATTGAATTCTGATATAAAAATAAGAAAAGTTCCAAAATAAAATTTTGTCACAAAAAAAATCACCTCCATAAGGTCTCTGGACTGTGGTATTTAGGTACTTTTGTCGGTGGATACCTAGTGAAATTCTATGGCGAAAAATTTTCTATAACTATTTAACCCTCTAACGACCTTCGAACTTTTGCGGACTTTCTAAAAAAGGAGTAAAAGCGTCATCGTCGGAGAGTTAGAGGGTTAAAGTAGTATACAAAGTTACAGCTATTGCAATTATTTGAGGGTTTTACACTGTGGATATTTCTTTCATTCTGTGTGAGAATTAGCTTGCTCAAAAGTGCTGCTGCAAATTGTTATGGACAAATGAAATAACCCGCAGTGTGTTGGGACTTATTTCATTTCCTTCTTTGGGAGTTATTTAATTCCTTTTATGTGGGAGTTATTACACTGCTCCGCAAGCGCTTTCAATGGACTTTCAAGAGAATTAAAGTTCTGAATTGAATCTGAATTTCTTATTTGTGTACGTATGCATGAAAAACAATGTACCATTACACTAATAGAGGGCACTTATTTTTAAAATTTCCCATATAAATATGTATGTACGAGTACATGAAAAATATATATTAAAAATTTCAATTTTCTTAAATTGTTTGTATATATGAGTAAATAAGGATCCATGACTTTTTATTACTTCAATATATAGAATATCAGTACATATTTTTTCTTCATAAATCATTTATTTGTGGAGCCTAATAAATAACAACATTGTAATCTATTAAAACTCAAAATGTAAGAGAATTCGTCCAATATAAACGTCCACAGACCCATATAACACTTGGTTCATTATTTCAACACATTGTGGCACGGGTTAACGTTGCCCAATCGCGCAAATATTAAACAGGGAATATTTTCTTCGTACATGAAACCATTTCAGGGGGTAACGTCTCAAAAAAGTGGAAAAAAAATTTTTCCATAGGCGTAAGGGCCACTCTAATGTACATACACTCAGAGAAAACCCGCATCGTAAAAATGACTATGAAAATATTCAGCTTTACTATTCGCTTTTTTACTAAAAAGCAAGGAAATATGACTATGAAACAACTTGATCTGAATATAAACGTATTATTTCAACCGTTCAAGTATGAAAGATATTCAACTTGAATATGAAAAACTTTGAGTTGACTAGTAAATACTAATCCAACTGGACAAGTATTAACACCTGTCATTATAAAATTTGTAATAGTCATCTTCAAGTTGAAACATATTTATTTTAACTACTGTTGATGCTTCAACTTGAATATGGTTCATAGTAAACTTAAATATTTAGCACAGTAAAAGAAATTTACGCTGTGTAGATTTTCGTTCCTTCATTTGAATGCGGCTTTTCAAATTTCCGTAATTCTTAGATGGTTTATACCATAGATGCCCACACAAATACAGTCTCATTTTGTCGTAGTGTTGATGCATGGCGTTTGGTCGCTAGAAACGTGAGTTGCCACTTCCCTGTAATGGCACCGAACTGAGGTGTTTTTTGTTTGCTAATGATGATTTTAGGCTAATGATAATATTCCACCTTTGTTATTTAAAATACTTGTACGTAAATACATCTCACACTCAAATGATAAATATAATATAAATATACAGCCTTGCCCAAAAGTATTAGACACCAATGTTTCTGTAAAAATCATATTCATACGTATGTATATGAAAATATAATAAATATCCCAATATGCAAAATACATTTGTTATAAGTTTACAATAATCTTACTTCAGTAAGCAAAACGTTTCGAAAACCTTTAATATAAAACTTGTAATTCATTTAATAGTAATTGCTGAATCAACGAAAAGGAACCCTAATTCTATAATTGCATTTTACGTTTGGAAAGAAATTCTTAATAAACATTTTAATACAATGTTTTGTAAACGTGAGGTGAAAAATTTCTCCCAAACAAAAAAAAAATGCGCTACTCGGGACTCGAACCTACGCTCCTTGGTCCGTAGGCAGCATACCTCACCATTATGCTACAATCGTATTAGGAATTAGAGTTTTTGACAAAAAAAGAACTCTAATTCGTGCACGTCATCACACATTGTGGACATTTTCGCAAATAAAAATTATTTACTTGCATTCATAATTGCGCATAACGGTTACGCAGCTGGCAACGACGAGCTAAAATTCAGAAGAAAAACAACCAACGGCAAAGTCGACTGAAGCAGTGCTTTGCTACGTCACGTCAGTATACATATATGGCTCTGCGACAGCGCTGTGCTCGCGAGCAGCTTCGTGGGCACCTATGGTTTATACATTGTTCGAGCTATATTGTATGATTGAGCAACTCAAATATAACTCAATTTCCACAAGGGAAATGAGTTGGCTTATTTAAAGCCATTTTTCGTACCCCAGAGGTTGGCACTCTCGCCGAACCTTGGAGCTACAGCGCTCCCCCCACGTGAATACATACAATATGAACATATTTTAAAACAACTATGTTGTAACTTTAACTTAACTATAAAAATATTCAATTTGAATATGCTGCATTTTTCAACATATTTAGGACAACTATTTTTCATAGTTGTTTTTACTATGACAACACTTCAAGTCGAGTATGGTTAATTTTCATTTTAACTACTTAATATTTATTATGAATCATTATTTTATTATTATTATTTATATCATAATTTATGATGGTATGAAGTGCAACGTAGTCAGACTCACTATTTTCATCCTAGGCGCAAAACCATTGGTAAAAATAGTCAAATCAAGGTGTAAATAGTCAGATTTACGTGCGTTTTTTGCTGAGTGTACATGTACAGATGCCATATGCACAGATATGTATGCTGAGAGACAAAAATTTGCATGAAAAGCCATTCATACTATACACCCAGCAAATTCCAGTTTAACAAATTAGCTTCAGCTTAGGCTTACGATTCTGTTTGCTGGGTACATATCTACCTATATGGACATTTATGCATATCAACATGCATACGTATAATGTGTATAAACATGTATACATGCATTCAAACGGTGTCAGTTATTTGGCTCGTCAATATTTCACAAAAAGACGTGGCCTATTAGCCATTGAATTTATTGCAAGTGAATGCATACACATACATACATACATATATACATACATATGTATTTACATACGCCGCATGCAGCTAAGTTCACGTAACAGCAGCTGTTTGTTAAGGTCTGAATATTTTGTATAAATTTTTATGCGATAACGGTAGCTGCACAGCTTACTTATGAATCAAACCTCTAGCAAGGATTGAAAGTAATACCATGTCTCCACATAACGTGTTTCGCTCTTTTTTTCTGCATTTTCTCTCTCAATCTTGTTTCGACACGGAAACCAGTGCCGAAACTCGCCAATTTCCATACAAATTTCTGAGAGCGAGTGAAGATTGAAACACTGTTTCATTCTGAATCATCTTGCCAACCTCGATGATATCGATGTCTTCTCTAATTTTGTATCGAAAATCTATCGAAATCTCACACAGACCAAAACAAAGACGCAAAAATAAGCAAACATACAAACATTTAAGAAGAACAAGAAAGAGAAATGTCAAACTGAATCACGATTAGCCAGGTGGAGACGGGTTATTGAGCGAGATGTTTTGCTACATGTTTCTCTGGTGAATCAAGTTATGTGGAGACGGGCTTTAAATTAGATAGATTTAGTAGCTAATGGACTTCAGTGATGTAACTTAGAAACTTAAGATGCCATTAAGCATAGAATAAGACATAAAAAGCTTATTAAGTTTGGCTAGAGATGATTAAGTCTATAGAGAACAGAGAACAGGGTTGTAATCTAGAGTACTGTGACACATTTGGATAGGTGCAGTGAAATAACGCCCGTGGAATTAACGCCCGCGGGCGTTATTTCCCAAAAAAGGAAATAACACCCGCGGGCGTTTTTTCTTTTCTTGAAAAAGAAATAGCGCCTGCGAATAAAACGAAATTAAACCCGTGGGTATTATTTCCACTCAGAAAGGGAAAGAACGCCCGCGCGCCCTATTCGGCGATGTGGGCTTTATTTCCCTTTCGAAAGGGCAATTAAGCCCGCATACGGGGGTTTTTTTAAATATGGTTTATTAGTGGGAAAAGCGCCCAGGCGAAAAATTGGAATAAAAAATCGCGCGATATTTTATTCCAATTTTTCGTTTTTTAAATTTATTGGAAAAGCGCCGCAGATATATTTATTTTAAATAATATCCATTTAATTAAGCCTCTCTCAGTAATAACCCTGAGCGTCTCTGTCTCAGTAATTACTCGTAGGTATTAATTCTATTAAGCGGCGGAGTTGACACATATGTACATAATATTTGAATATTTAGAAGGGATTTAAAAAAAATTTAAAGAATCGAAAAATTGGAATTAAAAATCGCGCGATTTTTTATTCCAATTTTTCGCCTGCGGCGCGTTTTCCAATTATAATACACCTTACTCAGAAAACACGAAAAATTGGAATTAAAAATCGCGCGATTTTTTATTCCAATTTTTCGCCTGCGGCGCGTTTTCCAATTATAATACACCATACTCAGAAAACACGAAAAATTGGAATTAAAAATCGCGCGATTTTTTATTCCAATATTTCGCCTGCGGCGCGTTTTCCAATTATAATACACCATACTCAGAAAACACGAAAAATTGGAATTAAAAATCGCGCGATTTTTTATTCCAATTTTTCGCCTGCGGCGCTTTTTCCCTAATACACCATATTTAAAAAAAACCCGTCTGCGGGCTTAATTGCCCTTCCGAAAGAGAAATAAAGCCCATGGATCAAACGAAATAACGCCCGCGGGAATTATTTCTTTTTCAAGAAAAGAAGAAACGCCCGCGGGCGTTATTTCCTTTTTTGGGAAATAACGCCCGCGGGCGTTAATTCCACGGGCGTTATTTCACTGCACCATTTGGATAGTCTTGCCTTTGCCCCATGATACAAATTACTAACAAGTTGGTGGACAGATTATTTCTGATCGGTAATATTTTAACTCGAGGTCTTTCATGTACATCAAATATATATAGGTACCAGGGATGGGCGGTTTTGAATAAATTTTTATTCAAATAAAAAATAAATTTTTATTCTTCATTCTCATATCCCTGAATAAAGAATAAATTTTTATTCTTCATTCCGGCGCGCTTGAATAAAGAATAATTTCTTATTCTTTATTCTGATACCCTTGAATAAAGAATAAAAATTTATTCTTCATTCTGATACCCTTGAATAAAAAATAAATTTTTATTCTTCATTTTGGTGCCCTTGAATAAAGAATAATTTTTTATTCTTCATTTTGATACCCTTGAATAAAGAATAAAAATTTATTCTTCATTCTGATACCCTTGAATAAAAAATAAATTTTTATTCTTCATTCTGATGCCCTTGAATAAAAAATATTTTTTTATTCTTCATCCGAAATTGGTTGAATAAAAAATAAAATTTTATTTTTCATTCAGATAATTTTGAATAAAGAATAAATTTTTATTCACGTTATTCAAATTATTCTTGCAGGTCACACAAGTAAATGATTTTGCGAATATTTTTCTGAATACGAACCAAGTATTTTCCCGAGCCCCAACCGAATATTTTTCCGAATACTTTCCCGAATCCGAACCCAAATACTCAACCGAATATTTTTCTGAATCCGAACCGAATATTTTACCGAATACTTTCCCGAATCCGAACCGAATATTCTCCCAAATCCGAATCCGAATACTTTCCGGATTCCGAACCGAATACTTTCCCGAGCCTGAACCGAATATTTTTCCGGTTTCGAACCGAATACTTTTTCCGGGTTCGAACCGAATACTTTTCAGGGTTCGAACCGAATACTTTTCCAGGTTCGAACCGAATACCTTTCTGAGTTCGAACCGAATACTTTTCCGGGTCCGAACCGAATACTTTTCCGAGTTCGAACCGAATACTTTTATGAGTCCGAACCGATTACTGTACCGAGTCCGGGACCCGCTGGCTCTGTAATTAACGAAGTTATGGTAAAAATGAAAATGTCCTTGTATTTGAATAGAACGGCGCCAAATTTCATTAAAAACCGATGACCAGAACATGACAACAAGAAACTACATACTTCTTTTGCTTATACATACTATGTACATATGTAAATATGTATGTACTGTATGCATATTCGTTTGCATTTTAATTTTTACCATAACTTCGTTAATTACAGCTGGTAATCGGTTCGGACCCGGAAAAGTATTCGGTTCGAACTCGGAAAAAGTATTCGGTTCGAACCCGGAAAAGTATTCGGTTCGAACCCTGAAAAGTATTCGGTTCGGACCCGGGAAAGTATTCGGTTCGAACTCGGAAAAAGTATTCGGTTGGAACCCGGAAAAGTATTCGGTTCAGACTCGGGAAAGTATTCGGTTCGGAATCGGGAAAGTATTCGGATTCGGATTTGGGAGAATATTCGGTTCGGATTCGGGAAAGTATTCGGTAAAATATTCGGTTCGGATTCAGAAAAATATTCGGTTGAGTATTTGGGTTCGGATTCGGGAAAGTATTCGGAAAAATATTCGGTTGGGGCTCGGGAAAATACTTGGTTCGTATTCAGAAAAATATTCGCAAAATCATTTACTTATGTGACCTGCAAGAATAATTTGAATAACGTGAATAAAAATTTATTCTTTATTCAAAATTATCTGAATGAAAAATAAAATTTTATTTTTTATTCAACCAATTTCGGATGAAGAATAAAAAATTATTCTTTATTCAAGGGCATCAGAATGAAGAATAAAAATTTATTTTTTATTCAAGGGTATCAGAATGAAGAATAAATTTTTATTCTTTATTCAAGGGTATCAAAATGAAGAATAAAAAATTATTCTTTATTCAAGGGCACCAAAATGAAGAATAAAAATTTATTTTTTATTCAAGGGTATCAGAATGAAGAATAAATTTTTATTCTTTATTCAAGGGTATCAGAATAAGGAATAAAAAATTATTCTTTATTCAAGCGCGCCGGAATGAAGAATAAAAATTTATTCTTTATTCAAGGATATGAGAATGAAGAATAAAAATTTATTTTTATTTTTTCGTTATTGAATTATTCAAATTTTGAATAATGCCCATCCCTGATAGGTACATAGATACATATGTATGTATGTATGTATGTACATATGTCATATTTAGTTCACTTGCTTGCCACATTAAAGTTTAACTTCATTACTGAACATCCAAAACCTGTTTCTCTGCAAAGATTTATGAATGAAAATCTTGATGCTGTTATTTTTGTTGTTGTAAATTTGCCATAAACATCCGGCAGCTGAAACTTGGCGTGGAGAAAAATGTGGCAAAATGGATGACTCAGCTGCTGTACGATTTGTAAGAAACGTGACTTAAAGTAGTGTTTATATTGTCCATGCGGAACACGAAATAACGAACAAGGGCAACAACAAAACGGAAAGAGAAATGTGCTTAAATCTACAATGTGCATATGTATGTATGTAAATATATACATATACTCGTAAGCATGCAGCGCTAGCCATTGCATTGAAGTTTTATTGCTCCGCATCCTTAAACGTGTTGATAGAGATCAAAGTAAAGAAAAATGCAACAAATGAAAATTAAAATTAAAAAAAGAGCAACAAACAATAGCTTAAAAAGTTTGAGATAACAGTGATGTAGCAAAAATTAACATACATGTTGTTGCAACGTTTTGACGGCAGTTATGGTGGTACATAGGCGCCAGTGTATCAAATTTGTTTATGTTTCTTGGGACAATTACACTGCTATACAGCCAAAAAATACTCTAAACGCGACCATCCTACCTATATGTAAAATCGGTCGCTGATTCCGAAAATCGGGTTCATTTTTAATTCTATGGGAAGGTTTTTGAGATATCGGAAATTTACCGTTATTTGGCCAATGGCTCCAATTAATCCTGTATATCTCTTTAACTTGCTTTTCATGGCTCCTATATCATTTTTCTCTAACTCTTATAGTTTGTGCAATATTGACGATTCAATTTGAATTTTTTCGATTTTTTACGATTTTTTGAAAAAAAAAAAAAAATTCCTTTTTCAGGCAACATCTTTAAAACCAATATTTTCACCTTCGATTTTCTTTCGTTCGGTGTTATCCCAAGGAAGATAGCTCACAGTTTTAAAGAGATATAAAGGATTAAGTGGAGCCATTGGTCCGCTGTGGTGCAGTGGGTAGAGTGCTCTCCTGCTATGCCACAGGTCTCGGGTTCAAATCCCAGCCCGAGCAAACACCAAAAAAATTTTCTAATTAGTAAAAATCCAATTATTGGGTTTTTAAGAGCAGCGGTCACCTCTCGGCAGTGGGCGGCATACCCTCCGAGAGTATTTCTGCCATGAAAAAGCTTCTCACAAATAATGCATTCGCCGTTCGGAGCCGGCATAAAACTGTAGGTCCACCCAATTAGTAGGAAAAAACAAAAAGGAGCACACCTCGAATTGGGAGAGAAGCTCGGCCATAAAACTCGTCAGAGTTATAATAGCGCCATTGTATTATATTATATTATTATTATTATTATAAGTGGAGCCATTGGGCAAATAACGGTAAATTGCCGATATCTCAAAAACCTTCCCATAGAATTAAAAATGAACCCGATTTTCGGAATCAGCAACCGATTTTATATATAGGTAGGATAGTCACGTCCAAAGTACAGACAAGAAGTTTCATTTTGTGATCCAGTGTTATTTGTTTCTAACACATATGAATTATCCTGTTACTTTTTAGCATATATTAAGTACAGTAGAATATCTTCTCTTAAGCACTTCTATACCCTTCTAAACTCTTGTAAACATTTGCAAGGAACTCGTAATGCGCTTAAACTCAAAATATGGATATAAATTTATGGCCAGTCTTCTTTATGTATTTGACCTGTCAGCCAGATCTGCGAACAATCCATGATCAATAGAAATCCATGCAAATTTCTGATACTTTTTTTTTAAATTTTTTTCGCATTTTCAGAAGAAGCGAACGAAAAAGCAGAATTTGTTAATTTGAAATTGAAGCAAAACTTATCTGAGAAGTTGCCCAAATATAAATTTACCAATTCAATAAAACCACAAAAATTTAGCTTTACACACATTTAATATGAACTGAATGACATACCGGAACAAACGTACATATGGGATGGATAAAGTTGAAATTACTGGAAGGGCTGCTGGGCACAATCGCGCCAAACAAATATGCATGTACCGTTAAAGAATAACGTTACATATGCAACGCAGTTAACAGCATAGCAAACAGGCGTTCAGGAAATGCCATAAAAAACATCAGTATGGAAAAACTTTAAAAAGAAAAACCGAACGAAAAAGCAAAAAAGGAGAAAACGGAGCGATGCAGCAGCTTTTTGCATTCTTCTCGTCATCTATACATGTACCTAGTAAAGACCAAAGCCGGTAGGTTGGCGCTAAAAAATACAAGGTATAAATCGAAGGAAAAAAAACGCAAAATGGAAAGAACAAGTAAATGCACCAAAGCCCACGATTCTTTAAAAACAGTTGCAATGGCCATAACACGATAATTTTACCATCGGATGAATGGTTATGTAGCAAACGGTTTTTTTTTGCATGCGTTGCACATTATTGGACGCAGCAGAGCTTTATGTTTAAGGCAAGATGACCACCAAGAGACGTTGCATGTATTAAGTGGTAAAATGTAAGTTATTTTGCTTTAAAAGCCAAGCGAACACTTTATCTAACGCTAGAGAATTTGTGGAAGCTACATTAAATAATAACTGGTTTTATTCTTCTACTATGCTTTCATCGAGAGAAAGGGCATGTAGAACACCAGACTGTAATTGGATTTATTAGAGAAAGATCCAAGTCTCAAGGTCTATGAGATACATATATGTATGTGTAAATTTCTATGACCTATAACATTTTACATTATATTAATATATATAATAAATCATCTGAAATTAGACACAGCTTTTTTATTTTAATTGCAAGTATTTGAAAATTCTCATTGGAACAACATTAGATTGAGCCATGGGTAATGGCGCAACTTTTTTGGCGCTGATACAATAACGCCAGCGCCAACCGTGGCGCCAACTCACGGTACTGGCGCAATAACACCTTTAGCGCAATTGTCATCGAATAATCGATAAATAACATTTTTTCGCTTGTTACTGTTTACCATCCCCGTTTTATTTCTTTTGGCGCAATTCTGCTTACATATACGAGGGCACAATTAATTTTAATTTTCATAATCATTTGGAAAAATATTCCGTATATATGTGAAAATATGTTGGAAATTAGAGTCACTTAGATCACTATCAAGCACACATAATTGTGACGTTGTCATACGTATACATATACTATGATGCTGTTATTGGCGTTGTGGTTGCGCCATTTTACACTAGCGCTATATTGGAGCTGGTGTTAGCGCACGAAATTGAGTCAGTGTTATATTGCAATAGCGCATCATTGAGTTGGCGCTACATTGAGTTGGCGCTATACTGAGTTGGCGCATTTCCCAAATCGGAGTTAGCGCAATAACACCAGGGTTGGTGTCAGCGCAATTGCGCCGCGCAGCGCAGTGTTACCCATGCCTAATTAGATTTCAATTGAAGAATACTTCCTTTTGATTCAGAACGCTATGATTTTCCACTGTTTATCTAAATTTAAAGTTTTCAGAAAAGGGCTAGTTCTGGAGTTACTCTATAATTAATCGGCATCTAGCCGTAGTATTTGCCGGGAATGAAGCTTCGTGCTGCGTGTAAGAAGCAACTTTTTCTGCTCGGGGTCATATTGCTGCTCAGAACATGATGATGTACTCGTAGTCTGTATAGTATGTACAATGTACATGTAGAAGTACTGTTATTATGATTCTCTGGTTATTGCTACTGTTACCATTGTATTCTTCTTTGTACGTGCCGTGTTACAACTGCATATTTCTATTGCACTTTTACTGTTTGAAGGGCATCTTAGCGGATTGTCGATTTGCTTTTCTTGTATTTAACTGCCTTGGGAAGCTTAGAGTTATACTTATGTACATATTTACATAATGTAGTTTATACGCTAGAAACAAAGTGGACCTGGATTATGGTATGAGCTAGTTTCTACGTAGTTTACTGCTTAAAAAGGCCGTGTATTAATTTTTACTAAAAACCTCAAAATAATCTATGAAGGAAGGCGGGCAATTTTGTATGAATTTCAGTTCCTATAGTAGTATTTTTTTGTTTTCTTGCGTGGAATCATTCAGGTTTTTTAATACCTACAGACACGCACATACATATATCTTAAATGGAGCCATCAAATCCTCGCCTATAAGCTGGCTCTTGTACTAACGGATCCTGGTATATTTAATGGCGTTTTCTTTTCTACAAAAAAATGTTGCCCTCCTATATCCTAATTATCGAATTACGTAACGTGACTTTCTCTAAAATGGCTGATTTTGTAGATAATGTTAATCTCTTACTTAGTTAGAAGTAAATATTCGGTGAAATTACTAGACAGACATACAAAATGGCTAAGAAAGTCAAAGAGGGCAACATTATTTCGAGAAAAGAAAACGCCATAAGTTAAACGAGTTTGCAAGTGGTACTGGGCTAAAGGGTCTCCATATACGATCAAATTTCTTAGAAATTTTCGTAAGCAGCAACATGCTGATCGGAAATTCATCGGTAATGTCGAACTCCAATTTGATGGCAATTGGGAGATATCAAAGAAGATTCACTTTTCGCAAATTCTTTGACAAGTTAGCTTATTTTTGATAAACTTGAAACTTTATGTACCATATATTATTCGCCATAAAATTTCAGTAGGGGTCTCCTCAGAAGAAATCTTTGTTAAATGAACCTAAAAGACCAAAGGAAAAGGAACATATATTCCAATGAACGTGTTTTATTTCGGGTTATACTGAAGTGATCGAAATACTTCTTTTGCAAAAGATTAATGATTGTTGACGAAGTTTAACATGCAGGCATAACAAGTTGCATTAGGGTGGTATAAACGAAGTACTGGGTGGTAGTGAGCCCAATGACGCACATAGGGTTAATGATATTCCATAGTATAAGGCGTCCTTTCAAGCCAAAGACATTGGTGTATTAAACTTAGTTATCGGACTATAAATACCGAAGATATGTGAAAAATAAATTTTAGCGACATCTAGCGGCGTCAACAAAAATTAAAAAGCTTTTCCGGAAATCTTTTCCAAAAAGACATAGGTATGCGGAGACTTACGGCGAAATTTATTTTTGCCCTCCTATAAGGCGAGACGGCCTAATGTACATATGTATGTGCTTTCATATATTTATTTCGTCTTTATTACTTATGTATCTTGTTTTTATTTTTACTTAAATTTTTGTGGCAACGCAAACGCCACAAATGCGAAAAGAAAAACGATTGTGGTTGCTTATACTTTCGCTTCGATCGCATTAAGTCATATTTTTTTCATATTGCGGCGGACACATCTGTCAATATATGTACATTTGTAGATACAAACTAGAAGGCTGCACGAATGGATTCGAAACGGCCAACAAAATATTCGCGGCCGTCCAATTACAGTACCTACTTGTTTCTGTCATTTTAGAATAAACGCAAGTAGAGCACAACCATAAACAGAACCAATACAATTACTTATTCGTAGCGACAATTACATGACCTTAAAAAGGTTCTGCAAATAGTGTACACTACTTGCGAATACTTCGAATATAATACTTCGAATATGTATACATACATATTTTCATAAACACACATCCAGACATTGTGTTCAGCAAAATTACTCTGCTAGTGTGTGTGTATGTGCATATGCATACACACTAGGGCGGGTCGATTGTTGGGGCCAAAAAAAAATTAACAGGGACACATCGCAATTATAAAAATTTGGGTAATTTCAAGCTTTTTTGCCCAAGAAACCATATGTCTAAAATAAATTTCGAACCAGAGCTTTTTGCGATCTACATATTTCCAACTGTTCTATATATTTTAAAATAACTCGGAAACCAATACTTCGATTCTTTTGATTTTTTCGGCATTAGTTAGGAAACTTATTTGGCATATTAAGGTGGTTTTATGAAGGAAATAAAGTTCTCCCGAAATTCGCGGAACAACCCGATTTGGAATATAATACGGAAATCTATACCTAAAATTTTTCCTTAATATATTAAAATTTAGAGGTCGTGCAAATGCCTCCAAATTTCTTTCTCTTTTTATATCGGTGACTAGCTGACCCGCCAGACGGATTCTTATACTTTTATTGGCCATAAACCATGTCGGGCTCAATCGAAAACTACGTGCAAAATTTCATTTAATTCAGTCCAGCCGTTCTGGAGTTAAATCATCAGGGAGGAAAATGCGACTTATTTTTATATAATAGATGATACATAATTTTTTTCAAAGTCCTTAATGAACAAGAAAAACATTTCTTATCATTAAAAAATGGAACATACCTATGTTTGTTGGGCTTTTATTTTTTGGTCCACCTTAATACCATATGCACATTAAATAAACAAACAAACCAAAGAAGCAACAAGGTTTTGTGAATACTTCATAACATGGTTATTATTATGTTCTATTCTATCGTGGCGAATAGTGTACACTAATCGCTCCAACAGAGCAAATAGAAATAGTATTTGTATTCCAAATGAAAAGTATGGGTTATATTCGTATCTGCATTGAAATTGTGCTGTGACTAATTGTACAATGCATAGAGTATTCGAAAATATAGAAGAGGCAAATGGTATTGTGCAGAGGTCTAATACAAACAGAAGGATATCAAATTGCTTGTGTCTTTTGTTTGTGTTTGTTGGAATGTGGTAGAATGTGCTAGTAAGTAGTAAGTAGCTTGCAACATTGAAGAAGTTTCTTTAAGTTTTTATACAAATTCTTTTAACTTGAATTTCAGTGGTTTAGTGAGTCACTTATTGGCAGGTGAACAGATACCCGATATTGAATCGAGTGCTGAGGAAAGAAAGAATTGGATGGCGTTGATAATTTTGCTGCTTGAATTGTGATGTGGCGTGAATAAAGCAACATTTAAACTTTTTGCCAAAGGAGACAATATGTCCTTTGACAATTTCTATTTAAATAAGATTGCACCAAAAAAAAAGGATATCGCTTTCGCTCTGCTGTGAAGTTTGGTCAACATTTATTCTACTAATAGTAAGCGTAATTCTATTTTAAGTACAACCGCTGTCGCATTGCAACACAAAAAGACACATTTTCAACAAATCAAATAATCTCGTGATATTTCTTTGTACGTAATCCAAATGACATTTACATCAACTGCAACACAACTAATTGAGTTCTTAACACAAAAAGACACGGCAAATGAGTGTTTTAGATTCACGAATAATTTTATAAGTATACCATTTCACTTACACTTTACTTTTAGTGTAGAAGCACAAACAACCCGGAAGTCATGACAATGAATTGTCAAAAGCACACATGCAGTATGTGTCAGAAGAAATCGTGTATAAATGAAAAGACAAAAATCTTAATGGCTGCCTGAATGCATTATAATTACATATGTATGTCACTTGTTGGGCGTGTGGCATTTTCAAATTATGCTCTGAAAGACGAAAGTCTTACCCTTTGCTTTTCTACACTTCTTTTATTTCACTGTCGATAAATCCCTAAAGGCGCTTTTATGACACATAAACATATGCAGTATATGTATGTACATAAATAGGTATATACAGAAGTACATGAGATCACCCTTTCCACTTTACACTTTCCCACTCCGCATTCCATATTTGTTGACAAACCACTTATCAGGCTCAATAACATCTGAAAATCGCACTTCCTTGCATCCATACACATTCTGTTCTGTTCATCCAAGTGTAAAAGTGTAAAGTGGCCATCTCTGGAGCGTCGTCTAAACCACAATGAAGTAGAACACAAAGAAACGCACACACACACACATGCATATGTACCTCTAGAGGTGCACACAGCGCCGTGCATATGAATAGGTTCCACGGATTAAATTGAATAACTAAATTGTAAGTTAAGAAGTAATTAATCAAATTTGAAAGCATTCAGATTTATTACAGTGGAGTACATACTTCAAATTTATAGTTTCAGAGTAAATAAATGCTTAACCATCATATGGAGTGAAAACACCAAAACAAAAATAAAAAACAGGAAATTGTGACGCATTTTTATTAATTTCTTCTCCACCAAATATATGTATGTATCTCTATGTAACCTTCCAGTGATGTTCTTTTCAACTAATTCTCCTAATTATTGCAATTGTTAAAGATTTACTCGTACAAGAACGTACACACAGTATCTAAGTATATAAAAATTAATTTTGACAAAATTAGACGTATAATTTTCAAAAATTTAAATCAGCGCCAAGACATTTGCATACATTTTTCCGCGCACAAACTAATTTTCAAACTTTCTTTCCTCTTTGCTTGCTCTTCATTTCACTTTATGTGTTAAAAGTAAAAACTTGAAGTCCTCAAACCCACTCGCAATCAACTTGATTGCCAAACCAACGAGCGTCTCAGCTGCTTGTTTATGGGCGTGTCGTCAGTCATTTAGTTACGGTTCATTAAATTTTATTATCTACTCTTAGGCGTTGCGGGTTAAGCGGTTTTTGGTGTTACGTATTAAATCTGCGCTTCTGCTTGCGGTTTGCCTTTTAGCTTTTAACGACAATTGAATTAATTTTATAAGTTTTTTATGTTGTAGAAATTCGGTGCATCAGCTGTTTGTTTGATTTTTGATTGACTCTTTTTATGTGCTATACGCATACCTTCACTGATTAACTTTATATTTTACAACGTACTTATTTGCACAAGACTTTTGTTTATTGTTATTACGTTCTATGGGATCATATACACATTATTATGATAATGGAATATTTAATTTTTGTGTGTACATATTATTATGTGTCAAGGAAAGTTGTTTATTGTCGAAAAGTTATGAACTTAATTTTAGTACAAGTGAGCACATGTGCGGAAAAAATATTAAACGCTTTCAGGGCAATTTTTATTAAGTTTGCAGTGGGTTCCAGTCATCTAAATTCATGTGGGTACGTTTTGTACATCGATCTATTCATGCTGTAGACGTTGTTAGCGCCTAAAGGTATGCTAAACGAATTTACATTTGTCAAATACTGATTCTATTGCTCGATTTAGTTTATTCCCATTTTTAATAAAAATTAAGCTTTTTTAAAACACAAATCGTATTATTTTTACTACTTATTTCCCAGTTTAACAAGTAGATCGAGTATAGGCTGGCCATAAACTAAACTAAATCCATGAAAATCAAACATCAAAAAGGCCACACTGTTCAAACAGCACTTTTCAATTTTTCTCTTCTCATTACACTGTCCAACAGTGATTTCTCAACACGAACAAACGCTATTAATTATGAAAGAGGATGTCTCCCAGACCAACTTTGCCGAACAGAGTACTAGTCCAGAGGGTCTGACTTTTTTTTTAGAGGGGGTTAAAGTTTTATCGAAAATATCTTATAAAAAATGACCTCAAATGAAGTTTTTGAGCTCGAACTTCTTCTATAGAATTTAATAAGGAATTTTTTGTGGTAGACTTTAACCCTCCTACGCCCGCTCAAATGGCTGTTTTTAACCCTTGCTTGGAAGCACATGTAGAAATTATCAATTGACAATGCAGATAGAGGGTTAATATGTTCTAGAAAATTATTCGCCATAAAATTTCACTAGGGGTCTCCTCAGACAAAATCTTTGCACGAATAACGAAAAAGACCACAGGATATAATAATCACAAATTACGCCATGAAATATGCAACAACTTTTATATGTATACACATTAGATACATTTTTTTAGATCCTCCCTCCGGCAGCGGAATATGAGAATAGGGTGTTGTAGAGTAAGTAAATTGAAAAAAGCACTTGCAAAAACTGAGTGGGGCTACTCCAAAAACCGCGCGATTTTCAAGAATTTCAAGGCAAGTTTAGATTCAAAAAAGAAATGATTTTGCACAAGAAAGAAAACTTACATCTACCTATACGTAGAGTTAACCGCTAAAGCGAATGTCGTATTCAGTTTTTTGGTACACTCCCCAGTGAAGGTAATATTCAAACCCCGTCTCCGATCGGGACCAAAATTTGCATTTGGCATCTTTGGGTACAGTAGTATCGATTGTGGGTATTAGATTAAAAAAATTAAAATACATTTTTTGAGCATTCATATGGTTATCTGAACATTGAGTCTGGTGCAACACGTTTTATCAATCTCCGATCGGGACCAATATTTATATGTGGTATCTTTGACGGTACTTTAACCGACTTAGGGGGTGAGACTGAAAAAAAT
Organism: Urophora cardui; assembly: GCA_960531455.1. Classification (NCBI taxonomy): domain Eukaryota; kingdom Metazoa; phylum Arthropoda; class Insecta; order Diptera; family Tephritidae; genus Urophora; species Urophora cardui. The sequence continues at coordinate 32,984,522 of OY482671.1, forward strand.
GTTCCTTTTTTTTTGGTAATAAATAAAAGAAACCAAATCGATTTTTTAGTGGCGATAAGATAAAAATAAAGTTTTTGATTGCAACCAATAGATATAGAGACATGTAAATAAATATCATACATAATACCTTTTGCTATGTCAACAACAAATTAATGGTATGTCAGGCGTATCAATGGCTGAATCAGCCAGCTGGAGGACTCCGCAGATGTAGTCTTTAGAGACTACGCCCTCTGCGGAGCGCTTGAAGCGAATTCTTAGTTTTAGTACTAATTTTATTAGTGAACTCAACCTCAACTTTAGTTCACAGCTAAAACGATGAATCGGCCTTTTACCCTTCTAGGCATTCCTCAAAAAGTTTCTCTGAAAAAAAAAAAAAAAATACTGAAGAAAGATCTCCCTTGAGTCAACGAGTCTTTTCGAGCATTTTCGGAAAGCTCCCTCAGATAATGATTCTTTACCTGTGGAACTGAATTTACTTATAATATTTTTTTGAAGAGTTATTTACATAAACGTATAAACATATCTAGTATCTTTTCGAGAAAGACCGCTCTTTCGCTCTTACTTAGGAGCGTTGCGAAATTGGTCGGCTGGGTAGTATTTGAACATACATATGTATGTATGTATGTACATATGTATGTAATACATATCTACACGTACATATGCGTCCTTTCATATTTCACCTTTATTTTTACCAATTCTCCACAACTTTTACCAATATTTTCATATTTTAGTAAAATAAAAATAAATAAATATCTCCTAACTTGAAAGTCAATTTGTAGTTGTTGATAGCTCATAAGTGCCAATTTGGTTAAATCGTTGCATAGAAAAAATAGAAGACATAAACATACATGCACGCAAAAACAACTACACACAATACATTCATGGTTTTATGTTGTGGGTGTAATTCTCTACCAGACCACTTGGCTGGTTGCCTGACTGGTTGAATGAATGGTTGGCGGCTGGCCATTGCCCGCTCTGATCGCACACACCCAGATATTGTTGAATTAATAATAATAAAATAATAATAAAACAGAAAAGAAAATACATCCAAGCAACAGAAAAAACAACAAACACGATTAGTATGCATTCAATGGGGCGAATTTTTTGGCTTTCAATCGGTCGGTCGGTCGGGCGATTAATGTGGAATTTTATTTTATTGAATGCGTCAATTTGTAATCAGTGCAAGCGCCCAAACAACTGGAAGCGATACAGAGCTGTTAAATAAATGTAAAAGCACATATCGTCGCTGCGCCAACAAATTCAGTTATATGTTTTTTTTTCGACTTTTTTTATTACATATTTATTTAGCGCTATCCGCTAGCCACATTTCTGCATTTCCCGTTTTCTGATATCCTTCTTTGGTTAGAAGTTATCAAACACAGCTATATGCTCTCAGTAGTAGAAATGCTCTGCAAAATCAGTTATACATCTATTTTCGTATAATTGTTTTTTCATTTCATGTTATTTTTGTGTAAAAAAAAAAATTTAAAAAAGCGTATGTGACAAATTTTCAAAATAGGAGGGGCACTGGTCAATTAAATAATGCATTTCCAAGCTATCGCTGATTGCATCGGACCCTAGCAAAGAATTGTATACACATCTTTCACGATTTCTTACCCCCACTAGCAAATTTAAACAATTTGTAAAAAGAGCTATGTGCTGTAAAACGGCGCAAATGCTTCATGCGAAGTGGTTGGTCAAAAAAAGTAAAAAAAAATCGCAGAAGTCTATTACATATGTGTAGTATCATTAGTTAACAATTCAAACTAGAAAAAATATTCTCTAGGATCACCAGAAAACGGTTTTTTTGCTCTCCTCAAAAGTTGTTGAAAAATGTATAGCTCTTTTTGTTGGCGCAGCGACGATATGTACGTATGTTTGTATACTGAATGCATAAAAAATTGTTTTCTTTTTTATTACAATTTAAAAAGCTATGCAACGAGAAAAATTGACTGCTGTGCGCGTTTGCTCGCCACAAAATGTCTGGCATGCATGGTTGGATGGATGGATGTTGCATGCAACTATGCTGCGGTTTTATTTAGCGAACTCTGAGCATGTGTTGCAGTGTATGTGTTTGAATATCATAGACTTTTTATTACATACATATATGGAGCGCAATAACATAAAGAATTTATGTATATTGTTCGGAATTCAAAATTAAATTGAAATAATCACAGATAAAATTTTAATGGAAGAAATCAAAGAAAAGAAAAAATACAAAAAAAATACATATAAACGACTAAGTCTTATAACAAAGCGATAAATAAAATGGGAGAAAACTTACATATATATGGCTTTACTTGCCTACAACTTACTTTTAGTAATCCATAAGTATTCGCAAGATCACTTGAATTGATCTATGTATGTTTGTATGTATTAGATGAAGGTCACGGTGTACATCTTAACGGGTTAATTGAATTTGAAATTTCTCAAAAGCCATATAAATCAGAAGAGCTAGAATAATGTATTTGGGTGTTGCAATATAAACCAATTTAACTGAAACCACAATCAGGATACTCATATCAATTGATAAGTTTATCAGCTGAGTATTTTTAAACGGACTATGCACATTGAACGCTCTTGCAGTTTATTTGTGTAAACATTTAAGAAATAACACTTAAGGTTAAGTTGCCAACCATTTACAAACCGAAATCAATGCGAAAATTAAGCATTATCAGTAAACTGAGTAGTAGTAGTAGTCCACTTTCAAAAGTGTCTATGTGAAATTTTTTTTCGATATTGACTTTTTGATGCATTGTGTACCTACCAGTATTTAAAGGTGTACAAAAAGGACACTAAATACAAACACACTTTAAAAAGTCTCTATATAAAATACATACATACATATGTACTCGTAGGCCACTCATTCGAACTGGCATACATTGCTGTAGTGATGGGCGAGTCCGAGATGTTTTATTCAGGGACCGTAACGATTATCATTTTTATAAAAAAAATCATTTTTAATCGTTATAATTTGATTTTTATTTTTTCAATGAAATTTGATCGATATTTTATGATTTTTATTTTTTCGATCAAAAATAATTGTTATTCCTGGATTTAAATTTTTCCTATGAAACTTGATCGATATTTTTTGATTTTTATTTTTTCGATCAAAAATAATTTTTATTATTGGATTTATATTTTTCCGATTACAATAAACTCTAAAAACTTGTTTTTTTTTTTGCAAATTTTGTTCTCAAATAGAACTGCGCCAATGTTGGCACAATCGTCAACTTCAAGCCATCAAATATAGGATTCACTAACGTTTGAAAAAGTTTACTATGATCGGAGAAAAAATAAAAAAATATTGATTAAAGTTGATCTTAAAAATTTAAATCCAACTAGCTGTACCCGGCCAAGCTTTGCTTTGGCTCACTTCCTATTATAGGTACTTGAAGCGAAAAACGGTACACTTTAAAATATGTTGGAAGTATCTAGAAACCGAAATTACCTCGGGCTGCAAAGCTCCGCACAATTCAGATAAGTTTAAAAAAAGTGAAGGAAAAAATTGATATTTTCAAAAGTTTGCCCTCTTTATGTTCTTATCCCATTTTTCTTCGTATTAGTCTCCAACTGCCTTTCCCTCTACTTTTCTCTTTCTCCTTCCCTTTCCATTTATCTTTCCTTTCATTTCCGTTTCCTTTTTCCCTTCCCATCACATTTCCGCTTCCCTTTCTCTATCGCTATCTCTTACCTCTCCTTTTCTGTCTTTCTCCTTTTTATTCCCCCCCCCCCTCTTATTCCTTCTCTAATTCCCTGTCTTACTATCTCTCTCCCCGTCCTCTTTATTCCATTTTTATTATATTCTCCCTCTCTTTTTCCGTCCCTTTGCCTTTCCCAGTCTCATTACTCTTCCCTTTTCCTAGGGAACTGGGTTTAGCATAACATACCCTGCATTCCACTTCTCATTTGATACCATCATTGCTTAAAAACATTCCGTGGCGTCCGAATCGTCACTTTTACCCATAATTGGGTATCGGGACTAAGAATCACTATGAAAATATCTCTATATAGCAGACCCGGTCAACACATTCTTGAGACTTGACCAAGAAATCGTAATGAGTACGGCCCTACATGAGAGTCCGCTTAACATTTTTCATTTGGTACCAATATCCCTAAGATATATCCCGGTGTTATCCGGGTCCACATATTGACCCACACCTTGGGATCCCACTTAGGAATCGTCATGTGCCGTGATTAAATAACAATATCGCTGAGAAATTATCCGGGGCCATCCGGATCCACATTTTGACCCACATCTGGGGACCTGAGCTAGGAATCATAATGAGTTCATCTCTATGTAAAAGCCCTGCCTTTCAGTTGACACCAATATAGTTCAGAAATTTTCCGGGGCCATCCCGGTCCACGTTTTGATCCACATTTAGGGACCAGACCTAGGAATCATAATCAGTTCGTCTCTGTGTAAAGGCCCTACTCAGCACTTTTCATTTGGTACGAATATCCCTGAGAAATTTCCCGGTGTTGTCCGGGTCCGCGTGTTGACCCACACCTTGGGACCCGATCTAGGGATCGTTATGAGTTCATTTCTGTGTAAAATCTCTGCTCAAAACCCTTCATTTGATACCAATATCACTGAGAAATTTTCCGGGATCATCCGGGTCCACGTTTTGACCCATATTTGGGGACCCGACCTAGGAATCACAATGAGTACTATTATATGTAAATTCTCTGCTCAATACCTTTCATTTGATACCAATATCGCTCAGAAACATTCGAGGGTCATCCGGGTCCACGTTTTGACCCATATCTGGAGACCCGACCTAGGAATCACAATGAGTACTATTATATGTAAATTCTCTGCTCAATACCTTTCATTTGATACCAATATCGCTCAGAAACATTCGAGGGTCATCCGGGTCCACGTTTTGACCCATATCTGGAGACCCGACATAGGATTCACAATGAGTGCTATTCTATGTAAATTCTCTGATCAATACCTTTCATTTCATACCAATATCGTCCAAAAATATTCAGGGGAGAGCCGGATCCACGTTTTGACCTTTTGACCTATATCTCGGGAACCGACTTCCGGATTTGAAAAAAATATGTATATAAACCATCTAGGGCAAGGTACTAAGCTGGTGTGTAAATTTGGTCAAAATCCACGCGTTTGGGCGAAAGCCGGCGACAAAGAAATGGGCTTGATTTTTATATATATATAGATTATAACAATTATTTTTGATCGAAAAAATAAAAATCATAAAATATCGATCAAGTTTCATCGGAAAAATTTAAATTCAATAATAAAAATTATTTTTGATCGAAAAAATAAAAATCGTAAATAATGGTTATTTAAAAATTTAAAAAATAAAAACCTTTAGAATAAAGATGAGCTCATATTTGGATAGAATGTGCTAAAATCATTGTATCGGCATACTTGCATTTTATTGTTAACGAAGTTTTCATAATGATTTTTTCATCCGAAGAAATGAAAATAACGATTAAAATCGGTCCCTGGTTTTATTCGATTCTCTCGATTGTTGAAACATCTTGAATGCTCTCGATGGTCTTCATTCGTATTCGAGTCAAGTCGTAAATGGCCGTCAGTCGGAACAATCGCAAAAACATCTCGCTTGTGTAGTTGAGATGTCATCGAAACAACCTACGACTCGCCAACTCGGAACAATCGCAAAAACATCTCGATTGTGTAGTCGAGGAGCGAGTCAACTTTTGACTCGATTGTGATTTTGCAACGATCGCGATTCTCTCGATTGTCTAAACATCTCGGACTCGCCCATCACTACATTGCTGTCGCCTCATATAAGGGGCGCTCAAAATTCTAAAACCATTTTATTTGCACTAGAATCGCTTGATCTATACTATGAGAGTAAATTTTAAGCGTCTTAATCCATTAATGTCCGTGTTTTACCCCCCTAATGAATCTTTGTTTTGAACAAATATTACTATAATATTTTTACTCTTCTTAATTGGCGGGTAACCAATTGGACCTAGTACAATAAAGCGCGCCATTCACTTATTTTCCTGATGACTGTCGCCAATTGCAAATGCCAAGGGAAGCAATGTCGCTCTGTACATGATTTTCTCAACGTAGCGAAGGTCCGCTTTTCTGCCGGTTCCGAGCGTTTTTCTGCGTTAAGAGAGAGGAGGAGGGAGGTTTTGTAAGAAGAAAGGTATTATTATGCGTTTCATTTTCAAAACTAGGTATGCGAAAAATTACTGTCTCAAAACTAGTTATGTGAAATATTTCTTATTGAATTTGAGCAAATCTCTTATAAATATTGCGGTTTTATTTTTTTTATATCCTTAAAATCCTTATGGACCAGGCTTTCAGATAATAAAAAAAAATATGCAAATAAAACAGAGCTTGAGGTCGTAGTGTTTTTTCTAATTTTTGGCTTAATAAAAAAAATTCACATAGCCACTTTTGAGAGTGGACTACTCAATTGTCAAACAAAAGATTTTTCAATTTATATGTTAGTGTTGCCATCATAAATCAATTTTCTTTTAGGTTTTGTGGAAAAAAACTCTATCATTTAAATAACTAGCATTTACTATTATTATTCCCATTGTTCTCAAGCTGCCTTTTTTTCCAACATTTTCATCTTAATCGCGCATCGCTGGGCCAACGCATCTGCGGCATTTAAGATTTTATCTTTAACCAAATTGGTTTTTATTTAATAATTAAAAAACAAATCAAGTTTTTAAAGCTGCGCCTACGCATTTACACAACAAAGCCATTAAAAAGGACGCCCACAATTTTTTTTACAAATCTTAAATACAGCAAGCCCATGCAGAGTAATGAGTAGGGCAACAGAAGATATGCAAATGCATATTTTTCTGTTGCAGTCCTATTTACATATGATAAATATATATCGGCGTTTTAGCTCAAGGCGAAGAGAATAAGCCTAACTTGTTAGGGCATATTTTCGCATATTTAGGTCAAAAGGCTTATTTTTGCATATCTTGATTTATTTGCATATTTTTGGCATATTTTGCTATAAATTCATATTTTAGGATAGTATTTCGTCGTATTTTTCCATCTCGCTCGTAAAATTGTTTTTATTTAAATTTTGTACTCTGGCAACTTTGTTTTGTATATGCGCATACTATTTGCCATTCCTCTTTGTCTGACAAGTTCAAGGCGAATTTAAGAATTTTCGCAATGCTTCATTCAAATGTGCTACACGAATCAGCTGTGTATCTACATACATAGGCATACGTCAGACGGTCAATATATGTATATTGATGAAATCCGTGGATCGCGATTCATATTGAGTATTGATGGCTCGCGATTCTTGATCGCAAAATGTTTAGAAATTTTGAAATCCGCGATCCTGATCGCAATATTGGCAATAAACGAATTGAAAGTGAAAGTGCGAAAAGGACGGAAGTAAAATATCTTGAACCTCAGAGCGAGAAAAATATCGCAATATTCATATTGAACGTGTAGCACTACACGCTACACAGTGACTGCAATTCTTGCTTTTAAATACGTCCCGATACCTTCAGTTGACGTGGAAAGATCTTTTTCTACGTTTAAAAACTTACCGCGACAATCGACATAGTTTTCTATTTGAAAATTTATCGCAAAATTTTGTAGTTTACAGCAATAGCAATTTGAGTAAGTAAGTATTCAATTTGGTTATTTTTTAGGGAAATACAATAATTTTACAAACCCCTTCTTTAAAATTTCTCCCAATTATTTTATGTTACAACAGGTATATCTTAAAAGTTTGAAATATCTAAGTGAAACGCCGAAACACATCAACTTAATTTTTGCCTGTAGAATACAATGACGTATTCAGAATATCCGTAATAAATTTGGGATGGGTTCAACTCAAATAAATCTCAAAGTTTAATCTGAGTATCTTCAACTACATTTTTTTTAACAAATGTAAAAAAAAATTTTTAGGGAGACTATCTAAAATCAAAATTGCGGAGGGTCAAACATCATTTTAGAATTATGCTTCTTTGGACTTTTTTGTTTAGATTCGACCAGAGAATGCAGCTGTGGCCGAAACAAAGTAGGTTTTTTTTCGTCAGTACAAATTGACCCGCCCTAATATATATAGATTTTCGTATGTTAAAATACTTGTTTTATTTTGGTAACGAAGATGTGTTTCGCAAATGTGAATTTTTTTTATTTCTTTTGTACCTATAAAATGTACCTTTAATAAGAATAATTTTTTGTTACAAAAAGTATTATAATTTAATAAAATGTGAATTTTTTATTTCGCTTTTGTACCTATAAAAACAAATATGTACCTTTAATAAAAATATTTTTTTTACAAAAAGTGTTCTAATTTTATTTAAAACTAATTTTTGATATTTGTATTGGCCAGGGTTTGAACCTGGAATCTCTTGCATGAAAGGGGAGCACACAACCTACCATGCCATCTTTTTATTAAGTATATAAAAAAAATTTTAAGGGCATATTTTCAGTGCTTAAACCAAGTTTTAAGAGCATATTTTTAGCGCTTAAACCATATTTTTAAGGACATATTTTTAGCGCTAAAAACGAATTTTTTAGGGCATATTTTCTGTTGCCCTAGTAATGAGATATGCATGAATGTATTATGTTTCATAAGATTTAAGGTGCACTGCCATCATTAAAAAAGGGAAGAATAAGTTAATTTAAATGTTGTTTTTTTGTTTTAATTTATTGTCAGCCTTGTGTTGTAAATCTTGAAATGCAGAGATATATATGTAAATATCTATATACTTACATACATATATAAAACATATACAAAAAGTTAGTATGGGTTGGTTTGTGTCTTGTTAGACTTGCTCTCAAAACAGCTTCAGTGCGCATCCTCTCTAACTCTTTGTAATGAAATTAATTTGAAAATAGTTAAATTGTTTTTGCTGCAAGTCATCAGTGACTTCAAGAGTGTATGAAACAGGATATACTTAAGTTTTATTAGATTTATTGATGCCATATGAAAGCAAATATTCCAACTCTTACATTGAGTCGAAACGGACTTTAAATGATTTTGCTTTTTTCCAAATGAAGCCTTTTGGATTTTCGAATGAAGCGGTTCCCCTGCTTTTTTGTCACTTGATTTTATTTGTGTTTACTAAATTTTCTTACAACGATAAGTAAATAGTGGGCTAATACTTGTATCAAGCTAAGATCGTGTAGATACAAATATCGCGTGTGATAGTGCTGTTTTTGCTTTTGCCTGCTGCCTTTTAAGGTGAAAGATGTCAAACAACAAATTGGTTGTGGCAACGTACCAAACAAACCGGTTCAATTGAATTGTTTAAACTTACGTACAAATTTATATATATGTACATATGTACGAACATAATTGGTAACTATGTGGATCTACATATATATATAAAAATGGTGTAAAAATGTTACTAACCTCATCAGATGAGAACGGCTGGGCCGATTTCTGTAAAATTTTTTGTCAGTTGTTCGTATTCTCGAGGAGATGGTTCGTACGCAAGAAAATTTTGGAAAATCCCTCCGGAAAAGTCCGAAAATTGGAAAAATCGGTGTGTATGTGTGTATGTGTGCATCTGTGGATGTGTGTCCTTTATAAACTCCCAAAGTAACCAAACGTTCTTTATGAAATTTTCACAGTAGATTCATGTGGTGTTAGTGCACATAGTAGGGTATATAGAATTTCGAAAAAAGGAAGCTTCCCGGAATACAGGCCTAAATGAGGACCCAGATCGATCCAGCAAGTCTTCGAGCAATATTGGTATCAAATGAAAGAAGTTGAACAGGCCTTCAACATAAAGTTATTTTCATTGCGATACCTAGGCCGGGTTCCCAGATATGGGTTAAAACGTGGGACCGAGTGACCCTGGAAAGTTTCTGAGCGATATTGGTATCAAATGAAAGCTGTTGAGGAGGACTTCAACAAAGAGCTTTTTAAATAGTGATTCCTAGGCCGGGTTCCAAGATTTGGGTCAAAGCGTGGACTCGGATAACCCCTGAATGTTTTCGAGCAATATTGGTAGCAAATGAAAAGCGTTGAGCAGGCTTCCACATACATACAGTTATTGTCATTGTGATTTCTAAGGCTGTTTCCCAGAGATGGCTAAAGTAGTGGGCCCGGATGGTGATGGACGGTCCCAGTAAGGTAAAGGTAGGTAGCTATAGGGATAGGCGTAGGGATAGGGATAGGGATAGGGATAAGGATAGAGATAGGGATAGTGATTGGGATAGATATAGGGATAGGGATAGTGATAGTGATAGAGATAGTGATAGAGATAGAGATAGAGATATAGATAGAGATAGAGATAGAGATGGAGATAGAGATAGAGATAGGGATAGGGATAGTGATAGGGAGGGGGTATTGGGATAGGGATAGGGATAACGATGGTGATAGGGATTGAGATTAAGATTGAGATTGAGACCGAAATAGAGATAGGGATTGAGATAGGGATCGGGGGAAGTAGGTTTGTCTCGGCGAATATAACTATAACTTTTATTCAGAGAATAGACAAGATAATGGTTAGCAATACGGTAATCAAAGACTTTTCTTTAGACTTCATAGGAATAAATTTTAGCAGAACAACGTCTGCCGGGTCAGCTAGTTTAATATAAAAGCAGTATAAAAAAAACAAAACGCCTGCGGTACGGGTTGTTAATTTTGTTATTGTTTAGCAGGCATTCCGAGCTGCCGCTGCTGGTCTTTTCGCCTCCACGTCGTAGCATTTATGAATATGCAATTAAGATGTAATTGGCTTTCTATCATTTTGAACAAACTGCAAAATTTCAATTTTTATTTTTATTTTTTACTTTTTTTTTTCATAAAGTAATGTTTATGTACCTAATGCTTCATTACACAGTCCATCAAATTTGCAAAAATTTTACTAAACACGAACAAATGCTAGTAATTATGAAAGAGTATGTTTCCCAGACCAACTTTGCCGAACAGAGTACTAGTGCAGAGAGTCTGAGTTTTTTTTTAGCGGGGGTTAAAGTTTTATGGTTTTAGCTGGAGGTGAAATTACTTTATTGAAAATATCTTATAAAAGGTGGCCTCAAATGAAGTTTTTGAGCTCGGACTTCTTCTATAGAATTTAATAAGGAATTTCTTTGTGGTAGACTTTAACCCTCCAACGCCCGATCAAATGGCTGTTTTTAACCCTTGTTTGGAAGCACATGTAGAAATTATCAATTGACAATCCAGATAGAGGGTTAAAATGTTCTAGAAAATTATTCGCCATAAAGTTTCACTAGAGGTCCCCTCAGACAAAATCTTTGTACGAATAACGCAAAAGACCGCAGGATATAATAATCACAAATTACGCCATGAAATATGCAACAACTTTTATATGTATACACATTAGATACATTTTTTTAGATCCTCCCTCCGGCAGCGGAATATGAGAATAGGGTGTTGTAGAGTAAGTAAATTGAAAAAAGCACTTGCAAAAACTGAGTGGGGCTACTCCAAAAACCGCGCGATTTTCAAGAATTTCAAGGCAAGTTTAGATTCAAAAAAGAAATGATTTTGCACAAGAAAAAAAACTTACATCTACCTATACGTAGAGTTAACCGCTAAAGCGAATGGCAGATTAACACTCGGTTTACAAGTTTTAGAAGTCCGAAGACATAATTGATATATTTTGAGAGTGTTCGCACTATGTAAATTAAATTTCATGCCAATTCAGACCCACAATTCTTCTTATAAACAAGTTACCCAGCAAATGCCTATACCAAATCCTGGTTCCATAGATATTTTTGGTAATACTATTTTTCTACAATTTATTTTTATACTAAATAAATATATATTTACGTATGTATTTATTGTCTCAAGGCATTTACTTAGACCAGTTAAATGGTAATGGTAAAATACTGCAAAGAATTAGCTTAATCTATTTAAGGCAGGGATTATCACACTAATACTTTCAAACATTGTACATGTGTTAAAAGCACAAAAGCTCTTGGCTACATCCAAAAGAAACTCAATCATTGTCGAAAACTAAAATTTTTAAATTACAAATGGTTAGTTTTTTTATACTCAGCTGTACTAGTACACAGAGTATTATAGTTTTGATTTCCTAACGGTGGATTGTAACAGAATGAAATAATCGAGATAGATATAGACTTATATATATCAAAATGATCAGGGTGAAAAGAGAAATCGATTGAGCCATGTCCGTCCGTCTGTCCGTCTGTGCGCACGATAACTCGCGCAAAAATTGAGATATTTTGATGAAATTTGAAATGTAAGTTGGTATCAAGACAGGAACGGATGGTATTGAAAATGGGCGAAATCGGACCATGACCACGCCCACCTCCCCTATATAGTAAAAATCGGAAATTTTGTATCTCAGTCACTAATAGAGCTAGAGTGATAAAATTTCACACACGTATTGGGCTCAGGCCCTTATGAAGAAATATGGTGAAATTTTGGAAAATGGGCGGTGCCACGCCCACTTATTAAGGGCCAAACATTGAAAGTTTTATGAGTCATAACTCAGAAACCGTTGAAATATATCGATGAAATTTGGTAGGCGTGATATACTTACTTAGTCAAATGTTTGGATGAAAAATTGCCAAAATCGGTTGACGACCACGCCCACTTTTATATATGGGTATCATAAAGTGGCCTAATAAAAACATTTTAAGCGATATCTCTGTCAAATATAAAGATAATTCATTGAAATTTTGTGGCATGAGTTCCACAATAGATCGGAAACAAAAAATATAAAAATTTCGGAAAATGGGCGTGGCACCGCCTCTTTTCAGACAGAGGAATCAACGAGATTTCGGAGCCCATAACTCGACAAATAATTGAGATATTATGACGAAACTTGGTTTATACACTTTTATAACTTGTGTTAATAGACACGCAAAAATTTATTGAAATCGGTTTATGACCACGCCTACTTTTTAACAAAGATATTTCTGGAACACCCTATTGGGAATTTGTAACAAGACTTCTTTGTAACTAGAAGTCATAAAGGAATGAAATTTTGCACAAAGAATAATATTCATATGCTTAGTTGGATGACTGATAAAAATGTTGAAAATGGGCGTGGCTACGCCCACTTTATGCGGCACTCGCTTTATATAAAATACACCGTGTTTCCATCAAACGCAAACAAACAATGAAAGCATACAGCTGAGTATCTAATGTTCGATTCCACTCGAACTTAGGCTTCCTTACTTGTTATTATTAACTTCACAAAAAACCACAAACAAAAAAAATAAAATAAAAAATATGAGACGAAATGCAAAATCATGATTCCTAATAAAAATATTACGTAAAAAAATCCAAATAAACAAAAAATTTTAAGGGAAGCTTAAGTGAGTACTCACACTCATCAACAGGTCATTTATATGGGCTAAAGGCTTAACATGTCTACAAGTAGCAGCAAATGTACATACTATGTACGATGGTAATTGTAGTAAGATTCTAAAATATCTATAAACGCGTACCTGTCAGCGAGTAATGCTAAGCGGCAAAGCAAATAAATACACATGCGAATGCTGACTTAAGCAAAATGGCAGATATTTATGTGGGTAGAAATTTATGTATGAATGTACCTATGTATCAGCGTTGCCACTTCAAAAATTTTAAATTTACCAAAATGCAAAATAAAAATAACCAAAACTAGAAACAAGTAACCAAAATAAATTAATAATATAGGCATATGTCCCATTAACGTTAGGGCTATTTATTTGGAAGCAAAAAAATATAAATCTACGGTTAAAAAAAACTAAAATATATCAATTATTTTACATCTTTAAGCCTTAAACAGATCCAACATCGCCCCGTCGTAGCGTTCTATCAAAATTTAAAAACGCGTCCAGATATGAGAATGAACAGAACCAAAAAAATGCCGAAAATCGCCCGACGAAAATTCGCCAGAATAGATTTATTTCTAATGTGGTCGCTGGCTCCTGTCAAATAAATTATTTGGACTTAAAATCTTTTTAATGCTTAGCACGAAAATTATTTTATTTTATTTTTAATTGTTGGGGGTAAATGGAAAATTTCAACAGCGAAGGTTGAGTATAGCTATTTCACGTTATTTCGATCATTAGCACCCTTTTCGGAAGTGGATGCTCCTCACTGGGATCGAACCCGTGATACAGTCCATTTTCAGGCGCAATGTGTGAACGCTTTTACCCGCGCGACCACTGAGACTCTGTGCAAGCTGTTGAATTTGTCCCACTTTTGCCTTATTAATTTTCCTGAAACAGCTTTACACTCAACATTCGCCGTAAAAAGATAGTTGTTAAATTTTTTCCATTTACCCCCAACAATAAATTATTTGGAATTTGATAAAAAAAAAAAATACAACAAAACAATTTGGATAACAAATATTTTATAACTACTTCATGAAGTATTTATGAAAATAAAAACGACCAAAAAACCAAAAGCCAAATATTTTATAGTGTGGAAAAAATAAAAGCGTATTCCTAAAAATTGTGTACTCAATACATGGGCCTTGAAGGTAACCAAAATCGGCCGAAAGTAACAACGTAACCAAACGAAAAAATTTTAACCAATTTTGGTATAAAGTAACCAAAGTGGCAACGCTGCTAGGTATATTAAGTATCCAAAGCATTTATGTATTACTATGTGTAAACGCTGAGTAAACCGCAGCGCAGCGTAATGTGGGTACTCTATTTTGTTTTGTTTTATTCTCGTCGCTTTTCATGTGGGCAAAATGGCAAAGCTATAGAAATACCTACGGTTTCAAGCACTTAAGTAGCATGGTGATATACATCCATGGAGCATTCCATGGAAAATGGTAAATTTTTTTCGTACAAACATTTCGATTTCTCACACATATAGATCCCAGTTCTCAAATGCAAACTTCTGTTTTTGTTTAGAAATTAGCCACACAATATTGATGTACTAGAAACATTGTTTGATAACCTTTTGGTTTGTCTGTAAATTGTAAAGATTTATACCATTTGTCCCGTACAAACCATGTAAAAATTGCATTACAATATTTTTAATTCTTTTGGAATAAACCAAGGATGATGGTAGACCAGCCCTCTCCCGTACAAACACATAACTTTTTTAAAAATTTTCACACATACACGAATATTTCAAAAGAAAGTCTCTGCTTTAATAAGAGTTTTATCAAACAGTAATAATGCACCAAATATTTTGTTGGTTAACATTTTGGTGTGCCTTTAATTCAAATCGAAAACTGTAAAAATTCGTACAATTTGTCCCGTACAAACCATGGAATGCTCCGCATACACAACAGAAAGCCTATGCTTATTGCTGACGCATAAGTTGATGAAGAAAGAATATGAAGAGTGTGATAGTGAAATAGAAGACCAACTTACAGAAGATAGCGTTCACATTGATATGGGACACCACTCGACTCTTCGTGAAGAAGAAATAGAATTTTCGTGTGGTGTATCAGACTTGTCTCCAGCTGTATCCCCAGATAATGTCGAAAATGACCTACTTATGTACGTCAATTGCTAAAATACAGTTCGCGGCGAACACAAAAATGACGTTTGTTATGAATGTCTCTAAAATTCGAAGTTCAGTTTTTGTTTTTTCATTTTAGATTGATATATATTAAAATACTATATATTTTATTAAAGACTAATACATACTTATTTATAATGAACTTGTATTTTTTTTTTTGAAACAGTTCGAAATTATAAAAACACTAGTTTTTTTTTACATAAGTAAGTAATATTAGCATAAAATATTCGTGTTAGAAAATCGTGCATTCGTATGGTTATCTTATATTTATGTTATCAAATGCTAGTCTTTCTAGGGTTAAGCCTTTGTCCGTACAACTTAACTTCCCTTAGAATTTTCAGGCATTATTTCCAAGCCTTTAAATTTTCTGTAATAATTCTTAAATAAGACATAGATTTTTTGCTGGGTAATTACTATTTATATTGCATACATATATATACGCACTCAAAATATTTGCCAACTATAGCCACTTTCTTTTGCAAGCAAGTTCGAAAAAACACTAGCTAGCTTATCAAATAACATGGAAAGCAACAACAAAAACTAAGCTAGCTAGCTAGGTTCAGCGAGATGAGCTGAAAGCGCTTAGCTGTTAGTCAATCTGAAGAGCAGTGTTGCAATGTAAAAGAATGAAGCCATTGTGAATAGAAAATTTCCATTGACATACATAGATGCTTGTAGCATAAACATCAATCAATACCGCGCATCGTATGCTTTATATGTAGACTCGCCACACCAACGGATTCTACCGGTAACTAGCGGGTTAGGGGGCCTAGAATATACCCGTGGTAAGGAATGCCTGTCGTAAGAGGCGACTAAAATACACCGGCCTAGAAGGTTGATTATGGCCAAAAAAAAAATCGTTCGCACGACAGTCGGGTTAGTGTCAGAAGGGACTAGTACCCGAGCGTACCGGATTTATCCGGAAAAGGACTGTCATATCCAGTGGCGCACACAGAAAAAATTTTGGGGGGGGGTTTTCAATATCCAACGGAAAATTAAAAATTAAAAAAATACTTAAAGCTCGTCCAGACAATTTTTACTTAAATTTATGTTTGGGGAGACCTACGTATGCAAAAATTAAACAAAGGCACCTTTTAAATCTCAATTCATTGCATTTTCTCTGTATTTAAACTAAAACTAACAAGTAAGGAAGCCTAAGTTCGAGTGGAATCGAACATTAGATAATCAGCTCTATTATTTCATTGTTTGTTTGCGTTTGTTCGATTAGGGTGTATTTTATATGAATCGAGTGCCGCATAAAGTGGGCGCAGCCACGCCCATTTTCAAAATTTTTATCAATCATCCAACTAAGCATATAAATATTATTGTTAGTGCAAATTTGAAGCCCTTTATGACTTCTAATTACAAAGATGTCACGTTACAAATTCTCAAAGGGTGTTCCAGAAATATCTTTGTTAAAAAGTAGGCGTGGTCATAAACCGACTTCGCTAAATTTTTGAGCATGTATTACCACAAGTTATTAAAGTGTACAAACTGATTTACATCTTAATTATTTGTAGAGTTATGGGTTCCGAAATCTCGTAGATTCCTTTGTCTGAAAAGAGGCGGTGCCACACCTATTTTCCAAGATTTTTAGCTTTTTGTTTTCGGCCTACTGTGGGACTCATGCCACAAAATTTCAATGAATTATCTTTATATTTGACAAAGATATCGTTTAAAATGTTTTTATTAGGCCTATTTATAATACCCATACATAAAATTGGGCGTGGTCGTCAACCGATTTTGGCAAGTTTTCGTCCATTTGCCTAAGTATATCACGCTTACCAATTTCATCGATATATCTTCAATGGTTTGTGAGTTCTGACTCATAAAACTTTCAATGTTTGCCCCTTAATAAGTGGATGTGGCACCGCCCATTTTCCAAAATTTCACCATATTTCTTCATAAGGGCCTGAGCTGAATACATACATAGGTGAAATTTTGTCACTCCAGCTCTATTAGTGACTGAGAAACAAAATATCCGATTTTTACTATATGGGGAAAGTGGGCGTGGTCATGGTCCGATTTCGCCCATTTTCAATCCCAACCGTCCCAGTCTCGATACCAACTTGTATTCTAATTTCATCAAAATATCTCAAATTTTGCGCGAGTTAGAGTGTTTACAGACGGATGGACGGACGGACGGACATGGCTCAATCGATTTCTCTTTTCACCCTGATCATTTTGATATATATAAGTATATATCTGCAATCCACCGTTATGTGATTAAAACTATAATACTCTGTGTACTAGTACCGCTGAGTATAACAAACCTCAGCTAATATCCACAGCCAGGCGCGGATCCAGGATTTCGGCAAGGGGGGGGTTTTGAAAATTTCTTTTTTGGAAGATGTTTGGTGAAAATATGGACTAATACCACCTACTATTATTATTCTATATACTAGTTGCGCCTTTCCCGGACCTTAAAAACACCAAACTCAAAACCCTCCAAATTAACAATATGTATGTCATCACATAAAGTGCAGGAGATTTCAATTGAAGTTCTAAATAACATGTCTAACGTATGTATGTATATTTTTGCATTGGTACGTGCGAATGAGTATCGTATGGTATTGGTGGGAAATTGATCATCAATTTCACTTACCCTTGCATTTAAAGCCAAAATAAATAAGAATATATGTATGTAGTACTTTTTGGTTATATTTATATTTTTAATAGAATTTTTACTTTATTGAAGTTCTTGTGTTTATATACTCAAATTTTTAAAAGATTAAATTAAACAAGAATTGCGAAATGCCTCTGAAAAAGGCAATTTCTCCAACGATTCAGACATTTCTGACCAAATTAATTCTGTACAATCCCGATAAAAATAGGGATAATGCCTATATGACACTACATTTTTTCCTTGGTTTTTTTGGTTTGGAAAACCCACCTGAAGTCAAAATACAAAAACAATTCTCCTGTAGGTTGAAAAGAGACAAATACTCACTCAAAAGCAATTTGATTGACATTAAACTTCAAACTAAATCAAAATAATACATATTTATTTCAAAATTAATTTTTTTGGAAATTTGAATTTAAATTACTGAAATAAAAAAGTTATGAAACCCAAAGGGAAGGATAGCTGTGTATTCCATGTTATAAAGGGAAGCCAGTACGCAATATAATTTTTCTTCCGGACTTCTTCTTTACCCTTGCGGCCAAAGCAGAAGCTTACAAGTGGCAAATTTAAAATTTGTATTTCCATATACATATTTTTTATTTTAAATATAATTTATTTTCTAGTTGTCAAATTGAAACAATTGTAAGAAAAAATGACCGAATGCCAAAAAACCTACCTTGGTTTTTTTCAATATAGCTTGCTCGCTTGCACCAACGCAAAACTCTATTTGACCATCTCCTTCACACAAAAAACCTGGTAGAATACCAGAAAAAAAAAAACGTATCTAGTGTCATATGGGCTTAAGAAAGAAAAGAAAATAAATTTGCGCTTTGGCAATTTACGAATAGCATTTGACAAATTTTATTTTATGCACGTGCGTCCAAAGGTACCTACATGAACTTTTTTCGCATGTAGGTACATATTTTGGATGTTATGTGGTGTGCCCAGTATACATGAATAAAATATATATTTTTTTTATTCATTTTTAAATATTTTTTTAATTTTTAAATAAATAAAAAAAAAAACCAAAAAAAAAATACCAACGCAGGCAGGATTCGAACCGCGATCGACAAAATGCGAATCAAAGGCGCTACAGCTACGCCAACGAGCCATTATATTGTGCATGTCAAACGCTGTACTTTAATTGTATTTCTTTCAACTACCTACTATACTCGCATCTTTTTCGATGGACGACAAGTGCGAAATTGTCTTTTCACACATATATATATGTGCATATAAAATATAATCTGAAAATAAATGAAAATAAATGGCAAGTTTTTTCTTTGGACAGCTAAACCCATCCAACCATTGCTTTTGGAATGATAGAGTTTTCCTTGATCAGTTTGGGAAATTTGGGCGCAGAAGCTATAAATGCATTAATTTGGGATCTATGATAAACCACAAGGGGGGGGTTTGAACCCCCAAAACCCCCCCGTGGGTCCGCCACTGTCCACAGCATACTTTTAGGGAAATGTCTCCACACTGCTTGTTTATAAACATAATCAGTAGTTATTGACAAACATTGGCAATGTACATCCACGAATATTCATAGATTTTACAACATGCATTTACACAAATATTTGTGCATGTACTATCTTTTATAAAATTATTTTTTGTATGGTGTTTTAAATTTTGGGGGGGTTTTAACCCCAAAACCCCCCCCGCCCCCCCCCCCTTGAGTGCGCCAATGGTCATATCCCCTACACTCCCCAAACCTTCGGGGTGTCTTGGTGGCTACAACAACAACAACAACAACACCGGTAACTAGCTCAACACGACCGAACTTTGGTGGTGAATGGCAAAAATTCGAATCCGTCCGAAGGCCTCTAATGTGGAATGCTTACATATATAAAACTAAAATTAATGTTTAGCAAGTTGGGCGTTATTTTGCAGGTCGCTTAGAAGAAAAATCGACTTATGTATATACACATGTACATATGTTTATATGTCGTCGCCCGGATAAATTAATGTCGTATGTTGCATTTGAAGACTTTTGGGAAAACAGGTTTGAAGTTTGGAATTGTATTTCTCCAAAACTTCTGATTAGTTTTTCTCCAAAGTCTGGCAGAACACTACTAGGCCACAAAATTCTTAAATTATTTTAATTTTGTTTTATATTGTTTATTATTTTGGAATTTATAAAGGATTTTCTTCAACAACATCTTCTTTAGCAACATTTTTGCAGTAAATTTGTATGACGTACGAAATGTGTTCCCAAATTGAACTAAATTAAAGATTTTTAAAATTAGTTAATTTTGTATTTGATTTCTCATAAAAGTAAATAAATTAAATAATTGACAGCAATTAAAAGCACATTGGAAATTAGACAAAATCGCTTGCGACCTTGCACAAACGAAAAAATTCTGCTCAATATCTCTTAAACTAAAGGAGATAGCAAAAAACGGATAACGTCATTCGAAAGATCTTGATTAGTTTAGTATAACTGTATTATTAACTCAATTCGGCCCAAAATTCACATACGACACTTATTTATCCGGGCGACGATGTATGTTAATATGCATTGTCAACCTGTCAAGTTAAATCGCAAACTATGCTTTGTGTTTTGTTAGCTCTTCTAGTTTGCTGACAAAATTACTCGACAGTATCAAGGTATGCAAATAAATGTGTGATTAGCTTCAAACTGTAATGGAAGAATAAAGAGAAGAAGAAGAGGACGGGCAAGAAGAAGAAAAAAATAAAAAAGCGAAACTTGAAGTATTTAAGTACAAGGGCTTACGCCAACCTGTCTGCGACAACAGGCAGCACGCGTTAGTTACCTTGGAAAAGACGGATTGCACACTTTCAAAAGTGTTTGTATTAAAATACATATGTATGTACATAATATATATATTATAAGTATATATGCAAGAACGTATATTCGTATACACTCATGCATAAATACAAAAATATATGTATATATACATATACATATTTGTACTTTTAAAGCGGCAACCTTGCAATCGAAAAGTGCGCTATAGCAAATAGCAGAAAAAGACATACCATAAAGGTACTGACAGACGATGCAATGAAAGTGCTTTCCGAAAGTGTCAAATCATTGAAAGAACTTTCATGAGTATCCACACTACGCAATGAACGTGCTTTCAGAAAGCACTTTTTACTTCCACTTTCCGAAAACTTTCTGAAATTACTTTTCATCTGTCCACACGTTGAAAGGAAAATGAGTTTTTTAAAGTACTTTCTGGCAGCTGTAAAATTAAATTCAAAAGGCTGTGAGAGCAAGACAGATGTAGGAGAGCAAAGAGCTTGTGGTGTGAGAGCAAACAGTTGTGCGTGGAATGGTGATGGTGGAGACTTTTGTGTTTTCTGTGTTCATATGAAAAATATAACGTGATAAATAATTATTTTAATAATTGTATTATGTTTATACATACATATGTATTTTTATAAAGAAAACATATTTACATGCCGGTTCGATCATTTAGACAACACTCTATCAGCTAGCAATTTTCAGAAAGTAAAATAATTTCAGATGTAACAATTGAAAGTGAAAAGTATTTCTGAAAAGTATTTTTCTCGCAGCTAGACGATGAAAATTTTTCGTAAGAAAATAATTGCTGAAATTTCGGAAAACACTTTCAGAAAGTACTTTTTTGGTGGCTGCACGAGAAAATTTTACTTTTTCACTTTCTGAAAGCACTTTCATTGCATCGTCTGGCAGTACCTTAAGTGATGTAAAGAGTAGCTAATCTCATATTATGGCATCATGACACCACAATTCGCATTTCAATCAGTAATTGTTTAATAATAGAAAAATAAAAAAATTCACGCGCTATTATAACTCTGACAAGTTTTATAGCCGAGCTTCTCTCCTAATTCGAGACGTGCCACTTAACTATTGTTTTTCCTACTAATTGGGTGGACCTATAGTTTTACGCCGGCTCCGAACGGCGAAAGCATTTTTTGTGTGAAACTTCATCAAGTTTATAAACATAAATGGGAGAAGTAGATACGTGGTAAACTTACTAAAGTTATAAAATTCAAGTCATCAGTTTAATCACGGCTGTATTTTTAAATCAACTTGAGCCAAGGGTCATATAACTACATAATTATGGTACAGCCCTTTTAGCCCTTATTTTTCATACTTTCATATAAGGGTCGAAGAAAGACCAATTCTTCGGTATCTGAGACAGGAACTAATTAATTACATAATTATAAAATGAAATAAAAAGATTTTCTTTCCATCAACAATATCTCCAACGTAAAGTGCGTTACATGCGTCATCGAGATTTAAAACTTCCTTTCTTGCGCAATCAAAACATACCGCCTCTTTCGCTGGCCACAATTTTTCAGCGCAGCCCCTACCCTGAGCAATAATCCACAGACCACTTACAATCAAACTAACGCATATTTACTAGAACATCTTCGGCCTGCCAATACGATTCACTGGCAACGCCACCGCCTACCAGTTTCGCTTTATCCGCTGAACTTGGACGGCATTTGGAGGAGAGCAGTGGCAAATATGTACTTATTTATGTACATAGGTATGTATATGTATGCAACTTTGAATATTCATATGTATGATGTTTCATATATAGACAAATACATAAGAAAGTAAGAGATGTTACATCTCGATGATATGCTGACTTCAATGTTCGCTGCGAATCTGCCGAGCTGTCATGAGGCAGGTCCCATTGCGAGTAGTTACTTCCCACATTTTTGCTCGCTCCGAGTGAATGCCTTGCACCCACACAAAAGCTGAAGTCAAATCCAAAGCCAAAGTGTTTTTATTATTAAAAACTTTTTTTAGAGTAATTAATTTGAATATAATGAACTCGTTTCTTGTTTCGTTGTTTTTCGTTTTGTGTGCCTCTTCAGTCTTTTCTTCTTCTTTTGCTTAGGCACTTGAAGAGTCAGAATTGTTGTTGTTACATATTTTCTGATGTGTCTGATATTTCAAATGTTGTTTGTTATTGTGATTGTTCTTCTTGTTGTTTGGTAATTAAAAATGTTCGCTTAATTTGTTGCTAAAACTCATTTTCTTTTTCGGGTTGAGGTTGGGGCCCAACAGCTTGTGGACCCGTTCGGAGAAGTGGGCTGTTAGGCGTAGCGGCGGTCGGCTGTGGCGCAAACACTTGGCTGGCAAATTTTGTGCAAATTGAATTTTATGAAAGAAAGAATTCTCATTGTTATGGTTGTGAATTGAGCAGGAAGTGACTGGTCTCAAGAGCGTGTGGTGGGCGTGTACGCAAATTATTTTTTTTGAAGTGATGCGTTGTGATGATTTGCAAGATGATACAGAAGATGACTTGTTATAGGAACATTACATAAATACAGACATATGTAGGCGCAGCTGAACAAACTTGCAATTAATTGAATATGCGTTTAAATTGAAAAATATGCAGAATTTAAGCATCTAACGGTCAAAGACTTTTGAAGTGAGGAAGGTCCAGTTGATTGTACTATATCTTAACAGAAAACAGTTTTGTGGTAGATATTTTTCACTGATTCACTAAAACTACTTTCAGTTCTATTTTATCTTATTTGTGGTTAGATCTTAGTCACTCTCCAAGGAGCAAAGTTTGATCTATTCCCCATTGTTTTTAAATAGCTTCATCAACAGCTTCTCTCTCAGCATTATTTTCAAAGTAATATAAGTCAACGCCTTTCCCAGGACAACCGGGCTTAAGTATCTACATCGTCGGGGCAAGGTACATTTTAGGCGAGTTCCCGTACCAGTGATCCAAATCCGGATAAGAAGTTTGCATGCAAATGCAACAAGAATTCTGTGATCCTGGCGTTTATCTGTATCAATTTCGGATCCGTATAGATTATAATAGGTTGTTTTGATCCAGATAAATACCAGGATCACAAAATTGTTGTCGCATTTGCTTGCAAAATTTGTATCCGGATCTGGATCACTGCCACGGGAACTCAGCTTTTGTTTCGGTTCAAAAATATCGGAAAAATCAGCACCCGCCAAACTATTAACTAAAACTCTCACGAAACGAAAGTTTAAAGCAAATGCCTTTATTTCTTAGGCCACAAGATAAAAGAATATCAAAGCAGAGAAAATAACTTTTGAGTTCTTTATGTGGATATGTATCCAAGTAAGTAAATATGTATAGAAATTTCCATCAATGAATGATATTGTTTGCTTAAGATGACATCTAAGGCGGCGGCGTGTGTTCGGTATTTCTGGTAAAGTCGGAAGTAGCGACAAAGAATTTACGATCGAACACACAAAACGAGTTTTTGAGAAACAGAATTGATTCCAGAATGCCACCATGAATGACATAACTATGTACTAATATATGTATGTATCATAGCTGGGGAATAATGATTAGTAATCCTAATGATTACTAATCGGATTAGAAACTTTTTTTTAAATCCTAATTGATTAATTAGGATTAGACGGCTATTCTAATCGATTACTTTTTGATTAGATTAGAACTAATCAAAAATCTAATCACTAATCTAATCTAGTGACGATTGGCATATCTAATCAAAACTAATCAAAAATAAAATCGATTAGATTTCTCGACTAGTTTTGATTAGATTTGATTAGATAAACTATTTTGCAAAATTTTTGTAAAAAAAAATTATTTATTTTTGTATGCTAAATCTACTTACATAGTATAAATATTTTTGAATAATTCATAATATTGCATTAAGTCGTTGTTCATAGCTACACCACTGCAGGGCCGCCGAGAGAAAATCCGGGCCCGGGGTCAAAATAACTAAGGGCCCCCATACTAAATGAACAAATTCTCAAAATCAAAATTCAATGAATATATAGTTACGAACTTTAATTTATCTATACATGGCCGCTGTGGTGCAGTGGGTAGAGTGCTCGCCTGCTATGCCAGGCTTCTGTTTTAGCCACTCAAAAAAAAAAAAAATGGACGTGTTTTTGTAGCGTCCGGAACGCAGTTTAAGTGGCTAAAACAGAGGCATTAAACTAAATTTCTGTCGCTAACATACTTTAATCATTAGCTGTGGCCTAAATCTTTCCTTTTATCATAAAACGATACAATATTTCGCGATATTTCTGCCTCAAAAGTTCAAAAAATCGTGCGAACATACCGTCCAAAACGCCCAGGACATACCCATATAGCTGTATAAGAATTTGCATTATACCGAATTTTTCTGTTGCAACAGAAAACGAATTCAAATTTATGCTGCAAAGTCGACGCCAAAAACCAACAATTCCTTAAGTGGGGTGCAGACACTTTAAGAGATTTATAAAATTTGTTGAAATTTAAAATGATTGCTATCTACGAAAGGTGATTAAAGGTGTTGTTCGTTTATTTTCTGCAAGCAAAAACTTGGATAAAATTTTGAGATTCCCGGGCCCTCTAAAGCCCGGGCCCGGGGCAATTGACCCCCTCAGCCCCCCCTCTCGTCGGGCCTGCACCACTGTACAATACCTCTGCCTGTTCTACCTTCGTTTTCTTTTGCTGACATAGTCAATAACCCAAGACGGAATTCATTGTCTGACTTTTCTTTTGAAAAGTTGGTACTAATTCAGTCAAATGTAAACTTTTTGTGATACTTATGTATGTAATATAAATCAGCATTTTTTCAGAATTTGCCTCTAATTTTTATACTTCAACTAGTATTTAGTGTTTATGTTTACGATGAAATTTTGAATAAAAGTAGTTTTAAGTTTGTTACTCTATGCATTAAATGACAAAAAAAAAAATATTTCAAAACAGTTGATCTAATCAAATTTAATCAAAACTAATCGAGAAATGTAATTGATTTTATTTTTGATTAGTTGTGATTAGATATGCCAATCGTCACTAATCGTGATTATATTTTTGATTAGCTCTAATCTAATCAATTAGTAATCAAAATATAAATAATCAAAAAAAATCTAATGATTAGATTACTTAATTTTTCTAATCGTAATGATTTCTAATTCTAATCGAAGTTCGCAACTATGTATATGTATGCACATATTTTTCAAAGATATTGTTAAGCAATAGCAAAAAGGTAATTACAAACAAAAAGTGATTGTTACAAACACATTACTCATGTATTTATCTGCCACAGAATGTGCCACAAATGGAAATACGCCTGGCGCGCGAGCTTTGTTTGTATTTACTTAAGATGCACAGTGGGTAATTTTGAATTCATTTGATTGCAAAAAATTCATGAAAACAACGAATAGAACTTTTTTTGTTTTCTTTCCAATAGCTTATTCATGGTGAAATTGGTTACATATGTATGTGCTAAGAAATTTACCAATTTCATAAATATGCACTGGAGTATTTTGCTGGTTAGCTACCTAATAAGGAAACAAAGTCTCGTGAAAGAAATTTCAGCGGTACGCAATTTCAAATTGTCTTATAAAACCAAACCAAATATTTTTTATACAGCTAAAAAATTGGAAAAAATATTTTTATAAAAATTAATGGCAGCGATATATTCGAAGGCGAATGTGTTCCAAGAGCAATTCTTGTAGCGAAACCTTTTTTGCTTTTCGAAATACAATTTTTAAGCAAATTAACACAGAATATCCCACTTCGCAGCTTGGAAATAAAAAAAAAAAATAGGCCATTAGATTAATGAATGGCGGAAAGGTAAGACAAATTACAACTAAGTACAGTGCGCGCAGAGAATGTGTGCGTTCGTACATTCTCATGTCTGTCCCCCTAATTGTACATTTGTATAAGTTGTGTTAAAGGTAATGCTTGAAATCACATTTCGTTATTCCACTCTACAAATATTTGATGGACAATTTAAAAAAAAAACTTGATAAGACAACAAAACTCTAGATATCATAAACAGATGGCTAGAGCAACAGCAATCTGAATGTGTCCCAAAAAATAAAAAATAAAAAAAGAGCAAACCCATAAAAAAGTCTATGCTCTCTTTCGCACTATCCACTATCGCGTAAAGTAAATAACAAAAAATAAATAAAGAATTGGTCGCGACGAGTGTTGGAAGTCTTCACAGCTGGCGG
The DNA here is from genome assembly GCA_960531455.1 of Urophora cardui. Lineage (NCBI taxonomy): Eukaryota > Metazoa > Arthropoda > Insecta > Diptera > Tephritidae > Urophora > Urophora cardui. The sequence goes on from OY482671.1 coordinate 33,011,487, forward strand.
CTAAAAGCTAAAAGCACGAAACATGAAATCAATAAAAAATTGTAGTACAACCTGAAAAGCGAAGAAATGTAGTACTAAGTGCCTTCAAATGTTATTTAGACGAGGGGAGGGTGGATAATGCTAAATGCGGTAGCAATGAACTTTTCGAACGTTTCAAGAAATTATAACGAAATCGTGCTAACGAAATGCATGTTAATGCGTCTGTGTGTGTGTATGACACGTGGGAAATACTTAGAATTGAAGTTGTAAGTGAAGATGAGGAGCGGTTAATGAATTGTGGTGATGCCGTTCCTCTGGATGTGTATACTTAAGTAATCAAAAGTCAAAGTTAGAAGATACTTTTTTATAGTAAAAAAATTACTAGCTACTGTTAATGTGTGAATGTTATTATCAATTACTAGTTTTATATTTCGATGTACGTTATTCTCACATAAATCCAGCCAAAGCTTTTTTAGTTATAATTTTTTGGAGGGTTTCAATATGCATATATAACATTCAACCTTCTCTTACAGGAATGACAACGATTTTGAACCTTAACTAGAGAAAAAGTTTTATAAATATATTTATCCTTAATCATGCTGAAATTCATGAGCCCTTTTAACTAAGGGCCTTAGCTTGTATGTATTTGTTCAACCATGGTAACATTATTAGACAGGATTTCCTATATAAATTTTAAAAGAATCTTTTATAATTTTTTTATTAAGTAGGTATGTAATATCGAAAATCTCTTTTTGTCAAAACAAAAAAAGACATCAGAAAACAAACAGCTGTCTTAAATTATTAAATTTAAAAAAATTCGTTTGACCTTATTTAATTTAACTTTATTTAACTTAATGTAAACTAATTGGACTTAACATAGATTAATTCGAAATAGCCTAATATATATATGTATATATTTTTTTTTTAATTCATATATGTAACTACACTCAGAAAAAAAATCATCAACACGATTCATGTAAAATTAACACGATCGATCTTTACACATAGAACACCAGCAATTTTTTTCAAATTACACGATGTTTGAAACATGATTTTGGCTTTGTAACTGTCATCTGAAAATTTGGTAAATTCAACCAAATTTTATTGTTGATACAACATGAAGAAATTTTAAAATATACAAGATGATTCAAATATAAAATTTTATTCCTAAATGTCATTTGGAATTTGGTTTATTTAACATGATAGTTTTAATATAAACTAAAAAAAATGTTAGAAGAATGACGTCCCAATTTTAGTGTTAATACAACATGAAAACAAATGTGAAAACAACAAGAACCACAATTAACAATAAAATTTGGTTGATATAACACGAAACAATGTTCAAACTTAAACGTCATTTGTAATTTTGGTTTATTCAACACGATCATAGTGTCAATGTAATCTAAAAAAAAGTGTTAAAAAAGAACGTCAAAACTATTTTGAAACGTACATATTTTTTTTGATCATTTGAAGTCTGATTTTCGTGCAAAAAGCAAATTATTTTTAAAAAAAATAAGGAAAATTTTGTGCCGTGGCAGTGATGCGAGTTTAGCATCATTGTCAGTTCGCGATAGTGGGGTTTCGATTTATATTTTCAGTTGTAAGGTGAGTTAAAAGAGGATTACATTTTTGTTTCTAAAAGTATTTAATGTTCAATATTTTATTTTTCCTCTTCATAGGTTGCAATATCACGAGGAGGTTGTTTTAGCGTATGGGGGCTTGCGTGAAGCATGCGGTTGTTGCATTAGCGGCCAAACATTACTCGGTGCAAGTGATAGTACTATCGCCCATGTATAGTATAAACTATCGCCGGTACATTTGTGTTCGTATGAGAAGGACGCGTTTAATTTGGTCAGTTGTGCGGGTGATGTACGAATGTGCGAAGTGATGATTATATATTTTATGTTTTATATGTTTTTTTATTTAAAAAAATAAATTGTACAATCAACAAGACCTTCTAGTTAATTTAACAATAAATTTAATGTAAAATCAAAAAGATGTTATTGTTAATTCAACAGGACCATTTCGTGTTAATTTAACCAGCTTTTATTGTAACATTAACTAGTTAAAATTGTAAAATCAACAGGAAGACTCAATACTTTTTAGTGTTAATTCTACAGTTGTCATCCTGTTAAACTAACACTTGACAGTAGTGTTAAATTTACACGATTACATGATGGCATACATTAAGCATCGTGTTGAAAAAAATTAACCACAAAATTTGTTGATTTTTGGTTGATTTCACACTATTTTTTTTCTGGGTGTACACCTCAAATTTAATACATAAGTATATATATACATATGTAAAGCTTTCTTGCATAAATCATTGGTTGATTCGCAATTTAGATAAAAATATGTATGTGTGTAATTAATAATATATTATTCGAAAATAAATAATTGAGTAAACGATACATATTAAATATCTTCTTATACATATATGGTTGGCACTAAAAACTCATTTATTTATTTATGTATAAGTAAAACTAAATAAGTTGGTATTCAACTTATTATTATTTTTTATTGTTTTCGGGTTATATACGTATGTATGTATGTTTTTGTTTCATTTGTTCATTCATGTGTTTTTCATTTGCGCTTTAATTTAAATTTTTTTTTTGTTCCTCTTATTTGCCGCATAACTGCTTAAGCAGGCGGTTCCATGCGTTACACATTTTAATAACCAGCAAGTAATCATTTAATTTATTTTTACTTGAAACACTTACGGCAATAATTTATATTGGTTGTAAAATAATTGTTAAAAAAAATAACGATTATAAACACATAAAAAATAATAATAGAATGTGTACGGTAATAAGTAAACTCGCTTAGATACACATACAAAATTCTATATGTAAATATATTAATAATTTTTTGCTCGGATATTTCGCTATGCTCTATTTTTATTACTACTGCATACTTATTTACAAATGCATAACTGTTAAATATGTATGCATATTTTATGAATTTTGAAAAATGCGTTTAACTTTTGATGTTTTGCAGCACGATCCCATTAAAATCGCTGCTCAGTCCTTATTTGGTTAATATTTATTTGCAGTTGAAAAAAGAAACGATTTATAAAAAAAATTACACTTTAATGATATTTTCTGTTGATGGTTTTGTCCAGCAGTAAGATGAAAAAAGTTTCTTAAGTTCTGCCGGTACTAATATTTTCAATTTCCGGTTTTGTTAATTTTGTTCAATGTATGTAATAAAACTATTTTTTAGTAATTTTCTTCATTTTATTTTCTTTAATTTTATTTTACCTTTATTTTATTTTATTTTATTTTATTTTATTTTGTTTTATTTTGTTTTAATTTAATTTATTTTATTTTATTTTATTTTAATTTATTTTATTTTATTTTATTTTATTTTAATTTATTTTATTTTATTTTATTTTATTTTATTTTATTTTATTTTATTTTATTTTATTTTATTTTGTTTTGTTTTATTTTGTGTTATTTTAATTTATTTTATTTTATTATACTTTTATTTTCATAATTTTGTTTTTTTTACTTTATTTCATTTTATTTTATTTTATTTTACTTTATTTACTTTATTTTATTTCCTTTTATTTTATTTTATTTTATTTTCTTTTATTTTAATTTACTTTATTTTATTTTAATTTACTTTATTTTATTTTAATTTATTTTATTTTATTTTAATTTATTTTATTCTATTTTATTTTATTTTATTTTGTTTTATTTTATTTTATTTTAATTTATTTTATTTTATTTTATTTTATTTTATTTTACTTTATTTTGTGTTATTTTAATTTATTTTATTTTATTATACTTTTATTTTTATAATTTTGTTTTTTTAACTTTATTTCATTTTACTTTATTTTATTTTATTTTCTTTTATTTTAATTTACTTTATTTTATTTTATTTTAATTTATTTTATTTTATTTTCTTTTATTTTATTTTATTTTCTTTTTTTATTTTTTTTAACTTTATTTTATTTTACTGCACATTTATTTTATTTTATTTCGTTTCGTTTCATTTTATTTTATTTTATTTTATTTTATTTTATTTTTTTTTTATTTTTTTTTATTGCACTTCATTCTTTGCTATTTTTTATTTGAAATGTATGTACTTGGCTGCCCGTAGCTCTTTCAAACAAATGAATATCACAAGGCTGCAATTTGTCGGTGTTAATATGCCACAAACGATATGAATCATTGCCAACTACATAAATATGTATGTATGTAAATATAAAGTAAATGAACTATCGAACGCTGGCTGCCAACCCCTCTGTTGGAAACGTAAGCGGCAAGTAGTAATGGTACGTTGATTTCTTTATGGCAATGATTACGCCAATTTTTATGCATGAGAGCAATTTGCAAATAAAAAAGAAAAGGAGAATACAAAAAAGAATAAAATTCAACAAAGTAAACGATAGAAAGGTGAAACAAGATAAACTTAAATTGGGGCAATTAAATAATTCTATGTTAATCAACAAGTTTTCTAATAAACAATTTTATATATCGGAGCTTTAAGTTCATTACAAAGGCCGACAAAATTTCAAAAAATCTTTTTAACATAAATATAATTCTACCTTTCTAAAGGATTTTGATACGCTGAACCTGAATTTGGTGTCAGAATTTTTAATTGAATCTATTTTCTGAAATATTCATGTCCAAAGAGGCGAAAACGCGTGTTTTGGGTATATTCAAGACTCAATATCTTCCTAAGAATTTACTTTCGTACAAAACTAAGCATACACATACAAAGCACGATCAAAACGCCGCTTTGTCGCCTATAATTATGTGTGGAAAGGTCTATTTTTTCTTGCAAAATTTTGGTTTTTGTTGAAAGTCCATGGTAGATCAGGCCAATGTCTAGCCTCACTCACGTCTCTAAGCCATAATAGCTAAATCGTTGAAATATTTGTTTGTCCATAATAACTGGCACTTACTCCTAGTTTTCTTTGGTGAGACAGATGGACTTATGAGCCGAACTCTTTCAAGTATTATAAAAGCGTTTCAAATATTGCTCTTGTCTTCGATTAAAGACGCATTCACAAACTAAAGAAGCTCCATATCACCAACGCAGTGAAGGCTGCTGACGAAAATCTAAATTTAACCCACACACAAAAGCGCTCATACGAAAAACAAAGAGCAAAGACGGCGAATGAAGAAAACCGAGAAATACCAGTGAACAATTCACTAAATGCCGTACAGCAAAGGCATTTTGTATTTGCATAAACCTTAAATATTTACATATTTTTATTTTGTTGTTTTGGTTACACGTAACCGGTTTTAAATAGTTGCACTCAACCTACTTTGCAGTACGCAGAGTTGCACGATAAGAAGTAATGAAGGTAAGGAAGGCGTTCCAATGGAACTTGATACGAAAGAGATACAACTTGAACAGTTACATATAGAAATGAAGCTAGAAATTATGATGATATGAAAATAGGCCTGTGGTTTCACTTAAAAAAGGTTTTGCACAGGGACTGTAACGGTTATGAGTTATACCAAAAAGTTGATTTTTAATCATTATTTTCTGAGTTTTATTTTCTGCTCAGAAAATAAAAGTTATTTTTTTAGTCTTATTTTCTATCCAGAAAATAAAAGTTACATTTAATATAAAACTCAAAAAATAAAAGTTAAAAAAGTCGCTTAAAAAATAAAAATTATTTTTTGAGTTTTGTTTTCCGATCAGAACATAAAAGTTGTTTTTTGAGTTTTATTTTTCGATCAGAAAATAAAAGTTATTTTTTGAGTTTTGTTTTCCGATCAGAACATAAAAGTTATTTTTTGAGTTTTATTTTGCGATCAGAAAATAAAAGTTATTTTTTGATTTTTAGTTTTCTCTCAGAAAATAAAAGTTATTTTTTGAGTTTTATTTTTCGATCAGAAAATAAAAGTTATTTTTTGAGTTTTATTTTTCGATCAGAAAATAAAAGTTATTTTTTGAGTTTTATTTTTTGATCAGAAAATAATACTTATTTTTTGAGTTTTATTTTTCGATCAGAAAATAAAAGTTATTTTTTTATTTTTATTTTTCTCAGAAAATAAGTTATTTTGTGGGTTTTGTTTTCCGATCAGAAAATAAGTTATTTTTGAGTTTTATTTTCCGATCAGAAAATAAAAGTTATTTTTTGATTTTTATTTTTCTCTCAGAACATAAAAGTTATTTTTTGAGTTTTATTTTTTGATCAGAAAATAAAAGTTATTATTTTTATTTTATTTTGCGATCAGAAAATAAGTTATTTTTTTGAGTTTTATTTTTCGATCAGAAAATAAAAGTTAATTTTTGAGTTTTATTTTGCTCAGAGAATAAAAGTTTCTTTAGTTTAATTTTAGCTGCGGCTGTCGATTTTGCCACATTAATACGTAGGTTAAGTTTATAAATAAAAAAAATTAAAAATTTATTTATATACTTTACTTATTTATATGGCGATATCTACAATTATTTTATTTTATTTTATTTTATTTTTAATTAAAATTATTTTTTTTAATTTTTTTTTAATTTATTTTATTTTATTTTTTATTTTATTTTACTTTTTTGTTTTATCTTATTTTTACATTAAATTTAATTTTCCTGGGAGGTATAATTAAATTTAATCTAATTCAATTTTTTTATTTTTTTGTTTCTATAAAACAAGTACCGGCAAATAAAAAAATACTTTTGAAAGCAATTAAAAATAAATAGCTTATATTCAATAATGAAAACAAATTTAAATACTCTTTTACCTACATACATATACCTACATATATGTAACTATTTATAAGCACTTGTGTTTCTGCTGTTATTTTTCTAAATTCATTTTTATTTTTTTCTTTTGTTTTTTATTTTTGCTCAATACCTTCCTTTTACTTTTTTTCTTACCAAACTTTATAGGTAGCGTTGTTTTGTTTTATTTTTCGGTACACACTCGCGTTACACAAATATGTAGATTGTTGTTGCTGTTGTTATGGCTTATAATCGCACCACAAATGCTGCATATGTATGCATGTGAGAAATATATTTATTTTTATTTATTCTTCTTTTCATCCACTTTGTTCGCTAATTTCTAGCAAATTTTTGAGTTATACTTACAATATTTTTTAAATTATTTTTATGTTTAGCGATAGCACATACATACATACATACATACACAGTCGTACACCTTTTTGCAAAAATTTATGAATGTAGGTACATACATATGTATGTATGAATGGCACTTAAACATAACACAATAACCGTTTCGGTTTCAAATCAAAATAAATTTGCACTTCAAAAAATTTTGTCGCGAACGTTGAAGTTATATCGTTATTTCTTTTTTATTCAACTGTTGAAATTTGAAACATTTTCTATTATTTTTTATCCACTTAACTCGCTCAGCCTCAGCGCTCCATTTGCACCGTTTCAACGCGCTGCGCTTAGTTGCGTTTCTCGTATGTAGTTATTTCGTGTTATTATTTTAATGCTGTTTGTTTACCTCATTGTTATACTCAGCTGTACTAGTACACAGAGTATTATAGTTTTGATTTCCTAACGGTGGATTGTAACAGAATGAAATAATCGAGATAGATATAGACTTATATATATCGAAATGATCAGGGTGAAAAGAGAAATCGATTGAGCCATGTCCGTCCGTCCGTCCGTCTGTCCGTCCGTCCGTCCGTCCGTCTGTCCGTCTGTCCGTCTGTGCGCACGATAACTCGCGCAAAAATTGAGATATTTTGATGAAATTTGAAATGTAAGTTGGTATCAAGACAGGAACGGATGGTATAGAAAATGGGCGAAATCGGACCATGACCACGCCCACCTCCCCTATATAGTAAAAATCGGAAATTTTGTATCTCAGTCACTAATAGAGCTAGAGTGATAAAATTTCACACACGTATTGAGCTCAGGCTCTTATGAAGAAATATGGTGAAATTTTGGAAAATGGGCGGTGCCACGCCCACTTATTAAGGGGCAAACATTGGAAGTTTTATGAGTCATAACTCAGAAACCGTTGAAGATATATCGATGAAATTTGGTAGGCGTGATATACTTACATAGGCAAATGTTTGGACGAAAAATTGCCAAAATCGGTTGATGACCACGCCCACTTTTATATATGGGTATTATAAGGTGACATAGTAAAAACATTTTAAGCGATATCTCTGTCAAATATAAAGATATATCATTGAAATTTTATGCAAGGTGTCCAACTATGGACATAGAACAATAAATACAAAAATTTTGGAAAATGGGCGTGGCACCGCCTCCTTTTAGAAGCAGGAATATACGAGATTTCTGAGCCCATAACTCGACAAATAATCGACATATTATGACGAAACTTGGTGTATACACTTTCACTACTTGTAGTAATACATGTTCAAAATTTTAGCGACATCGGTTGACGACCACGCCCACTTTTATATATGGGTATCATAAAGTGGCCTAATAAAAACATTTTAAGCGATATCTTTGTCAAATATAAAGATAATTCATTGAAATTTTGTGGCATGAGTTCTACAGTAGATCGGAAACAAAAAATAGAAAAATTTCGGAAAATGGGCGTGGCACCGCCTCTTTTCAGACAAAGGAATCAACGAGATTTCGGAGCCCATAACTCGACAAATAATTGAGATATTATGACGAAACTTGGTTTATACACTTTTATAACTTGTGTTAATAGACATGCAAAAATTTATTCAAATCGGTTTGTGACCACGCCTACTTTTTAACAAAGATATTTCTGGAATACCCTTTGGGAATTTGTAACGTGACATCTTTGTAACTAGAAGTCATAAAGGAATAAAATTTTGAGCAAAGAATAATATTCATATGCTTAGTTGGATGACTGATAAAAATGTTGAAAATAGGCGTGGTTACGCCCACTTTATACAGCACTAGCTTTATATAAAATCCATCAAACGCAAACAAACAATGAAAACATACAGCTGAGTATCTAATGTTCGATTCCACTCGAACTTAGGCTTCCTTACTTGTTAGTATTGTTTTTGTTATGTATATTTTTGTTGTATGCATGTATGTATTTGTTTGTTTATTTTTGGTATCGTTTTCGCTTTGACAATTGCCGGAGCTGCTTGGCTGCGGCTCTCAGCGCTCGTCAACTAGATAATTTTGTTTTAACATCTGTTGTTTTTTTTATATACATATGTACATACATATGTACATATGTATGTATAAAGTTATTTAAATTTTCTACTCTATTACAGACAAGCAACAACAACAATGCACAATAACCTTGTAAATAATTTTTCTTTATCTTTACTTATTTTTGTGCATCTGCCTTTAATTTGTGTTGTATTTGCATTTTCATTTTCATTCTCAATTTATTTTTATCTTTTCTCATTAACCACAATTTTCAAACATTTGAAATTCGATAAACCCGCAGCGACTATCCGTTTCATACGACCGCACCGTGTGGAATCTAAAAGACAACTGAGTGGCACGATTCAAGCTGCGGCCGAAAGTTTATCGCCCAGCCAAGCAAGTGGTGCGTTGCCGGCAGCCAAACAACAACCAACAAAGCTTATGCTGCATGGCCAGACCCCCCACCACCCTCACCACACTTGCACAACCAAAAACCGCCATCAGTTCCCACACAAACACGAGTACGTGTTATGCTCAGACAGGGAACATGTGTTCACTTCACTTAGTTTGCCACTTTGCACAGTGGCTCAAAACCATGAAATCGCGGCCGAAAATTCTTCCCGCCAAAGCCAGCTTCACCAAATTTGATACCTACGCAAACTTCCTCTGCTAAAATATATGAGGGGTCTACTCCCGCCTATTGGTATTAATCGCGTTCATCAGGACTTTCACATGCAGTTTATTTCACTTCGCAATCTGTCCCGGTTTTCAAGATAATGGCAAAAACGTGGCATAATCCAATTGAACCAACATGCGACCGGATTTTATAAAAGCCTGCGTTTTTGATCTTGATGAGCTCTGAAAACTATTTATAAGTCAGCGATTAGCAAGCTCTTGCAAAAGATAAATATGTATGTATGTAAACTAAAAGTACATGGATGGCCGGCTCATCTCTAGCTGCATTTTTTCGCAGATCCTCGCAAGCGAAATAAAAAGTAAAAAAAAAAGATTAGTGGAATAACGGAACTTTTCAGAAGTTGTATACTAAATTTCATAAAAATTGCTGAAGCCGTTTGCGAGATTCAGAACTAGAGTAAATCCGTCTTGCTTCGCTGCGACACCTCTACCTCTTTATGTCCCTCTCCCTTTCTTCTTTGTCTTAGTCTTTCACTGCATTCCTTTACTTTTCTTTTTCCCTTCTCTTTCATCTTCGTTTCCTTTTTCCTTTTTCTTTTCCATTTCCCATTCCCTACGGCTCTCTCATACCCCTCCTTTTGTCTCCCCCTCCCATTCGTTCTACCTTTCCCTCTCCCAATCTCTCTCTCCCCTTTCCTCTCCCATTGTATTTTCGTTTCCTTTACTATCCCATTCTCTCCCTGACCTTTTCTCATCACCATTCCATTCCAATCGTCTTCTTTTTTTCTTTTCATCTTCCCTTTATTTAGGGAACCATTGCATTGAAGAGAGCTCTTTATTGAGGCCTTGATACCCATTTTCCATTTCATACCAATATCGCTCAGAAACATTCGAGGGTCAGCCGGGTCCACGTTTTAACCCAAGGCTCGGGACCCGGGATAAAGAGTGGTCAAAAAAATGAAATTAAATGGTTGCTGAGGATTATATTCTATACAGGTCTTCATTTAGCCTAGACACTAGGCATTCACATATTCACAAAAATAGACTTTCGGTCGCTGAAAATTGATTTTAGGCCATTGTACATTGTTTAGAGATTGAATTGGATTCCATTGAATCTGGGTTGTTTGAGTATCTGCGAGCAGTTCTAAATATCTTTGCGATACTCACGGTGTGCATAAATATTGGAAAGTGGTTGCTAGCCGAGAACACGGCATTAATGTTGCTGGTGGTGGCCAGCACCAATGCAATATGTTGCTGTGGAACATATGTACATATGTATGTATTTATGTATGTATTGCGGCTCTCATAATTGGATATGCTTTGTGGAATGCAGCATGAGCGGCGATATGTTCAGTGGAGGTGATTTTTCTATGCTAACTAAGTAGCTGATGGAAAATCGCATGCGATATTTTTACTTGATACAAAATATCTGAAATTTTGTATGCACTTTGTATTCATTGTGATTGATGAATAAGGAATTATGAATTACGAACTATGAATTATGTGTGATGAAATATGAGTGATGAATTATGAATTGTGAATTATGAATTATGAATTATGAATAATGAATTATGAATAATGAATTATGAATTATGAATTATGAATGATGAATTATGAATTATGAATGATGAATAATGAATAATTAATTGTGAATTATTAGTCATGAATTATGAATTACGGATTTTAAATTATGAATTATGGATAATGAATTATGAATTACGAATTATGAATTATGAATCAGGAATGGTGAATTGTGAATTATGAATTACGGATTTTAAATAATGACTTATGGATAATGAATTACGTATTATGAATTAATTAAGAAATCGATTTATTTATTCAAATATGCGCACTCATTATTTTTACTTTTTACAAACATTTAATTATTGACACTTTTTACAGAGCAAAGCAAATAATTGCAAAAAAATTAAAAATTTGTTTTCATATAAAAATCAGTCATTTATTGCTTTGTCTTAAATAATGAGTCTGAACTGTGTACGGAGGACAAAGGGGAGAATTTTAATTTTTCAACGCGTTGCAGGCAACAAAGCAATTTATCAGCACTCTTTGATTCTGGATGGGTTTCTGTGTGTGGATTCGTGTTTGTGATATTTCTAGTTAGTAGTTTTTCCGATTGCCATTTTTCATTATCTCTATTGAATATCACTTGCATATCGGAGTTGTACTACTTTATAATTTATCTTTGGACAGTTTATCAGTGACATATTCATACTCATGTAAATATGTATGTATGTATGTGTGTATGTTTGCTTGTGTGAATGTACCAACACCATCCCCGTTAAAAATTGTGTGATTAGTCTCGAAAGAGATTTGACCCGGACTCTTCTCTTTCGGGTGCAATTGGCGACAATTACTTCTCAATTCTTCTCGGAAGGGTAAAATGTAGACTAATTGTTGAAAATTGTACTCAATAGGTTATAAACGCACTGCGAAAAATGCTTTTATTCAGGTATAAAAGGGTACAATTAGTCTCTCCATAGGACATGCTCAAACGAAAGGGAACACTTCATTCCATATAAAGAGACCACAAGTCGTATAGTCATACGCTCCCTTGCGAGTGATTCCGGACACATCCCGGATTAGTCGTATTTTTTGCAGCGATGTTGTGGGCGTTCCAGTTTAGTGGTGTTTTATTACCAAACTAATGTATGTACAATGTAGGTACATAGAAAAGCGCATTCGCTTAATATAAAACATGATAAATTAAACATTTTTCTTCAACTAAAAGTTTTATTTGTGCTCAATCAGAGTTGAATTGTGCTGTCTTGACGTTTGTATATACATACATACATACATACCTAGATTTTTATATGTTAACTACACAAATACATATGTATGTATGTAAGTATGTACATTAGAGTGTATTTAATTTGTGTGGAAAAATTTAAAGTTCATTCACTGTACCGCCCCCTCAATCGGTAGTAACTAGGGATTCCAATCCCGGGATCCCAGGATCCCGCCTTTTTGGACACCCCGAAAATCCCGGGATCGCTAGAATTTTATCCCGGGATTTTTGGGATAAGATAAAGACAGAATTCCCCTATTATAGCAAAGAAAAGTTGTATTTTATATAATTTTTAGTGGTTTCAGATCTGTATACTAATAGCATTTCCTATTCTGCATGAAAATGTTGCATTATTACATTGCACCATTATCAACATGTGCCCTGTGCCCTATAAATGTTGCATTTTTCATGTGATGAATGAAACAAAAATAATGCAATGTGCTAAGAGCAGAAGATGTTGCCCCGTAGTCGGGCCAGTTTTATATTTTGTCAATAGAACAAACAGCCTTAAAAACGTGTTGAGTCTGTGTTGAAGAGAACAAGAAAATGTGACAGCCCGAAGAAAGTGCGACATTTTTGCCAGAATAAAAAAGTCCATTAGTCAAAGTAAGGATTAATATTTTTGATGTTTTTTTAATAATCAAATTTTTTTGTCGTGAAGTACGCGTTGTAAAGAAACGTACGTTAGGTATTTTTAAAGCCTTTAGCCTTGTGGTAAAATTCATTTGATAATTTCTATTTCCTGATTTTTGGTCATTTATTTCCCAAATGGTTTTTGGAATTTTCCCATATGGAAAGTAAATAATGGAAGAAAATGCAAACAAAATTTTAATTAGACTTGATAGTTTTACATTACTCTACTAAAATTAAATACGCAGCTGCATCCTCGGAATTCATATCAAAATATGTGCCTCCGATTTTTAAATATTTTCGGAAGTTGCATTAATTTTCAGAATTTTTCGGCAAGCTTGGAAATATTCGCTTAAACGAAGTGTGTCGTTAAATTCTAAAAATTTTTATTGGAAATTATCAAATGATCGCAAACCTTTTTATCCTAATATCCTAAAAGTACCAACTATAAAGGAAAATATTTTGTTCACCAAATGTATTTAATTTTCTTTGTTGATTGTGTTTTTTAAAGTAACTCTTAAGTGTTATTAAATAATACGCATGATTTTACGTTCCTATTTTATTTTGTTAGTAATGAAATATTAAAAAATGGCAATAAAAATCTATTTTTTCTGTGCATGTTAAAGTTGTAGCGTTTCTCGAAAATATACATATTTAATTTTTCAACCTCAAATGTGGGAAAATAATACTGGTCGACAAATTTTTGTAACAGAAATAAAATTCTACGTTTCAAAAGGATTTCGGTGCACTTTTTGATATATTCTTGTCCAAAGACGCGAAAAACGCGGTTTTTGGCCATATTCACTCCTCAATATCTTTAAAATTGCCCACTTTCATTAAAAACTGATTAAATCTATTGAAAGCACGATCATTTCTCTTGAAGACAATGTTTTGCTTTTTCGGATATCTTGCTTGTATCTTGCAATATTGCAAATAAAATTTTTGTTGCACGCTTTTAGGCAGTTTATTATATTAACAACAAACTGTGCGTTAGAATGAAATAAGTGAAGTAATTTATATTAATTTATCGAAAATACGACTAAATTTTGCGTGACTGAAACAAAAATTCCGATCAGTGGCCTACTATGTATATATTTTCTATACTGAAATAAAAATAGTTCGGCAGAGCAGCTACAAAACTTGATTTCGATTAAAACAGCGCTACAAATACGAAGAAAATTCGAAGAAAAATACCTTATTGTACAAAAACATATATTTCTAGATATATAAATAAGAAACCCGAGAAAACAAAGGGCTGTTTTCAAGAGCTGCAATCATTTTTTAATGAAAGTAAGTAATTTAACAGATTGAGCAGTGAATATAGCAAAAAATCGCATAAATATCTCAAAACCTACAAGTATTACCGAAAATCCGACTTCAGATTCAGATTCAGGGCACCGAAATCCTTTAGAAAAGTGGAATTTTATTTGAGTTAGAAAATTTTTTGGAAATTTTGTCGGCCTGTATAATTAATGTCCAAATCCCGGGATAAATCCCGGGATCCCGGGATTAGAAAAAAAATCTCGTAAAAATCGGAAAAATTGGAATCCCTAGTAGTAACATGGTCAAAGATATCACACATAAATTTTGGTCCCGATTAGTGGCGGTTAAGGCGTTGATATCTTTGACCGATATTACGACCGATTGAGGGGGCGATACAGTAAAATATCGTTAATTTCAATTTTAAACATGAGTACTCTAATGTATATATACATACATACATACAGCCTAGGTATTTATGTCTACGCGTGCCACGGATAAATATGTGGGTGCGTTAGGTATGTATGTATGTATGTACTTTATTTGGGCTACACATTTTATTATTAGGTGCAGTAATTGCGTTCAAATTGTTCAGATGGCAAGGCAATTCGGCCATATTAGGGATGTAATGAAATATTTTTATTGTACTAGGTCAAAAACAAAATAAAACGAAATACCTACATACATATCGAATTTAATGACACATCAAATACAAATCAAAAATTAAGTAGGTTAACTGGATTTACTGAAACGGCCGAATGCTGGGAGAATGAAAAACGTTCTTTTAAAAATCAAAAAAAAAACAAAAAAAAAAATACTAAAAAACCTGTGTATAGCACAGTAGGCCGCTGTGGTGCAGTGGGAAGAGTGCTCGCCTGCTATGCCAGAGGTCTCGTGTTCAAACCACGGTCCGATCAAAACACCAAAACAATTTTTCTAATTAGTAAAAATCCAATTATTGGGTTTTGTAAGAGCCGCGGTCACCTCTTGGCAGTGGGCGGCATACCCTCCGAGAGTATTTCTGCCATGAAAAAGCATTCGCCGTTCGGAGCCGGCATAAAACTGTAGGTCCACCCAATTAGTAGGAAAAACAAAAAGGAACACTCCTCGAATTGGGGAGAAGCTCGGCCATAAAACTCGTCAGAGTTATAATATCGCCATTGTATTATTATATTATAGCACAGTACACGTGACGGAAGTTAACTTCGTACATTTTGGATAATTACAAGGAAAAATTATTATTTTTATTAAATTGTTTAAACCATGTAAAATTTTTAATTAAAATGAAAATATTTGCAGTGAAAAGCATAAAATTTAAATTCCTTTTCCCTCTTCTCTTCCTTTCCGTTTCCATAGGGAACTGGGTTGAGCATAAAATGCAGGACAGACCCATGAATCAACAAATAAGAGATTGTGCATTCAGCGGTCCCGCTATGCGTTCATCAAAAATTCGACAGAATCAGCTGATTTAGTGACGTAGTAACATAAATTCTCTTTCACCCAGTTTCGTTTCCGGTTTTCTAATAACTAAAGATTGTGTGCGATAAATGTGAAATTTATATTAAAAAACTATTTTAAATAAAGAAAAATGAAGTACCGCGTATTTATTTGTGTGAATAATGGTTCAATAAAGGCATTTTTTGCCGGTTTGTAAATTTTCTTTCTCGTCGATAACGTAGTTGATGACGTACTAACTAGAATGAACCCAGTCTCACGGATGAATATTTTGCTGAATATCGCTGAGTGCACAATCTTCTTTATTTGAATCATGGGAGAGACCTATGTATATTGTAGCCCTGATATTCACTCAATATTATTTAAAAACATTCCAAGGCACCCGGGTCCACTTGTTTACCCTTTCCTTTGATATCAATATTGCTCAAAAATATTTCGGGGTCATTCGGGTCCACGGTTTAACCCATATCTGGGGACTCGACCTAGAAAATATAATGACTACATCTCTATATCAAAGACCTGCTAAACACTTTTGGTTTGATACCAATAGTGCTCAGAAAAATGTCGGCATGATCCGGCCCATGTTTGACCTACATATGTCTGAGGATCCGACAGGGAATCGTAATGAGGATATCCCTATGTAAAATCCATGTCCAATACCTTTAATTTGATACCAATATCGTCCAAAAATATTCAGGGGTAAGGGCCAAAAATAAAAGTCAAAAATAATGATTATTTCTAAATGATAGAATATCGATCAAGGGATAAATTTTATTTCTGATCAAAAAAATAAAACTCGAAATATAATGATTTTCTTGTTATAAAACTCATAATGATTAGGTTCCCTGTTCGAAACTATTTAATCGCATACCGTTCATTCTGCCAATGATAATAATGCCATCATACCTATACAATTTACCAATTGTTTGATAACAAAAAAGAGCAAATTGCAAACCAAACAATGTAAAATACTTTAACCCCAACATACACACTTTACTTCAATTTGCTTGCCTTTTTTGCTAAAAAAAAAACAAAAACTGCAATTGCAAGTTTAAATCCCGCAAAACGATCGGTTGAACAAGCGAATGCCTCTTTTGTATTCACGACAATTTAATTCCATATGCGCCTTTTCATCTTTTTTCAACTTTTCTTCTGGTAAAACACATTCAATCATGTTGTACTCATACTCATATTTATCTGATGCTGCCTGCATCAAACAGCTTAATCTGCCCGCATCAGCAGTGACTGACTCAT
Organism: Urophora cardui; assembly: GCA_960531455.1. NCBI lineage: Eukaryota > Metazoa > Arthropoda > Insecta > Diptera > Tephritidae > Urophora > Urophora cardui. The sequence continues at coordinate 33,028,543 of OY482671.1, forward strand.
TCATTGTACGAGTAAGCCATTGGCGACTAGTTTTGGCAGCTCTACGGCCTTTGGGTTGGCAGTTGGCAGCAGCTGGCGACTGCTGGCGGCTGCTGGTGACTGTTGGCTGGTAGTTACTTAATTCTTTATTTTTGCGTTCATTTGGATTTTGATCGGATCTCTGTTTGGCAGCACCAAGCCAATGGCTGCTGCTACTGAGGCCATTCAAAAAGTTTACAGAAATTTACGTAAAATAATAAAACTACAACGACAAAGAAACAAATGTTAAAAAATATGGAAGCTGGTGCGAATGCGTGGAGTAGTGGCAGCGTAGTCCGCGCTATGGTTCATCCAAAGCAGATCTACCAAGGTAGTCGCATTGGCGAATTAAGAAATTTTACATATACCTATTAGGTTTTTGCAATTGGTAGAGTGTAATGTCAAAATGATATTTCGCCTTGTTTAAAATCGGAATTCGGTTGGAGCTCGCCTTGCATGACGTTTGATGAAACGTCAAAGTCATAAAATCTAAAATTTTTTTGGCAAATAGAACGTCAAAAGTTGCCACAAAATTATGTTTCACTTGAAAAATGCCAACGAACACACAAGCTATTCCAAGCATAACACGTGAATAAATGTAAAATCAAAACAAAGTACGATAATTTGACAACCTATAAAACAGAAAGAAGAAGAGCAATTAGCTATCTCTGACCATTCCTATTGGACTATGATGTGAATTCGCTTTGACATTATAGATAATCTAGCTTTGTAGAAAAAGAAGTTTTTTAATTCACCGCTGCGCCTACCTTCTTGAATCTACCTTGGGATGGATCATCATATTTGCTGTGCGGTAGGCTGGCAACTTTGTTGCACAGTGCGTCTGATTTGCATGAAATGTTACGTGTTGGATGACGTAAAAAATTGGCGGATGATTTTTTGTGCGGGGAATGAAATGAGCACATAGTAGGCACATACATAAGTGGCAGTCTATAAATTTTCCAGTTCTTCTAGCTCCAGCTGTAAGAACAAGCTGGAAATCATTGCTTTTCATAAATATTTACGCCGAAGTAAAAAGGCCTTAAATCCTCAGTGGAAATCATAAAAATTTGAAATAGTTTTATGTTGTGTTAAATCGATACTGAAAGAAGCTTAACTAATTTTAAGAGAAACACCAGAAGCAGAAACTACAGCGCGCTTTTTAGACCTCGACTAAAATTATTTCGACGGTATTCGCCGACGATATTCGATCACATAACTTCATAAGGTTTTTCCTTTGTTCTGGAATATTTTTTTTTTTAATTTTCGAGCTTATAGCAAAAATTTACTACAACTAATCCACGGTTGCAGTCACACCAACACGATTTTACAACCGCAATAAAAGCAAACTAGAAAATTACAATTGAAATGTAAACAAAAAAGTGGAAGTGTCGAAGACGGCAGAATAAATGCGAGCAAAACAAAACGAAATAAAACCGCAAACAATTGGTATGATTCTTATTGCTTTGTACCTATGTATGTACATATATATGTACATGTTTTTGTTTCTATTTTGTTTTCTTTTTTTCACTTCTTCGTTATTTTCAATCTTTGGCTACTTATGACATTTGCTTTCCACCGCAACTGGGGCGGATAAAAGTTTCGATTTGGTTTACTTTTTATTACTTTTAATTCGTTTATTCTGGCCTTTTGTTAAGTATATTTATTTGTTGTAGCTGTCAGATACAAATGCTGGTATTTATGCATATACATATGTATGTAAGTATGTATGAATATATTTATATATTTACAAATCTAAAAGCTGAGTCATTGGTTCTCCAGCGCCGAAGTTGTATCCATCGACCGCCATGCCCCAAACGCAAGTAGCGAACAAGTGAATGGTAAATGAAAGATACAATAACAATAATAAGAACATTTGTATGTACCTACATATGCATACATATACCAATTAATAAAAGCAATAAAAGTTATAGCACAAAAAACAACCACAACAACAATCAATGTAATTGAAGCGGTTGGCCTCCCTCTGTTTGCCTTTGCAATGCTGGCCAGATCGACTGAAATTTTTTTTTAAATTTTTTCTGTTATAGCGTGGAATTGCCCGCTGGATGTACATACATACATACAATTCCACCATCCGTTTGAGCATACAAATAATTTCGAAACCAAAAGAAAAAACAAGAGCGCAGCTGTCTTCGGGCGTACCGAAGACTTCATACCTTTCATGAATGGGGAAATGAAAAGTTACCTATGCAAATAGCCCGATTTAGTTTAATTTATAACTTCAATTCTGTCGGTGTTATAGTGGTCCGATCTAGACAATTTTCGGTAACCTTATTTGGGTCCATATAGGTACAAATACTCCAAAGTTTCATGTCCTTAGCTGTAAAAAGGGAGAAGTTATACCCCAAAATCTGTATATCTGAACAATCGGTTGTAAGAGAGCTATATGTTATAGTGGTCCGATCTTGACAATTTTCGGTAACCTTATTTGGGTCAATATGGTTACAAATACTCCAAAGTTTCGTGTCCTTAGCTGTAAAAAGGGAGAAGTTATACCCCAAAATGTGTATATCTGAACAATCGGTTGTATGGGAGCTATATGTTATAGAGGTCCGATTCGGCCAATTCCGAAAAATGATCAATTGAGCATCAAAACTCACCCATTTTCCAAATTTCATTCAAATATCTCAAAAACTGAGGGACTAGTTTGCGTTCACACAGACGGACGGACGGACGGACATGGCTTGAACGACTCATCTCATGATTCTGATCATATCGGTATATATATTGATGGGTCTGTCACGCCTCCTTCTAGCACTTTCAAGATTTGATTTTCGGCACAAAGTTATAATACCATTTAATTCTCATGAAAGTAGTGATGGGCGAGTCCGAGATGTTTTATTCGATTCTCTCGATTGTTGAAACATCTCGAATGCTCTCGATGGTTTTCATTCGTATTCGAGTCAAGTCGTAAATGGCCGTCAGTCGAAGCAATCGCTAAAACATCTCGGTCTCGCCAACGATTCCTCTCGTTTTCAAAGCAACCATACAACATCTCGGACTCGCTGCAAAATATACAAAATATTTGTTGTTGCCGCTTGAATATTAAAATTGCTTTAAAAAACATACAGAGTGGTACAAATCTATTGCCGTTGTTGCTACTCGTAAAATTCATTTGTTTCATAAGCGTCTCACTTCAGAAAATTTATTAATGTTTAAATAATTAATTATTATTATTATGCACGACACTCTTTAGTTGTGATTGCAATAATGCAGCATCTATGTATAGCATATTTTTCAATTTGGTTAATTTATTTATGTATTTGCCTCACTTCCATTGAAAATCCTACTTTCTTCATCAACAAACCTCATTCAGTTTATTTTATCAACTAAAATATATCATCAAAACAACAGCCGGCCCGCCGACTCGGAACAATCGTAAAAACATCTCGCTTATGTAGTCGAGGAGCGAGTCAGCTTTTGACTCGATTGTGATTTTGCAACGATGGCGATTCTCTCGATTTTCTAAACATCTCGAACTCGCCCATCACTACATGAAAGGTATAATTAGGAAAATATTAGAAATGCACAGCAGCCGTGGAATGCACATTGCCAATTTGTTTGGTTATACTTATTTATTTTTTCTTTTGACGCCAACGTTAATCTCCAAATAAAAATCTTGATATCGAATGGAAAGCATCACCTCTCAAGAATTATCATTAATTCAGAAGACGTGATTTTATCACAGTGAAATCTGTCACGGCAGTGACTAATGACTTTTGAGGAACGGTGACAAATCACAGGTACGCCAAATATTTGCCATCTCTAGTCTAAAATGCCACTTTTACTTCAATAAATCTTACGCTGTTTTGGAATGCGCTCATAGTATTTTATTGAATTTGGTATTGCTAAATTTTCTGCTGGTCTTAAGAAAAAAAAAAAAATTAAAGGCACGTTAAAAAATCTGGCAATATCGAATTATAAACACTAGACTGCACTCCAATCTATTCTGCCTGCAACATATGAATTTTATCGCCCGTTAGAGCTGTTGCATGCACCAATTGATTTTAATTAAACAAGCATGTGGTTTAGATTTTTTTATTATTACTATCTTATTTGCTGAGACTTAAGAAAGCCACAATACTATTTGAATATAACTTCTAACCATGCAAGACTGGCAGCTTAATTTTCTAATTGGCCCAAATGAAATTGCTTTAAACCAAATTTAATGAGTCGATTGTCATATGTATTGGAGTTTTTGTCTGCATTATGTTAAGCAAACTTTTATTTTAATGGCTTATTTACTATTTCTTAAGCTTTACTAGACATGGGTGTAGTGGACTACCTACACCTTTGACTACCATTCTGAACTTCAATTGTAATTTTGTGAACTTAAACTGGAAATGGTGTAGATATGTACGTATGTATGTATGTATTTATGTATGTATGTATGTATATATACGAACATACTTACATATGTATGTATTTGCTAAATTGGCATTTGCTGCAATTTCGTTGCATTTTAAAGTTTAATTTACGTATGTTTGCTTTATTCTGGTTCGACGTATACATTGCACTCACTTCCCACATTCCAAGGTAGATCTATAAAGGTAGGCCCGGTGGCGAATTCAGAAATTACTTTTTTTACTTACAAAGGTAGAGTGTAATGTCAAAATCAAAGCGAATTCACATCATGGCCAATAGGAATGGACGAGCCCCAAGCGAATTCAGATTTTAACCACGGCGAAATATCATTTTGACATTGCACTCTACCAATTACAATAACAAAATACATGGGAAATTTCTCAATTCAACACCGGGCCTACCTTTGTAAATCTGCCTTGCTTTGGATTACTCATACGCTCTGTGGAACCTGTCGGTCTTTATTGTAAGAGCTCAAATTGAGTTTTCGATCTAACTCTCACTCTCTCTGATTCCTGCAATACCTTCCAAAAACCCTTGCTTTCTTTGAGTATTTTTATTTGTTTGCCAGTACACTGAGAGAAAAAAAATATATGGAGGGGTCAAAGAAATTGTTTACCTATTTTGAACACTACTTTCTTTGTTTTGAGTAAATTTTCCTTAAAACATGTTAAAAGGTTTATAAAATATTGTTGTTACATGCGTTACCATGGTTTCATATACTTGTTTTGAAAAAATTCATACATTAAAATAATGAAAAATTCTTTAAGCGCCATTCCATTCCCAACTTTCCTTGTTTTGAAGACTTGATTTCTTTAATTTTGAGAAATTAAATTCCCATACAAATCCCCATGGCAACGAATTTGTTTGAATGTTTTTTTATGTTTTTTCCACATTTTTGAGAAAATTTACACAAAACAAAGAAAATTTTGTATTGGGACGCGTGTTCAAAATAAGGAAAATTATGTCTTTGATCGAGAGAAATTTTTTTTTTGAGTGTATTTCTCACATTTTTTCCTTTTACTCTACGTACGCTGTTCGCACTCTTGAGCACAAATACATGCTAAAAACGAAATTCATTACGTTGTTTTTATTTTTAATACTGTTTATTTATGCTTAGATTCCACAAATTGAGTGGAAAAGTCTCCGTTATAAAAAATTTGTTTTATTTGCCGTTACTTATAAGAGCTTTTGAGTGAAAGCTCAGTTTGTTGTGAGTAAACATTTTTGTTTACCGTTTTATGATTTCACGCGAAATTCGAATTGTTGTATGTATGTATGTATAAATGGTCATATGAACTTAAAATAATAATTCAACCGTATCGTTTTTTTATAACATCCCATTTTTTTTATCTGCAACTTTAGTCACCGAAACCATTGATGACAATATTTTCGTTAACATAAATAGAGAAATATGAGAAAATTGTGAATTGCGACCAGTAATCTCTGTAAAATCGAACATTTCTTGGTGGCGACTTAGCCAAATTAATTGTTTGCCGCAAACCAATTTAAGCGCCGATCCAATGCCAGTGGCACATTAGACATTAAAAGCTCACAATTGTGTATCCGCGACAGACAAAAAAAATACACATTAAAGTAGATAAAACAACAAAAAGGAAAACCCATAAATTTATGCAAATAAAATACATTAGGCAAAAAAAAACAACAATCAATTAAAATAAAGTGATGGAGGTTGGTTATCCCTTTCCTTTGCTGTTTACAGCCCTCTCATCTTCAAAAATGTTCTGTTATGTACATAAATAGTATGTAGTCTATGCATGGATAAATTTGCCATGTGTAGTGTTATAAAACCCACATGACCACTCCACCGCAAAATACCCAAAGGATCCGGAAGCGACGCATAGTTTTTCAGACTCACAATTGGCTGAGCGCCTAACAGAAATTTAAATGAAACGGAAGTGAAGTGAAGGTATTTTTAGCGGCATAATTATTTACACACATATGTACATAAGTACATACATGCACATGACATAAGCACATTTGTTTCATGTTTAATAACGAGCGAATTTATCCAATAATTTAGGGTGAATAATAATGAGGAGCATTAAGCGTTGGCCCTTTCGCTTTCCCCCACTATTGTGGCTTGGTCGGTTGGTTTGGTAGTGCAAGAAATTATCATTTAATCTTTATCGAAGTGGAATCTAATAATATTTAGCGACATTGCGGGCGTACATATGTATATAGAAATGTACACGATGGCATTTGTACTACCCAGTGATAAATACGGAAAGGGCTGCTTCTTAAGTCGTCATTGGCCCTCAAATATGTATAAACAAAAGTAACGAGTATATTCTTAAAAACTTCTCATCGTCAGCTTATTTTTGGTTGTAATACAAATGTACATATTTACTAGATAATATTAATAATACATTATATGTTCTAGAATGGACACAGAAGCAGCAAAACAGGTTATGGAACAATACGTATCATGGTTCAAGAAAACAAATTATAAATGTGATTATAATTAATTGGCAGCGACTTGTACGGTGAATAATAATAAAATAACATTTTTTAAGTAGAAAATACACTTTTAATTTGCCTCTATATTACAGTTGGGGTTTTAGTTAAGACTTTTAATTCTTTATAACTGATATTAAGAAATTATCGCCTTAAACTTAATACTTTAACCCACATGGAACTATTCGTAGCTTAGTTATAAACCTACATTTTAAGCACTTTGGAATCCATGAATTTCCAATATCGGAATATATATTATATATTTTCCCGCATAGAGTTTGGTAAATATTTTCGAGACTAAAATTTCAATTTAGCTTGCGCTCGAACCAAATTCTTACACAATTGGAATTATCATACATTGGAACTTAACTTCTTTTCCTGTTGAATTCCTCACTGGGAGCATCTGCACATAAAGGGTCACATACCACATTTACACAACTAGTTGTGCCGCAATCACTTGGGGGCGCCATTAATTATTTTAATTAATATTAGAATAGCATTAGAGCAGATTTATTACAAAAGTGCTTAAACGCAGTCTGAGCGTCATAAAGTATTTTTTGCTTACATAAGTATGTAAGTACATACATACATAACTCCATAGTGTGGATAAATAAAATTCAATAGCCTAAAGTTTCCAGTCTATGTATGCAATAATATGTACATTAGGGTGCTTTTAATTTGTATGAAAAATTTAAAAGTTCATAAAAAGACTGTATCCCCCCTCAATCTGTAGTAACATGGTCAAAGATATCACACATAAATTTTGGTCCCGATTGGTGGCGGTTAAGGCGTGGCGCATTGAGGTCAAAGTTCAGAAAACTCTATGAAGTGTCAAAAAATCAAAATATTTTGTTTAATTATCTAATACCCAAAATTAATACTTCTATACTCAATGATAACAAATATAAATTTTGGTTCCGATTGATGACGGTTTAGTGGTGTTTTAAGGGGGTCAATGTTCAGATTGCCATAGAAGACTTACATTTTTAGTGTCGCATATGGTAATCTGAACTTTGACCTCCTTGAAACACCAGTAAACCGTCATCAATCGGGACCAAAATTTATATTTGTTATCATTGGGTATAGAAGTATTAATTTTGGGTATTAGATAATTAAAAAAAATATTTTGATTTTTTGACCCTTCATACAGTTTTCTGAACTTTGACCTCAATGCGCCACGCCTTAACCGCCACCAATCGGGACCAAAATTTATGTGTGATATCTTTGACCATGTTACTACAGATTGAGGGGGCGATACAGTAAAATATCGTTAATTTGAATTTTAAACGCACTCTAATGTACATATATAGTTAAATTTTCTGCTTTAGCAGATTGTACGCTTTCGCTATGAATTACTTAAATGAGAGTGGCGCTTTAGTAGCGCGATGAGTGCTCTGAAATAGCAGCGAAACTTCGATGAATGCGCTTTAGAAGCACTTCATTTGGTGCGAATTTGACTTTTAAGTTTGTGCCAACTGGGTCTTAAAAAATTCTAAGTGATTCATATTGACTTCTTCTACTTTGGAGCGCTCCGAAAGCGTTTGGCTGGGATATATGTATGTATGTATTACTTAATTGCCCTGCAGGGAACTCAATAACTAGTGAGCAAAATTTCTAGTTCCGAACTAGCGAAAAGGTGTCAAAGGGGAACTAGATCAATTGTAGTTAGACCCTCACCAGTTCAGAAGGAGAGAATTGAGTGACCATTATAAGACACACTCTGATTTGTATGCAATTTCGAAGTGACAAAAATTCTATGAAAATTTTTCGTTAGTTCAATTGCCGTCGGCTTTGTATATTTCGGCAATTCTCAGACGTTTAGTGAAGCATTTTATATAAAGAGTTTTCTATTTGCATATTAACTTGTATGAAATGAAATGTTTCCCTAATTATGCTTTTCCGATCCCTCAGGCTTATTTTTAACTTTGTTTTATTTTATTACTTTTTAAATATTATTGTAAATTTTTATTAAATATCTAAATAAATAAAAAAATATTAGTTAAAAAAAATTTAAAAAAAATCATCCACCTTGACACCGACAGGATTCGAACCCGCGCCCCTCAGATTGAAAGGCACATGCGTCAGCCAGTCGGCCATCGCGCCACTTGCATGAAGTGTGTCAAAGGCTGCACTTAAGCGGCAGATGCGAAACTGTAGAATTTGTAGGTACTTGTAGCTAGTTCAGAACTATCGAAATTGTGCCAATAAACGAACTAGTGAAAACTGTAGAATTTAGTACTAGTTCGGAACTATGGAAAATCTAGTGCAGAGGGTGACAATTGGCACCGCCTAGGACATCGCCGTGTTAAATTCGCCAGTTGATAACATGCAAAAGAGATTTAGCTCGAACTAGTAGGGGCAAAAAATTCACTAGAAGCGACCTAGTTCGGAACTAGAGATTTTCCCTACAGTGTGGGTATTCATTTAATTGAATATGTGTAAACACTAGATTCAGTGATGTACATAAATTCAACCTAAATTTACTGCTTTCAATGCGAATATTTACAGCAAGTACATATGTTTGTACATACATATCTAAATTGAAAGCCAAATGTCAAACAACAAACATAACTGTTAATTCGAAATGTCAGAGCAGGTGTCAGTTGGCAATAACCAACAATTAACATCTCCGCTACGCATTCGCGTGTGATTATATCATTTTAAAAAGCAGTTCATACTCGTAGGTATAACACATACCAGAAATACTCATTCACATTTAAGTGTCCTCGCCCAAATGCAAAGTGAATGGCATTTTTGCACGAAAACAATTAACTTTTGACTTTGTGACCTAATGTTATGTTCAGACACAACCTTAATTGAACATTAAGAGCCTTCATTCAATTTTCAAGCCTAATGATTCTCAATTTACCATACAAAAATTGACTAAGTTAATGCTTCATTAGAAATTAATGAGTTCTTAATGAAGAACAATTCTGCATGCAACCCTGTTAAAAAGCTTGTTTCATAAGCAAAATGAAATGTCATGATCAGAGAAATGTCATTGGCGTCAGGGTCCACTAAACATGTTGGTTCGTGAGATCAGCTGAATTCTTGTTCTTCTTCATCACCTATCACATTTGTTTTTATTTCTGCTTATTCTACACATGCATTTGTGTTTACGATTGGTAAAAGTTGTGAGCTGAATGTCAAATTATTTCGTCCTCCTTGCAGTATTGACATTTAGGTCACGAGAGTTTGATATTCAGCTCACGGCGTGTATGTGTGTATGTATCTTGAGCCAACCTGTTAAATGGGCGAAGTAAATTAAATATGTCTGAACACCAAATCTAGAGATGTTCAATCAAGCCCAATTTACTTAATTAATTTTTATGTCTGAACATGATATAACGGCGATCGTTCTATTTGCTATTTCTTATATTACCCGTGAGGCAAGCATTTATGTTTCCCTTGTGTGCGTATGCTAGGGGGGTGGGTGTGGTTTGCCAAATTTATGTCGCCTTTGCTACGTTTTGATCAAATGCCAATCTGTCACTTGATAATTGGCGAGCCTTTTTCTTCTTCATCCAAATGTGCAATTGACATGCGAATATTTTGTGGCATAAATGAAGCAAAAGTTGCAACGAGCAGTCAATTGACAACATAAAGCAACAGCAACAACTGAAGCTTTTTGCTTTTCCAAATGCCTTTAATTTTAGTTGCGATTTCATGAGCATACTCAATTGTTTCCTCATCACCAGCGAGTTGCAAAGCAATGCTTATACATATGTACAAATTTAGTTGTTGTTGTCAATTCAAGTGCAACTGCACACCTTTGTTTTTTTGTTTAAGAACATTTTCCTTTACTAAGAAACACCAAGGAATTGCAGCACTGAAGCAAGCAGTTAAAGTTTTCCCCTTCTTGTTATCAAGATCTTCGAATTTGCCGTTTGTTTACTTCACCTTTTTAACTTGGGCGCTTACCCTCGTATTTATGTAGTTGGGTTTGCGTGGTCAATTGAAATTAATTTGAGTTTATTTTTGCGAAACTACGATTGTTGGTCGTAAATTTTAGTGGATGATGGCGTGTGTAACGGAGGTTGTTGTGTGGGATTTTTGTACATTACATAGTATATACATTAGATGAGTTTTTTTTAGATATTGCCTCCGGCACCGGAATATGAAAATAGGATGTTTTAGAGTTAGTAAACTGAAAAAAAAATTTCACTTTTCCAAAAACTGGATGGAGCTACTCCGAAAACCGCGAAAATTCTCAGAATTTCAAGGTATGTTTAGATTTATGTATGAAAAAAGTTAAGATTTTGCACGAGAAAAAAATTGATATCTACACATACGTAGAATTAACCGCTAAATCGAATGGCGTATTCCGTTTTTTAGTACACTACCCAGGGAAGGTAATATCGCAGTCTAAAATGATCATTTTCTTTTTTTTCTCATGAATCTTCAACTTGCCCTATACTCTTCCCGAAATCGGAAATTATTTTTTAACTAAATCACACGGTAGGCTGCGTTATTTAATGCGCTTTTCAGAAATGGATAGCTATTAAAAATCGAATAAAATTTGGATGAGTTCATCAAGTTTAAATGAAGTAAAGTCGGGTATAAAAGGGTAACATATCTTAAAATTTCTTAAATTTTTTAACAATTTTGCTCTTGAAGGCGGTTTTTTGGGTTATTCGTAATTTTTTTATGTGGGTGGGTAACTCTACAAATGTAAAAAAAAATACAAAGGTGGAGACCGTGGTTAACGGACACAAAGTGGAGCCGGATAGCGCCAAAACATTTGTGGGCAATATGGGTATCAAAATAAAAATTTTACCTAGGACTTCAATGTAAAGCCAATCCATTTCGCTGTGTCCACCGTTTCGGCACATATAAGTCAAAAATTAGACTCAAATGTCGCCCATATCCTTTAAAATATTCTGTAGTCATCCTGGACCACTTATTCGCCAGTATATCGGAAATTGGCTAAGAAATTGGCATGTAATGAGTTCCACATGCAAGCCCTAGTTAAGACCTTTAATTAGATACCAATATTGCCCAATAATATTTTGGGGCCATCCGGGTCCACGGTTTTTTCCGCTATCCACGGTCTGGATCTTCCGAATTTTATTTTACATTTGTGGATTTATCCAACCAAATGAAACAATCACTAATAACCCAAAAACCGTCTTCAAGAGCAAAATTTAAAAAAAAATTTAGAAATTTTAAGCTATGTTACCCTTTTATATCCGACTTTACTTCACTTAAACTTGACGAACTCATCCAAATATTATGCGATTTTTAATAGAATACATTTCTGGAAAGCGCATTAAATAACGAAGACTACCGTGTGATTTAGTTAAAAAATAGTTTCCGATTTCGGGAAGAGTATAGGGCAAGAAGTTGAAGGTTCATGAGAAAAAAAAAGAAAATAATCACTTTAGGCCGCGTTATTACCTTCCCTGGGTAGTGTACAAAAAAACGGAATACGCCATTCGATTTAGCGGTTAATTCTACGTATGGATACATATCAATTTTTTTTCTTGTGCAAAATCCTAACTTTTTTCATACATAAATCTAAACATACCTTGAAATTCTGGGAATTTTCTCGGTTTTCGGTGTAGCTCCATCCAGTTTTTGGGAAAGTGAAATGTTTTTTTCAGTTTACTTACTCTAAAATAACCTTTTTTTCATATTCCGGTGCCGGAGGGAGGATTTGAGAAAGTTTGAAGAATCCCATACAAAAAAAAAACTCATCTAATATACATACATACATATGTGCATACATATACGCAGATAAAATGCGTTACATTACGTATGTTTGTATTAAATTTAATATATAAGGACTTACTCAAATTGTTGCAGAACTCACGTAAGAATTTATAGTTGAAGAAACTTACCTGAAATTAAAAGAGAAAGAAATTAAATTGTTAAAAATTTATTCGAAATAGTTAAATGAATATTTTTTAATATAAATGTACTTCACGAAAAATAAAATAATTTATAATAAATATAAGATTATGTGGCAACCAGATTTTTTCCAAAAAAAAAGGTTCAAATTAAATGCTTTATTTTATATTTCATGACTAAAATATGCTGCACTCAATAAAATTTTCTTTAAAACAATGAACAACATCCTTGCTTTTTTTGTTTTTCTTCCTTGTTTTAAAGAAAATTGTACATCAACGCAATGAAAAATGTTTTTGAAGCCAAATAAATGCCAATTTTGCTTAATATGAGTAAACTTTTTTTGAGTGTGAGAGCGATCGCCGCACAGTGCTTCGTCCCATAGGCAAAATTAAGATAAAATAAACTGCGTAATTTATTCAAGTAATATATATTTTTGTGAAGCTAACATATCACCTGAAATAAATATATAAGTAGAATTTATAATCTCATGCTTTTGTTGCCAATAGAGGTCGCTAAAGTCAGTACAATTTTGAGGCAAAACTGTTTTAAGGTAATACGATTTTTAATGTGTTACAAAAAAAAATTGCCAAAAATTCATTTTAAATCGGATAACTCTGAAACTTGCCACATTTGCTTACCATTATATGCCCTAATAGCTGAAATAACTTTTGATAAATGATTTATTTCAGAAAGGTGACTAGTTCCATCGAAACATTTGCGACTTTTTTATTGGAGTTCAAAAAATTACTAAAGTTTGATAGAGTCAAACAAAAAAATAAAAAAGAACGACTATTTTTTTATTAGCGAATTTGGTTAACTTTGAAGTGTTCTAGTAAAATCTGTAAAAAAATTGCATTGTTTTTTGCCGGAAATGTAGAAATTGTACGATTTTGTAAAGCCATATTTTTAAAATTTTAAAAAATTTTGCAGAACCTTATATATATGGTATGGAAAAAATTTAGCAAAATTAATGTATGTAGTTATTTTTTCTCTCATGCTATAGGAAATTAGCCTAATTATGCTAAAATATACAGTTTTTATTAATATGTGACAAATACTAACAAAAAAACATACATGTAATATTAACTTTTTTAGGTGAGACACATAAAATTTTACAAAGTTTGACAAAATTAAAAAAAAAAACAAGAAAAAACGACTATTTTTTTATTTTAATTTTCGATTCTATGCTAGGAGGTCTTGCTACCAAAAAAGAAAAAGTTTCAAAAATTATGCCGGAAATCGCTAATTTAGTACTTTATTTAACATCCCAAAAATTTTATTTTTACATGGAAAAATTTTATAATAAAAAAGTATTTCTGTGTTAACTCTAATAATATTGCGCTTTTTAAAGTTACAATTTGATATGTGCCAAAATCATATTGATATTTTGCAATAAAATAGTGCATTAAACTATAACAACCAACATATTTTCTGAACAAATTTAAGAGTAATTTTCTTTAGAACCATTTTTTGCAATAACTAACGGGAGTAGTCCATCCTTGATTTTAAAAGGATAATTATATATGTTATAGTAAGTTTTTAATGTATTGTGATTACATGTTAATCCAAAAATTACTTTTTGTAAAAAAGGATATATGGGAGGTAGTCATGTCCTTGCACTGAAAAGGACGAAACTTCTCACCTAGTTTAAAAACATAATTCTATAAACATACACCAAAATTCATTTCATTCTGTTTGAAATTGAAGTTGAAATCACAATTTTAAAATTAAGGATATATGGGAGGTACTTATATCCTTTCACATAAAAGAACGAAAGTTATAACCTAGTTTAAAAGCATAATTCTATAAAGATATGCCAAATTTGATGTCATTCTGTTTGAAATTGAAGTTGAAATCACAACTTTAACTTCGTTTTTTTCTTATCTCTATTATTTTATGCCTGTACACAAAATTTCATCGTTCTGCGATTACTCCCCTAATTTTGCCGATTCACTATATTGAGACGAAGCACTGTGCGCCGACCACTGGAAAAGATTGGCCGCTTGACACTTTAAAGTCTAAATAGAGCAAAAGTTTTTATGCTCCGTAATTAAGAGAAACTTTATTTGATGGTCGAGGAAGGGTCTGTTCATCACGGAAATTGCTTTCAAAGCCCTCAAAGGGATTTGCAATTCTGCTATCTTCGGATATTCATATTAAACATACATATAGCATCACAAATTCATACGCATCCGAAATTCATACGAGACCTGGGAACTCTTACACTCAAAAAAAAAAAAACTTCCCTCGATCAAAGACATATTTTTCCTAATTTTGAACACGGGTTCCAATACAAAATTGTCTTTGTTTTCAGTAAATTTTCTCAAAAATGTGGAAACAACCACCCAAACGCATTCAAAACAATTCGTTGCCATGATGATTTGTATGGGAATTCAATGTATCAAAATTAAAGAAAAGAAGTCTTCAAAACAAGGCCAATTTGGGAATGGAATGGCACTTAAGAAATTTTTCCTTATTTTCATGTATGAATTTCTTTAAAATAAGTATGTATATGAAACCATGGTAACGCATGTAAAAAACTTTATTTTATAATTCCTTTAATATGTTTTAGGGAAAATTTACTCAAAACAAACAAAATACTTAGTGTTCAATATGAAAAAGCAATTTCTTTGACCCCTCCATATATTTTTTCTCAGTGTTAATGGGTTCAAATGCCTAATTTTTTGTACAATAAGATAGCAGCTTATAGCATTGACAGGCGGCAGCGATAATCCGGAATATCTTGCTAATTCGGAGTTAACTTGAGAATTAACTAGAGGTAATCCGGAATATCTCTTGAGTTAGTCCTCAAAATTTTAGCGGATTAGGGCATTTTCTTATGACATCTCTGGCGAAAAATCTCTATTGTGAATGAAAGTGAAGAAAAAGAAGAATCCAAAGCAGATCTAGGAAGGTAGGCGCATAGGCGAATTCAGAAATTTCCAATGTATTTTGTTATTGTAATTGGTAGTGTAATGTCAAAATGATATTTGGCCTTGGTTGAAATCTGAATTCGCTTGGGACTCGCCCATTCCTATTGACCATGATATGAATTCGCCTTCATTTTGACATTACACTTTACCTTTGGAAATAAAAAAAGAGGTTTTTGAATTCGCCGCTGCGCCTATCTTCCTTCAGCTGTTTTGTTAATCCGCAATTTGAATCGAGTTAATTGTTGAGGTAATCGGGATTATCGCTGCCGTCTGTCAAACCTTTTTTGTTCAGTTTCCAATATAAGCGCTCAAGCCAAGCCAAGTTGGGACACCATCCTAACTGGTGTCTAAGTTAAGAACGAGTTGTGAAACCGAATAAATCCAAATTGTGGTTGGTGAAACCGGGCCCATAGATTTTCCGATAGTCCTTTCTGTATAGTGCATTTGTTTTATTTTAATTGTTATCACTTTTGTTTTGCGTGTTGTTGGTTGTGATGCTTTTCCTATGTGTGCGTTATCTAAGCTTCAAAACACACTACCGCCAATTTGCCCAGAGAAAACAATGCGTTGCAATTTTAATGGTACAACGCAGTTAATGCTTACTAAAGCTAAAACAACAATCACAATAAGAAAACTTAAATATCGAATATGTCTGTATATGTATGTAATGGCAGCAACAAATTGAAGTGCATTGTTGCCACATCAATTCAAGTTCAATGGATTGCAATTAAGGGTTAATTGGTTGATGGTGTAACCAGCTGATGCGCTTGCCTCTTGTAACAGTCAATCAGCGAGTCAGTTAGGCTTGGATGAAAGCTTGTGAGTATTTATTTTTTAATACTCGGCGGTGTAATAAAAGATGAAATTTTCTCCAAGGGCGATATATTTAATCAGTCTAGAAAATATTTAGTTATAACAGTATAATATATAATACAATGTCGCTATTATAACTCTGACGAGTTTTATGGCCGATCTTCTCTCCCAATTCGAGGTGTGCTCCTTTTGGTTTTCCTACTAATTGGGTGGACCTACAGTTTTATGCCGACTCCGAACGGCGAATGCATTTTTTGTGAGAAGCTTTTTCATGGCAGAAATACACACGGAGGGTATGCCGCCCACTGCCAAGAGGTGGCCGCTGCTCTTAAAAAACCAATAATTGGATTTTTATTAATTAGAAAAATTTTGTTTGGTGTTTTTTTGGACTGGGGTTTGAACCCGAGACCTCTGGCATAGCAGGCGAGCACTCTACCCACTGCACCACAGCGGCCACCAGTAACAGTATAAGAGTATAACAATAACGGGTATAATATTGTGCATAAGAGTAGAACAATATAACGGTAAACCAGTATAACGGCATAAACGTGTGACAGTACTGCAGTATAAAGGTATGTATAACAGTATGACGGTATAACAATTTAATAGTATAAAATACCATAATTTGCCCTAGATTAAGCAGTCAATTGAAAATATTCGAGCACTACGAAATAACAGCTTAAGCCACAACTGGGTATTTAAAGAACACTTCTGCTGGAAATACATTTTTTTGTGTGTTTTTTTGTTGTTGCTTTTTATTACGAAACAATAATTGCAAACGTCCTGACAAACAAACAAACAAAACACCGACATGTGGCCGCTCATTATTGTTGTTGCTGCGCATTTATTGATGTGCCAATGTGCGTAAGCAACTCATGATTTGTTGCGTTTGACGGCAACTCGTTAGAGTTGTCGCTATAATTTACGCTTAAAATATTTACAAAGTGTAGATGGAAAAGGAGGCGTGGGCGTGTGTATGACAAAGTGGCAATGAGCGAACAACAAGTCGAATGCCATTTAAATCATTCACAATTGATTGCTGCTGACGTTTGCTGGTGCTACTGTGCATATTTACTTGTATGTATGTATGTATGTAAGTAATAATTGAGCGCTATTGCTGTTGTATCTATTGTTGTCTTTTTGGTTGTTGTTGTTGTAATTGCATTTTCATTTTATGTGCCGCATTAAGTGCATGAAGTATCTACTAGACAAATCCGCGAGAGTGGCAGCAGCATCGTGTTTCAACATGTTGCATGCTTACGCAATTAATAGAACGCCATTCCATTCATTTAAGCGATTACTGCATACAAACACACACACACACATATGTGCATACCAGTGGCGGACCTAGCATAAATTGCCTGGGCAAGCCTATGTGTGAAGCATAACCATTAGCCGTTTATGTAATTTCCTTTGCTGTATTATTTAAAAGTCTGATTGCGTTCCGTCATTGACTTTGATTTAGAGTTCTCGATTTCTTTTTAACATTTTCGAGTGGCCCGAATACATGCTTTTCAATTTTCGTTCAATGCTCGAACGCTCCTTTGTCTGTTTATTACGCGTATGTTTGTACGGGCATTTGAACAATTCGGGTATTTGAAGAGCGTTTTTTCTTGTTTATTTTTTTTTTTGTTTTTTTCTTTCATATGTATTTTTTATTTCTGTTTTCCTGATACACATTTTGTTGTTTGTATACTCAGTGAAAAGGAATCAAAAATAATTTTTTTATTTTTATAATGAACGTTTTAAACCAAGTCATTTTTATTTTATAAATGAAAATTTTTAAATTAAAAATTGAATTTTTTAAATTAAAATGTATTTAGGATTTAAAAAGAAACATGTTTAAATTAAAAATTAAACTTAATGGAATAAAAACGAAAGTTTTTCCTTCAAAATCTCATAGTGCTTAAAATAAAAATAAACATTTTTAAATTAAAATTGTTTTTTCTTGATTTTGCAATTTTACTATGAACATTTTTAAAATAAAAAATTTCGTATTTACATAATTCTTAAATATAAAAACGTGCGCTAGGGAAATCTTACACGAATGCGCAGAGGTATTTTTAGTTTCCTTATACCGACGGAAATTTCAGCAGTAGCACGTGTATTTGCTTATTGCCTAAAAAATGGGTGCTTTAGTGTTTGAAAAACTGAGGTCCAATTTGATTTCCACCGCTTTTTAAAATTATATTGATATTGTGCCAATAGTCGCCAAAAATCACAATCAACCCTTTTATAATCTGGTATTTGATATTTATGTTTGCATGCACATGTAAATGTAAGAAATTATGTGCATAAGTATTTACCTACTTGCAAACGAAAATCAAATCAAATATGCATATGGCTGTGAATACTGAACTACTTTTGAATGCCGAAGCCAGCTTCATATTCGCATACAAATTTGATGTGAAAAATAAAAAAAGTGCTAGTTTGCTGTTTTTTTTTTTCAATTTAAGTCTGAAAATAAGCAATTGGTTTCTCCTTATTCTGTTTTGAAAGCCACGTAAAAGCTAATGTGTGGAAACGTTGAAGCATGCTCACTGTGCTGTGATGTGCTGTACAAACAAAATACACATTGTGAGGCGGATTGGTGGTGTATTTGTGCTATTTTCTTAGCAGGCTTTTAAGGGCATGTTACAGTGGGGGCTATATTATTGAGAACTTAAAGAGTAAACACATTTAAAACGTAAAATAACCAGATTTTAAAGAATTTCGTATGAAATGAACGAAAATGTGTACGCAAACCGGGCTTCTCGGCTTGTATGAAGCGACCGCCTCTGGTGCATACATATGTGACATGCAACAATACCATAAATTGCAAATTCTGCAAAAAACTTTTCCAGTTTATTGCTTCTTTTGTTGTTGCGATTTTGCATTACTCCAAATTTATTTGCCCCACATGCCAAATATTTGCGTTTGTCTGTGTGTGCAACACTAAAAATTCATAATAAATAATAGCGTGTCGCCCGCCTAAATCGCAGATCAAAGCGCTTTAAAGCACTGAAAATTTATAGTTGCCACATTGCAGCAATAAGGAAGCGGTGGCATACTCGTTCGAGAAATGCCTTAAATGCCAAAACGCAACAATTTAGATCTCTTGTGTGTAATAATTAAATTTTAAGGTGGCCGCGCAAAATAAGTGATAACATTGGCAGTGCAGCATTCCATTTCATGATCATTAAATTAAAGTAAGCATAATTATGGAACTTTGGTGTTGCCGCATTCATTGTTGCAACAAAACTGTGAATTGTATGTATATAATTTTGGAGGTGATTGTCAGAAGTAGTCTCCGTAGCGCTCCGAATTAGGAACGTAATGGGACTCCCAAACTAATCCCTCGATGGAGAGCTCCAAATGCGGAGTGAAAAAGTAGTCCCAAAATGCTCCTCAAAGGAGCGTTTCAGCCGGCACGGAGTCTCTGAGGATTAAATATCAGAAGGAGCGTTTTAGGACTCCGAAAACACTAATTTCAAGGTGCACTTTTTGCATATATTTCAAAAGGCACTTTTCTCAGTCGGATACGCTCCATTGGCAGGGCTAAGGGAATCCTAACGGAGCGGACTCCACTGGTTGGCTGGGTAGATTAGGATTTATGTACATACATATGTAAATGTACGTGCTATTGGCCCAATAAATAATTTTGTGCTGAATTTTTTTTGGTATTTTTTTTTTACTACGTAAAAATTGAGGACGAATTTTACTATAAGCATTATTAATTACAAATCAAATTTTGGATGGCTGTTTTTTTTCGTAAATCGATTCAAACGAAAATAAAAGCCAAAATAAACTCAGAGCACACACATACATATGTACCTACATGTGTAGTAGGGTGGTCCAGGAAAATAACTTTCTCCCGAAATCCGCGGAACAACCGGCATATCATGCGACTGTACTTCGGAAATCCATACCGAAAACTTTGACTTATACTATATTCATGTTGAAGAGTTAACTAGAGTTAATGGTTTGGAGTTAATGGATAATTGTCAAGTGTTCACGTTGAGGGGTTTATGTAACTCAGAGTTTAATTTGGCATACGCTAGGTGGCCGCAATAAGTACTACATAAATATATTTGCTGCGGATCTTATGTCAAAATCACAAGTAACCTTCATAGAAGATTGACATAAGCATCTCAAATCATCCGTCTATTGCGAGCGCCTAGCTGTTCCAAAAATGCAAATGTTTGAAAAGTGCTACCAAATTTTGGCAAAGAACAGGGTTGCATTCCATTGATTCAAAATAAACTCCAAATGAAAGTAGAGTTAAGTGCACTCAGAAAAAAAATCATCAACACGATTCATGTAAAATTAACACGATCGATCTTTACACATAGAACAGCAACAATTTTTTCAAATTACACGATGTTTGAAACATGATTTTGGCTTTGTAACTGTCATCTGAAAATTTGGTAAATTCAACCAAATTTTATTGTTGATACAACATAAAGAAATTTTAAAATATACAAGATGATTCAAATATAAAATTTTATTCCTCAATGTCATTTGGAATTTGGTTTATTTAACATGATGATAGTGTCAATATAAACTAAAAAAATGTTAGAAAAATGACGTCCCAATTTTAGTGTTAATACAACATGAAAACAAATGTGAAAACAACAAGAACCACAATTAACAATAAAATTTGGTTGGTATAACACGAAACAATGTTCAAACATAAACGTCATTTGTAATTTTGGTTTATTCAACACGATGATAGTGTCAATATAATCTAAAAAAGTGTTAAAAAGAACGTCAAAACTATTTTGAAACATACACAATTTTTTCAAAGTTTGAAGTTCTGCTGTTCATGCAAAACACAAACTAATATTATTATTTTTTTAACAAAAAGAAAATTTTGTGCCGTGGCCGTGCCGTGGGATTTTAGCATCATTGGCAGTGCGTGATAATGGTTTTTCCATTTATATTTTTAGTTCGCAGGTAAGTTAAAAGTGGATTGCATTTTTGTTTCTAAAAGTTTTTAATGTTCAATATTTTCTTTTTCCTCTTCATAGTTTGCAATTTTTACCACGAAGCAGGGTTGCGTGATTTTGATTTGAGTGAATCACTAAGCAAAAATATTTTCTGATTCTTGATTTAAAATATTTTCAAATCAAAGATAATTTTTATTTGTGATTCGTTTCAAAAAAGAATCAGAAATACCCTTTGATTCGTGATTCAAACTATTTTCAAATCAAAGATAAATTTTATTTGTGATTCGTTTCACAAATGAATCAGAAATACCCTTTGATTCGTGATTCAAACTATTTTCAAATCAAAGATAAAATTGATTTGTGATTCATTTCTCAAAAGAATTAAAAATCTTTTTTGATTCTTGATTCAAACTTGATTTCGAGTCAGGATTCTTAATAAATTTTAGATTCGAATCAAATATTTGATTCGAATAAAATTTTTGATTCGAATCAAACTTTTTTGGTGCATTTTATACATTTTTGTGTTTTAAGTTACCGAGAATGTACTTGCATATTTCTGATATGCTACAGTATATAAAATTTTTGATTCGAATCAAATTATTGATTCGAATAAAATTTTTGATTCGAATCAAAAATATATTTTGAACCAAGATTCGTAATAAATTTTCGATTCGAATCAAATTTTTGATTCGAATAAAATTTTTGATTTGAAAATGGTTTGAATCACGAATCAAAGGGTATTTTTGATTCTTTTGAGAAATGAATCACAAATCAAATTTATCTTTGATTTGAAAATGGTTTGAATCACGAATCAAAGGGTATTTTTGATGCTTTTGAGAAATGAATCACAAATAAAAATTATCTTTGATTTGAAAATAGGTTGAATCACTTATCGAGTTGATTCTTTATTTGAAAGTTGATTTGAAATCAAAATTGATTCGAATCACGCAACGCTGCCACGAAGAGATGTTTAGCGAATGGAGTCTTTCACGCAGCATGCGGTGCATATACCGTTGCATTAGCGGCCAAACATTAGTGACAGTAAGTACTATCGCCCATGTATAAACTATTCATATGAGAAGGACGCTTTCAATTTGGTTGGTTGTGCGGGTGATGTACTCGAATATGCTTATTGATCTGATGTTTATATATTTTATGTTTTATATGTTTTTTTTATTTAAGAAAAATAAATTGTAAAATCAACAAAGCTTTCTAGTTAATTTAACAATAAATTTAAGGTAAAATCAAACAGATGTTATTGTTAATTCAACAGGACCATTTCGTGTTAATTTAACCAGCTTAAATTGTAACATTAACTAGTTAAAATTGTAAAATCAACAGGAAGACTCAATACTTTTTAGTGTTAATTCTAAAGTTGTCATCATGTTAAACTAACACTTGACAGTAGTGTTAAATTTACACAATTACATGATGGCATACATTAAGCATCGTGTTGAAAAAAATTAACCACAAAATTTGTTGATTTTTGGTTGATTTCACACTATTTTTTTTTCTGGGTGTGGAGTTAACGGCGATTTTACAAACTAATTTGTATGGTTAACTCAGAGTTAAGAGTAGAGTTAAGTGGTTAATTGGAAATGGCCACTTAACTCCAGTTACTTCAACGTGAACATAGTATTACTATATTAAAGTTTAGTGGTCGGGCAAATGCTTCCAAATTTCCCTCTCCTTTTACAACACTGATCATACATAATTTTTTGGAAAGTCCTTAATGAACAAAAAAGAAAGGTTTTTTATCACTAAAAAAGCAACACATATTCTTTTTGCAATAATAGCATAAAACATAGCATGGTTCCGCAATGATTTGTTGGATTTGAATTTTTTTGGACTACCTTAATATGTAGTGGTCTAACGCACTCTTTGTGCTTTTTGTAACGCATTAAACTCCAAAGCTCCATCAGTGGATTCCAACCGGAACTAAACACCTCATTCTATCTAAAGGTTTTTTATTCTCCCTCCAAGGGAATGTTTAAGATCAATTTTCGTTGACAACGAGCCAAAAATAGGCAACAAGCAGAGCAATTTCCCGAGGGATTTGAGTCAATGAAAACTTCAAACAAAGTTTGTGTGTATACAACAGGTTTTTTTAAAAGCATGTTTTAAATTCATGCTTAGCCCTGCCGCAGCGATGTTAGAAAAATAGCCCATCGCCAGCCGCTCGCCCACGTCTCATTATAACCGTTAAGAGACCACGGCCATTTGCTAACTGTGCGCCTTGCCGCTGGCCATTTGCAAATAACAAAAACAAAAGCAAAAAAGTTTACGAAAACAACAAAAGACTTTTTTTTACGTTCGAGTTTGGGGAGAAGGTGAAACATGGAAGAGTGGGCGTGTATGAGGGAGCTAAAGGTAAGTGAAAATGTGGAGCGATTGCGGAGCGAAGTTCAGCCGCAGGCGAGCAATTTTGATTTGTAAAAACTTTCTTTTTTGATGTGTTCAAGTTGCTGGTAGGGGCGAGGAGCACAAAAACATTGTTTCTGTTTAATAACGAACAAACATAAAATAAAATGATGTTGAATACAAAAAACATAACAAAAAAACTTCTGCAACATGCAAGCTAATTAAATAATTTTGTACAAAAATGTAATAATGGCGAAAACTAATTTTTGGCAACAACCACAAAGTTGAAAAATTTTCACTAGACTCGGCAATTAATTTTTACACTTAAATTTTTTTGTAGACATTTTTTTCTTTAAATTAATTTACTTTGTTGTTGTTTATTGTTGCATTTTGTAAATGACTTGCTGCCAGCTCATTTGTTTTTGTTCTTGTTTGTTTTGTGTTACGCATTTTATTACTTTATTGTTCCCAAAGGAGAAATTCATAATTTCCACTTTTTTTTTTGCATAAAGTGCTGCGAAAAAGGAGGGGTTATATACCGAGTAGTGAGCTGAAACAATAAAGAAGTGTGGTATGCTTGTTATGCAGATAATTCTGTTTTGAAATGTGGCAAGGAAATTTTTTTATAGTTGTCCAACTGTACAGAGCTGCAACTGGGTATACAATAAGTTAAATGAATTGCAGCGAGTTTATTTAAAGGTTGTGCGTAAGCAAAAGCAAAAGACAATGTCAGCCATCAGCGTTAGCATCATCTACTCGCACATAGACATGCAATTGAATATTTATTCTATTCGTTCGTTCTTCTTCTTCTTTACTAATTATTCCACACAACCAACAATTAAACAATTCACACACACTAAGTGCAAAGTACAATTCTGAGGAGCAGCGCGAATTAAGCGACGACCGCAGCCATTTGAATCATTTGGCATTTGGCATGAGGTGAACGACAACGACAACGCCGACGACGACGACGACGACGACGACGTTGAGGACGACGAGGATGATGAAGGCACCGAACGCAATGGATTTGCCGGCAGAATTAACTTTTTGTTTATTACGAATTGCTCATACGCCATGTGGGGTGCCGTGATTTAATCCCAAGTGGCATAACCCCAATTTTAAAATTTGGGATTATGTCACTCACCATGGTATGACATAATCCCAATTTTTTTACTTGGGATTATGTCACCTATGTGGGAGTGACATAATCCCAAATAAAAGGGAGCCAGAATACCAAATCACTCGAGTAGGTACTAGTGCGAAGCAAAATCGCGATTTTTGCTTCCAAATTTTTATTTTTTATAGACTTACATATGTACATATTTATATATATTTTCATCTTTTTATAGACATATGTATATACATATGTATATACCTATCGATCTAAAATAAAAAAAAGCGCCACAGGCGAAAATTTGGAATCAAAAATCGCGCGATTTTTTCTTCCAAATTTTAATCTTTTTATAGACATATGTACATACATATGTATATACCTATCGATCTATTAAAAAAAAGCGACGAAGGCGAAAATTTGGAATCAAAAATCGCGCGATTTTTTCTTCCAAATTTTCATCTTTTTATAGACATATGTATATACCTATCGGTCTATTAGAAAAAAAGCGCCGCAGGCGAAAATTTGGAAGAAAAAATCGCGCGATTTTTTCTTCCAAATTTTCATCTTTTTATAGACATATGTACATACATATGTATACACCTATCGATCTATTTAAAAAAAAAAAAAAGCGCCGCAGGCGAAAATTTGGAATCAAAAATCGCGCCATTTTTTCTTCCAAATCAGTCAGTTTTAATTTTTTTGCTTAATGTAATAAAATCTTAGAAAAAATCTGAAATGTTTTTTTGAGCTTGAAAATGACATTACCCCAATTGGGATTATGTCACTACGCCTAGGGTGACATAAGCCCAAGTAAAAAAGTTGGGATTATGTCACCCTAGGGAGAGTGACATAATCCCAAATAAAAAATTTGGGATTATGCCCCTTGGGATTATGTCAGGGTACCGCCATGTGGTGCTCGAGCGAAATGTTTTGCATAAAAAGCGAATTGAACAGAGGAACAGAAGAAAAAACAAATATGTTTAATTTCGGACTTTTTCTGCGTCTGCGGCCCATTAAAATTGCAACAACAACAACAACAAAGAAACAGAACAATATGAATAAAAATAAGAAGAATAGTTATAATGATAATTGTGGTGATGTGTTTAATTACACTGGATCACAAAATGAAATTTGTTGTCTGTACTTTGGACGCAACTATCCTATCCATATGTAAAAACTAGGGCTCGGGGAAATCGACTAATCGATTAACCGAATTATTCGACTATGACTGAAGTCAACTTCAATTATTCGGTTAGCGATTTTCGATTAGTCGAAAGCTGCCGACTAATCGATTAACTGCTCACTTTAGATTATTCGGTTAATCGTTCCATTCCGATTAATCGAATATTGTACTTTCGATTTTATTACATTCATAAATAAACATGAACCCATTCCATCAACATTTTAAGTGATTTCTTGGACAATTTTTGTTGTTGTTGGAATCAAAGCACTCCCCGCCCTTTTCCGGTCGTTACCCCGTCACGCTAGGGTACACTCAAAAAAAAATTTCTCTCGATCAAAGACATAATTTTCCTTATTTTGAACACGCGTCCCAATACAAAATTTTCTTTGTTTTGTGTAAATTTTCTCAAAAATGTGGAAAAAACATAAAAAAACATTCAAACAAATTCGTTGCCATGGGGATTTGTATGGGAATTTAATTTCTCAAAATTAAAGAAATCAAGTCTTCAAAACAAGGAAAGTTGGGAATGGAATGGCGCTTAAAGAATTTTTCATTATTTTAATGTATGAATTTTTTCAAAACAAGTATATGAAACCATGGTAACGCATGTAACAACAATATTTTATAAACCTTTTAACATGTTTTAAGGAAAATTTACTCAAAACAAAGAAAGTAGTGTTCAAAATAGGTAAACAATTTCTTTGACCCCTCCATATATTTTTTTTCTCTCAGTGTACTTGTTCTTTCTGCACTAGGCTGACTATTGTAAGGGCGACGTTTTTGGCCGCTTTTCACGACCCCTTAGACTCCTGCGGAAGAAAAGGGAAGAAGATGTTGATGAAGAAGATGAAAATAAAAATGATGATGAATGTGAAGGTGAAGGAGGAAAAAATTAGCAAAAACCCCATAATAACCCTTTTTTTTAACTGTTTTGGCACATTTTGCTCTTCTTGAAGAAGGAGCCAGCAAAATTCGCCCACCAGTCAATGTCCTTGGCATTCCAATTCTATTTCTTTTATTTCTTAGTTAGAACGTTCACCATTGTAAAAGTCCGCGCCTAAATTTTACTCTTATGTTGAGAGGGTTTCGGGGCAATTTTTTTTTTTTTTTTTGATTCCGCGAAATACCGCGGAAATTTTTTTTCATTGTAACTTCTTTACTTGATTCTTCTGTATGTTGATAGGGTTTCGGGACAAATTTTTTTTTTGATCCCGCGAAATACCGCGGAAATAGTTTTTCATTGTAACTTCTTTATTTTACTCTTCTGTATGTTGATAGGGCTTCGGGACACATTTTTTTTTTATACCGCGGAAATAGTTTTTCATTGTAACTTCTTTATTTTACTCTTCTGTATGTTGATAGGGCTTCGGGACACATTTTTTTTTATACCGTTATGTATGTTGATAGGGTTTCGAGACAATTTTTTTTTGATCCCGTGAAATACCGCGGAAATATTTTTTTCATTGTAACTTCTTTATGTGACTCTTATGTACATATGTTGAAGGTTTCGGGACAATTTTTTTTTTTTGATCCCGCGAAATACCGTGGAAATATGTTTTTTCATTGGAGCAAGTTACTCCTTTTCTGTCGGAGATTTAAAAAAAAAAAACCCCCACACCCAGCTTCTTTCATATGTACATATGTATGTATGTATAAACACAATAAGCACATTTATAGTATTTTAAAATATCTGTTAAAAATTTTTACTGAATATTCGATTTTTGAAATTCGATTTTCTACATAAATCGAGTAGTCGAAGGGAAGCAATTATTCGAATAATTGAGGCAAGGCGACTAATTCGAATATCATCCGATTAGCAAGTGAACGGTTAAGAATCGATTAATCGGTTAACCGAATAATAGAATAGTCGAATAATTTTAAGAGCCCTAGTAAAACCGTTTGTTTTAAAGATCTTGCCTGACAAAGTCAATTTTTTCTTCAAATTTTCGTAAAAAATTAAAAATTTTCTAATTGATTCATCTATGTACATACATTTCAGAAATTATAAGACCTAGAGAAAAATGTTATAGGAGCCAATGTGTTAAAGAGACATACTGGATTAAGTGGAGCCATTGGCCAAATTACGGTAAATTTCCAATATCTCAAAAAGCTTCCCATAGAATTAAAAATGAACCCGTTTTTGGGAAGCAGCGACCGATTTTACATACATACATATGTATATGTAGATAGAATAGTGGCGTTCAGAGTATTTTTTGGCTGTAGAGCAGTGTTATTGTTTATGCTGCTCTGAAAATGAAATGGTTGTTTATATGTCTGTAACATATGTATGTATCCCTGCAAAAATTGCTAGTACTCCATAACTTGCCACATTTCATACAAAAAAGATGGTCCATTTAACATTGCATGTCACTGCAATGGAATATATACTCCAGTCCCACATAACAATCAAATTAAGCCATGGAGTACTTACATTGGATTAATTGTTGGAGTACCTGTCAGTTAGCCGAACATAACAACAAAAACCAAACGTTTATCGCGACGATGACGAATGACGTGTATACATTCAATCATATGTACATACATATGTAGTTATGTATGTATACACATATCGTCGTCGTCGTCATAAACATTTGGTTTTTGTTATGTTCGGCTAACTGCAAACCGATGCAGATACATGAATCGGTCGTTTGGGTATCTTAGTGGTAACTTTGAAAGTACTCCAACCTACCACAAATGGAGCACATTATCCAATGATTTTTGCAGGGTATTTTTTTTTTTTTTTTTTGCTCAATGTCGAATTTTATTTCAATTGAAGTGTGGATATTGCAAGCTCAAATACCTAAATCATAAGCAAATTTAGCTCAGTACGTTTTCGGTGCTGGTAGTTTTTTGGCCAAGTTTTTGCACTCAGTTCATATACATACATATGTACATACATATGTTATTCTGCCGATAGATTATTTTTATCACACAAGTGCATTTCAAATGGGCGACCTTTGACTTGCCTGAGCTAAGATGTATCCACTGCACTTATTTCAATTGAAACAAAAACTTCAATTATAACGAAAACTATTTAATCGGGCTGCAGGAAGAGCCAAAATTTCCCTAAGGCCGTTTTTCCAAGCAAAGTTAAACCTTTGCAACGTTTCAAGTTCTATTTCAATACCATTTAGATTTGCCTAAAACTCTCCAAGACAAGAGAAGTGAAATGGATCAGTTCTTATTGGATTTGCACAGCTTTGGTCAGAGCGATTATAACGTACTCCTCTGTAGTGTGATGGCGTAGGACCATGGTTAAGTCCACACTTAATATGTTGAACAATCCCCTAATGCCCTGTTGAACATGCTCCATCTGGATTTTGTGATCCAAAAGGAGGCCTTGTCGACTACATTCCATCGGGTTGTCGGCCGACGATTGGAGCTCAGAAAATGTTTATCAGGCTGTCAATACCCATTGTTTGACAAGGTATCTCGAGTTTCCTTTGATAGACTTCACACTGTCGATTTTCCCACAAGAGGTGAATGGAGAGATACAGAAATTATACTGGGAGGACCGAAGAAACCCATATACAGAGACGATACAAAAACAGAATATGGTACTGGATCCGGTTGGCACCTAGAGGTGGACTTCAGGTGGCATTATGCTTTAGGTGCAATGGCGACGGTTTTTCAATCGGAGATTGATTAAAAACCGCAGAATGGATAATTGGTGAGAGGTGGCGTTGGCACCAAATTTGTACCTGCAGTGACAGCCAGGCTGTATTGAATACTCTGGCTCCGTAGCAAAATGGAATAAACTTCAACTTATGGGGTTATCCGGTAACTGCGGTGTTCAATTGCGGATCAGCGGAACAACCAAGTGGACCGCAGCCAATAATAGGACAAAGTATAGCGGGACATCAGGGACACCATGAAGAAAACTCACGGGAGACGCTGGAACTCTACAGATCCCTGTAAAATTACAAAGTGCTTTCTGAAAAAGCCTAACAGGGGGAGATAGCAAACTTCCTCCTCAAACAGAGATGATGGGATCTTCGGGCCCCTGTGGTGTGTATTACAAGACACAACCTATGGGGACAGTAAATGGTCATGTTGTATGAAGGAGGACGACGACGCCACAGAGCATTTGTCTGCACCTGCCGGGCTTTCGCTAGACTAAGATTGCGCATTATCGGGTCAAATGTACTGAGAATGGGGGATGCATATTCTCTACCACTCGACAAATATCTTAGAGTTGTAAAAGAATCTTGGAAGTTTGCAGAGGATTTTTATTCCACTATCCCATATTTTGCCTACATTTTGATCTTTTCTAAAGGCATTTAGTACAATTGGCAAACATTCCTGAGTGCTCGGGAAAGACATAGTTTTCCCGCCCTACCACAATTTCATTGCTTTCTATTCCATTCTATCTGTATCTCGTTTTATCAAATTTTACTAACAACTATCATATACATACATTCTGTGATTTTTTCATTACATCGGCTTCTGAGCTGCGTAAGTTATTTTATTCTATCAAGTATTCGTATGATCGGAGAGTT
The DNA here is from genome assembly GCA_960531455.1 of Urophora cardui. Taxonomy (NCBI): domain Eukaryota; kingdom Metazoa; phylum Arthropoda; class Insecta; order Diptera; family Tephritidae; genus Urophora; species Urophora cardui. The sequence continues at coordinate 33,059,103 of OY482671.1, forward strand.
AGTATCTATTCATGAATTTTGGGTGAAATTAAAAGCCAAACAATTAGAATGAGATGTGCGTTGTTATCAGTGCCAAACCGCTTTATCTCTTAGAATTTGTTACAGTTTTAATTCCGGAAGATAACCATTTCAAACCTACCACAATCTTATACACCATAAAGAATTTTTTATATCGTTTTTGAGAATGTTCTATCTCTCCGATTGTAGCAGGAAATCTAATAGAGTGCATGAACGACATGCCAATTTACTGCGTGAAAGTCTCATTTTTATGAAAAATAATAAAGCACACCGAAAATTAGAGTGAAAGATCGGCCTAAAATTGTCGAGAGTTGAATGCGGTATAAACAAGTTAGTGGTGATAAAAACAAAAATTAGATAAAATCATACAAAAACAAAATGCTTGAAAGCTGAACACATCAATCTAGATCTTTCTTAAATCTTCTTAGCACACCTAAAAACTGGCAAAAAAAATATTTATATAAATAAAATGCTGACACGATGCACTTCGGTATGCCTTAAGTTCTGCCTAAATGTGATAAGTAATCATTTAACCATTAAGATCAGATTGCAGAAACATTTGAAACCATTGAAAAGGAGTTAGTTAATGACAAAATCTTGAGGTGGTCGGTTGCAAGACGGAGCGATTGCTAAGACACAGAAATTTGCTTTTGAATCAGCAGAATGTCCGATTTGCCTAACCAACTGCGTTTGGAGTGGAAAAATCTAAATTATTATGTACCGCTAACACAGCAAAGTAAAAACACTTTTTGGCAGGATTGTCGAACGGTTGAAGAGTTGCATTTACTTAAGAACGGTGCGTGTTGGTGCAAGATTTGTGTGCAAGATTTGTGACACGAAGAACGATGACATTTATAATCAAAAATCAAATGTTCCATCCACAGCTTATGGCCACGTAAAAAGTGGCGATTTGGTCGCCATTTTGGGCTGCAGCGGCGCTGGCAAGACCACATTACTCGCCGCCATTTCGCAGAGGTTGCGCGGCAAAGTTTCCGGCGACGTCACGCTGAATGGTGTTGCACTGGGACGCACTGAAATGACGCGCATTTCAAGCTTTTTGCCACAATGCGAAATCTCGGTGAAGACTTTTAGCGCTTACGAACATTTGTATTTTATGGTGAGTGTGTGTTGTTTTTTTGAAGCCAAGAAGTTTTCTGTTGTTTGCTCCTTTCAACCAACAGTCCCACTTTAAAATGCATCGTAAAACAACGACAGCCGAGAAACGCCAACGTGTTGGGGATCTTTTATACGCTTGCGGTTTGCAGGATGTAGCTCATACGCGCATAAAATTGTTGTCGGGCGGTGAGCGCAAACGCTTGGGATTGGCGGAGGAGGTACATATGTTGGTAATAGCTGATTAGTTACAATGAATTTATATGCTTTCTTTTCACCAAAGCTCATCACCGATCCACCATTTTTATTTTGCGATGAACCCACAACCGGTCTGGATAGTTATAGCGCATATAGGATAATTAAAACTCTACGTCATATATGTACAAACAAAACTGTAGCGAAAACACCGATGACATCTTTGTATGATGAAGCTTCAACTTCAAATCAAAATAATATTGAAATGCAGTTATTACACACAATTGATTATGGTTTCGATCCAATGGATGAGAATTCTACATTAAACAAAATTAAAGGCAATGCCATTGGATCTCAGAAGAAAGCAATCATCTGTTCAGTGCATCAGCCCAGCTCTGATCTCTTTGAGCTATTCACACATGTGATACTAATGGATGGAGGACGTATTATTTTTCAAGGCAGCTCCGAGCAAGCTATGACATTATTTACTAAGTAAGCCTGAGAGTGGAATCGATTTGATTAATTGTAACTTCCTTTTCCGTTTAGTTTGGGTTATGTTTTACCACGAAATTGCAATCCAGCTGATTTTTATTTGAAAACGATCTCGGATAGCCATACACAACGCACAGATGGCGAAATCATTAGAGCGAAATTTGAAGATGAAATCTGTGGTCGTTATACGGGGAACTGGCTGCTGGAACGTGACAGCGGTGGATACCATTTGCAAAGAATTAAAGAGTTGTGAGTAGGAAAATTCCATTAGATTAGATAACGACCTTTGTTCGCACGAATGATGACTAACCTTAACCTTTCAAAATCTAACTCATTACTACCCAAAAAACATCAGACCAAAAAATCTCAAACGTTTGAGAGAAAACCTTAATTCTCAATTTGCTAATAAAGAATTTCTCGAAAATTTCACCAACGTTTGAGAAAAATGTGCCTTTTTCTTTGAGAACGCTATCAAGCGAAATTTGAGCTGCATTTGATAACAAGCGTTTGAGGTTTGAGAACAAGTTTGGTTCTCAAATGCATCCCAAATTGAGAATTAAGAAAAATGTTTATGGGGTAACTAAGTAGTCTATTCTATTTTGTTTTATTTTATTTTAGTAAGAAGATACGTTGGCTGCATCAAGTATATCTGTTACTCTTTCGCCTTACGATAGAAAACAGCCGTGATTTAAAGGGGAATTTAATTGCACTTGGAATTTTTATGGTAAAATACATATACATATTTTTGTTTGTTGCTTTTTTTCATCTTCTATGTTATGGTGGCCGCTGTGGTGCAGTGGGTAGAGCGCTCGCCTGCTATGCCAGAGGTCTCGGGTTCAAACCACGGTCCGAGCCAAACAAATTTTTCTAATTAGTAAAAATCCAATTATTGGGTTTTTTAAGAGCAGCGGTCACCTCTCGGCAGTGGGCGGCATACCCTCCGAGAGTATTTCTGCCATGAAAAAGCTTCTCACAAAAAATGCATTCGCCGTTCGGAGCCGGCATAAAACTGTAGGTCCACCCAATTAGTAGGAAAAATAAAAAGGAGCACACCTCGAATTGGGAGAGAAGCTCGGCCATAAAACTCGTCAGAGTTATAATAGCGCCATTGTATTATATTATTATTATGTTATGGTTTGTTACAAAATTTGTATTCTATTTTTTTTTTAGATTATTCCTTCCGTTATGGCCATCGTATACTCTGTCAATAAGACTCTGAGTCAAAGTTCCATTCAAGATATAGATGGTTCTCTATTCATGATAACAAATCAAATAATATTCTCATTCACGTACGGCGTTGCCACCGCACATACCGGTATTTACATAATCTAGGCGGCCAAAACTATTCTAACGTTTTTTATAGTCTTTAATACTTTTATTCATCATCATTCAGACAATGGACTTTTTTTTATTGAACTATTATATTATTAACCCTTAAATGACCGTGGTATCTTTAAAGATACAATCATTTTGTACTAGAATAAATAGAAAATGAAATTTTTTTTGGGTATTTATAGGTTAAATTATATAAAATAGACATCATTATTAATGTTTTAATTATTTATTTATCAAATGCCAAGTTTCATGGAAAGATAATCCAATACCACAGAAGGTTTCAAATAAAATACATTATTTGAAGCAAAAAAAGTATTTAATTCGATCAATAATCTTACGTCAATAAGAACTAAAGCAAAATGAAACAAATTAAAGGAAAAAATTACAAATTTTCATTATCTGATGAATCAGATTCGTTAGGTTGAGCCGGAATGAGTAAACTCAACGTTTCAGGTAAATATGGTTTTAGTTTTCCTCTTTTCACATTTCTAGTGCTGCTAAATAAAGGGTCTGAACTTAAAAAAAGTCGATTAAAAATGTCTCTATTGCAGTTTTCTCGGGAAAATTTTCTTGCGAAGTCTTGGCGGTAAGTTCTAAAATGTTTATTCCTTGCTTCTGCAGCCTCCTCCGAAAGTTGTCCAATAGGTACCAATGCATTTTTTATGATTAATGCACCATGCACAAGTATTTTGTGCATTGTCGGTGTCATCGGGTGCCATGGGTATAATTCAACGTACAACTGAGCTGTGTCAAATGCATATTTATCATACTTCTCCGAGTCCACTTTATGTCCGCATGAAATTGTCTCCAATATGACTTTTAACCGATAAATGAGATCATAGTTGATTCCGGTTATTTCAGCAGCTAACTTTGGATCTTCGAAAAATCTTCTGCTTGTATTGCCATCATTCGTGTTTCCAAAGTTAGCTTTTGGCATATCTACAAGCAAGCCAGTCTCGTTACGGAATCTCCGTTGGATTTCAAGTTTCCTGTCTTTCTCGAGCGTTTTTTCCGCTTCTGTCTTTCTTTCTCTGTATTTTCGAACAGGCAACTTGTAGGCAAGATGGAGAATACTCTCAAAGAGTCTTATCCTGGCGTGCAAAACAGATAAACCAAACTCAAGGCATTCGTGGTTAATATCGTGCTTTAAATGCAGCTGATTAAAATCTTTGGATGTAGCGCCACAAATATAGCACTTACTGGTAGAAGTTGTGCCAGAAGCAGCGTTGCACACTTTGCCATCTACCATTGTCATGACGAACACGTGACTGACTTTAAAGGTTAAACTATTTAATTCTAAATCTGTAGCTGACAGAGATTTCAAAGATTCAGTTACGAAGTCAATTTCCTCTTTAGTTATGTCCACACTTTCTTTCACAAACCGGAACCTCAAAGGACGACAAAAACGAGCTGAAGAGGGCGTTGGATTTTCCCAAACGACTTTATCACTTTTTCCACAGACTAACCTTAATGGAACAAAACAGCTTTGGAAGATATTTGAATCGCAATCAGTATCACTTTCTTGTTTTTGTTTAAACTGTGACTGCTGTGAGCCGTCACATCCCCATTTACAAATAAGTTTCAGGGACAATCTTTCTTGTTCATTAAGGGCTGAAAGAACTACTTCCAAATAAGATAATAAGCGTTTCACTGTAACATCGACCAAGGGCTGTAAATCACATTCGGCACTAGTGCATGTAATTCTGATAGATTCAGTAGGTGGATACAATTCATGTTTTGCTTTTTGAATAAGTGTGTAGCAAGGAAAAATTGTTTTACATGTGTTCCTTATAACTTCGTACTGAGCACTTGTTAGATCAGCATCAATCATCATTTTCAATGCTTGCATTGGCGATAAAGAGTGGATTTCTTTTTTCCCAGTGTTCGAAAATGCCCTTTTGTATTTTGTCGCACGTGTCGGAGAGTTTTGAATGTCTTTTAACACTTTAGAAGCATCTCTCTTTCCACTTTTGATTAACTCTACAGAAGCAGCATGCATAATCAAGTCTTTGTCTTTTACTGTAGACCTGAGTTCTGCAATTTTGCGTCTTTTAGATCTTTCACCTGAGTTCCTAAAATGTTTCTGAGGACGGCCACATCGTTTCGGTATTGCTGCAGCAGTTAATTCAAAACCTCCTTCCAACCAAGACTTGTACTTTGATAGGAAAACATCTTCCTTTTTATGTACTTGCAGCCACTTTTTCTTGAATTGTGATTTAAAATGTGAAAAATTGTGCTTAAGAGCTGATATCTGTTCGTCAGAGTATTTTTCACTTGACAAAAGCTCCTGTTGTAAAGAATTCAATTTTTCGTCGAAATTTGGTAAATTCTGAGCTTGCATGCGGTCGAATAGGTATTTTCGAGTCACAATTCGAACCCCTGAAGTGCCTTGAGAACCTTAAACAAACCAAAAAACAAAAAGGAAAAAAATCGCTTTTAAAAAAAATTTTACAATGAAACTTTTGAAATTCCACAATTAATGAATCTGCGGTTTTCTGCGGCTAATTCTACTTTATTCTACATCTCAAGGCATATGTACACAACCTGAAAAAAAAATTCAAGGTTGGACGGATTTGGAAGCATAACTTTCAGCTTAACAAATAAAAAAAATATGTGTAAAAAATGCACTATTTCTCCTTATACAGAATTCGATAAATTACGTTATTAATGAACAAAATATATAAAATATTTATTAAATTTGGAAAAAACATACCTGAAGCTTCAATTTCCATCATTAAAACGGGACATATAACTGTAAAAAAGCTAACTTCACTTTTTTGAAGATTTGTTGTTTGCCGAACGCCCAACGAGATATGTGTAGTGTGATAAGCAATGAACTTTTGACTGCCAATACGGCGGTAGCGCACGCGACGAAAACGAGCGAGAGGGGGTGGAGTGAATAGTCTATTGTGTTATCTTTATATTTTAGTCATTATTAAATCAATTAATGCATTTGTCAAAATTGACTTTTGGCCGCCTAGATTATCAAAATACCGGTATGTGCACCGCTTTACCTTCTGCGCTGCCGATTATGCGTCGTGATGTTGGCGAAGGCACCTATAGCTTGTCGGCTTATTATGTAGCTGTCTTTCTCTCCTATATACCGGGAGCCTTATTTAAAAGCTTTCTTTTCTTTTCGGTTGTCTATGGCTGTATTTATTATGCACGCGGTTTTATGCTTTTTCTGAGCATGGGCTTTGTTCTGAGTATTTCAGCGATTGCCGCCACGTCTTATGGTCTATTTATATCGACGCTGTTCGAGTCGACCACTACGACAGCCGAGTGTGCTGGTCCAATTGATTTGGTATTAGTATTGTTTGGTGGTGCCTTTTATAATGTGGATTCAGTACCTTTCTTTAAATATATATCGATGTTCTTCTATTCAAATGAAGCGCTATTCTACAAATTTTGGATTGATGTGGATGAGATCGGTAAGGAATTGATGGGAAGGTTTTGGGTTAAAATTCATATTTTTTGATTTTCTTAACAGAATGTCCATGTAATCTTGGAAACGCTTGTATTCAAAATGGCGTAGAGGTGTTACAACGCAATTCCTTTAGAACGTATGATTACACTTATTGGACGGATTGCTTAGGTTTGCTGGCCGTAGCCGTGGCTTTTAATTTAATTGCTTTTAGTTTGGTATGGAAATATGTGAGAAGAAGTGGATATTATTAATAAAGCTGGAAAAATTATTTAGAGACTTATATTTATGGTAAACATTTGTTGGATTCAATGTCTAAATGGGTTTATCAAATCTAGTTTTAGTTTTTCGTTGGACTCTGTAGGAATTTTTTTCCTCGGGCTAAATACGAGAATCGCTAAACCAGCAAGAAGTCTTCAGAAAATTACTGATCAGGTGGTGTCTTTTCTACAATTAGGCTTGGCTGACGGAATTCCTAATTTTAAAATGACCTTAGATCTATACAAATTTTAAAATTTGATTCTGTCAGATTACTCAGGCTTCTTAAGGCTAAGAATTACTCACTCAAAGCCCCCAAATTTATTGTAATAAAAGAAGACCGTAAAGCTTATCACCCAGACTGCAAGCAAGATCTGCTGAGTTGCATTTGGAGTGGAAGAATCTAAATTAGTATGTACCGTTAACATATAAAAGTAAATATAGTTTTTTGGCAGGATTTTCAACTTCACAGAAAAATATCCCACATAGCATTTGGAAGATTGTTTTATGAAAACTGACTGCGCCGAGTCTTTTTCGATCCCCTTTGATGATCAAAAACTGATTAGTCACCTCTGCGATTAGAATAAGACTCGAAAATGAGTCACTCCAGCGATTGAAAAGTAATTTTATTTTTTGTCATATAAAAATCACCTAACTGAGCCTTTTTCGATCCCTTTGCTGATTAAAAAAAGAATTTATCACTTTGACGATTAAAAGAAGTCTGGAAAACCAGTCAGACCAGCGATTGAAAAGTGATTTTATTTTTTATCATATAAAAATCACCTAGATGAGTCTTTTTAGATGCCCTTTGCTGATTAAAAATATAATTTATCACAAATTGATCACGCTAAAGATCGAAATGTGATCGATAACTTTGCTTTTTTGGAAAAAAATGAAATATTCCTTAGCAAGCCTAGTACATAAAGCTATAATTTTTCAAAAAAAAATTTCAGAGAATTTTATATTAGATTTCGGTATTGATGGTTCTGAATGTTGTAGAGCAGGAACATATGGATGTATGTCTTCCGTGTTGCCGTATATGAGAGTGCCAAAATGCGCATATGCATTTTCATAGGAATTCATTTATGGATTGAAATTTTTATATCTTAAACTCCTTATTTGCTTAATATTATTGTAGGCTAAAAATCTGTTTCAAAAGTTCCAACCAAAATGTGGACTGCCATTGACTGTGGAAGTTCTTTTTGCGATATTGGTAAAGGTAAGGGTAAGTGTAGAATATGTAAGAGGATAGAAGATGGGAAAGAAATGCGGTTGTAAACTGCCCCAAAAATGATAGGAAAAAGAGTAGAAAAGTATTAGAAAATGATTAGAAATTGATCAGAAAGTTACTGGAAAACGACCCAAAAAAGATTCGAAAATTACCAGAAAAACGATTGAAAAATTACCCAAAAAAGATTGGAAAGTCAATCGAAAATGATCAGAAAAACTAATAAAAATTACCCTAATAAGATTCAAAAACGATCAGAAAACGATTCGAAAATGACCAAAATAAGATTCAAAATCGAAAAAAATAAAATCGAAAGGGACTCGAAAATGATTAAAATACGATTAAAATAAGACTCGAAAACGACTCCCCAAGAAGAGTTGGACGTAGGGTACCATTTTCTACAGACGAGAGGCTCTTTTATGATCAGAAAATGAGCGCATTTTCCATTATTTTAAACGTGCGTAGGGATCGAAAACAGGGTTTGAATTTGCTTGCTGCAAAACAGCAATAGCCGATGTTTTTTGCTTATTGCTGAATTCAGCCGAGCCAAAAACGAAAACACGAATCATTCGCTTCAGTTTTCAGCTGAGTCGTGTTTGCTTGTATAGTTAAGCCAAGCAACTCAATTTGAGAGGGTTGCTTTTACTTCCAGCAATTAGTTGAGTAGTAAATTTTTGCTTACAGTTGCTTATTTTGCTGAAACTAGTTTTTAAGCAAAATTCAACATGAAAAGTAGGGACACGATATCGAATCAAAAGCATCGATCTGGTACTCATTTAAAATATCGGTTAAAAAGAATCGCGAACCCGATAATATCGAAACTAAACTACTCGATACTCGAAGTATCGGTATCGAAAGCGATAATTTTCTAGAAGGTGTATCCTTAAAATTTGCTCTAAAATAGTTAAAAGAGGTACCATTCGACGCGTTCTGACCTTTCAGTAGAAAAATAAATGGTTATCTTCATGAAACAAATCCTTATACTTCATAAATTATTTTTCAAGGCAAAATGTTATCAATGAGTATTAATGAACAATGAATGTGATTTTTTAATCGTCGTACCATACGAAAACTAGCATATTTAAAATTTCTGGCGAAAGCTATCAATAAAAAAATTCTGTACGAAAAGTAACAAGTACGACTTTTGGCTGACGAAAAATAACAAGTTCGACTTTTGGCTGACGAAAAATAACAAGTTCGACTTTTAGCCGACATTAAAATTGTCGTTGTTTAAACGAAATTGATAGTTTTCATCAGCCAAAAGTCGAACTTGTTAATTTTCGTCAGCCAAATGTCGGTTTTGTTATTTTTCGTCGGCCCAAAGTCGAACTTGTTTTTTTTCGTCAGCCAAAAGTCGAACTTGTTACTTTTCCTCAGTCACAAAAAAAACGTATGCTAGTTTTCGTATGGTACGACGATATTATATAAGAGCAATGTTTAGATATGTAAATGTGTAAGGTTTTTGGTAAATTTATACGAATTTGGATGAATTCCTACCTCTTTAAAATTGTTTTTGGAAAATTTTTCGCCCCGAAAAACTGGTTTTTCAGGGGATAAAGGGGTTCTCACAAGACTTCGAACTGAAATCTAAACTTGCCGGAGGCTTACATATACATACATATGTGTTTAGAACAACTTACTGCCCTCGGCCACGCTAAAAAAAATAACCCTCAGCTGACAGAATTCTTTTTCTGGGGTAATATCTATGGACCCAACCAACTTTAACAAAAAATATGTCATAAATTATAAACCTACGGCAAGTTTTGATTTCAGTTTTGAGATCTGTGAGAGGTCCTTCATCACCCTGAAAAAGTTATTTTCCCGGGGCGTTCCTTATGCCTATATGACACTACGTTTTTTCCATGGTATTTTTGGTTTGAAAACCCACCGAAAGTCAAAATACAAAAACAATTCTTCTGTAGGTTGAAAAGAGACAAATACTCCCTCAAAAACCATTTTATGACATTAAACTTCAAACTAAATGAATATATTATTTATTACATAAATTAATTTTTTTGGAAATTAAAATTTGAAAAACAACTATATTTTTTTTGGAAATTTGAATTTAAATTATCGACACAAAAAAATGATGAAACTCAAGTGCCAGAATAGCTGTGAATTCCATGTTATAAAGAGAATCCATTGCGCAGTATAATTTTTCTTCCGGACTTCGTCTTTCCCCTTACGGGTAAAGCATAAGCTTAAAATTTGTATTTCCAAAGATTTTATATTTTAAAAATAATTTATTTTATAGTTGTCAAATTGAAACAATTGTCAGAAAAAAGTGCCGAATGTCAAAAACCTATCGAAATACAAGGTGGCTCATTGGGTTTTAACCGCCTAGATGGTATTTCGTTGGTTTTTTCCAACATAGCTTACTCCCTTTCACCAACACAAAACTGTATTTGACCACCTCTTTCACACAAAAAACCTTGTAGAATACCAGGAAAAAACGTAGTGTCATATGGGCATTAATGGAAAACAGACCCTTTTTTTATAACGTGTTTTTAGTTAAGTGAAAAAGAAAAAAATAGATATTGACGATTTTTTCGCTGAAATGATGATTTTTTATTTGCAAACATCAAATTATCGTATGAAAATGAAAAATATATAATCCTATATCTCCAGTTATCATTATTTCTATCGCATGGTAATTGCAAATTGTAAGGAAGTTTCGGTGGTAAGTGTGCGCCTCGTTTAATGTGAAAATCAATAAACAGATTTGGGTAACTTCATACAACGTCATACAAAAAACCTTACGAAGTAGCCCAAACCTGCAATTATTTCAGCACGTGGATCAGACCTATTTTTCGATGTGTACCAGTGATGGAACATAAGGCACTCTGCACACGAGGCGAATCGTCATAGACGCGTATCAGACATTTTATGTAGCGTCGATTTCCTTACGCTTCAAGATCTGCACACGAAGCGACATGAAACTTCGCTGCACAAACAAACAAACAAATTAATAATACGGTATTTGCTTTAAATTTCGAAGCTTTAAATAGAAAAGATGATAACTTTTATGGAATCTTCCATTTTCTTTAATTTTACACTAATTTTTCCGATTTTTTACACAAATTTTACTGCTTTCTTAAATTTCACCAAGTGGAAAAATGTAAACAAACATCTTCTTCTTCCTGTTTTCTAAGCGTAGTACGCCTAGCTACTAGCACTGCTTTACGCCAAGCGACATGTAGCCAGCATACTTTGACGAATGCATGAAGCTGACGACTCGTGTGCAGCCCTCAATTGAAATATACGTGCGCGACATCAAAGCGTACAGCTTTCGTCCGTAGTATCTAATACGCGTCTAAAGCAGTACGCTCCGTGTGCAGAGTGCCTTACTCATGCTTGTGCATATTTCGGCCCTTTAGGAAGCAGCTTGTCACTTCTGCACACTCGACCGATTTTCGGCACTATTTTGCGTTGCACAATTTTTTGGACAAATATGACACAATTTTAATTTTCCATCACTGAATGTACTCATTTGTTCGATACCGTGGTTGAAGTACTCGATACCAAAAAATATCGTTGCAAAAGAATCGAGTAAAAAGTATCGGTATCAAATGCAAAAAATATCGATTTGGTATCGTATCGTATCGAAATTCGTGTCCCTAATGAAAAGATGTTTACAAATGGACATACATACATATTATGTGTATATACATACATACACATAAGTAAATATGTATAAAAAATCGAAATATGCGTAAACAAATCGTTTCAGCAAAATAAGCAAAAGCAGAAAAAATGCAAAGACACAACTAATTGCTGGAAGTAAAATGAAATCCCCCAAATCGCGTTGCTTTGCTTAACTATACAAGCAAACACGGCTCAGCTGAATACTTGGCTGGCCGAGTTTGCTAATTTACTTTTCGTTAGCAAAAGCAAAGCAAAAGCAAATGCAGCAAAAGTAGCTAAGCAATTTCAAACCCTGATCGAAAAAGACTGGAATATGATCAAAAAATTCAGAAAATGCTATGTGGGATGCTACGAGAGAAAACCAGTTTTACCATCAACATTTTCATAATTAATAATTTTAATTAAGCGTAACATACAAAGGAAAGACGGAACAATAATTATAAGTTGAAAACCTCAAGAATGAGACTAAAGTAAAGGCTGTAATAGCTTTAGAGTACATTTAAAATCCAGCGGAGAACTAATGACAGACTCACTTCCCCGGCATTAGTCTTCTCAACGTCGTTCTTTCTTTCACAGAACGAGCAAGAAATGTACTATATGCATCATTTACTCCATTACATTCTTTGGTCGAAGGATACCTACTCTCGCGCAAAGCACGAATGAGTATCGAGAAAATGATTCTCTAATTGACTGGTGCGTGAGTAGTCGCTTAACTTTTCTGCCTGCTCAAAGCATACCTAGGTATGTATAAAGATAAGGAGAAATTTGTCAAATGTATTAATGCAAACAAACAAAATAAACAAAAAGTAATTTGATTTGGGTAAGTGGAAAATTGGCTGAAAACTATTAACAGCGAAGCTGGGGTATATAGCTATTTCGAAAAGCACTCTTGTGGCCGAGTGTGTAAATCACTCGATCATAAGGATGGGAGTTGTGAGGTTCCAAGTTCAAATCACGCTTGGTTCAAACTTCCACTCCCGAAAGGGGTACTGATGAGAAAAGTTTAAGCCCTTTTCGAAATAGCTATATATACCCCAGCTTCGCTGTTAATAGTTTTCAGCCAATTTTCCACTTACCCAAATCAAATTAAAAAATTGATAAAAAATAAATTTCGTGCTAGCCACTAAAAAATTGAATTTAAACCAAAAGTAGTTTACTGGTTCAAAGAAAGAGAAAGCAAATAAATCAACATGAATTTGAACAATCAAATCTCCCAAAAGCACATTACACCTCTTGGCTTTATCCGATTGCAATTTTGTGCTTCCTTTTGCACCGCAGCTAATAGCACTGCAACCGGATACCAGTTGTAGGATGCACATCTCTCCGATTTCTGACAGAAAATTCTTTCGACTTTTTTCTCTCTTTAAAATGACGATGTTGTGATGCAACACTTGCCAAGTAACAGCGTTGCCGTTTGGGCCACTAAAGTGGCAATTTGAACCTTTTTTAAAGCCAGGCCACCTGAACCCAACTTTTTGAAAATTTGGGCCACTTTTGGTCCTTTTTTACTTTCAAAACTATAATTATTAAATAATTTTTAGTTTTTTCTTAAATATAAAAACAAAAAACCTCTTTGTTACTATTTTACTTTGCATTGGCAACTCTTTGTTTAGAAAGGTTCTTTATTTAATTTGTTTCCCAACACTACCATTGAATACTTTAAAATTTGGGCTGTTCGTTAAGATAATGAAAACGCACGGAGCAGCCCAGACACACACAAACACATATAGCGTTCGTTGATCCGTAGGAAAGTGCAAGAAACGTAGGAATTTTACCACAATTTACATTCTTTATACTCATATTCGCTCTTTATTGGTAAAATTCCAACGGTTCTTGCACTTTCCTACGGCCTTTCCTTGCCGTTCTCGGGTTATTCCGTCTGCTCAACGAACCGTCATATTAACGCTGCGTTAGTGTAGAGAATATTTTAAGTTCCATTTTATTTAAGCATTAAATAAACCACAAAAAGATATTAAAATGTGTTTCAGCTAAAAAAAAAATTTGGCGCCACTTTTTTTAATTTTTTGGGCCAACTTTTGAAATTTTTGAGCGGCAGCACTGCCAAGTAACACTGTGTCAACAAGCACTATATAGTACATCTGCATTTCAAAATGTAGCCAGTAAAGCCCAAAATCTTGTTGCTATCACATTTTATTTATTTTTCAATTTTCTACGCAAACAGCGAGCAACGACACCTTGTACGTGTAGTAAGCGTTGCATGCAACAGGCTGGTGGCAGTTTGTAAATGTGGCAATATGAGAGGCAGACAAGCGACAGCCGACAACATATGGATACATACATAGTTGCTTGGCCACTTGGCAGCAGGAAACAATATTTTTGGTGAATACATAATAAATATAATTCTGCATAATTGTTGTGCTCACTTATAGATTTATTTATTTATATTTTTTTTTTTTTCAAATATTTGCAATGCTTTTCATTTGGGCAATTCAAGGTGCCGCAATAGATCCTGCATATCTTTCTAAGCTACAACACACATCTACGATGCCGAAGAAAGCGTCAAGGGTTACGTGATTTCAAGTAGAGTTCCAGAAGGCTCGGTTCTTAGTCCGTTACTCATTAGGTGCGATGGTGTCCAAAAGCTTCCTCAGCCAGCAAAAGTGAAACTCAGATGTCTTAATAGCTGTAGGAGTCGTCAAATATCGTAAAGATCCTACCCTTAGCTCTGCAATGATGCTACAAAACGCGGCAAATAAATCGACGAAACAAAGGATGTGCGCGCTCAAACAACTGAACGCAAGAGCAATTAGCTCAGTTATACCCTAAGCTGTTCCCGTGTGGATCGATAGCCTTCAGTATAAGTGCTGCGTGAGGGAAATACAACCGATGTATTGACCTGCCTGCCGTTCTTCGTGTTTTAAATGCACTGTCTTAATTGATGTTGTTCAAGTCCTAGTCAACATGCCTCCAATTGACATTCAAGCACGAGATATTGCGCTATATATTGCAATAAGGCCAGTCACATGCTCTGAAAAAAAAAGCAGAAATCAACAGAATCTGTCGCCCAATGTGGCAGCAACGTTAGCAAGCCTCATCGAAGAGTCGATGGACTTACAGGAATATATGTATGTGTGGAGCATTAGCTGAACATGTGATTTTTTTGAAGTCCTCGCTTCATAGCAGAATGTGGGTGAATATGAGTATGGCAGGAACAGCAATCATGGTGGAAAACTAGACTGCACTCATGTGCCAGTGTTCCGAACATGGTACATTGTCAGCGAGGCTTCAGACTTGATCATGATGCAACTGCGCTCTAAGCATATCAACGTAGGCGTCAGTCCGTCCCACTCCCAAGAAGTATGACCTTCTCGTGTGGTACCGTGAGTGTGTTGTCTAGAGCGTTGGTAGTTTAGATTAAGCGTGTTAAAGTCTGAGACTTTCGGCGATTGTTCGTTTTTAAAAAAATGCTCCTTTACATAGTGATTTAGGCAGGAAATACAATCGTACATAACAAGGTTGCCACCTTTCTACAAAAAATCAGTTTTAACATTCGTGTGTTGAATATTTTTTGCTTAAATATATAGGTAATCGGTTTAAAAACTAAGTAGTACGAGTATTTTTTTTGGAAAGCAAGAGTATGCACTTTCGGTTGTGCATATTTTCACTAGGCGTGTGAATTGGTGTAGCCAGATGTTCAGAAAAATACATTTCAATGCATTTCAAGATTGTCTGCGCTGTATTAGTCCGAGAAGAGGGTTGGCTAGATTTCATCACACAATTTTCGTTTATAACATTTGTTGGTTTTTATGAAAGGAATAATTGGAAATTCTTGCTGAAGAATGTGGACAGTGATTTTCTGTAATTTTGTTTCATGTTTCTTAATGCTCCTCGAAGCGTTTGCAGCGCTTATGACTGTCTCTTTGGCGAAATAATTATTTTAATATTTATAGCCAATACAAACACGTACACGCAAACACATGAACATACATACAGACATAGAATGCGACATGCAACTGCATTTTATTCCTCTCATTCGCTTTTCTAATTGCCTATCGAAAAAAAATCCATTCTATTTTTGTACGATTTCGTGGAATTTCTTTTAATACACATTGTAGCAAGTGGTGAAGGCGTTTTTCACAGCAAAGAATCTCACTCCCCTTGTTTGTCTGCAATGCTGCAATGTGTTGGCATTCATTCGAGAAAGTGCTTTTACGTATGTTTATTAAGGTGGTCCCCGAAATCAAGCCACCGATTTTCTTCGGTCTCATCCCCTGCAGCGATAACAGCACAGCCAAGGATATCTCATATGAATTTTGGGTTCCTATTGTATACGGCTACGGGGTATCATACAGGAGCCACATAGATATGCTAACTTTGACTCTTGTGCAACACTCCTTATCCAAAAATTTATATGTGATATCTTCGACTCTACTACACTGAAAGAAAAAAAATATATGGAGGTGTTAAAGAAATCGCTTCCCTATATTGAAAACTATTTTCTTTGTTTTGAGTAAATTTTCCCTAAAAGATGTTAACAGGATTATAGAATAAAGTTGTGTACATGCGTTGCCATGGTTTCATATACTTGTTTTAAAGAAATTCATACATCAAATAAGGAAATTTATTAAGCGCCATTCCATTTCCAACTTGGCCTTGCTTTGAAGATTTGATTTCTTTAATTTTGATAAATTGAATTTCCATACAAATCACCATGGCAACGAAATTGTTTGTATGTTTTTTCCCATTTTTGAGAAATTTTACTGAAAACAAAGAACATTTTGTAGTGGAACGCGTGTTCAAAATAAGGAAAAATATGTCTTTGATCAAGAGAAGTTTTTTCTTTGAGTGTAGCATCGAGCTAGGGGGTGAGGATAAGGAAATATGATATCAAATTTGTCTCCATACATATGGGGTACACCATAATGTACATACACACATATTTATTCATGCAGATACAAGTAAGCGGATTCGCAGTCATGTTAATTAGTCACACAATGATGTCGCATGAAATGGAGGCGGAATGCGGATATTCTTTGGCATATTTTTTTTGAGCAACCAACGTTTAAATTAACATTAAAAATATGATTTAATGTACCTAGAGGTTTATGTGGAGGAATGTTCACTGAGAAGATTTCTTCTAAGAGTGACAGCTTATAATTTTGACAGGTATTTGACTGTCGCAAAATATTCCATTCGCCTATAAAATTCTCGTTATTTATATAAACATGTCACTAATGACAATAAAAATATAATAAGCCTATAAAAAACAAAAGCAAACAAAAAATATCCAATTACAAAATTAAAAAATATTTTTTACACGAAAAGATTCGATTTGGGTGAGAGAAGTGATTTCTCTAAACGAAAAGAAGAGCATCGCAACGAAAAAAAAATTTGCATCAATCGAAAGCGATAGGAAAACGATTTTTTCCAAGTTTTACCCAAAGATATGGCATGTCATTCAGTTGGTGGTGTAATGGCCTTACGTCGAAACTCCACAAAACAAAAATTATGTTAATTTTGTCTACCATAATCATGTCTAAAATCCATGTTTTCATATGCGTGGGCACTTCATTATGTTATAACATAATTTGCAAAATGGCGCCGAATTGGCATGCCGTGTACGCAGAAGCACTTAGAAAGTTAAAAAATTTTTTTAAAATTGGCGATGATGCTCGCAAACTGTATATATGCACTTAATGTTGTTTTTTATTTATTTTTTAAGCCAAAAAACTCAAGCAAAATGGACGCCGTGCGAAATTTCACGTTCAATGTGGAGATGTTGCCACTGTGAATTTTTCGTTGAAATGAAAAATTAGCTGTCAAATCATCAAACTGACAGCTCATGTTAAGGCAATCATGGTAAAGCAATTGCTTTGGCATCTCTGTTATACCAGAAGACAGAGGCGGTCTCCATCAGTGGTGCCAGATTGAGGGAAATTTACCTTTTTGAGGGATATTTCACTGGAAAATTTTTAAAGAGGGAAAAAAGGGACATTTTGTTGTCGTCCATATAAAAAAGGGATTTTTTGGTTGCAGAACTGTTTACATACCTACATATGTATAATTTATAGTATAACTTAAAATAAGCAAAAGTATAGTATAACTTAAAATAATGAAAAACTCCCATTCAGTGTATGAATACACACGCTTTCGCGTTAACTTATGCAATGCAAAAATGAGTCGGTTACATACAAACATGCGTACAAGTAAACATACAGCGAACTACACTGCGTATACGTAACTTGTTTACATAAATACATACATGCAGGTGAAACTAATAAAAGCGTGTTAATAATCGCCACTCTTAGGTAATTTATTTTTCATTGTGCACATTCATACTGTATTGCTAATAATCGAAAGAATTTTGGAGAATTGGGAGCCACTTAAAATCTATTTTCGCCTGACCTCATTTAAAGATAAGAGTAAAAAAGCAGAAACGATTTATGAAGAATTGGAAAGAATTCAAAACAAGTCTTATTTTAGATTTTGGAGTACGTTATTCACTTTTTCAATGAATTTAACGCACTGTTCCAAAGCCGAAATGTATTTATACATCGACTAGGGCAAGAAGCTAAGACACTTGTGTTGAAAATTGCAAGAAATTTCTTAAAAACCGACTTTTACAATTCCGTGGGAATTACAGCTAAAAGTTGTGGACCTTCCAACTCGATATTTACTTGATGTGCATAACGTTTACGTTGGTTATGAATACGAAGATATTTTGTCAATTTAAATTTGGAGGGAAAGATTGTATTCAAAAATAAATATTTGCGCTTTTATGAAGCTTCTACTTTTCAGATAATATCACGTTTTCCATTTGACGGTGTTTTCGAAGAATTGCAGTTTTTAGATCCCCATATTGTTTTTGATTTCTCTAAAAACAATCGTGTATCACTTCTTGCTCTAACTAAAAAATTAAATCTTAATCCTGATCTCACAGAATCGGAACACAAAAGTTTTGTATAGTTTTAACCGAAACAAAAAAAGACGATTTAAAAAAATTACCTATTTATGTAATGTGGAGTAAAATAATAAACTTTTAAAACTATAATGACAATTTTTTGTTTCATAATCTTAAGCAAGTGGTTGAAATTGTACTCACGTTACCCCATTCAAATGCTGAATCAGAAAGAATATTTTCAATTGTAACGGATGTTAAATGTAAAAAGCGAAACAAACTATCTAGTGATATGTTAAATGGTATAAGTAATGTAAGAGTTGCCTTTCAATCCAAAAATATCAATTGCTTCAACTTTAAAATCAAAGAAAAATCATATCCACTTGCACAATGCAAATAATTTGTACAACTGATACTTTTAACTATTAAAAAACTGTATTTGCCTGTCAGACATGGGCATCCTCAATTACATTTTGTAATTGATTACATACCTCAATTACAATTACTTGTAATTGTAATTGAGATTTTTCAATGACAATTACAAGTAATTGTAATTGAAAACTTTCAAATTACATTTTTGTAATTGTTATTGAAATGTTTCAATTACAATTACATATTTGTAATTGTAATTGAAAAGATACAAATGCAATTACATGTAATTGCCACTGAGTTATTTTCAATTACATGTAATGGTAACTGAAAACCCTTCAATTACAAGTCATCTTGTTTTTGTAAAACTCGTTGATATTGAACTTTCAAAACTTACTTACTTACATAATTGGTACGTAATGGTCTAGACGATTTTGGCCGAGTCCAAAATAGCGCGCCAGCTATTGCTGTTTCATGCAGCGTGGCGCCATTTAGGAATACCTTGGGAGCCAGCATCACTGTCCCCCTGATCTTCCCAACACAGTGGAGGTCTCCCCTTTCTTCTGCGTTCAACGGGTTTCGACAGAAATACTTTCTTGGCGGAGCACCTTCTTCCATTCTCAAGACATGACCTGCTCAGCGTAGCCGCTGGATCTTTATTCGCTGAACAATGTCGATGTCTGCGTACAGCTCGTACAGCTCATCGTTAAATCTCCGTCGATACTCGCCCACGCCAACGCGCAAAGGTCCATAAATCTTACGAAGAACTTTTCTCTCGAATACTCCAAGTGCCATCTCATCTGCTTTTGATTTAGTCCATGCTTCTGCGCCGCACATGAGGACTGGAACGATGAGTGTCCTGTAGAGTGTGATTTTGGTTCGCCGAGAGAGGACTTTACTTTTCAATTGCTTACTTAGTCCAAAGTAGCATTTATTGGCAAGAGTGATTCTTCTTTGGATTTCAGTGCAGACATTATTTTTGGTGTTAATGCTGGTTCCCAAATAGACGAAGTCCTTAACAGTTTCGAATTTGTAGCATTGACGTGGCTACCAAGGCATGTTGTTTCTTTGTGTGATGATAGGAGGTACATCGCCTTGTACTCGTTGACCGCCAAACCCATTTTCTTAGCCTCTTTATCCAGCTTGGAGAAGGCAGAACTATTCCGATTCTGTGAGATCAAGATTTAATTTTTTAGTTAGAGCAAGAAGTGATACACGATGGTTTTTAGAGACATCAAATACAATATCGGGATCTAAAAAGTGCAATTCTTCGAAAACACCGTCAAAGGAAAACGTAATATTATCTGAAAAGTAGAAGCTTCATTAAAGCGCATACACTTTTTTTTGAGTACAATCTTTTCCTCCAAATTTAAATTTGACAAAATATCTTCGCATTCATAACCAACGTAAACGTTATGCAGGTCAAGTAAATATGGAGTTGGAAGTTCCAAAACTTTTAGCGGTAATTCCCACGGAATTGTAAAATAGTCGGGTTTTAAGAAATTGCTTGCAATTTTCAATACAAGTGTCTTAGCTTCTTGCCCTAGTCGGTGTATAAGAACATTTCGGCTTTGGAACAATGCTTTAAATTCATTGAAAAAGTTAAGAACGTAGATACTTCAAAAATCTAAAATAAGCCTTGTTTCGAATTCTTTCCAATTTTTCATAAATATTTTCGGCTTTTTTACGCTTATCTTCAAATGAGGCCAGGCGAAAATAGCTTTTAAGTGGCTCCCAATTCTCCAAAACTCTTTTGATTATTAGCAATACAGTACGAATGTGCACAATGAAAAATAAATTACCTAAGAGTGGCGATTATTAACACGCTTTTATTAGTTTCACCTGTATGTGTGTATGTAAGTATTTATGTAGTCAAGTTACGTATACGCAGTGTAGTTCACTGTATGTTTACTTGTGCGCATGTATGTAACCGACTCCTTTTTGCATTGCATAAGTTAACGCGAAAACGTGTGTATTGATTCACTGAATGGAAGTTTTTCAGTGTGAGATGTGCTTATCTTAAGTAATACTATAAATTATACATATGTAGGTATGTAAACAGTTCTGCAACCAAAAAATCCCTTTTTTTATATGGACGAGAACAAAATGTCCCTTTTTCCCTCTTTAAAAATTGTGCAGTGAAATATACCTCAAAAAAGGAAATTTCCCTCAATCTGGCACCACTGTTGTGAAGATCTGGTCGATGGTAGATTTACCAGGTCTGAAGCCACACTGATAAGGTCCAATCAGCTTGTTGCCGGTGGGCTTCAGTCTTTCGCACAATACACTTGCTAAGACCTTATATGCGATATTCAGAAGGCTTATCCACCGATAACGTACTAAGTCGACTTAGTACAGTATTGTTTGGAAGCGTCGACATATGTATACATACATATGTATGTACACGTATACATATATGTATGTACGTATTATGTTTATTTCATTTCTTATAAACGCGAGTTTATAATTATATTTCCTCAAACTATAAAAATTGTAATTGATGCGTTTCATTACAATTACTTGTAATTGACACCTTTCAATTACAATTACATGTTATTGATGTTTTTCCATTACAATTACATGTAATTGCAATTGAAGGTTTCGATGCCAATTACATGTAATTGTAATTGAAGTTTTCCATTACAATTACATGTAATTGTAATTGGAAATTTTTCAATAACAATTACAAGTAATTGTAATTGGAAAATTTTGTAATTGAGGATGCCCATGTCTGTTGCCTGTTATATATTCTTATATTACTGAAATAAATGCTTTAAATTCGGTGGGAATTTTGTGGGATTTTTTAATTTAAAATGTGGGAAATTAGGGATTTTTTTCCAATTTCTGTGGGAATTTTAGCGGAGATTATCTGGCATCACTGGTCTCCATTTGAAATCTATGTTATAATGGTGCTTGTTATGACGGAATTCTGTTTTGAGGAGACGTCGGGTTAGTAACAGTGCCATTCAGACAAATTTATATGTATAATAAAGCACTTAGGGTATACATACATACATACATACATATGTATGTAAGAATATGGAGCATACGGACACACAAACGGACCACTTAATTTACATCTACGTGAGAATTAATGCAATAAGAAGTTTATTAGTTGAAGTGTTGTTGCTGTCAACATAGTTTCAAAGTGATCTCAGTTCAAACAGAAACTCTGTTTGGGTATAAATGTGTTCAGCAGCGCTAAACCTGCTCGTGTATAATCAGTATTTTCTTCCAGCAATTACATATAAAGTTTGCAGATGAAGGCGTGATGTACGACTTGAAAATCCTACAAACATATACATATATACTTTAGGGTGGTTTCGCGCCCGTATTTATTTTTTATTAGAAGCTACTATAATATTAGAAACCCGTATTTTACTATAATATTAGAAGCTCTGTGTCGCGCAGTTATCCAAGTTAAATTACGGATAAGTTAGTTATGAATTTTGTGGAAATTGAAGTTCATTTATGACTGTGTCACAATGTTGAAAGGGTTGGATACTAAAAATCAAGTTCATCACTTCGATCTTTTGTATGGCACATGAAAGTGTCTGATTGTAAAAGGTCGACAAATGTGCCAAACATGTGCGACAAGAAAAAGGTGAACTAATTTTTTTTGCAAGAAATATTCCGCATTTCTCGTTTAATAACACAACGAAAACGTTAATTAATTCGATATGATGAGAGAAGACTAAACGAACAAAGTTAGTGTGGAGAACTTCTGCAAATTGGTAGCCGAGATGATGTAGGAGAGCGTGTTCTTCCCACCACCCATCTACTGACATTGCGAACACTTTGGACATCATAGTAACTATCTGTTATGGATTTGCTAATTTAAAACAAGTTAGTGGTTTTTCTTGAAAATAGCTCTCTGTCACAGAACCTGTGATATTTTTTTGTCTTCTTTTCCTCTTCATATACACTTTTTTTATTCTTACTCACTATTGTTTACAAAAAAGATATTCATATGTATGCATTTACACATTTCCATGCATAATTAATCGTCTAATGACGTTTCGACATTTTCAACAGGCTATGTCTGACGTCTTATTTACTTGTTGCTTATCGGCCTTTGTAATTAACTGCAAATTACGAAATTGATGCCAGACATTTATTTATATATGTACATATTAGGGATTCCAATCCCGGGATCCCTGGATCCCGCCCTTTTTGACACCGCGAAAATCCCGGGATAGCTAGAATTTTATCCCGGGATTTTCGGGATAAGATAAACAGAGAATATTCCGCTTTTAAAGCAAAGAAAAGTTATATTTTATTTAGTTTTTATTGGTCTCATATCTGCATTCTAATAGCATTTCCTATTCTGAGTGAAAATGTTGCATTATTACATTGCAGCATTATCAACATGTGTCCTTTGCCCTATTAAAATGTTGCATTTTTCATGTGACGAATGAAACAAAAAAAATGCAACCCTTTATTTGTGCTAAGAGCAAAAAATGTTGCACGTAGTCGGGCCAGTTTTATATTTTGTCAATAGAACAAACAGCCCTAAAAAGTGTTAAGCCTGTGTGGAAGAGAACAAAAAAATGTGACGACCGGAAGAAAGTGCGACTTTTTTGTCCATTAGTCAAAGTAAGGATTAAAATTTTTGATTTTTTTTAATAATTAAATTTTTTTGTGTTGAAGTACGCGTTGTAAAGAAACGTACGTTAGGTATTTTTAAAGCTTTTAGCTTGTGGCAAAATTCATTTGATAATTTCTATTTCCTGATTTTTGGTTATTTATTTCTCAAATGTTTTTTGGAATTTTCCCACATGGAAAGTAAATAATGGAACAAAATGGAAACAAAATTTTAATTAGACTTGATAGTCTTACAACACTGTACTAAAATTAAATACGCAGCTGCATAGGTACTCGGAATTCATATCAAAATTTTGCCTCCGATATTTATCTATTCAGAAATTGCAGTAATTTTCTGAATTTTTCGGGAAGCTTATTCGCTTAAACAAAGTGCGTCGTTAAATTCTAAAAAAAAATTTTATTGGAAATTATCACATGATAGCAAGCCTTTTTAATAATATCCTAAAAGTATCAACTGTAAAGGCAAATGTTTTGTTCACCAAATGTATTTAATTTTCTTTGTTGATTGTGTTTTTTAAAGTAACTCTTAAGTGTTATTAAATAAAAAGCATGATTTTGCATTCCTATTTTATTTTGTTACTAATGAAATAATGAAAAATGACAATAAAAATCTATTTTTTCTTTGCATTTTAAAGTTGTAGCGTTTCTCTAAAAATGTATTTACTTTTTTCAACCCCAAATGTGGGAAAATAATACTTGTCGAAAATTTTTTGTAACAGAAATAAAATTCTACGTTTCACAAGGATTTCGGTGTAGTTTTTGGGATATTCATGTCCAAAGAGGCGAAAAACGCAGTTTGTGGCCATACTCACACCTCAATATTTTTAAAATTACTCACTTTCATTAAAAACTGATTACATCTATTGAAAGCACGATCATTTCTTTTGAAGACAACATAGATATCTGAATAAGATACCCGAAAAATCAAAGCGCTGTTTTCAAGAGAAATGATCGTTCTTTCAATAGCTGCAATCATCTTTTAATGAAAGTAAATAATTTAACAGTGAATATAACAAAAATCGCATTTTTCGCCTCTGCGGACATGAATATCTCAAAACCTACACGTATTACCGAAAATCCGACTTCAGATTCAGAATCAGCGCACCGAAATCCTTCAGAAAAATAGAATTTTATTTGAGTTAGAAAATTTTTTGGAAATTTTGTCGGCCTGTGTAATTAAAGTCCAAATCCCGGGATAAATCCCGGGATCCCGGGATTATAAAAGAAAATCTCGAAAAACCCCGGGATCGCAAAAATCGGAAAAATTGGAATCCCTAGTACTCGTCTGCATTCTCACATACATGTGCACTAGGGTGGTCCAAGTAATAGCATAAACATAGCTTTGTTCGTAAATGGTTTGTTGGGTTTTAAGTTTTTGTTCCACCTTAATGCATATACAACAACAACTTCACTACTATTCGTGTCAGCGTTGCATGTGAGCAAAGCTTAAAATTTGTTGTGGCAATTTGCGTGGAAACTAGGCCTAACCATGAACAATCTCCGCAGCAAGTCTTGGCAATTGCACTGCCATTTTTTGTATTGTTGTGAATGTGAAGCGGGCAATGAGGACATTTTTGTATTGAAATTTGTAATTTTTTTACAGGTAAATATAGTATCTAATTATTTTATTGAACCACAAGTTACGCATGTATTTATGTCTGCCTTTGAATTTCAATGACGTGATACTCGTACAAAATTACCCACACACAAATTGAACGATTTTAAAACTTTATCGGTATTTTTTCTCAATTCTCTGTTTTCCTGGTTCAGATCCAGTGTTTTTAAACCTTCGCAAAAACCATTGGATGAATTTTTTGTGCCTCACTTTTTTTTATCCGAATAGTAATATTTATTGTTATCAAAAGCTTGGCGACAATATTACCCAACAGCGCACATAGGTAGATTTTCATGTTTTATGCGGCCAAAATTGAATTTTGTGAAGTTGTTACAATTACAGAAAAAAACATACCCACATATTGGAAATAGACTGGGGAACAATAATCCATCGCATTTTTCTCCACTCCATACTCTGCACTTGCTCCCAGATGGTCGAAACTTAGCATATCTAAAGTTAATATTTTAATTTTTTTTTTACATATTTTTAAGTGCTAGTTTTAACGTGAATATTTATTATTTAAAACATTTCATTTAAGTAATCGTTATGGATCCTAAATCTTCAAGTAATTATTAACACTTTTCAATAATATCCTTGATTTCCAATAATTCTAAGTTTATAGTTTTAAGCTTTTAAAGTTGGGATATTTTAAAAAAAAATTTCACTCTTTTTTGTGTTCAAAATTGATTTTGTTATATTGCTCTGTCAGACTCAGTCAAATTAACCCTCGGACATGATACACTCTTAGAAATTTTCGTGTAATTTTGCATACAAAAAGGTAGGTTACTTTTTTCCTACCTTATTATGCGCAAAATCGCACACTGAAAAATTCAACAGATAAGCTGTTTAAATTTAAACAATAAAAGTGTAAAGCCTACACAAACAAACTTTAAATCTAAACACCAATCGAGTAATAAATTGTAATTTCGCATATAAGTTAAACAAAATTACAAATTCACTATGTAATTTTACTCCACTCAATTGTAATTTCGCGCACGAGATTTGAAATTACAATTTCTGTATGCAATTTTAATCCAAAATGCGTGTAAAATCGCATGATATGCTCACTTTTGCTGAAAAGTGCGTAAAATTTCGTTTAGAACTGTAAATTACACAGTTGTAGTGTAAATCTACGAAAGAAATGTAATTTTCAACTAAAAATTACATATATTTTGGTAGCATATTTACACGCAGTTTTTAGAGTGTATCTAGTACAATTAGTATTTTTCCGGCAAAAAATTACGTAGCACAAAGCCGCACTTCACTACTAGATACAGGGTTTTTCATATGTACCTACAATAATTTTCTTTTTTGTGTTTTATATTTGATTTTAATGTTTATATTTCTAACGCATATCTTGGTTAATGTAGGTGATGCTCGAAATTAGCCGCGATATATATGACCGATTATTGTTAACTTTTTAGGCAGTATTTTTAGTATTTTCAATTTTTCAAAGTCAAGAAAATACTTATCATAAAAAGGGGCTAAGAATTCTAAAGCTACATTTTTTTAGAAGATTTTTGAGTATGCAATTTTGCAGCTCATTCAATTTTAATATAATAATATGCAACATTCAACGTTTTGAAAATTTTCATTGGCTTTTCGGAAATTTTAATTGGAACGGTCTCACGTACATATAAGGCAAACACCCTACAGAAAAAAACTTATAAAATCGACGGAATTTTTCACAGCATTGAGAATTTAATTTTTTACACTAAAATTGGTTGGCTACATAACAGTACACTTAGAAATCTCCTAAAAATCTTCTACAAATTCTGGCTGCTCTTTGAAATTTTTAATCCACTTTTAGAAATTTCTACGATTTTTCGGATTTTTTCCATTAGCTTAGAAATCCTGCTTAAAACTATTTTTATTGAAAAATTGTCTATATTTTTAAACGAAAATAAGAAAGTAATATTTTCGACAGAACTCTTTGAAATAAATTTAAAAA
This sequence comes from Urophora cardui, assembly GCA_960531455.1. Lineage (NCBI taxonomy): Eukaryota > Metazoa > Arthropoda > Insecta > Diptera > Tephritidae > Urophora > Urophora cardui. The sequence continues at coordinate 33,086,210 of OY482671.1, forward strand.
CTCTGGCGTATGATTTTTTTTGGAGTCACTGTATATATTTTTCAATAAAATCGACTTTTAACACAAATTATTAAAATTTTGCATTAAACAAGCAATTTGGGATAGATGTAGACCATAAAATATTTTTGGCCGCATAAAACTTGAAAATCTACCTATGTGCAGCGATTTTTATAATTTTTTATGTACATTTTACTTGTCCTACATAAGCAAACAATCAAATTATTTTATCAGCTTTCATGCAGTTTGAATCGTGGGATAATAACAGGCACTAATATTTTCGTGTAATTACTTCTTATCACAAAACGTTTTTCTCAAAGATCTTACTATGGGTAGAGGTTTTTCGGCATGTAAAAGCTGAGCTCTGGAAGATTAATTTGTAAATCCCATATTTTATAGTTAAAGTTAAAAGTATTAAACTATAAAGATATGCTATTGCAGATGAAAACTTATAGATCAAAATTAAAAACATATAACTTAATGTTGTGAACTGATAGCTGGCACCCTAAAGATAAGACCGCAGTCCCAAGAGTTTAGTGACGGAAACTTTAAGCTTAAAGCTCGATGGCTATGGTGAACATAAATTTCATTTTTATATGGCACATACCGTCGTACCATACACAACTTAGCACCTTAAAAATTTCTTACAGAGAAAAAAAAAATAAAAATTTGACGACGAAATTCACATGTGCAGGTAACTATGTACATATGTACATATAAGCGAAAGGTCTCAAATTTCAAATAAGTCATAAATTTTAAAATCATTTTTTTACAAAAAAACAATAAATAAACAAAATACACACATACCGGAAACTGAAGATTTTTTCAAAGAAATTCCTTCCAATGCTTGTGCTCGTCATGATCATTTCATAAACTGCCATAGACAAGGAAACATATGCCGCGAAAAAAAGTTATAAAACAACTCTTACACAAACACAAACAACAAATAAACATTAAACAAAAACACAATACAAATCAAATTGTGTTGTTTGTTATTTCTTTTTATTCTTATTTTTTCTTTGATGATGAATAAGTAAGTTGTTGTTGGAGTGATGCCGAAATTCGCCAGTTTAATGGGGCATATGAATCAGGAAAACGAGAATAAAATAAAATACATAAAATAAAAACGATAACGAACGTTGTATGATATATTTATGTATGTACATATATCACTAGCTTAGAGTGCAAATTGTGTAAGTCCTTTTTTCAAACTTTGTAGAAGAGAAAAAAAACAAAAAATAAAAAAATTTAAAAATGAAAAAAAAAATGTTCTGTTTCTTCGCTTTTTGGACTTACACAATTTGCGTATCACTGAATAACAAAGAGTAGAAATATGACAAGTAGCACAGACTTGTGGTGGTGCGTATTTGATTTTTCTAGCTTTCTACACTTAAAAACACTTTTTCATAAAAATGGACTTACACAGTTTACACTCTAAGCTAGCGATATGTACATATATCATGGCTATAGACTTTGGTCGGTTTTATAACGTCGCACACTTGAGCAGATATTTTTTCTGTTTTTTTTTTTTATTTACACACAAGGGAAGCACAGCCGATTAGGCGTGCTTGAAAGGATTAGCCGCGCTCGTTTTTTGTAACACACGAGGGACATTTCCTTCATTGAATTTTTATTTTTATTTATTTTACACTTCTACAGCACTTTTAAGTAATCAATTAAAAAAAAATATATTTATACATAATATTTATAGTTTTTTAAATTTTTGTTTTTTTTTTTTCATCCTTTTTAAATAATTTGTTTACCCATTCAAATTTATTGATATTACTTTCTAATTTTTTTTAAATATTTAAATTTTTTATAGTATTTAGTTTTATTTCATATGTTTTTAACTCACATACATATATATGTATAAAAAATTTCTGATAATTATTTTAATTAACGAAAATATTTTTTATTATTATATTATATGAAAAGTAAATTTTTTTTATAATTTTTACACTTTTTCAAATATTTTTTTAACTCTTTTCAACAATTTCCTAAAATGTTTTTTTATATTCTTTTTAGTGCTTTTTGCACGATTTGTTTAGATTACTTTTTCATAATATTTTAATTAATAATTTTTTTTTTATTTTGGGTTGAAATTTTTTTAATATTCTCTTTTCCCAATTTTTTAAGTTTGTGTTATTTTGCGGCAATACTTTTTTTTTAATTTTGTATATTTTAGAAACATTTTACTTTATTTTTTAATTAAATTTTTCTTTATGTTAAGTTAGTTCAACATTTTATAATATTTAGCTCTTATCTTTAAGTTTTTTGTTATCATTTTTTTTATTATCCGTTATTCATATATGTACATATGTTTATCTTTTCCTTTTACTTTATTTTTAATATTTTTTTGTAATATATATTTCTTTACTAAATTTCTTTTTTAAATACATACTATGTATGTATGTCTGTACACACATATATATAGTATTAATTGAATAACCCAAATAAAACTTTTAAAGCGATAACGCTTCAATAAGCAACAAAGAAAAACAAAAACAAAAAAAAAAAACGAAACTAAACTAACGAAAGCACAATAACCCAATTAACTAAATTGGCATTGCACTTGCACACATTTCAAATGTACTTTATAAGTTCTTGGCACATATAACTGTATTTTTTTTTATCACAAAAGCACTTAAACTCGTTAAAGCGCAGTCATCAGATGTTTTTTTCCTTTACTCGAGCACGGCAATTGTAACGCGAGCTTGATAAATTTATTTCACTTTGAAACTTTGATTAAAATTAATTTAAGTTGAACACTTCTTCTTCTTCTTCTTCTTCTTCTTATTCTTGGTCTTATTCGTTATTCTTATTTTTATTTTACTTCTAAGTTTTGAATCTTTTTTCTTGTTTGTATGCACAATTTTGCATTTAGCATAACTCTGATTTCTTCTGATTCTTTCATTTGAAAATTTGAACTTTATTGTTTCAATATTTTAAGGAAAATTGGATGCTTTAACCATTCTTAAGGCCTCGGAAAAGTTCGCCAGAATAGAAGAAATCAGCAACTCTGCTAACTGTCATTGAAAAATAATTCTCTGAAACCCCTGAAACCAATATTGTTCTCACAAATAAATATAGATTTGTGTTATAACTTAAAAGTATGTACCACTACAATAATTATAAGCTGGGTAGTAATTACGGTTATTTATTTATTTTACTTGCAAACATACATACATACATATTTATCAGTTTTCATCTTACTTAAGTCACTTGTCAAATACTTGAAAATTTCGACAAGTAATAATTTACCACATGCCTTCAAGAAATACAATGTGTGTGTTTAAATATCAAAATTCTGAACTTCTACATATGGATTTGTATATTCAATTCGCTTAAGTTGGTATATAAATTTCTACACACATTTTTCCCAAAAAATATTAGAGTGAGCTAAAAAAAAATGGAGCACATGGAAAAGCTCAAATCCAACAAAGAGAAAAACTAAGAGCAAACATAAAATAAAAAACAGCAAACCGAAGAAAAATATTGCTGATTAAAAGGTTTTCGAGGCAATTGACACTTGACTAATACGCAAAATTTTTGTTATTCACTGTTGTTATTAATTCTTTGTGTATACACACATACCCAGCAGGGCTCTCTCTTACATGTAATGGGTAAAATCATCGAGAAATCTTGATTCATCGCTTACACTTTCGAATACGGATTGCATTACTTTAACATAGGTATGTCATTGGCGGTATTGTCTTACAATATGGTAGACAGTAATGCATTATAAAGTCGCTACTAATATTGAGAAAAGTAAGCTGTTACAAGTAATAAGTTCTTTCACTGGTATAAGTAATTGCATATATCACACAATCCAGTATAGTAATCTATAATGCATTATAATGAAAACTGGCAAAATAAACGAGAATGAGGGTAAATTTCTTTACAAAATTGCTAGTTACAAAAATTTAAATCAATGTAGGCTTTGCAAAATATATCGGCAGTGTTCCAAATCTTTTCGCTTATTTTATGCAATACCGGTAAGCGAAAAAAACAATTTTAAAACTATGAGTTAGCAATTTATGCCGAAAACAAATAGCAAACAGAATGAATAAAGAATCAAAATATTCTTTGCAAAATGTATTTAAAAAAAAAAACACTATTTGAATAATAATTATTACACTATGTATTTGCACAGCTATTTAAAAAATTTTCAACGATGGAATAACGCGACTAACCACGACAGTTTTATAATGAAAACTGGCAAAATAAACGAGAATGAGGGTAAATTGCTTTGCAAAACTGCTATTTACTCGTAGAAAAATTAAAATCAAAACAAAGCGTTTGCAAAAAAATAACGGCAGTTCTCCAAACCTTTTCGATTATTTTCTGCATTACCAGTAAGCGAAAAAATAATAATTTTAAAACTGTCGCATTACAAGTAATGGGCAAAGTAAGCGAATGAGTGTTTCTTAGCTATTTGTAATGCGTTATTTCATTGAATACAATTTCAAGCCATTACAAAAATATGGAAAAACCCTGCTGGGTACATATGTGCATACACATACAATTTATTTTAAAAATTTTTTTTGCGTAATTTGGGAATATTTTTGGTAGCTGAACTTTGCTGATTTTTCTATTTGCGCTTCTTTTCCTATTTTTTTCTTTATTAAATTTTTTAAAAAGATTTTTTTTTTCTTATTTTTTTTTTGTATATTTCTATTAATAACACAGGCCGACAAGAAATTTGACCATAAACCAGACCATACTTTCCTAAAGGTTGTCGATGCGCTGAATTCAAATCTGTACGCAGAATTGCTCTATCACGTCAGGATTTTGAGATCTCCTAACCTAAATGTGCAAAAAACACCGTTTTTGCCTATTTTTGAGGTTATATATAAACGACAGATTTTTTTTTGTTAAAAAAGCACACATAGCATCTTAAAGAAGAAGTCTTTCTCTTACGAATGGCGTTGAGTTTGCTCAAATATCTTTTTTTTCCGCTAAGATAGAGCAATTTAAAATTTATGTGTTAATAGTTTGTGGGATTGTGTTTTGTGGGCTTGTGGTGTTTAAGCATTTATAAACTTTAAATTGCTCTATCTCAGCGAAAAAAAAGATATTTGAGCAAACTCAACGCCATTCGTAAGAGAAAGACTTCTTCTTTAAGATGCTATGTGTGCTTTTTTAAAAAAAAAAAGAATCTGTCGTTGATATATAACCTCAAAAATAGGCAAAAACGGTGTTTTTTGCACATTTAGGTTAGGATATCTCAAAATTCTGACGTGATAGAGCAATTCTGCCTACAGATTTGAATTCAGCGCATCGACAACCTTTAGGAAAGTATGGTCTGGTTTATGGTCAAAAAAATCGGTCTCATTTTGTCGGCCTGTGTAATTAGACAGTGCAACAAGATTCTACGTATGTAATTGATGAAACCAGAAGAAGATGTAACTTTATCCCTCTCGTATCAAAACCTCCTACTGGATTATTGGCCTATAGGTCTGGTTTAATTTTTATTAGCATTTAAAGCTTAATAAAATGAAAGAATTTCTTACGAAATGTATATTAAGTTAATGTTTTTGGGTCAAGGAATTAATTTTTGATGTTTATTTTTACATAAAACGGCGCTGTGGTACATTTTAAGCAGCGGAAAAAACAATGTTGCTAAGACATCATAATGTTGCTGGCAACATGTTGCCGGTAATTTTACTGCTCATGTTTGGTGGCGCATTTTTAGTGGATTATTGGCTTTGATTGAGCAAACAAATAACAGAAAAAATAGTACATAATAATTGCTGTTGTTTTTGCTGCTGCTACTGTTATTGATATTGCTTCCACCCCAAGGACAAAGGCAAATAAAAACAAGTAAGGAAGCCTAAGTTCGAGTGGAATCGAACATTAGATACTCAGCTGTATGCTTTCATTGTTTGTTTGCGTTTGATGGAAACACGGTGTATTTTATATAAAGCGAGTGCTGCATAAAGTGGGCGTAGCCACGCCCATTTTCAACATTTTTATCAGTCGATCAACTAAGCATATGAATATTATTCTTTGTGCAAAATTTCATTCCTTTTTGACTTCTAGTTACAAAGATGTCACGTTACAAATTCGTAAAGGGTGTTCCAGAAATATTTTTGTTAAAAAGTAGGCGTGGTCATAAACCGATTTCAATAAATTTTTGCGTGTATATTACCACAAGTTATAAAAGCGTATAAACAAAGTTTCGTCATAATATCTCAATTATTTTTGGAGTTATAGGCTAAGAAATCTCGTAGATTCCTTTGTCTAAAAAGAGGCGGTGCCACGCCCATTTTCCAAAATTTTTCTATTATTTGTTTCCGGTCTATTGTGGAACTCATGCCACAAAATTTCAATGAATAATCTTTATATTTGACAAAGCTATCGCTTATAATGTTTCTATTAGGTCACTTTATAATACCCATATATAAAGGTGGGCGTGGTCGTCAACCGATTTCGCTAAAATTTTGAACATGTATTACCACAAGTAATAAAAGTCTACGAACCAAGCTTCGTCATAATATCTCAATTATTTGTCGAGTTATAGGCTAAGAAATCTCGTATATTCCTGCTTCTAAAAGAAGGCGGTGCCACGCCCATTTTCCAAAATTTTTACGGTTTTTGTCTTATGTTCATAGTTAGACTCCTGCCATAAAATTTTAATGATATATCTTTATATTTGACAGAGATATCGCTTAAAATGTTTTTATTAGGTCACTTTATAAGACCCATATATAAAAGTGGGCGTGGCCGTCAACCGATTTTAACAATTTTTCGTCCAAACATTTGCCTAAGTAAGTATATCACGCGTACCAAATTTCATCGATATATCTTCAATGGTTTCTGAGTTATGGCTTATAAAACCCTCAATGTTTGACCCTTAATAAGTGGGCGTGGCACCGCCCATTTTCTAAAATTTCACCAAATTTCTTCATAGGGGCCTGAGCTCAATACGTGGGTAAAATTTCATCGCTCTAGCTATATTAGTGGCTGAGATACCAAATTTCCGATTTTTTCTATATAGGAAAAGTGGGCGTGGTCATGGTCCGATTTCGCCCATTTTCAATACCAACCGTCCCAGTCTCGATACTAACTTGCATTTCAAATTTCATCAAAATATATCAATTTTTGCGCGAGTTAGAGTGTTTACAGACGGACGGACAGACGGACGGACGGACGGACGGACGGACGGACGGACGGACATGGCTCAATCGATTTCTCTTTTCACCCCGATCATTTTGATATATATAAGTCTATATCTATCTCGATTATTTCATTCTGTTACAATCCACCGTTATGTGATTAAAACTATAATACTCTGTGTACTAGTACAGCTGAGTATAATGAAACCAGACCTAAGTATTGGCCATAAGTGCATTACGGAGCTTTGTTAGTAGAGAGGTAAGCTTTTATTTTCTTTTGGTTTCATCAATTACGGAGAGATCAACCCTCATTTTGTATCACAGTGTTATTAATGTATTGCAATACTTGAGAGATTAAGCAGACACTCGATTCTTGAAAAATGAAGTACCTACCTAACTTACTAATTTTTAAAGGATTTTTCGTAAAAACTTGAATAAGTTAAAAATTTACTTCGCTCTTTGAATTTATTCATGTTTGTGTGCACTATAGCACTAATTCAAATTGATTCTTTTTTATAAACATTTTTTTTTTGTTAAAGAGTAGTACTATGTTCAACACCATGAAATTTCGCCAGCAACATGCATTTATTTTGTCGTGAAATGTTTCAAGAAAAAATTTGTGTCAAATGGGAATGCCAAAACAAAAATTGAGCAAATGTAAAAAAAAAATTTGGAGCATCGCCTCAGAATCAACTTTCAAATTTTGGCCAATAAAAATTTTTTATACAAATTCAAATTTAAACAAATGTCACTTTTCACTCGAAAATAAATGGCATTGTACATTTAATTTGGCGTGAAAAAATGTTGCTGGCATGATGTTGCTAGTATGTTGCGCAACATTTTCACGGCAGGAACTCAGTACGACTTTGGCGTGAAAAAATGTTTCTGGCATGATGTTGCTAGTATGTTGCGCAACATTTTCACGGCAGGAACTCAGTACGACTTTAGTGTGAAATATCTGTGAAATTTCACAAATGTTTCATAACCAGTTTTTTTGTATGGATTTTGACAGCAGTTTCACGTGAAACTCGAACTCAGTACTATGCTTAAGTTAAAAATTTACTTCGCTCTTTGAATTTATTCATGTTTGTGTGCACTATAGCACTAATTCAAATTGATGCTTTTTTATAAACATTTTTTTTGTTAAGTTTTTTTTACTATTTATTTGTTGACACTTTTCTTCTTTTTCTTCAGTGAATTAATTAATACATTTTTTATTCATTTGTCACATAAATTATTTTTATTTTCTACTTTTTTTAAATATTTTATAAAAAAAAATTAGGCATTTTTGTATTTTTTTTTTATTTTTAATACATATATTATTTTTTTTAATATATATTTTTACTGATATTTTTCATTGAAATAAAATATATGCGCACATCAAATTTAGCAGCGCTAAACACGCACAATACTTTTTAGCACCTTTCTAAAATGTATGCTAATTTTTAATTTTTAATTTTTTTTTTATTTTTATGATTTTTATTGCCTTCTTCACACTTTGCTATGCAACTTTTTATTGCTTTGGTTGAGTTTTTTTTCTCATAATTTTCTTACTGCGTTGTTTTTTTTTTGTGCTATTTTTATTTTTATATTTTATTATTTTTTTTTTTTGTTTTGCCTTTTTATTGCTCTTTATGATTTTAGTTGTGCGCGCGCAATGATAATTCTCCTTGAAATTTCCGTGATTCACTTTAGAGCCGGAATTGGCCGCTTCTTTTTGTTTTACTCACATTTAAGAAAAAAAGGAAACAAGAAATTGTAAATCTAAAAAAAAAAAAACAAAAACAAACTAATGCGAAGCTCAGTTACTAAAACAACTGAAGCGTGCATCACGTCAACATCAACAACAAACACAAAACAAGAACAAACAAACAAACTGCAATGACATTCAGCAAGTTCACCACCACCAGCTCGGCTAAGTCGCAAAAGCTTAAGCTTGGTTGGCTGGTTTAGCTGGTTGTAACTTGAAACTTCTTTCACTAACCCCATGGGGAACCCCTTCACTCCACTTCTTGCACCCACCTTACAGCGCTTACCACTGCCACTTGCAACGAACGTGGAAGCACTTGCAGCTCAGCAGCACTTGTGTGCAATGAATGCCACTTCAAAATGAGCCTCGAAATGCCGAACTCACAACTTCAATTGCAAAAACTTCTGCACTTCAACTTTTCAAATTCGCTCACTTTTTATTTTAATTTTTCCTTTTTAATTTGCGTATATTAAAGAATTTCCGACCCCGCACACCGAAGAATTTTCTCCCGTTTTATTTTGCCCATTCGCTGCTTCTGCTTCTTCTTCTGGCTTCTCGTTGCGCGACTCGTTTGGTCGTTAGCGCGTTATTTATTTCGAATGCCTTCCTGTTTGGTTGTTATTAAATTTATTTTATTTTTGTATTTAATTTATTTTTATTTTCGATGCCCCCTCCACTAGTTTGGCATTCTATATTTGTTTTTCGTTTTTAATTTCTTTGAGATCGCGTGCGCCAATAACGCGTTCATCGGCCGTTGCGCATTCGTTCGTTTTGAAAGTATCTCGGCGACTAAATGAGCGCCGCTGACTCGCTTGCTAGTTGAGTGGCGGCTGGCCGGTGCGCTGGCTGCTCTGGTGTGGCTGTTTAGTGGCTATCCAGTTGTATGTATGCAGTGGTTGTTGTTGCTGCATGTGTGCAGCCGCGGCGACAGTGGCCACCACCGATGTGGCGCTGCCTACCGTTCATCGTGGTTGTCTTCAGATGCATCTTCAACACCAAAACAGATCGTTCGCCACATTTTAGAGCCTTTAGCGCTACCGATAGTCAAAAATTTTTTCGAAATATTTAGATTTTTTTTTCAAATGCTATTAGATACCTTTTTGACATTTCAACTGATCTCTCCAATCACTGTGCTCCGCAGCCGAAACGTTGCGCCACCAAACAACAAAGTTGTCTTCTGATGTATCTCTGCCCTGTAGCGTCCTGCTTCGGGTCTTTAGCTTCTTCTTCTTCGCCTTTTCTTTGGCTTCGGTTAGTTCAGGTGACGCGCCGCTTTGCTCGGTGTGCGTTTTTTATTTTCTCTGGTCGCTGCTCTCTTTTATGGTTGGTTTGATTACATGACTCAGTTTTATTGCTGTTTATTCGTAATTGTTGTTTCATTTTGTAGTTTATGCTGCTGATTGTAAGTATGCAAACACAAATTACATTCACCGGTGGGAAGCCAAGCGAGTTACTCATGCAAATTCATGCAGCCGGTGACAATTTAGGAGGCACTTCTGTTTGGAAGAGTCGTTCCCTTCGCATTTATTTGAAGATCGCACGAATGGAATTTGTGCGTTTTTTAGGAATAGCGGTCGTCCTACGGCAGTGGTCGGCATAAGACTCATGGTATATGCGTTTTGTGGGCAAAAATTTGTGGAGAACCTCGTTCTAAAACTAATGTCTTGTTGCAATTTTTTAAAGGACCGTAAATGTGTTGCCGTTTCCATCTTCAGAAAAAGGAACTGTAATGTACTAACGGTACTCCAGTTATTTACAAAAATTTCAATTCAACACACGACAATTTTTTTTAATGTAATACAAATCTACATAGATAAGAATATATTCAAATTCTGAGTTAAGTTGCTTTTGTTCCACTTGCAGTTGCATGTAAAATGTTGGACAGCCATTTGGACTTCTTCAACTTCAACGGGGCAACATTCTACATGCAAATTTTCTCTCCATTTTCTTTTGTCATTCACCTCATCATCTGCCTTTCAACTTCCCTCCTTCTTCTCTTTTGACTTGTCGTCGTTTACTCATTACACGTGAATGATTGCGGTTGACGTTGGCCGAAGGTGGCGCTGTTTTTATTTCTGAATTTCTGCATTTTAAACGCAACGAAGAACGAAATGTGGAAGTGAGTGTGTTAGTCGGAATGGCCCATTTCACGAGTGACATAAATACACAAATTAGGGACGGGAAAGGGGAAGATGCATAAAATGCACATATGCATTTATTCTTTTTTTTATATTCAGAATTTAAATTTAGTGTATTTATGTAATGTTGTAATAATTCAACAGCTTGGTACGTTTGCAATTTCTTGTGTAAATGAGTTATAACCATTTTGACAGTTGTATCTACACAGCATTTGGAGAAAGAGTCAAAAGATAAACTCAAAAGAATTGAGGTATGGGTACCTAAAAAGTCATATAAGAGAGTACCTATTTAAAGAGCGAGGATAAATTGTAGTTGGTATACTACGTCGTGATTTCCGGAAACGAGTAACTGGAGTAGACAGTTCTCAATTCGATCTATTTACTTACCGAGTAATGTTGCCAATAGTGGCGATATAAAAGGCTTTTATGTACAGCTGTGGACACATAAATGGCACAAAATTTCATATCAACTACAAATTTAAATTTTTAGCTGAAAGATTATCGTAATACAAAACTGTTGCATTTCTAGTTGCTGTCGTAATGTGTGCCGCATCTGCGACGCAAAAATATGTCAGTTTGTTGTGCTTACCGTTATCAATTTTATGTAAACAATGCACTTTTTGGCTGGACACATAAATGGCACGAACTAATTTCATTTGCAGTTGGCGTGTAACTTTCAATCAAATTAGACAATATTTTGCTTATTTCCTCGCTATTTAATATTAAAAGTGTTTTAAGACGAAGAGCGTTTGAAAATGGGTTCAGGAAAACATACCACAAATGAAGAAAGACGAATTATTTGGGAAATGTATAAATCGGGTAGAAAAATTGCAGAAATTGCAAAAATTTTAAAGATTTCTCGCAAAAAGGCATACAATGCGATAAATTCATGTATGGAGGACCCTGATGTGTTAATTAGAGGCAAAACTCGGAAGCCAAGGCCACGAAAAACAGATGCACGTACGGATGCCTCTATTGTAAGAATGGTGAAAAGTGATCCCTTTAAGTCATCACGAGAGATAGCAAGTAGTATAAATCAAAAATTAAGCACAGAAATATCTAGTAGGCTTGTCAGAAGACGTCTGAATGAAGCAAATTTATTTGGGCGCATTTCCAGGAAGAAACCACTCCTGTCAAGAAGAAATATCCTAAAGAGAATGGACTTCGCTAAAGCTCACAAAGAAAAATGTCTAAATTTTTGGAAAAATGTTTTGTGGAGTGACGAAACCAAGATAAATCGGATGGGGCCAGATGGCAGAGTGTATGTTCATCGCCCGAAAAGCCAAGAATACAATCCAAGGTTCACCCAGAAGACGATCAAGCATGGGGGCGGAAATATTATGGTTTGGGGAGCATTTTCTTGGCATGGTATAGGGCCACTCGTAAAGATAAACGGCAAAATGGATAAATTTCAGTATTTAGATATTTTAAAAAGCCATATGGAGCCATTCGCCTTTGAAAAAATGCCAGTTAAGTGGAGGTTTATGCAAGACAACGACCCAAAACACTCGTCTAAACTAGTCAAAAGTTGGTTCAGTGCGGAGAAGATTGATGTATTAGATTGGCCAGCCCAGAGTCCCGACCTAAATCCGATAGAAAACCTGTGGAATGAAGTCAAGGTTTCAATAGCGGGGAAAAATTATAAAAATTTAGACGAACTGTGGTCGGCCGTTGAAGAAGCTTGGTATGCCATACCCCCAGCAAAGTGCCAAAAACTCGTGGAGAGTATGGGCCGCAGGTGCGAGGCAGTCATACTTAATAAGGGCTACAGCACAAAATATTAGCAAAAACTAGAACAAAAAACGGGTTTTACTCGAATTTTTACACTTATTTTCATAATGTGCCATTTATATGTCCAGCTCATTTTGTACCTTTCTCAGAATTTCATGATTTTTTTTAAATTTAGATATGAATTATAATTTAATTTTGTGATATTACTAAATGTAAAGAATAAAGGTTTGAAAAAATACCAAACATGTGGTGGTAGCTAAAATTATTCGCGTTTTTTTAGCATAACAAAATATTTCTAACAAGGTGTGCCATTTATGTGTCCATAGCTGCATGTATGTATATGGATATCAGATCTGGAGCCCAAATTATGCACCTACAAGGTGGGAAATCAATGAAGCACTGCCTGATATAAGGCGAGTTCCCGTGGAAGTGATCCAGTGAACAACTATTTTGTGATCCTGATGTTTATCTGGATCAATTTCGGATCCGTATAGATTGCGATCGATGCAATAAATCGCAAAATTGTTGTCGCATTTGCTTGCAAAATTTTTATCCGGATCTGGATTACTGCCACGAGAACTCACCTATTGACGCTGGTAGAATGTTTCGAATGAATAGGAGGAGAACCGCACGCACCACCAAGCTGGAACTACAGTTGAACGATTAAAAGCAATCGTACAAAAGAAAGAGAAAGTAGCAAATTCTGTCAACGAGTGGCTAACAGCACAGCTAACGGAACAGAAGCCAAATGATACCTATGTTCAAAAGGACTCACCTTGTTCAACTCATCTTTTTGGTCTGCATTGCTCTTTTGGCCTTGCTTATTGACAATATTTCCTTTGCAAAATCTTCAAAAAATCGAAGAGGTACCATTACGTTTTGTCGCAACTCAAAATCTAGGTAGACGTTTTCTGTACAACAATAGGCGAACATATGTAGATATATATTTATGTACATTTTGTGGTTAAACTTGCCATGAATTTTCGCTCTCACTTCCCCCTATTCGGCCTAGAAAATACCACCACATATGTATATGTATATATATCTCACACCCGCTTGCATTTTTTTTGTTTGCTATGGAATTTTGTAATAATTTACAATTCTTACCAAGCTGGGAAATCGCAACAGGCCAAAGAAGACGAGAGTTTCAAAGCGCTGAGAGTTGACTTGCAAGTTGCAACAACATTCCATAATAATCAAGTGTAATTTCCTCGCAATGACAAAAAAAAAAAAAGCATAAATGCAACAAAGCAACAACACCTAATAGCAACAACCATCTGATACACATACATATATATGTAGTTATGTATAGCATTTTATCGTAGAAAAACCTGAATGAAGCTTGAGGTAATAAAACGCTAAGAAATATAAATCAAGAAGACATAAAGACAACATTTCTATAAATCTCAGCGCTGCTGCAGGCAACACAAAAAAATCAACTTCAATGCATATAAGTAATGATTGTAATGGCAAAAGAAAAAGTCAACTAAATACATACACAATGTCAGCGCAGCAGCACGATGCAACATGTTGCAAGTGGCAATAAACTAAAGTCAGCAACACAACATTTATATACTTAAGCGTGTAGTAGCAGGCGCTGAAAGCAAGAACAAGAGGCAAAGTGGGCAAATAAAGAAATCTAGTTTTGACTGAACCTGATGAACATTTTATGCCCGGGTGTGCAAATTTGTACAGCTTTTCTGACGGCGAACGTCACTGGCGTGATCACCATTGACTCATATCTATAAACGCGATTCAATTTTGCCAGTCTAGAAGGTGGGACATTATCTAGTATTCGCATCTGTATCTGTTTGGAGTTTCCTCCTTCTTTAGAGTCAATAGACGTTTGATAAAATTTATGCAGCACAATTTGCACATGATCTTTGAAACTTCTTCATTTTTGTTGTCCCTAAAAAAGCAGAAGCGAAAGAACTCTGATTTAGAAGAACATGAGCCATAGCTCTACAATCTTCTTTATTCGAAAACAGAAGTCATAAACTTGGCTTTATACGTCACTCAGGGAAAAAAAAATTATAAAAACATATGAAAACGTGCTTAAAATGGGCAAAATTGTATTTAAAAGTGATGTAAATACCAACATTTTTATTTTAAAAATGTTCATTGTAAAATTTTTAAATCAAGAAAAAAAATTTTAAATTTAAAAATATTTATTTTTATTTTAAGCACTATGAGAAAAAAACACTGCAGTGTTCCCTATATCATTTTCTCTTCCGGATTGGAAATTGTATCCAACGGCATTCTCTCAACTACAAAAATATAGATTTTCTCACAAAAAATTTTGAACAGAGAGCGAGTTTTTGAATCAACATTCATTTTCATTTTTAATTTAAGTATGTTTCTTTTTAAATCCAAAATGCATTTTTATTTCAAAAATTTCATTCTTAATTCAAAAATTTCATTTTTAATTTAAAAATTTTCATTGTTAAAATAAAAATCGTCGCTATAGAAGAAAAAAGACGCAAACTGTTTTGTTGAGGAAGAAAGACGCAAACTTTTTTTCTTTCAAAGAAAGACGCATTAAAAATATTTTTCGAAAGAAAGGCTCTTTATTTTTTTTTTGATAACGAAGAAAGACGTTTTATTTTTTTTTTACTATAAAGAAAGACGCATTTAAATATTTTTTAGGAAAGAAAGACGTATTCGATTTTTTATTTTTCTTTGTCAATATTAATGCTAATGCGTCTTTCTTCGCAGTTAATAATGCTAATGCGTCTTTCTTCGTCGAAATATTTTATAATGCGTCTCTGTTCGTCGAAATATTGAAATATTTTTTAATGCGTCTATCTTCGTCGACATGTTTTGTAAAACGTCTTTCTTCCCCGACATATTTTTAATGCGCCTTTTTTCGTCGACAAATTACCGACATGCGTCTTTCTTCTTCCGGAGCGACAAAATGGTTTGGCTTAAAACATGCATTATGAAAACAAAAATTTTATTTTTGATTTTAAAATGCTGTTTTTTTCTGAGTGGGCTAGATCCACGATTATACACACATATGTATGTACATAGCGAGAATATTTGGTCATGAGACTTTTTCTATACAAAACCCCAAAACAGTAGAGTTAGTTACAAAATCAGTCAAAGTTGCAAGGTTTTTCCTTCGGATTCATTTTACGGTGACTGAAGGTTCAGAAAGTGACAGCTACCAATGACTACTGCCAAACTGACAGCAAAATCAACTACAGCATACCTATATAAATATGACAGGATTTAAACAATTTGCGCGAAAAATTTAACGCTCTGCTACAAATCGCAACAACAGCAAACAAACACTTGCTCTTGCGTTGCCTTCCAACAACGACAGCAACAACGACAGCAACAACAGCGTGACTTGTCGCCAAAAGCTGCTGCTGGCTGTCAGTTTGTTAATTTGCTGCTCAGCCACTTGTGGGCACTTCATTAAATGCAATAACCTCAGAAAAACTCAGTGCGCACAAAGCCAATAAAAGTGTATATATAGATAACAAGTAAATGTCAACGAAAGGAAAATATACGATAATAAAGAACAACAACAAAACGCAGCAAGTGTTTAAGGAAAAGACATTGTAAAACCATACGCGTTGCAGGTATTGGTGGGTGTTGACGCGCAACAACAACACAGCAAGAAAAAAGGTGAAAGTTCCGCTGCGGCTGTCTTCGTCGCTGTCGCCGTTGGTCTGCATCGAATGCCCAATAAAGGAAAATCCGCATTGCAATAAAATTTTTTGTGCAATTGCGTAAATCAGTTGAGCACATGGCAGCATGGTCTGGTCACTGGTGGAAAGTGGTCAGATCGATGAAAAACAAAAATTTCCAGGAAAAAGTGAGGAGCTAAAATAAAAGCTTGTAAAAAGTGCATTGACTGACTGACTTGTTCAACTGGTGTATTGTATATTGCTTGGCAATTAAGCAGTGAATGAAGCAGTAAAAGATAATTTTTTGTTTACAATGGTTGAATAATAGTTAATAAATAAGCTGAAATACGTGTGCTTTGGCGGTACTGGCTAAAGTTCGCTAAGTTTAAGGTAACTATTTTTAGCACAGAAGAAGTAAGCTAATGCAAGATAGGTTGTATTTTATATATTCAATAGCTATCATGACCTTCAGATAGCTCTACAATTTGTAAGGAATTCTGCTTTGTTTTTGGTGAAGGCATTCAAATGCTTGTTTTTGATTTTTAGATTTCATTCGAGTGAAGAAATATTTATTTAGGGAAAATCAGATGATCACTAAAGCTATTTTTTGGCGATTGTTTATGGTATATAACTAGAGCTCGGAAAAATAGGTGAAATAAAGCGCCTCAAAATATGCTACATTTTGTAAATTTTGTTTGTTTTCAGTGGCGGGATTACAATTTAAATATAAAGGGGTAACATATTGGTATGATGTGTGAAGATTTTATTAGAAAAGCTCTTAATACTGTTACACAAATTTGCAGTTTAAATAAACATACAGTGGTGTAAATGTAAATGTAAATGTAACCCACCCTTAAACTTGCCACTGGATGTATTCACAAACATTACGTAGGTTAATTTTAGGCGTTTGATTTTCACCTATTATCCGAGCTCTATATATAACTACACCATTTCCACTTTAAAATGAGAAACCTTCACATTAAAATCAGATTAGTCAGTTTGAAATGAGAAACTTTCATTTGGAAATCAGAATAATAATATAATAATAATACAATGGCGCTATTATAACTCTGACGAGTTTTATGGCCGAGCTTCTCTCCCAAGTCGAGGTGTGCTCCTTTTTGTTTTTCCTATTAATTGGGTGGACCTACAGTTTTATGCCGGCTCCGAACGGCAGAATAGTCACTTTAAAATGAGAATATTTCACTTCAAAATGAGAAACCTCTATTTGAAAATCAGATTGATCAAATTTAAATGAGAAAGCATCACTTCAAAATGAGAAAATTTCATTTGAAAATGAGAAATTATCATTTTAAATTGAGAATAGTTCATCAAATGTATAAGCTGAATAATATTTTTTTGTGGAAGGACCACATTTAATAGAACAACGACTACAATACCTGGAAACTTGGTGGACGAATCAAAAATAACAATAACTCGCGGGGTTGTGCACGGGCTTTTCAACATGACTCCTCTTTTCATACGAGTGTGCAGCTTTATAAAACGTGCCTGTTGGTACCTAAATAAACTTAACTTTTAATAAAAACATGTTTCTCATTTTCAATTGATGATTTCTCATATTAAAATGAAAATTTCTCATTTTCAAATCAAGTTTTCTCATTTCGAAGTGATGCTTTCTCATTTAAAATTGACTAATCTGATTTTCAAATAAAGGTTTCTCATTTCGAAGTGACGCTTTCTCATTTAAAATTGACTAATCTGATTTCCAAATGAAGGTTTCTTATTTTAAATTGAAGCTTTCTCATTTTAAAGTAGAAATGGTGTAGTCAGCTTTGGACTATCACAAAAATTGGGTGTCTTGGAGTATTGCTTCGCAAGCAGAAAGGAAATGTTATTCATGTTAAATTTTATGTAGAAAGTTCAATCGTTTTTGCAAATATCGAATGAAATCATCATTGACCAGCAGTAATTAAATTTAATCAACACGCGAAATAGGCATCAGTTGGCAATCAAAAAGGCATTCCTCCAGCGGGGGACTGGTTGTTTTAGCGCACGTTTCTGAACATATCGGTATTGGCATATACTTGGTAGGTCTATCACTTCTCCACCTGGTACTAACAAACATTGTGTTTTGGCTCTATATAAGTTATGTACCTATAATACGGTATTCATTTTCACGAAAGATGTAAAAATTAGTAAGTAGTTACATATGTACATATGTAGAAATGAGAAAACATAACTAAGCAATTATTTGCACGCTCGATTGCTGCTACATTACCGTGCCGGCGGCAACAGAGCTGACAGCGCAGACACATTAACCTACAATTCTACTAAGAAAGAGAAATAAAACAAACATTTTAGTATACAAAAAATAAAAATAAATAAATAAAAATAAAAGCATCAGGAAAATAAAAACTTAAACAAAAACCAATACTTCCAAGACAAAAAGTAAATCGTGAAACAAAATGAGAAATTCGGCAGAATCGGAATATAATTTTTATACCCAGTAGTTATTTTTAGTAGCCTTCAATTATTTGAGTTTTAACAACGATATTATCACAAAATCATAGGTGAATTGATTTTTATAAACTGTTAACTTGTCATATAAAAATCTATGTATATGTAGAATTTTATAGAAAACGCATAACATTTTCGGAATCTTGGTCTGGGGAGTTTGAATGATTTCAGTGATGAAATAGTCAATCTCGCAACGTCTCGTTAGGTTGAGGAAAAAAATGTTGCAAGATAGATCTCCTCAAGATTATCGTAGGGTACAGCCAGACGACGCAAGAAAATACTCTCAGAAAGTGAAAAATTCTAATTTTTTACTTCGTGTTTAAAAAAAGACAAATACAAAAATTTGAATTTTTCACGTTCTGAAAGTTGGTACTTTATTGCGTTGTCTGGCTGTGCCCTTATGCGGCCTTTACACGGGTTGATTTTTGCGGACTGGGAAATCGACTAGGCAAAAGTTGAACGCAAGTCTACTTTGAGCTAAACGATTTTTGTCGACTGAGCTATTTAGACGGGTCGACTTTGGTTGAACGACAAAAATCGACTACACTGAGAGAAAAGAAATATATGGAGGGGTCAAAGAAATTGTTTACCTATTTTGAACACTACTTTCTTTGTTTTGAGTAAATTTTCCTTAAAACATGTTAAAAGGTTTATAAAATATTGTTGTTACATGCGTTACCATGGTTTCATATACTTGTTTTGAAAAAATTCATACATTAAAATAATGAAAAATTCTTTAATTGCCATTCCATTCCCAACTTTCCTTGTTTTGAAGACTTGATTTCTTTAATTTTGAGAAATTAAATTCCCATACAAATCCCCATGGCAACGAATTTGTTTGAATGTTTTTTTATGTTTTTTCCACATTTTTGAGAAAATTTACACAAAACAAAGAAAATTTTGTATTGGGACGCGTGTTCAAAATAAGGAAAATTATGTCTTTGATCGAGAGAAATTTTTTTTTTGAGTGTAGGAAATCGACCCGTTTAAAGACCGCATTAGACTCAGATCGAAATAAAAAAAATTAAAAACAAAAGAGATAAATTGTTTAGCAAGAATCTTCTTCAACAACGCCCTATTCAGAACTTGCTTCAATAATGTCCTCTTTCAGAAATTAATTCAAAAACTCCCTATTTCAGAGAAATATATATGGAATTTTTTTTCAGTTGTTGTCCAAAGCCAAAAATAAATTGAAAAATAAAAATATTCAATGTTGAAAAATGAATTGTGCAAAAATTAAAATATCAAAATCAGTGTGCTCAAACGGGCTACTGGGTATAAAAAATAACGATGTTGTGACTACACACTTAGGCGCTCTGCGAACCCAACAAAAAAAACTATTTTAGTTTTAGCGCTTAAAGCAATTTGTTTTATTTACTCGAGCGGCTGGTTTCGTTTTGCTACAAAATATTTTACAACCATTTTAATGTGCATTTTTCACTTTGTTGTTTGTTGCTTGTTGGTGTTGTTCTTTTTAACCTAATATTAGCAACAGTTTACGTTGAACGCCGCCGTGGATGCCTCAGATATTTCTCGTATTGCTTGTTTTTTTTTATCTCAGCGCATCGCAATTCGTTTTTTGTGTCCAAGTGCTGGTTGCGCTTCGCTTTGGCAAATGCAACATTACAAAAAAAAAACCTACAGATTTCCGGGTGCGCCACACAGATTTGTCGGACAATAGTAAATAATGCACAAACGCCCGAATGCCAACAAAAGCAATTTGACTCACTTATGTACGTATCGGCCGGTCATAAGGCGTTGCTCATTAAGGATGTTCAGTTTATTTGGCATGAAAAAAAGAAGACATTGCTTTCCTGTCAGAAACTCCATAAACAAAGAAGAATTACTAAGCCGATAGCCAAACGTGAATTGTTTTTATATCCAACTTTTCAAATTATGAATTACGAACTACTAATAACTACTACGATTAAACCTGTCAATTATGAATTTTTTATTTAAATAATGAATCACATTATTAGGAGTATGAGTTTCTAATTTTTTAACGGAAATTTCATTTATTTTCAAAACTCGCAAGTGGTTATATAATGTTTCCGTTTACTTTCATTGCTTTATTTTTCATTTCAGTTGCATCTTATTAAATTACGGAAAATCATGAAATCGCATATCTTTGGTTTTATTTGCTATAGCAATTAATGTACATACATACATACATGCATACATATGTACATCTGTATCTGCAAGATATTCCGTGCGCAATGTTCACAGCAACATTCCGGCAAGCGCAATTGCCCATTGGTGCTGTGACTTTTGTTTTGGTGGCAACGCCAAAGAGCGGCCAACCACTTTCGACAGCAAAACTGACCAAATTGTGTATGAGAGCGTGCAGCCGTTGCAATTTCCTCATGCCTGTTGTTGTTGTTGTTGATGTTGTGCCATTTTTTATTTACCAAAATAATTTGCACTAGTATATAATTACATGTATGTACATATGTACATTAGGCATATAACTTTTTACAATTTTTGCAAATGCGAAAAACGGCATACCATAGTCGAATAGAGCATAAAAAATTATGAACCCCATTATTTTTTTTTTGCGAAATTGCAAAAAAGTTTCCGCGCAAAACGAAATTACTTTTTATCAGAACTGCTGAAAAAAACAAAAAAAGTTGTGTACAGTGTACACGTTTTTCTTCATAATAATAGATATTTACCTTAAGGTCTATTAAAAGAAATGTGGAAATCATCACATACTTTAAACTTAAAACTTATTTCATATAACAATTGACAAAAAAGTAAAAATAAAAATATTAAAAAAAATTAAAAAAAAAATCTGACTTTTTTTAGAAATCCATTTTTGCGCGGAACGTTTTTGAACCGAAATCACATAAAAAGGTGATATTCATTACTTGTACAATATTTGCCACCACGTGGTGGTATGCCAAATTTTTCGTCAAAATTTGTTATATGCCTAATGTACATACATACATATGTTTAAATACGAGTATATATTTCTAAATATTTTAGAGTGGTGAAAGTTTTTGTTCAATGTTATTATTGCGCGAAAATATCTTAAATTTATTCTAACTCATTCTAGCAAGTTCCACGTCAAACACGTACCAAAAACCGAATCTGTAAATTTTCCCCAATTCACAAGGAAACAATGATCAACTTCGCCTTTCGTATTCAATGACCCAATTTGAAAATCGCTCACAATTTAAATCACTTCCTCTTACACATTCACGCCAAAATTAATTTTGCTCTACAGCAGCCAAATGCAATTAATTGCAACTTTCCACCACAAAATTTCCAATATCCAAATGCATTAATAATAATTTACGTAGCAATTTAGTGTTCAGTAAAATTGCTCACACCCACAAATATGTACAAATCCATATGTATGTATGTACACACAAATATTTATATGCATATGTTCGTATGGATGCGAATCATTAATGAGGCATTGAATGTGCCATTCATAAGTATTTTGTGAATTATGACTTGTTAGAGTAGAATTTTATTGATATATGAGAATCGATGCAATGAAATTTAAATATACAAATCAGAGATCAGCAGCGGTGCACCGCATTTTCTCAAGCATCGCAAAAATACTTATTTTTTGAGTGGCTCAAATCATAAATACTTAGAACTAAAATACACCGCCACCGCATTGATGAAGTACCTGAATGATATTGCGGTGTTTGAGTGCTGCTTGTACCGCATGCCGCAAATACCGCATTGTTCAGTGTTGCCAGAAATTTTTCACCCACTGAAAATGTATACATAGATAATTGAAAAATCATTTCTGCTTGTATGTGCATATAAGAGATCAGCATGCGATACATTTTTTGTGATTTAGAGTATACTCATTAAAAATGCGGTGGGAGTATGACCGCAACCGCAAAATATGCGATCATAATAAACACCGTACCGCATTTTGTTGATCAATTTCGGTATGCGGTAGTATGGATATCACAACACCGCAAACACCGCATATCGCAAACACCGCATATCCCAAATAGATATATTTACAATGTTGCCAGTGCGATTTTTTGTTTGTAATTTTTACCGTCTTATGGATTTCTGATAAAAAATACTACTTATTACAAATTGATTTTAACCAAAGAATATCTATACAGGAAAACTCTCAGGACTGGTTTTTTTCTTTTTTAATTTTTTAATTGAAAGGGCCACTTAAAATTTAGAGTTTGTTTACATTCAAAATAATTTGAATAATGAATTTCAAGATTGTTTACACATTTTTCTTTGTCTGTGACATAATTCTTTATTTTCCAACGAGGCATTCATTCAATTTTCACAATCGACAAAATTGGCTACGATACATTGATTGAAACCGAAGTTTTTGTGATTTTATTGGAGCAACAACAATACACATGTTTATTTTTATACATTTTATTATGCGCCCGTCGGAATCCAATCAATCTAGCAATTCGTTTAACTGAGCAACATATTTGATTTAGATGTCTTTTTTACGCCAAAGCTGAAGTACTGAATGTGTCGATAGTCAATTAAATACATTTAATTCAACTATGTTGTCAATTAAATGGATTGCTAGTTTGACGGAAAAGTATTCATTCTGACGGCCCTATTAGTCGTATTGGATTTCAAAAATGAAATTTTTTGATTATTTCATTATTGAAAAATATTTTACTATTCAAAAAACTGCCACAAAAAACAAAGCACACAAAAATAAAAAAAAATACTTGAGAATAATTTTCTGTATATCTTATACACTCTAAAAACTGCGTGTAAATATGCTACCAAAATATATGTAATTTTTAGTTGAAAATTACATTTTTTTCGTAGATTTACACTACAAGTGTGTAATTTACAGTTCTAAACGAAATTTTACGCACTTTTTAGCAAAAGTGAGCATATCATGCGATTTTACACGCATTTTGGATTAAAATTGTATACAGAATTTGTAAAATGAGCTAAAATTACATAGTGAATTGGTAATTTTGTTTAACTTATATGCGAAATTACAATTTATTACTCGATTCGTGTTTAGATTTAAAGTTTGTTTGTGTAGGCTTTACACTTTTATTGTTTAAATTTAAACAGCTTATCTGTTGAATTTTGCAGTGTGCGATTTTGGGCATAATAAGGTAGGAAAAAAGTAACCTACCTTTTTGTATGCAAAATTACACGAAAATTTCTAAGAGTGTAGTCAGTAACACATATCTATGTATTTATGTACAAACAAAAATGAAATTTCAATTGCCTATACCTTTGCAGTGTGTGAAAAATTTCCGGCAACACTGAATAGTATACAAATAAACAAATGCGGTGTTTGCGGTATGCGGTGTAAACAACACTTAATACCGCAATATCATTTAGGTTTTCAATCAATGCGGTGGCGGTGAATTTTTTTTCTTGGTACTTATTTTTTGAGCCACTCAAAAAATAAGTATTTTTGCGGTGCTTTAGAAAATGCGGTGCACCGCTGCTGATCTCTGGTGCATATGTATTAGGGATTCCAATCCCGGGATCCCGGGATCCCGGGATCCCGCCCTTTTTGACACCCCGAAAATCCCGGGATCGCTAGAATTTTATCCCGGAATTTTCGGGATAAAATAAAGGGAGAATATTCCGCTATTATAGCAAAGAAAAGTTATATTTTATATAATTTTTATTGGTCTCAGATCTGTATACTAATAGCATTTCCTATTCTGAATGAAAATGTTGCATTATTACATTGCAGCATTATCAACATGTGTCATGTGCCCTATTAAAGTGTTGAATTTTTCATGTGATTAATGAAACAAAAATAATGCAACCTTTTACTTGTGCTAAGAGCAGAAAATGTTGCCCGTAGTCGGGCCAGTTTTATATTTTGTCAATAGAACAAACATCCCCAAAAAAGTGTTGTGTCTGTGTAGAAGAGAAGAAAAAAATGTGACAGCCGGAAGAAAGTGCGACATTTTTGCTAGAATAAAAAAGTGCATTAGTTAAAGTAAGGATTAAAATTTTTGATTTTTTTTTAATAATTAAATTTTTTTGTATTGAAGTACGCGTTGTAAGGAAACGTACGTTAGGTATTTTTAAAGCTTTTAGCTTGTGGCAAAATTCATTCGATAATTTCTATTTCCTGATTTTTGGTCATTTATAGGGCATGGAAATTTATGCAAATACATGTTTTTCTTAGATTTAGGTAGAGCAAAATAAATAAACAATCTTTGCGAATCGTGAAATTGTCTTAAAAATGGCATTCAAATGTTTTTGCATATTTTGCATATTTTGGTCATATATGCATATTTTTACATATTTTGCGTTGTTTGCATTTTTTTATTACATATTTCGCATTATATTGCCTATTTTTGTAATTTGCTAGTTGACAGTTTTATACAAACGAAATTCATGCATAACAGTCATCTGACGACGAATAGAGTTTCGTGTGAACACGGCTATTATTAGTATATTCGATACGGTGCATACCTGTCGACAAAGAGCCGTTTTCGAACATGCTCCTATTACCTCTGTGGATTTAGAACGTTCGTTTTCTATGTTTAAGAGCTTTTTTCGACCGAATCGGCAAATTTTTCTTTTTGAGAATATGAAAAAAATATTTCATTGTGTACGCTAATGAATCGTTAAATAAGGATTAAGAGCCCGTGCACAATTGGCTTTGTCTGCTCCAACTTTGATAGAAAAAACCTTAAAGCAAAGCGAAATTCCAGATGCTTGCTACAATTAACACTTTGACGATTTCCACTTCACTTCTTTGCTTTAATTTATAAACCTGATTTTTGGTAAAATATTTGGGGAATTTGCTTTTTTCTGCTTATTCGAATATTATTGTTTACTTTTCTCTGTTCACTTCTCACGAAATTGCGCGAAATCGCTATAATAAGTGTAGATATACAAACATACACACACACACAAGGGGAGATGTTTGTCAAAGTGTAAAAAGTTGAAACATGGCTAACTTTATACCTTGCTTTACTCGCTTCAGCTCAATTGTGAACATGTCCCTTTGAAAAGCATATGCTGAACGAAACTGTCAAAGCAAAACTCTGAAGCAAAGCGAGGTAGAAGTCAATTGTGTACGGGCTCTAACCTTTACAAATTATGAAATGTTCAAGACTGAATTTATGTACATATCTATAAAAACATACATACATATGTATAAACGTACAACGTAAGAGCAAAATTGAATTAAAAAATATTTGTACCTAATTTATTTAACTATTAGCCGCTTTCGATTCACAATTTCTCTGCTGGCTATAAATTTCCCTCTGCCAAATTTATATGTGAATGATAGCGAGCAGAGGGAAATTTTTATCGACCAGTTAGCGAGTATGGCTACTACTCATTATGAGTTCAAACATTTTTGTTCGATCCGACCTCGCTTGTCTGATGGCGAATCGAAAGCGCCAATTGTAACTTCAATAAACATGAATTAATGCATTTTTTTTTTATTTTTCATGCATATTTCTCAGTTTTTGTTGCATTTTTTATGCGCATATTTTTTATTTTTTAGTACATAAAATTCCATGCCCTAGTCATTTATTTCTCAAATGTTTTTTGGAATTTTCCCACATGGAAAGTAAATAATGGAAGAAAATGGAAACAAAATTTTAATTAGACTTGTTAGTCTTACAACACTGTACTAAAATTAAATACGCAGCTGCATACTCGGAATTCATATCAAAATTTTGCCTCCGATGTTTATCTATTCAGAAGTTGCATTAATTTTCTGAATTTTTCGGCAAGCTTGGAAATATCAATAATTTTTCTTTGCACTTTAAAGTTGTAGCGTTCCTCGAAATATATATTTCCTTTTTTCAACCCCAAATGTGGGAAAATAATACTGGTCGAAAAATTTTTGTAATAGAAATAAAATTCTACGTTTCAAAAGGATTTCGGTGTAGTTTTTGAGACATTCATGTCCAAAAAGGCGAAAAACGCAGTTTGTGGCCATATTCACTCCTCAATATTTTTAAAACTACTCACTTTCATTAAAAACTCATTACATCTATTGAAAGCACGATCATTTCTTTTGAAGACAACGTAGATATCCGAATAAGATACCCGAAAAAGGAAAGCGCTGTTTTCAAGAGAAATGATCGTTCTTTCAATAGCTGCAATCATCTTTTAATGGAAGTAAATAATTTAACAGATTGAGCAGTGAATATAGCAAAAAATCGCATTTTTCATCTCTTTGGACACGAATATCTCAAAACCTACACGCATTACCGAAAATCCGACTTCAAATTCAGAATCAGCGCACCGAAATCCTTTAGAAAAGTAGAATTTTATTTGAGTTAGAAAATTTTTTGGAAATATTGTCGGCCTGTGTAATTAAAGTCCAAATCCCGGGATAAATCCCGGGATCCCGGGATTTTAAAAATAAATCCCGAAAATCCCGGGATCGTAAAAATCGGAAAAATTGGAATCCCTAATATGTATGTACATATGTCTGATTATACGATCCCAGTAGAAATCGGGGCGAGATCTCCCCTGCATTGGATAGAAGAGTAATCCATTTGACATCCTTTCCCAGCAATATCAATTTTTTTTTTTTTCAATTTTGCTTTATTTTCTTTGTGTTTATTACTACCCTTCTTAGGACTCAGACCAGCCACACATGACGGCAGAAAACGCGCAGAATTTGGGCAGGAAGCCATAAAAACGCGCGTCTTCATGTGTGCACATTGGCAGAAATACAAGGAAATCGAGGGTTTTTGTAAACCGGCGTTTTCTGCCTGCCCAAGTTCTGCGCGTTTTCTGCCGTCAGGTGTGGCTGGTCTCAGAGTCTAATAGGCTTGACACACGGCAGCGATAATCCCGATTACCGCAACAATTAATTCGATTCAAATATTGCGGATCCGGGATTAACAAAAAAGCTGAAGGAAGGTAGGCGCAGCGGCGAATTCAAAAACTTCTTGTTTTATTTCCAAAGGGAAGGTAATGTCGAAATCAAAGCGAATTCACATCATGGTCAATAGGAATGGGCGAGTCCTAAACGAATTTAGATTTCAACCAAGGCGAAATATCATTTTGACATTACACTTTAACAATTACAATAACAAATTACATTGAATACGCCTATACGCCTACCTACCTAGATCTGCCTTGGATTCTTCTTCTTCTTCACTTTCATTCACAATAGAGATTTTTCGCTAGAGATGTCATTAGAAAATGCACAAATCCGTTAAAATTTTGAGGACTAACTCAAGAGATATTCCGGATTACCTCTAGTTAATTCTCAAGTTAACTCTTCGGATTATCGCTGCCGTCTTTCAATGCTATAAGTCACAAAAAATATATCGCATGCAGATCTCTGATACATATATATCCGTATAATATATGTATGTATGTACAATATACATTAGGGTGGTCTCCAGTGTATGGAGACAAATTTTATAGCATATTTGCTCAACCTCACCCCCAGGTCGATACTAATATAGCCGAATCATATATAAATTTTTGTACCGATCGGAAACGGCTAAGGGGATTTGCACGGGGGCCAAAATACAGAAAACGAAAATTTATATGCGTTATTTTTGAGTACAGCAGTATCGATTGTGGGTATTAGCAGGGCCACGGAGAGGGGGGGCAGCCAGGGTAATCGCCCTGGGGCCCGGAAGGTTTTTGGGGGCCCGGAAAGGCAAAGCAGTATTGACAGTACTCGAACTAGGATTTCATAGATACATACATAGGTATTTTGTTGTACAAAAAATTGTTTTAAAACTGAAGTGTTTAACTTAACCAAATCACCAAACTAAAATTATAAGCATCCAATAAAATATTTACCTTGTTTATACATGGGCAAATCCTAGAAAAGTGAGTTGAAATTGAGGAAAATCGACTTTGATTTAGAGTTTCCAAAGTACCGCAATTGGTAAGGTGGTGAACCTAGCTTCTCAGATATATTTACGTTTTAAATGAAAAATGTTGGTAACCCTGTTTAAATTGATTTCAAAGAGTTAAGGTATACAAAATTGAAAAAATTATTAAAAACAATACCATTATCTACCTACATACAATTATTTCCATGATTTTATAGTTAGATACTAGAGTTATTACCAAGAACAAGTGCAAGAAGGATTAAATAAATAAACTGACATTGCGATTAAATTTAGTTTTTTGTGGAAGTATTAGGATCTGTCGGAAGAAGAGCTCAGAGAAAAGGCAACGGCATTCTGCACGATTTATGGCATAGATATTTCTACAGATCTAATAGATAAAATCATTTATCTCAAAGCCATCCACTTAACAAATTTGGGATGTGATTCGCTGCCACCATTACAACTTCTGAACAAACTTCATAACGTGAACATGGAAGTATTATTTCCTAACATCTGCATAGCATTAAAAATATTTTGCACACTTCCAGTCAGTGTGCACGGTAGGCAGGAAGCGACGATAGGTTGCATGAAAATGTCGAGAAAAAAGGAAAGTGGGGTTGTGTTATGTGATGTTTATAGATGAAACATCCGTTGAAATTAAAATCCGAGCTGCTCCTTTTTCAAGGATATCCACATTTTTTGTTTTTTTTGAAAGGATCAAATATTGAGGAAATCGAATATTCGCCACCGTCCAAATTTTTCCGATTTCAATACATTATTTGGTCGCTAAGGGATACAAAAAAAGGTATTAAAAAGAAAAATGGACACCTGTAGTGGAAAAATCCAATGTGAACAGGACCTAAAGGATAACCACTGAAATATAAAATAACACAAAAAGTACCCACTTTAATTTGCGTATAACTCCTAAAATGTTAACTCTACGTGGAAATTTCTTATTATATGTTTCATTCAGAATAAATAAAGAAATATTTCTTTAATATACAATTTTGATGTACCTGCAGTGCTTAATGTACTTTTGTGCATCTAAAGTGAAAATTTCAAAAAAAGTACGTTTTTTTTATGGTGCTATTTTAAGTTCAAATATTTTTCTAGTTTATGTAAATATTTTAATCTAATGATCCAACTCTCATTTCTACATATCTCTACGTTAATACTAAAAAAGAGTTAGAGCTGAGATACGCGCTAGCTGTGCACGGTGGGCGGGAAGCAACAATAGGTTGCATGGGAATATCGTAAAAACGATGGCCCAACGAATATGTGCCTAGCTGTGTGCTGGTACTAATTTTCGTTTAAAAAAAATGTTGGAGATTTTATTCACGTTTGCTGTGTGTTTATGAAGTATATTAGAATATCATTTTACGTAAGTGTTTAGCCGGCGATCGTTTTTTCGATATTTTCATGCAACCTATTGTTGCTTACCGCCCACCGTGCACAGCTAGCGCGTATTTCAGCTCTAATTCTTTTTAATATTAACGTATAGATATGTAAGAATGAGAATTGGATCATTAGATTAAAATATTTACATAAACTAGAAAAATATTTGAACTTAAAATAGCACCATAAAAAAAACGTACTTTTTTTGAAATTTTCACTTTAGATGGACCAAAGTGCATTAACCACTGCAGGTACATCAAAATTGTATATCAAAGAAATATTCCTTTATTTATTCTGAATGAAACATATTATAAGGAATTTTCACGTAGAGTTAACATGTTAGGAGTTATACGCAAATTAAAGTGGGTACTTTTTGTGTTATTTTATATTTCAGTGCTTATCCTTTAGGTCCTGTTCACATTGGATTTTTCCACTACAGGTGTCCATTTTTCTTTTTAATACCTTTTTTTGTATCCCTTAGCGACCAAATAATGTATTGAAATCGGAAAAATTTGGACGGTGGCGAATTTTCGATTTTCTCAATATTTGATCCTTTCAAAAAAAACAAAAAATGTGGATATCCTTGAAAAAGGAGCAGCTCGGATTTTAATTTCAACGGATGTTCCATCTATAAACATCACATAACACAACCCCACTTTCCTTTTTTCTCGACATTTTCATGCAACCTATCGTCGCTTCCTGCCTACCGTGTGTGGCTGAAGGGGAGCGTTCTTTCAGTCTATTGTCTCGCGTGAAAAATTTTTTGCGTTCTACTATGAGCCAAAATAGCTTGACAAGCCTTGGAACATTGGCATTGGCTTCCAGCCTTGCTCGCAGCTTTAGTTTTGACTCAGTAATTTCCATATTCGCAGACAAAAAGCACGGAAGGTTTTCCTTGGATGATTCAAGCTCTTAAAATGTATTTAAAAAAGTTAATGTAAGCAAATCAAATAATGAGATCTAACCCTGCTAGAATTGTGTGACCGAAACTACTAACACTATTACAAAAATATAATATTACCCAGTAGTATTTATCAGCTGGAAACAGTATATTATATATTCAGTAGATATGTAGTTCTAAAATCTGAACTTTCCCTTTCGTTTTTATATAGAGGTGGCGTCGAAAATCAACTACCTAAAAACTGCCGATCGAGAAGGGAGAGTTTCTGTAGGAAAAAAGGCCTGAATACGCAGGGAGAACTTCCATAGCATATATTTCAGTACACCTGATGTCTTCACTGCGTGTTCAGTTGTTTTTTCAGCAATGAATTTTCAACTCGGATTCAGGGTATTTTTCATATTGAATATTCTACTGAATATGCACCTCCTTACCTCAAATACTGCTGGGTACCAACCATTTGCACTCGTGTGTGTTCTAGCCAAGTTCAAAACCAATGAGATAGATAAAGATAGAATGGAATTTGAAAATACACATACGCGAACGTGATGAATGAAACGGTCACAAAAGTTACCGACGCCCTTAAGAATGTGATAGCAAATATCCCAAAACTTTTGGTCATGCCTGCCGGTCATATGACCGGTCAAATGACCTGCACAGTTCTTGCAGGGAACATTTCATTTATGTATTTATTGGGGTCTATACACAGTGCGTCTGACTCGCGAGTCATCTGTGTACGTGTTGACTCGCTGTCATCCTGGGATCAATGCGTCGTTCATTTGTGAATAGTTTTCATTGCAGAAGGTTCGAAATGAATATCTCAGACGACCTGTATACTTCGATGAATTCAAGTAAAAAAAATTTTATCTTCCTCAATATCGAACTTATTGGCAAACATTTTTGAAAATAAAATATATTTTTTCTTTTCGTTATTTATTTTTTAAACGGTTTGGGAATTAACTGATAAAATTTGACAGGCGAGTCACAGCAAAATATCAAACTAATTTTGATTTTCTTGAGTCATGCCAGAGTCATGTCGGTGTAACTACTACATGCGCATTTTTATTAATACACCTAAACTGACTCTTGAATCAGACGCATCGTGCATAGACCCTATATGTAAGTGCTCTAGTAAATCTTATTTTATATGAAACTAGAGGTTACCCGCGGGTTTCACACCACGTGCTTTTAAAAATATTAGCATATTGAGATAGTCCAAAAAAGTTACATAGAAAAATATCATTCTTGACGTCAAAGATAGTTTTCTTATTTTTTTTTTGTCCGTTGAGTACGTAATTATCTCATATGCCCAACACCAATTTTCAGTACCCTACTATAAATATTTCAAGAGATTTTCGCTGTAAAAATTCCAGTCTGTATGGGAGGTGCCCATCCCTGCTTTACCAAGACCTAGTGTTTTTCCCGTTTAATATATAGTTATCTCACATGCCCTCACACCAGTTTTCAGAACCCTACTACAAATATTTCCAGAGATATTCGCTGTGAAAATTTCAGTTTGTATGCGAGGTGCCCATCCCTGCTTTACCAAGACCTAGCGTTTTTACCCGTTTCATACATAGTTATCTCACATGCCCTCACACCAGTTTTCAGTACCCTACTACAAATATTTCCAGAGATATTCGCTGTGAAAGTTTCAGTTTGTATGGGAGGTGCCCATCCCTGCTTTACCAAGACCTAGCGTTTTTCCCGTTTAATACATAGTTATCTCACATGCCCTCACACCAGTTTTCAGTACCCTACTAAAAATATTTCCAGAGATATTCGATGTGAAAATTTCAGTTTATATGGGGGAAAGTGCCCATCCCTGCTTTACCAAGACCTAAATTGTTTATCCGTTGAGTATATATTTTTGTATTATACCTTCACAAAAATTTTCATTATTCTAGTACAAATATTTCAAGAGATATTACGAAAAAAAGAAAAATTTTGTATGGGAGGTGCCCATCCCTGACTTTTAATCAGATTAAAAATATGCCTATAGAAATTAACGGGTGAAAATACCTAGATGTGCAAAGTTTCGTGAGGATCCGTTCAGCGGTTTTCTCGCCAATTGAGTTTAAACACAATTTCCATTTCACATTTATAATATAAGAAGAAGAAGATAAAACTGACAATGTGAATTGAAAAATTTTTGTGTTATTTTTTTACTAGATTGAATTTATTTTTTAGGGCACCCGTAAACGCGAACTGTCCCAGGGGCCCGGCTCGGCTCTCTGCGGGCCTGGGTATTAGCGACATCTTTTATCAATCTCCGATCGGGACAAAAATTTATATTAGTATCTCTGACCGCACCGTTACCGATGTAGGTGGTGAGACCATCGAAAATTGATTTTTAAGGACTACCCTAATGTACAATTATGTGTCTTTGTGATTTTAGTGCATATCATAACACCATTAATACGTAGATATGTAGATATTGCAATATAAGCACGTACTCATGCAAAACCACTAATGCCAATACTCACACACTTCAAACACATTACTGGCAATTAAATGCATTTGAATATCATATATGTACATATTTATATTCAGAAAGCAGATATCCATATATATACATATGTACATGTATATACATATATGTATGTATAAGACCCACATTCCCAACTTTCCTAGTAATTACTGCGAATGCCCCTTACAGATAGCCAACAAGATTAAATATTCATTTCTACTACACATTTCATTTGTACTTATGCTTACGCTTACAGTGCGGCTCAGCTGAATAGATTCAGAGCGATCGTTTTTGTTTCAAATCAAGATCAAATCTATCCAAAAGCTCTGAGTAAAATTCTTCGGTAGATAATTGTTTTACCGTTTTCAAGAAAATCGATGTAAATGACACCTCGTGCATCCCAAAAAAACTGGGGACATAACCTTAATGGCCGACAAACCCACTTTGGGCTTCTTTGAAGCACGTGCACCCGGAGAAAGCCACTGTCCTTGGTTTCTCCTATGTTGTTGTAGATCCAAGTTTTATCTACGGCACAAAAATGCGTTCGGGTTGCGGCAAGCACTACTCCTTTGAAGTTGTCACACGATTACGCTTATTATCGGATGTAAGCAATCGCGGCAGCCATCGCACGGATAGCTTTTTCATGTCTAAATATTCACGTAAGATCTGATGTCTTCGCTCAGTTGAGATACCTGTGGTCTCGGCTATTTCAAGCACTTCCATTCTCCGATCGTCCAATATCATTCCATGGATTTTAGTGACGATTTCTGACGTGACTTCTTTTTTGGGCGACCTGAACGTTCGGCATCACTTGCGCTAGTTCGACCACAACGGAATTCAGTAAACCACAAAATTTTGGAGCAGAGTCCCCATTGTAATTACCAAGCCTTTCCTTGGTTTCCTTCTTTTTTTTTGTCTAAAAAATTTACGAAATTCACTTTTTTCCACGAGGTTTTCGGTTCTAAATAGCTCTCCAATACAAACTAAAGTGCACAGGTTGCCCAGACTTTTGAAGTAGTCTTTTAAGAGATGCTAGTTGACGTGGGCAGTATTGAATTCTTTTGGTCGCCAAGTTCAAAATGTCACGGACTTATCAAACAACCCTCGCATGTACTGCAATTCACGCATTTTTCTAAGTTCACTTACCTACAAAGGTTCAGTTGTCTTCTTCCATAGAAGTCCAATCAATTTGCATACGTAAAAACGCATCTATTCAAATGGCTTGCGTTGTAGATATGTATTTAGTACATAGGTATATATACAAATTTGCCTACCTCCTGTATCTCTCTCCTCACTACATTTAATATTAACGCAATTCGTGCTCCTTTCTCATTAATATTTTTTGCTACACCCATTCCATTACATTTCATTACAAATCGCAAACGTTTAGTCGTAATTACGTGTAACATCGAGGCATAAAGCTCATACGAATATTTATTGGTTACGTTATTAATGATGTTCTACATATGATTGTATGTAAGTACGTACTTACACTTGCATTAGTACATATCAAATAGCCCTTAATGCAACAAATTATTCCCCTCCATCTGTCCCAAGTGCCAGCCGTTGAATGATATATGTATCTGTGTTGTTATAATATTTGATCTGGCATACGATATCAAAGTTTGAGTTGCGGTTTGTGGTCGTGTGCTGAACCTAAGCACGTGCAAACATTTTCAACTTGATTTGTATTGATTCGGAGTTTTAGGATAAAATAATGATAACGATGGCTGGTATAGTTTTCTAATAGACCTTAAAGTTCAATAAAGAATGAATATTCTTGCATTTTATACTTCAAATATCGAGCTTCCATTCTAAAGAGTTGTGGTGTCGATTATACACCAGTACCAGATTTGGGTCTGCGGAATAGTGCTTCTTTGGTTGTGAAAATCGTTAGTTACAGATCTGCATGATGGTACTGCTTCCATTCCAAAGATGCTTCATCGACGTTTCTGGGAGAAGGTCTTAACAGGACTCGTAACAGATTTTTGGTTGTGTTCAGTCGTTTTTTGTAGTTGCAGTGCTCCTATTTCGCGCTCAGCAACTCAGCTGAACAATCGTCAATCCAATATCTATTCCAAGCAAACATGGGTCTAATTCTTATTAATGGAACTAAAAACTCACTTTTCGGAAAATAAACATTTACTGATTCAGGGTTATAGTAGGAGACTTTGTTGGAATCAGATGTAATAAAAAAAGTTTGTTTTAAATATAGAGCACATT
This sequence comes from Urophora cardui, assembly GCA_960531455.1. NCBI lineage: Eukaryota > Metazoa > Arthropoda > Insecta > Diptera > Tephritidae > Urophora > Urophora cardui. The sequence continues at coordinate 33,121,816 of OY482671.1, forward strand.
CTAATCTCTGATCTATTGAGAAGCAAAAAGCTGCTAAATTTCATCGTAGCTAAACGCGCTTCAGATACCATCATGAACTCCGATTTTTTAAAGATAACGTAATGGAGGCGGTAGTGCGGCTGAAAAAGATCGATCTGCAAAGAGATTCGCTGACTTATTTAGCTCAAACCGTGTAACTGTGATCGGTTAACTATCTGTTGTTCTGTCAGAGGTTATGAGTGTGTGGATGACGGATTTAGTATATTTAACTTTTATTAAACTAAAGAGCCATAAAACAGGGGCCCGGCTCGGTTACAAGCCATTTTCCTTTCTTTTTTGTTCGCTTTACTTTTTTCTACGAAACTAATATTCCTACAAATACGCCTCAAATTTTTCAAAGACACACAATGAAAAAATTAACAAACAACATTTAGCCACCACCCACACCACGAAATGCCATCGCACGCATCATAAAAGCGATTAAAAGCTTTACAATATTTTAAAAAGACTCCTGGCAAACAAATAAAGAAACAATATACAAAACTTTAAGGAATAATACAACGTTTTGGGCTGAGATAACGACGAAGGGATGCACACTCAGAGAATCAGCAGCTGTTGTCGCAACTCAAACCTACACGCCGCTAAGAGATACTTGAGTGCGTTGGAATTTCAAGAGGACTGGGCGGTGGAGAATATGCCGACAAGCGATAGCAAATGAAAAGAAAAAAAAGAATTTTGTGCAATAAAATTTGTATTGCAGATGCTGAGGAGAGCAGAGTACTCAGCCTCAGGCCAGTCCACGATAGCACGCGGGATACTGTGTATTGGGCCAACGAGATGGGGTCAGTCCCAGCCGTTGGGGCATGAGTGCATTAAATCTTATATTTTCAATTAAAAATGGGAAATTGAACATGCCACACCGGTCAACAGGAACCATACACACATACACACACACACATACGCAGTCTCCACTCAACAACCCAACAGCCGTTGGGGAATGCTGGAGCTAAAAGGACATTATGCGTGGAATATGGATGGATTTGCTGTGTGTGCCTTTGCGAGTGTGTGTCTATGTTCAAGTGTTTGTATTGAATTGCATTTTTGTGATTTTTTTCGTATAAAAATATTTTGAATTTCTGTTTTCCGGCGCAGCTTTTATCGCTTTTAATAGGAAATCAAGCTGTCTGGCATATGCAACTACTTTTTTTTCCAACAAAAGAAAAAAAAAAAAATTTTAGTGACCTTTGGACATTCTGCAAACCATTTCCCCACTTTTTTTCACTTTCCCTTCCGAAATTGCATGTAAATAAAAGAAATCCATGCACTGCATTGTCTGCCCCGGGCAGAGAATGCAGGAATTTAAAAAATAAAATCTTTCACTCCACTACTCCATTGAGCACCATTGGCGGAGGTTGTTTTAGGGCTGCTATCAAAGCACGCATAATAAAAATTGCTGTACACATTCGCAACGCAAACAGCGGAAGGGAAATTTAATATCATCAGCCATAAATATCACCCGTGCGGCAATAATGTCACAAGCACTGCAGTAAAGCTATGCGTAGCGTGTGGCGGCGGGTGGGGATTGTAGTTTCGCTGGCGGAGGCGTAGCTGGAATGCTCCACAACAGTAGGACAGGAGAGATGTATACATATACATACCATACACATATGTACATGGGTTTAGGCATTTTTTGGATTGATTGTACAAGTGTGTCTGTCATAACAGTGACTCGCCCCACATTATTTCCGTATGATGTTTACTAGTGAATTCTCAGCCTATAAATATGCCACACTTAAAAGGTGGTTAAATGCATGAGAATGTTTGCTGTGCAATTTAATTTTCGGATGATTTTGTGTAGCGCGAGAAGCACAATAATGATATAAAATTAATTAATAAACAGATTGAAATTCAACACAATTTCTAATTATAAATCGTATCGGAATACTTATCTTTACATTTGCGCCACTTAGTAGATTTTATTCATCTTCTATAAAAAATCCTCGTTCACTCGCTAAATGGGTTGATTCATGAGATTTGCAATAGAGAGCAAATATGAGTAAATGAGAAACTGCACATATTTAAACCAATTCGCTCTGCGCTCTCGCATACAATCTCTCTCACAATTTTGCCACGGTCCGATCGATTGCGTGCATCGGCTCCGCGACACCAAGTTTTTTCGATAAATCAAAAACTCAGAGCTCAGAGAGGATATATAGACACCATACCTGGGTAATACTGAGTAGTAATTGGACTATTACGTACTTAAATACTTTATATTTTGATCTTGAAGTAATAAGTCCGTATTAAGTACTTTCAGAATATTCAAATACTAGTACAAGTACAAGTGCAAAGAATTGAAAAAGAATTGAAGTTTTAGTAAATACTTCAAAGTAATTGAAAAGAATTGAAAAATCGGTTCAAGTACATGAAAAAGTGGACCCGGATGCCCTGGAATGTGTTAAGTACACTCAGAGAAAAAGCAAGCTAAATTTAAGTATAGCGGGCTTGAATCAAGCCGAAAACGTTATGAAAGTCTGTTAAGCTCGAAAATGCGAAAATCGAGAATATATTCTTATTTTAAGAACGGCATTTTTTAGAAGAAAAAGCTTATATTCAGAACTTTCCGGTTTGAAACAAACTTGAATAAATTTGAAAGAGTTTTTAGTGCTTAGCACGAAAAATTTTTATTTTAATTAAATTTTTAATTGTTGGGGTAAGTGGACCTTCGCCTATAACTTTTCCATTTTACCATGGATTTTCTTCGTTCATAGCTTATTTTTTTGCTAAAAGAATGTAGCTTCACGTAAAGGAGTAAAACCGAAGGTGAAAATATTGGTTTTAAAGATATTGAATCATCAATATTTCAGAAACTATAAGAGGTAGAGAAAAATGTTATAGAACCCATGTATAGGAAATTTAATTTTCTCAAATCTCAATTAGTCGATGAGTTATAGCCAAAAAACCATACAAACAATATGCTGAAAATCGGCATTTGCCTGCAAAGTTCAAAGGTCGATTAAAAACAAATTCGAACTAACCTAAGCAAACGCCGCGATACGGGTCTTCTAATTTAGCCTCTATTTTCACCCCTAACTTTCAGAACCGAGTTAACTTTTGTTGACCTGAATTTGTTCCACAGTGTAATTCAGTATTTACATACATACTTATAAATGAGAAAGATCTACATATGTAGGTACATATACATATCTTATACCGAACTCATTTTAGAAAAGTGTATACATTCCTCCGTAAGCTTTTTAACGATTAAAAAACCCAGTCATTACTTTCACTACCAACACAGAGTTTTACCACCCAATTTGAGTGGTAGTATCCCTATAACAAACTATTTTGAACCGTTTCTTACCAACACCGATGGTCTGGAATCCAACAATTTTGGCCACGATTTAAAAAAGTCAACGGCTTTCGCAGTTCATATGTACATGCCATTCTCCACATTTGAGGTACATAATTCTTCCTCTATTTCAAACTATTAAAAGCCATATTAAAACATAAGCTAAATTCTCATCAATGCGATAACTCTTACCTGTTCCTTTTCCAAGAAAACAATTTTACGCCAAGCTCCATTCACAATCCCAGCGGGGGAAAAGATAAATTGTTTTTTGTTTTATTAATGTTTTTCACAAAAAAATTAACAACTATTGAAAATTATATATGTACATATTTTCCGGTAAACATTTGGCTATGGTGGTCTTAAATTGAGAATTTCATTCTTAAACCAAGATTTTTTCAGTTTTTTATCTTGTTTCAAGAATACCATTATTGATTCAAAATTGGTGAAACTTTAATTTCATTTATTTTTCATTAATTTCTGTAAATCTTAATTCAAGTACGACACAGCTTGTTTTTAGCCCGCACCTTTTCTCTGAGTGTAACAGAATCTGAAATAGTAATGTGCAATCTGGGGATGTTACAACTTTTACATTACTATCGAAAGTTTTTGATAGTTTTGAAAAAGCCATCGATGGTCTTCGATAGTGTTCAAAAAAATAAAATATCGGTACTATCAATAGTGCCATCGATAATTTCCCACCTCTAGTGTGACGTATTTGCACACGTAGACATTTTCGGGATATAACTAGTCGCCATTCGTATCTTTCTCGACCGCGTTACAAGAAGCGTTTCAAATTTTAACTGAAATGAGCAAGACAAAAGCTTGCGATCCGATTTGAAACAAAAATTCTCGTTCTCATTTGAAAGTCTGTATATGTACGTACTCCTTTTTCCATCTCGGCTTTCGATAAATATTTTAAATCCTTGTAAATTTGTGTTGTCTGCACGTCATCATTCACCAGAGCTTTTTCAATTTCACAGAAAAACTTATCACATTTATTTTTGCATATTCTTTCACCTACAAAAAATTGCATTTCCACTTGTTCAATATTGCTTTCGATTGCAAAGTAGAAGAGGGAAAAAAGGGAATATATTGCAGGCAACCGCAAAGAGCGAAAAGCAAGGCAACTTGAAATTCGAAACACGTACGGCACGTGGTAAAACAAAAAACGAAAAAACATGCAATTTACAAACAAAAACAACAATTTATCTAAAAATGCTTTCGATTGGGGAAAAAGGGCAAAAAATCGTGCAAATAGCATAAAAAAGAAGTATCCTTTCTTGTCAGGACATTTAGCTGCCACATGTACATAAGTGCTATAAGTTACAGGTGAGCGACTGCAATTTACTTGCAAAAGGAAATATTTCTGAATTGAAATAAAAAAGAAAAAACTAAACACGCAAAATAAAAATATTTAAATTTCTTTGAGCCCTTGCGCCGGCTATCCCTAATAAATTTTTACAAGCTCGTAATGAAGGCTGCTTGGAGTGTTCTACTCGCCTCTACTCCAGCTCTTCTGCGGGCGCACTTATCTCTTTTACACTTGTTTACACGCTCAAGTCGTGTGCGAAAATGTTTTTTTGGAAGTTTCCATTTGTACCCCGACACTGTTTATCTCTTTTCTGCTGATGCATGATGCATAATTCATTCAACTTAAACCTTCGCTTGTTGCATAATTCTTGGCGCACTTTTTTGTTGCTACGAAAACATGCTAAAGAATACAAACTTCTGTTTTTTTCACTTAAGTTCCCCCTCATCTTTTGTGTTTAAATCTTTTCGCGTTAATCCTTCGTTTTTTCTTTCGAGTCTATTCAATCGCACATTAAAAATTGTATTTCCTTTTACTTGACACTCACATTTATGGCTTGCCATTTTATGTATGCTTGTCTACTTTTAGGCGCATATGCTGTGTAAATTATTTTATATTCCACTTTGTAAAAGTTTTTGCGAATATAAACCGTATAAGCATACATATATTTTTGTACTCGCTTTCGGGTAGACAAAGTGATTTTTGCAATGCTTTCTTTTCAGCGCCCTCGAACGCGACTTTAGCTATTGCACTCAATAACGCACCCCGTAAGTATGCAATGCTTTTAAATACGCAAGTTTTAATCCGCTTAAAACTGATTGACAAATACGAGTATGCATTTTTTTACGCACTAATGGCATTTAATGAAGTACATATGCCGAATTAAGCTTCTATCACAGCTTGTGGTGTTTAAGGGCTCACAAAAGAGAAAGAAGTAAGTCGATCTTATGTTTTCGTCACCGCGTACTATTTATAGATTTTGAACTATGGAAGGTATTTCTATGGGACTCAAGATACGGTTGCATAGCATTCCTGCAGCCACCGCACTTGGTAAAAATAAGTTAGTTTTCGAGTGCTCATTCTTTCTTAATACAGCCTGCTAAGCTCAAACTATTAGATAACGCTAATCAAGGTAATTACTGAGAAGTTTATTTTAAGCGTAGAAAACCAATTTTAAAACTCTTCAAAATAATTTTTGATGGTAGCTCGCACAAAAAGCTTATGACTTAGAACTCATTTACAGTGTTTGTATTGCCAAAGTCTGAGTGTGAGTAAAGTACATTCCCCAAATCGAATTTTTGGGTTTCTACCCACTCTACCTACTCTATTGCCACTGAAAAAAAATTTTACCGACCAAATTACCGCCCAATTCCGCCCAAAAATCAGAAGTCAACTTAAAATGGAATTACATATTTATTTTTCAATACATATGTACATACTAAGTAATCTTGGCTCCCACTCATTCAATTCAGAACTAACACTAGACTGTCGCCGATCTCTAAAGGACATGACCAAACAGACGTGTTTGCACCTCGTGTAGGTCCCGGGACATAGGGATATCAATGGCAATTGTAGGGAGGATGAAATTGGGAGGCAGGGCACTACCGAGCAGGTTCTTCCTGACAAAGAACGCATTGGTATGCCGTTAGCCACAAACAAGTTAATTCTTAAACAGCATATCTATAAACTAGCAAGCGATAGATGGCAGCAGAAGCCAGTATGTCGAACATCAAGGCAAACCATGCAGAAATGGGTTCACAAGTGATCTCATCAGTACTCTAAAGAGAGATGACATCTCGAACCTTGTGGAGGTACTCACAGGACACTGCCTCATCGGGAAACACGCAGACAGGCTAGGTGCACCCTACCGCAGATGCTGCATAAGCTTGAGGCGAGGAGACAATCGAACACCTCTTCTGCCACTGCTCGGCTCTTAACAGCGGCAGACGACGCTTTCTTGGGACTTCCTTCCTGGATAGCCTATGCAAAGTCGCGGATGTCGAAATAAAGGACCTGGGCCCTCACTCTGTAGTTTAATTCGAAAGAAAATTTGTTCGATTTCGAGTTCTATTCCATGTATTCTATGCAATAAGAATGTGCTTTCGAATCGAATTTCGCTTTTAAATAGAACTACATAGTGGGGGCCCTGGTGAACTGCATTAGGTTCTCCAATTTGTTCAAAAAGGAAGAGTAATCCGTTTTCTTCTTGTGGTATCACAACGCGTCTCTGCACTGACCTAAGTGCGACTCTATGGCAGCCACTCCAACCTAACCTATTCGTGGAATAGCCCGTATGTTCGCTGGCGCTTTCGAAGTGAAACATAATTTGTGTTAAATTTCAGCATTTTATAAATAAATGTCAGATTGTCTGATTTTGAGGTTTCATTAAACTTGGCACGCGAGACGAGTCCCAAGCGAATTTAGATATAACGAAGGCGAAACATCATTTTGATATCACCAATTGAGCGCTCACAAAGTGAACTAAATTTCCCAACTCTAATAGTTATGCGAATAGTGTGTTTCACTAACAATAAAAGAACTTTACACGGGAAAGATAAAATGTTTAGCGTCAGAGAAATTGTCTCCACTAAACACATTCATATTAAAAATCGGACCAAAATTGATTTTAGCCGCCCAACCGCCCAAAGTAAATTTATCGGACCAGATTTGGTCCGAAAGGCCCAATTTCGGCATCACTTATTTCATTAAATTTATATATTTATCTTTTTCTAGAAATTGAATTCCATTTCTATTCCGCCAAGCCAAGTATTTGCCCGCTGAATCCACTCAACGTTTTTATGCCTCTTAAACTCCGCCTTAGGAAAGTTTCCCTATCTATGCAAGTATCTATGCCCATTTGCCTATCCAAACCCTCACCCATTTCATTTTAAAGTGGCAGTGAATCATTCTTTAATTTCGAACAACACAAGAAATATCAACCAAAAAAGTAAGAATCCACAAAATTTCAAGCGAAGCCAAGAACCAGAACCAGTGAAATGGCAATAAAACTGGGTTACAACAGCGATAAACACTTTGAATTTATTATTGTTGTTTGCCACTTGAAGGCGCTGCAGCGCCAATTTAGTTTTTCGATTTTTCGCCATTTCAATCATCAATATTTAAGTATAAATTTAACTTTTGCTCTCTGCAATGGCGACGGCGATGGCGAGGAACAAAATGGGATGATAAGCAGCAGAGAAAAGTTGGAAAAACGTTGAAGGAGATGATGCAAAGATAAACTATTAGTGGATGGCGGAACGTGAGGAAAAACATCTCAGAAGGAGGTAGGTAGGTATGTACATATGTATGTAGTTGGTGAATTATTTGGGAATTGTGTGGTGTTGCCTACTTAGCGCTTTCCGAATCGATTAACAGCAATCGTTTGGACAACGCGGCTGACAAGTTGAAGGCGACAGCCCTTTGGTGGAAGGACTAAAGAAAGTTCGTTTGCGATTGTAAATTGATAAGGAAGAAGGCGATAAAGACTTCATGTCGCTTGTAGTTGTCTTCTATCACTAGACTTTTGGCTTTTGTAGCTCGGCAGAGTACACACACTCACTTAGGTATGTGTCAGTGGCGGACCTAGCATAAATTGCCTGGGCAAGCCTATGTGTGAAGCATAACCATTAGCCATTTATGTAATTTCCTTTGCTGTATTATTTAAAAGTCTGATTGCGTTCCATCATTGACTTTGATTTAGAGTTCTCGATTTCTTTTTAACATTTTCGAGTGGCCCGAATAAATGCTTTTCAATGCTCGAACGCTCGTTTGTTTGTTTATTACGCGTGTTTAAGTGACTTGCGTTCACTTAAATTACGTATATGCATTACGTGCATATAAAAGATCCCTACTCCACTTCTCGCTATTGACATCACTGTCATATAGTTGGAAGTCCGACCGCCATACTCGAGTCTTCTTCCAGTATAGCGGTAAAACCATCTCAAATCAACTTACTATAAAAAGGCAAATCCCTTTGGCCTAAAGTAGAGTTTGGTCCAGTAGTTCAGTACGACAGTTCAGTCAGTGTAGCTCAGTCTTTATCTACATATCGGTCAACGCGAATCGTTTCATAATCTCCGCGATCAAAACGGGATAATCGCGGTGTATACCTAAATCATAACCTATCCGAAATATCAATAACACAACCCAAAGAATCGCGTCGGTAAAAATCTCAACCAATGTAAATCAACGAACCAACTCAAGGATTCCTCCACATATCCACATATACATAGATCTCCCTTCTCATCATCATCCTCAACCTCATCAGCTATCGAAATACCTTCAGGTAAGAATCACCTACATACATTCACATTGCAGTCACACTGCATTTGTTCATGAACGCAAGTCACTTAAACAACGCGTATGTTTCTACGGGCATTTGAACAATTCGGGTATTTGAAGATCGTTTTTTCTTGTTTATTTATTTTTTTTTGTTTTTTTCATAGGTATTTTTTATTTTTGTTTTCCTGATACACATTTTTTTTGTATACTCAGAGAAAAGGAATTAAAAATAAAATTTTTATTTTTATAATGCACGTTTTAAACCAAGTCGTTTTTATTTTATAAATGATAATTTTTAAATTAAAAATTAAATTTTTTAAATTAAAATGTATTTAGGATTAAAAAAGAAACATGTTTAAATTAAAAATTAAAATTAATGGATTAAAAACGAAAGTTTTTCCTTCAAAATCTCATAGTGCTTAAAATAAAAATAAACATTTTTAAATTAAAATTGTTTTTTCTTGATTTTGCAATTTTACTCTGAACATTTTTAAAATAAAAAATTTCGTATTTACATAATTCTTAAATATAAAAACGTGCGCTAGGGAAATCTTACACGAATGCGCAGAGGTATTTTTAGTTTCCTTATACCGACGGAAATTTCAGCAGTAGCAAGTGTATTTGCTTATTGCCTAAAAAATGTGCGCTTTAGTGTGTGAAAAATAAAAAAAGTGCTTTGCTAGTTTTTTTTTCAATTTAAGTCTGAAAATAAGCAATTGGTTTCTCCTTAGCGAAAGCGAGACAACAAGCTATGTTATTCTGTTTTGAAAGCCAGGTAAAAGCTCATGTGTGGAAACGTTGAAGCATGCTCACTGTGCTGTGATTGGCTGTACAAACAAAATACACATTGTGAGGTGGATTGGTGGTGTATTTGCGCTATTTTCTTAGCAGGCTTTTAGGGGCATGTTACAGTGGGGGCTATATTATTGAGAACTTAAATAGTAAACACATTTAAAACGTAATACTATGTTCATGCTGGATTTGAAACGCAACATTTTGCATTTTCGAAGATGGCTTTTCGAAAAGTGTTCATGCTGCCGCGTTTTGTAAATGCGCATTTGAGAAGTTCGAAACAAATGGAGCTAATATCCCAGATTACGCAATCAGGTGTTTTTTTGTTTTGTCTAATTAAAAAAATAGAACAAGAATTTGCAAAATATGTAATAATATAATACACTAATTTTGCAAACCAAACGTACCAACCGCTTTGGTATTAATTTTGATCTCTGTTTTGTTTACTTTCGTTCATTACATGTAGAGTGACGTCATCATGGAGCTCGTGTGCCCATGCTCATGCTACTCTATATGCGTAATCTTGTAGGTATTTCGTTCTTGTATTGCCAGAGTGTTGCCACTATTTTCCATTCGAATGGCAAATTTTTTCGAAGATTTCAGGGTTGCTTTCTGCGTTAGCATTCAAAACGCAAAAAATAGTTGCGTTAAATTGCATTTTGGTGGTGGCATTTGTATGGAGAAATGTAACATTTAATGTTGCGTTTTGGACTAAACGCAAAAATGCCTCCGAAACGCAAAACGCAGGCTCACCATGAACATGCTATAAAATAACCAGATTTTAAAGAATTTCGTATGAAATGAACGAAAATGTGTACGCAAGCCGGGCTTCTCGGCTTGTATGAAGCGACCGCCTCTGGTATGTATGTATGTATATATGGAGGTATACAGGGTGTACTAATAGCAAGTTTTGGCATGATTCAAAATTCAAATGAGAATTTTATGTTAAAAAGAAATTTTAGCAAGCCGATAAGGTTTAGCTTCGACTTACTAGATATACATAAGCAGTATCTTTCAACGTAGGTACTTACGTTTGTCTGCCATAAGCAGCTTTTTATGCTATGTGTACAAGAATCTACCCCTAAGAACTTAAGATCTACTTCATTTGTAGAAAAAAATGGGAGCTGTTTGAAACTAATTTTTCTCTAGAAAATATTCCCTTTTACTCATTACATCTGTAGAATATCTGCTGGTTCGGGCCTCTGTTGGAGATTTTAAGATCTTTTTGCGCCATGTTCGCAGTTCTAAACGCAGACCCTGCGGAAATGTACTTGTATTTATGTAATTGTGGTCTCATGTGTTTGTTTGCAATTGTGTTTGCGTGGCTTGAACAAAAAGCAATTACTTAATTAGCGAAAAACTTTTACATGAACCTCAATCCATAGTGTTATACCTACTTTCTTTGTGCTGTTGTTGTTGTTCCTAGGGGAGCCAGCAGCAGAGCAGCGCAAATCAAGTCATTTCACAGAAAAAAACTTACCAATAGAATCAGCGAAGGAGACCAGCAAGGGAGTAGGTAATGTCGAAGTAAATTAAGTTAGAGCTGGTTTAAGCCGGAATTACAATAGCGCTGTGGCTGTGGCAGCGACTGTTTTTCGAAATCAGCTGATTTTTAGAAACTACGGTTTGTAATGAAGCGGCACATAATACAGCAGAGGCAGCTGGCAGCACCGCTCCGTTTAGCCCAAATTCTAAATTCGCTGCCGCTGCCTTGAATCGCAGCCAACTTCAAAGTGTTGATGTGAACTTATGTCTGTTTCCGTACTATCCAATGTAATATATTTTTTACTAATTTTGTGTTTGTGTACTTTGATGCCAGCAAGCGGAAGAGAATTTAATTTTTACTTAATTAATTTCCACTAGCAAATATTGCTGGCGGGATGCAAAAGCAAAGAAGAAGAAAGAGCAGAGGAAAAAATGAAACAAGATTGATTATTTTAATTGAAAAAAGTGGACATGAAAATGGTAAGTAAATTTATGTCACCACGTGTCCAAGGTAAAAGGAAACAGACCTAATATATAAAGAAGTCACTGCCAAATACTGCGAACGCTCTATTGTGTTTGGTCTGGCAGTCACTGCTCATATTAGACGCATCAGCTGATTCCGAAAACCGTCGCTGCCCGCTGCCACATCGCTGATGTAATTTGGGCTTAAGATGTCAGCAGACGACACATGATCAGGGTTGCCACTTTGAAATTTTTTTTCCGACCAAATTCGTCTCAAAAACCTCCCAAAATAGCTTTCAGCCGACCAAAATTTTTTTTCACAAAATTCGTCATTTAAGCTGGTTTTTGAAAATTTATGTATTTTTATATATTCATTTAACTGGTATATATGTATATAGGAACTTATACATACATATGTATCACTCTTCAAGTATTTTCACATCTTTTAGCTTAAAATAATAATATACGAATGCGTTTATACATATGTATGTACATTAATTTGTGTATGTAATCTATGTTAACCTTTTAAAATAGTTACGACTATGGTTTAACAGGTAGGTCCAAGTAGGTATACAAATGAGATCAGAACTTTAATTAAATATCAAAATTGAATCTAAGATCTTTTTTTGTGCATAATGCTTATTTCTAATTTGTTTCTGAGTTTGGTTTTATTAAAGAAAGTGCAGAAAATCTGCGCCCCGGTGCAGCAGAGCTGTGTGGAAGCGTAAGCAGATTAAAAATAAATGTTGTGAGCCCGCCAAAGCAATTTTAATTAAGCGCATTTTTCATCAAACTAAAAAATGAAGAAAGGGTTTTCATGCGTATGCGTTCACCTTATTTTATCCACTTTACACAAAACTCTGCCGAAGAGAAACACAAAAAGTATTCAAGCAAACTGTTGCTGCGAGAAAGAGACATGAATACATGAACTTTCAAACGTTCTTTCAACAGTGTTGTGGCAAAATCTAGCAAATCAGTGATGTTACTTGAAGGAAGGTAAAAACCTACCAAAATTCAAATCGTGCGACCATCCGACCAACAGGAAAAAAACCGACCAGTTTTGGCAGGAAAAGCCCACTTATCACATCCCTGCACATGATGTGTGCGTGTGTGTATGTGTATCGAAAGAGATATTTCTTAAGAAACATATGCATATACCCAGAAATATACTCGTAAGCCTAAGCTGGAGCTAAGTTGCTAAACTGCAAACTCCAAATTTTTTAATACTTCATTTTAACACATCTCAAACAGAGAGAAAGGCAATTGAGTTTTTATGAGCAAAGTACAATGTGTGGCGATCGTAAAAAATGCGCATTGTCGCCTCAGTCCATTTTCAACTGGCATGCAATGAAGTGTTAAGTAGTTAAGTACGCGCGCTTATCTCATTCATACATAAATAAATTTATGAATAATAGCGTTTTAACCCTAGCAGAATATGTTTTTTGTTATTAAATTGTCGCAACGCTTAAATTGCGAAAAAATGTGAATTACGAAGCTAAACAAAAAACGCCTTATTATTAAAACATTTATAAGGTATTCATACACCACGTAAGGCCTAAATATCAGGCCTTAAATAAGCCTTATTTTACTCGCGGATAATCCTTAGAAATAATCTGTGTTGTCAGAGAGAGAGAGAGCGAGTATTCCTTATGGCCCGATGACATGAACAGATGAAAATCAGCCTTATTTTAAGCCTTACGCCATACAACTTTAATGTAATACAATGGCGCTTTTATAACTCTGACGAGTTTTATGGCCGAGCTTCTCTCCCAATTCGAGGTGTGCTCCTTTTGTTTTTCCCAGGGACCGTAATCATTATGAGTTTTATAATAAAAATCGTCATTTAATCATTATATGTTGAGTTTTTTTATATTTCATCAAAAATAATCATTATTTTTTTAGTTTTATTTTTTATTTTTTTTTTGATCAGAAATAACACTTATTCCTTGAGTGATATAATATTCCTTAGTGAAATAATCATTATTGTGTGAGTTTTATTTTTTTCGATCAAAAATATCACTCATTCACGAAGTTATATCGATGGGATTTTTTTAGTAATTATGTTCCAGAGCATTTGAGTGAAGATTTGTGTTTTTCGACCTAAGCAAAAAAATAAAACTCAAAGAATAATTTTTATTTCTAAGCAATAAATGTACCACTCAATGAATACTCCGCGGCCCTTATAATTTTCAGGCCTTTAAATCTACTGTAATAATTCTTAATTAAGGCGCAGATTTTTTGCTGGGTACATACATACATACGTATGTATGTCCACATAGCTTTAGGAGGGCACCGCATAAAATTGTTGAAAATAATTAAAGTCTCCATCATTTCAGTCGAAAAGGCTCGTACAATTTGAAGCTTAAATGGCAATACACTCTCGCTAAAAATTGTTAAAACAAACAAAAAAAATTTAAAAATTAAAAAAAAATTCAAAAATTTCCATCAAATGATTGCGCCAATTTATTCAAAGCAGTAAATGTATTAACTCTAAAATTTCCCTCGTATTAGCATCAGTGTTGCACAACAAACAAATAACCAAACAGTAACAGGAACAAATGCTAATGAGAATGACAATGAAAATATCAAATAGAAAACTTTCACAAAATACTTATTTGTAATCGCAACTCGCAAAAGAGGAAGTTCCAATTAGTTTCCCTTCATACCCGCGACTACTTATTAGATCCGCCTAATTTGCCTGGGAGAAAATTACCTCCACTCAAAAGCGCTTTCATATTCTCCAGCCTAACTTTTATGTTTTACCTTTTTAGTTTCTATTTTGTCCCTACAATGTGAACTAAACAGCTGTCATGCCTTTTAATGCAGAGCACTTAGCACAAATGACATACTACAGTGTTGTTGGGAAATAAAGCAGTGAGGCATTAGATTTCACATACATTTGTTTTGTCAAGGGAAACTTTATATTACACGCAGGGAGTCATTAAAGATAATAATAATAATACAATGGCGCTATTATAACTCGAGTTTTATGGCCGAGCTTCTCTCCCAATTCGAGGTGTGCTCCCTTTGGTTTTTCCCACTAATTGGGTGGACCTACAGTTTTATGCCGGCTCCCAACGGCGAATGCATTTTTTGTGAGAAGCTTTTTCATGGCAGAAATACACTCGGAGGGTTTGCCGCCTACTGCCGAGAGGTGACCGCTGCTCTTAAAAAACCCAATAATTTGATTTTTACTAATTAGAACAAAATTTTTTTTTTGGTGTTTGCTTGGACAGGGGCTTGAACCCGAGATCTCTGGCATAGCAGGCGAGCACTCTACCCACTGCACCACAGCGGGCATTAAAGACGTTATTTAATACGAGTAGTATCGGTTTTTGGACGTTAGAGTTTTGACAAAATGGCTCGTTACGAGTAGTTCTCTAATCGATATCTAACCTTAATGTTAGGTATGTCCTTAATATGACGAGTGGCAAGAGCATTTCTGTTTCGGTATTTGCTTAAATTTATAAAGTAATACTTAAATTAGTACCTAGCATGAGTGAATTTTAACGTACCCCCGCTTGGCAGGTCATCAGCTAAAAAAGGCAGTTTGTTTTTGTTCAAAAGAAAATTAATTTACGAAACTCGAAATTCTTGCCTTGCTTTGTTAGTGGACACATACCTGGGTGACCATCAATTTATAATAATAATAAAAGCAGAACAATCTAAAAGAAGAACATTTGAAAAAAAAAACAGAACAATTTGGTATGTTCTATGGGAAAAAATACGCTAAGGAAGCGCCTTAAAACAAAACTGTTCTGCTAAAACCAGAATGGAGGGTCACCGTACACATACCGCAGTTGAATAAAAAAGAATTTTTCATTTTTAAGAAGTCACTTTTTTTCACCAAGTCATTAAAACTAGAATGCTATTTTATTGAACATCACTGTAGGTACTGTAAGCATTTGCCTTCACACATTCATCTAGATACATTGTACATACCCTGCAAAAAAGTTTTGCTAATTGTTGATAAATCAGGTCTATAAAAGGAATACGCTGGCAGCGCTGCTTTTGTTATGCACTCATTCTGCCTGCTGATAACTTTCTAATACTTATTTAGGCCTTATTTCGCATGGCGGATAAGCCTTTGGAATAAGGTGTCTCAGAGAGAGAGAGAGAGTACTCCTTGTGGCCTGATGACATTAACACAGGAAAATCAGTCTTATTTTAAACCATTACGCCATACAAATTTCCTATCATGATAATTTTTAGGCCTTATTTCGTCAGCCTTTATATCTGCTGTTTTAATTCTTAAATAAGGCTTAGATTTTTTGGTGGGTATGTATGTATGTATACACATGTGTTTGTTTGTTTTGCATTGCACATTCACAGCTATTCATGAATATTTTGGCATGACAAAAACTTTTACCATTTTCACAAATGATTTTTATTGAGTTTAAACTTCAATTTTATTTAGTTCAATGGGCACGCCACGCCAGCGACAACAACAAAATCGAACAAAGTGCGCGCATTTAGTCCCTCGCTGGACCGTAAATTTTGTATGCCCACACATGCGTAAAATCCAACCACTCCAACGAACCCACCCACTCATTCGCCCTGTCATTCACTGGGTAACTATTATTATTTGTGTATACAAACATACGTACACATGTGATTTAAATATCTAAACATGTTTTTATTGATAGACCTTTTTTCTGGGCACATCACTAAAGTTGAAGTTTAGTTTTACTGTGCTTTTGTATTTGAGTAGATTTTAGAGTTTATTATTTGACTTGTTGATTATATAATCAAATAAGCACAATGACAAAAAAAAAATGATTGTTAAATGTAGTTATGGTCAATTTGAGCTTCAATTGGGCGTACAATTGGCATTGTAGGTAAATGGTGAAGCCTATTTTATTTTTTACACTCACTTCTTTTGATTTTATTATTAACCTTTAAGTGACGAGGTGAAATTTTGTGACATAGTTTACGACGTGGTGGTAAATTTTTTTCTACGCATTTTACTTAAAACTCTCAATAACGGCCTTATTCCGGTGTGGTAACATTATTTACTTTACTGGTGAAATAAAGAATCTGGTACTTTAAACACTCTTTTCGTATTCTGGCAGCAGAAAATTAAGTTACCACCTCAATACGTGGTAATATTTTGTTACCATTTTCAGCCCGATTCAATTCCGTTCGTATGGAAATGCTTTGACAGCGTTACCATTTGTGCCAGAATACCAATTGAAAAGATGGTAACAATTTTCAGCAACATAAATTACCAGTAAAGTAATTTTCCGGTAACGCTCGGAATAGCAGTGTAAAAAATAAATTTTTTTATAATAATTTTTGCATTGGAAAGAGGCCAGTCCTTTTTCAAATGAAATTAATAAAAAAGTTAATTAAATTTTTTAAATCAACAAAGTTTTTACTATAATTCACAAGGCCTTGTTCTTTCAAAATAGCGAAAACATCACATGAGAACCTTATAGATAAAAGGTAAGACAAAAACTTTCTTTAAACTTTAGAGACGGTTTTTCATAAACAAATATATATTTTTAAATATATAATAGGAATTTTATTTAAAAATTTTTTTTTGTAGAAAATGCTGGCCAGTCTTTTTGAAGTTTTTTTCATAATAACGTGAGCGTATAAAATGAATGACGAAACGAATTTTTTAATTTCTCTTCCAATAATCATTTGAAGAAGTGGTAAAATTAATAGCCCATGTTATTCAAATTGCCAGTGAGAGGTTTTAAATGGAAATAAATTATTTTTGAAGAAAAAGTTACGTTAACGTCGAGGAGTGGTAATTTTTACCCCGATATCATTATTTATCCGTTATTGGAGATCTTCCACCATAGAAACTATACTGGTCGATAATTATGATGACATGAGTAGATTCTAAACGCATCAAAAAGCTGCAGAGAAGTGAGGAGTGGTAAATTTCAAAAAATTGCATTTGAAGAAAAACTAACGTTACCCTAGACGTGGGGTAATTTTTACCCCACCATCATCATTTCTCGTCAAATGTTACACCTTCCTCCATAAAAACAAAAGGGGTCAATAATTATAACGAGATGGAAGATACTAAGAGAGTAAACTTGCTGGATGGTAAGTTAAAAGAGATATTTAAAGAAACTGTAAGTCGGTGTAAAAATTACCACCACGTCGTATGTTAAAGGTTAAAGTTTTTTTTATTTACTGATGGTGATTTTAGGTTTTAGGTTGTAAAATATTGTTTGGAGTGTCTAATGCACAAAAAAAAGTGCTTGCAACAGAGCCCTCGCCAAACTTGGGGCCCTTCAATTCAATTAACACTTTGGATCTGGATTTTCACAGCGATATTTCGTTCGGGTATACTCTTTGGAATTCTGGTATGGTGGATGGCGCTTTACAAAAGAAAGGCACGCTAGAATGTTAAATGGAGTACCAGGGCTAAGATAGAGGAACTCTGTTTGAATAGACGAGTCACCATCTACTATTTATGTATGTATGTATATAGGCAGCCAGGTCACAAAGGAAACGAGAGGGCGGACGGCTTGGATTAGTAGATACAAGTGAAAATTTTACCTTAATTATGCCTTATCTTAAAATGTTTTCGGGAAATTGTACACCAGAGCGATTTGCAGTCATTCTGTAGGACTGGATTTAATAAACTTACTTTTAGGCAAAATGAAAAAAATGCAGGTTTTTATTTCAAAGTCTTTCATATAGCATTTATTCATTGGTCGGAGCACCTTCATCCATTCTCATGATATGACCTGCCAGGCGCAGCTTCTGGATCTTTAGTCGTTGAACAATGTCGATGTCTGCGTAAAGATCGCACAGCTCATCGTTAAAACTCCGTCGATAGTCGCCCTCGCCAACGCGCAAAGGTTCATAAATCCTCCGAAGAACTTTCCTCTCGAATACTCAAAGGCCATCTCATCTGATTTTGAGATTGTCCATGATTCTGCGACGTACATGAGGACTGGAACGATGAGCGTCCTGTAGAGTGTGATTTTGGTTCGTCGAGAGATGACTTTACTTTTCAATTGCCCTACTTAGTCCAAAGTAGCATTTATTGGCAAGCGTGATTCTTCATTGGATCTCCGTGCTGATATCATTCTTGGTATTAATGCTGGTTCTCAAATAGACGAAGTCCTTAACAGTTTCGAATTTGTAGCTGTCAACAGTGACGTGACTGCCAGGGCGTGCTTTCTCTTTGTGTGATGACAGGAGGTACTTCGTCTTATCCTCGTTGACCATCAAACCCCGTTTTCTTAGCCTGTTTATCCAGCTTTTGGAGAAGGCAGAACATACGGCGCGTGTTAGTGCCAATGATGTCGATATCATCGGCGTACGCCAGCAGTTTTACACTCTTGTGGTATAAAAGGCACCTAGCACAGTAATGCAAAATCTACAAACAGATTCATCTGCTATCATCCCATGTTTGTCTACAATTTTCATAACTAACGACCGACATTTATTTGCTTTTAAATGTGCGCATTTGAAGGACCATTCAATTGAAGAAAGTGAAAATGTAAATGAAAATGTGAAAATATGAAAATACGAATAAAGTGTGGCAAATGAAGCGAAAAGTGTCTCACAATTGAGAACATCACACCAAACAAGAACCGTCGCATCCCAAGACAAGCAAAGGATAAAACAATCAGCAACTTTCGTTGCGGAGAAGCAAAGCTGGGAAAAGGAAAAAAGTGGCGCAGACAGACGAGTCATAAAAAATCCAGTTGGTGGGCCAAAACAATTCAACAAACCATTCAAACGCAGCTACTTTACTTTACATACATACATACATGATATTTAATTTTTTTTTATTTTCCCTAAACCACTTCGTTGACACCAAACAAACAAAGTGTGAAATTCATAAAGCAAATAAAAGGCAGAGAGCGTGAAAAATCGGAAAAACACAAAAGTAGAAAAAATAAATTGAAGTGAATAATAAAAAAATGAAGAAGTCTAATTGTATTATATACCCAGTTGCGGCAGCTAGTTAAAAATTAGAGTGTTTTCTACCAAAATATTTTTGTTTTAATATCTTTGGATTTGCATCAGAAAGTTTTTGTACTCAGAGATCTCTAAACAAATTTCAATTTTAAATATTTTATTTATTATTTTTCAACGAACTCTCTTATTTGAATTTATGCTGGTTCTTATGTTGCTTTCAGGAAGTTTCGAAGGAGTAAGTACATACCGAGTAAATTTTCCGCAAAATAAATTCTAAAAGATTGCAACCCTGGCTCCTTCCAAGTAAGAATCCAGACCACTTTTTTTGAGCGTCAGTGGGTTAAAGAATGCAAAAAAATATATTGTTCGTTTTTTTTTGTATTTTTTATTGTGGTTTCAGGAGTTTTTGAACAAAAACAGAACATTTTAACCCGCTAACGACCTTAAAAATTGACTTTTTGAGCGATCGAAGCTATCCTTATCCTATCAAATTTCGGTGTACCTATGTGCCTTAAACCTTCCACATCGCTGTTCAAAAATTGGGTCCGTGACTGTCATCTCAAAATATTTCTCCCTTCATGCATATGAAAATATGTACATACATACATACATATGTTAAAATGTACACACTCGTACATATGTACATACATATATTTAACTCTCGTCGTTCATGCGCTTTTTATGTAAAAAAAAGTTGGAATAACCCTTGACCTAAGCACAGCTGGGTATAAGAAACTTAATAAAAAAGAAACCATTGCCATTCGGGCGAATGTGAAGTGTGACAAAAGTGAAATGCCAACAGTGAAAAATCACCGCATTTCGACAGCCGCAAAATGCCAATATGTACACGCAAATGATTTCCTTCACGTTGCCACAAACAGCAAAAACAAACAGAAATCCACCACCATTGTCATACAGATATATAGCTGGATTTCCACATTTTCATTTATTTTTTTGCTGGCCAATGTGCTTGCATAAACTGTTCATATATCTCTTTGCATACATTTAGGCTGTTCGATTTCGTGGTCTTGGCAAATGAATTTGTGGATTGTGGATGCTAATGATAGATGCCCAATAAACCAAAAGGCTTGAAAATAATATTATAACAAGCTTACAAATATAAGCGTTAAGCTTGAGGAATGCTTGTGTAAACTATTGTAAAAGACTTAAGAACAATTGTAGAAAAATCAAAACGGCACCCTTTTTATAAGCTTACAAATGTAATTGTAGAAAAATCCCTGCAGTATTTATCAGCTGGAAAACAGCACATATTTCCTACTGAATATTCAGTAGAGATGTAGTTCCAAAATCTGAACTTTCGCTTTCGTTTTTATATAGAGGTGGCGTCGAAAATCAACTACCTAAAAACTGCTGAACGAGAAGGGAGAGTTTCTGTAGGAAAAAAGGCCTGAATACGCAGGGAGAACTTCCATAGCATGTATTTCAGTACACCTGATGTCTTCACTGCGTGTTCAGTTATTTTTTCAGCAATGAATTTTGAACTTAGTTTCAGGGTATTTTTCATAATGAATATTCTACTGAATATGCACCTCCTTACCTCAAATTCTGCTGGGATATTACTTGTGAATGCTTGTTGTAAGCTTATAAATACAATTGTATGTATAAATAGTAGAAAAAAGAAAAGAAATAAATTTTTATTTGCATTTTTCTTTTCATTTTCTTTCCTTCTTCACCTTTACTGCAAAGTTCTTTATTTTATATTCTCCTCCTGTTTCGAACCATGACATCAACCTGAAATTCAATCCAACGGCATCATATAGTGGGACATTCAACATTATATTGAATTTTATTGAGGCTTTTATGCTTCCCTTATACGAAAAAGGAATCAATGAATTATATGAATCATTGGAAAACCAAAATTTAAAAAAATTTTACAGCAAGCTTAAAACAATATTATTATTAATAGTTTTTTAAGCTTTCATTCAAGTGTAAAGTAAGCTTATTGTAATATTGTTTTCAAGCTTTTTAACATAAGTGTTCCTCAATTATTACAATCATGCTTGTGAGTAAGCTTACAATTAAGCTTATAAAAACTGTATTGCAATAAGCTTACAATGGACAATTGTTATAAGCTTGTTCTCAAGTCCTATTACATTTCGCTTACTTCCTGGTCTGTTGGGTGATTCTACATGTGTGTGTGTGTGTGGGTGTGCATGTTTGCTCATAACATTTCCGGCAGATTTAGCTGAAGCGTAAAAAATTTTGCATATTTTTCGGCGCATAAATAAAAAGTAGGCTTGATTTGTTCATTGTAGCCGCACATTTAAGTAGATACACATTTATCTTAACAGCTATACAAACTTAATAAATTTATTTACATTTTACGTTTTATTTATTCAAAAATTTTTTTTGTTTTTATTTTATCTATTTCAACCCTTTTTTCACACATTTTGTAACCTCCCACCGCTCATTCAACCGATTTTTGAAGTTTCTATTTCAGTAAGTAAATGGATGCTGATTTAATAAATTTGATTTGTTTTGATGGTTGGATTACATTGAGGTGGGAGAAGTACATAAACGAAAGGAAGAGGAGCAGTAAAATGTTGATATTAAATAATTTGTTTCATTTCCTTCTCCCCAACCATCCTTTCACTTTGGTTAAGTAAAAGTATCTAACAGAAATAGAGTTATTTATCACTCTGTGTGAATGTTTGCCTTATGAATGGTGAATATGTATGTATATGTTTATGTGATACCACATTAGCGCCCATTTAATCACAGACTTTTACATACATATAGGCCCAATCGCTTATTTGCTAGTTATCACTCCAGCAAGATCTGTACCTTTATATGTATTAAAACTAGCAAATACCCGTTGCTTCGCAATGAGCATAATAGTTAACCAAAGTTAAGTCAACTCAACTCAAATCAAGTCATGTCAAGTCAAGTCAAATCAAGTCAATTCAAGTCAAGTCAGGTCAACTCAAGTCAATTCAAGGCAAGTCAAGTCAAGTCAAGTCAAGTCAATTCAAGTCATGTCAAGTCAAGTCAAGTCAATTCAAGTCAAGTCAAGTGAAGCCAATTCAAGCCAAGTTAATTTAAGTTAAGTTAAGCTATTCCGGGGTTATCTGGGTCCACTTGATGACCTTGTCTAGCCATCACTACAGCTCTTTTGAAGCCGTTCCCAACACTTTTCATTTGATACCAATATCTCTCAAAAACATCCGGGTCCGCATTTTGGCGCATATCTGGGGACTAGGTTTAGGGTTCATTATGAATAGAACTCCATGTAAAAGCCTTGTTCAAAACCTTTCATTCCATACCAATATTGCTCCGAAATATTCAGGGTTAATCCGGGCTCACATTTTGACCCATATTTGGGGACCCGGCTCAGGCATCACAAATAACATAATTATACGTCGAAGTCCTCATCAATACCTTTCATTTGGTAGCAATATCGCTCAGAAATATTCGAGGGTCATCCGGTCCACCTGTTGGCCCTTATCTGGAGACCCGGCTTAGGCATCACTATTAAAATAGCTCTATATTAAAGTCCAGATCAAGACCTTTCATTCGATACCAATATCGCTCAGACACATCCCGACGTCATCCAGATCCACCTTTTGACCCATATCAGGAGACCCGGCATGGAAATCACAATGAAAATAGGTCTGTGTTAAAGCCCTGCTCAATACCTTTAATTTCATACCAATATCGTTCAAAAACATTCCGGAGTCATCTTACCCAGACTGGGGAGGATGTCTAGGCATCACCATGAAAATAACTCCATGTTCAAGTCCTGCTCAACACCTTTCATTTGATACCAATATAGCACGTGTGGGTGCAGGCGTTCTTGAGTTATAGCATAGTATACATGTGTAAACAGGTTTTTGATTGCCACCGAGACAAACAACAATCCGTGCAAAAACAAACATATAAGTCGCCTACTCTGCGCTGCCTGGCACGACTGCGACGCCTCCACTGAACACGGCAAATGACCAAACGAATCGGTCTATGCTTGCGCTTTTTTGAGTTTTTCGAAATTTAAAACCGGGAAAAAGGTATTAAAATCTCAGAAATGCGCAAAAAAAAGTACATGGTTGTCGAGAATTTACCATTTATAACATTTTAAAAAAAAATTATTTAAATCGGTCCAGTACTTTTTGAGTTATCGCGTTACATACATACATATTCCATACAATCAATTTTATATAATTATAGACCAGCCACACATGACGGCAGAAAACGCGCAGAACTTGGGCAGGCAGAAAAAGCCGGTTTACAAAAACCCTCGATTTCCTTGTATTTCGGGCATTGTGCACACATGAAGACGCGCGTTTTTATGGCTTTCTGCCCAAATTCTGCGCGTTTTCTGCCGTCATGTGTGGCTGGTCTTAGTATAGATTACCAGCTCAGACCTTATATCCTTATTTCATACAAAAAGTCCTTTCAGGTTTAGTCCACGGAGTTTTAATGAGTGGCTACCTTGGCTCAAGGAAAATTCTATACATATCTATGTATGTATGTACAATCTTGTCTCGGGCTTGACATATGTACGCGTTATTGGAATACTTAATAGATAACATAAATGATTACACATTTAACTCAGATCCCTTTTATCGCCCTACAGAATCATGACGTATGTATGTATATTGGGTAGGGTCGAAAAAAAATGTTGTAAAAGTCCGCCCCTAAATTTGAAGCTTATGTTGAGAGGGTTAAGGGACACAAAAAAAAATTTTTTTAAAAAAGTTACAAGAAAAAACGATTTCGGCGGAATTTCGCGGGATCAGAAAAAAATTTTTTTTTTGCCCCTTAATCCTCTCAATATAAGCTTCAAATTTTGGGTCGGACTTTTACAACTTTACATATATTGAATTGCTTAAAAAAATAAATTAAATAATAGCTACATTAAATATTCGTAGTGACGTAACTTCTTTGTTTATTAATTTAGTAACACCCTTTAAAGGCAACATTGTCATGAATTTTGAAGCACTTTCATTTGGCAAAACAAAGAGAATAATTCATGGACATACAAATAAGTTAGCTGACCCAACTATGTGAAAACGACTTTATAGCTCAAAAGAGCATTAGAAGGAAGTGTAGAGCTGCAAAATACGAAAATAATGACGTATCAATTTTAAAAATCGGATGAAAAATAGCAAAGTTACAATAAAAAAACGATTTCGGCGGTATTTCGCGGTATCAAAAAAAAATTTTTTTTTGTGTCCCTTAACCCTCTCAACATAAGCTTCAAATTTAGGGGCGGACTTTTACAACTTTTTTTTTCGTATTGGGACCAACCCTATCTAATGTATATATTTTAGGCTTTAACATACAAATCAGAGTACGATTTATGTATTAATATTCTGCAAAATGTAATAAAATTTATAAGAACACATGTACATACATAGATACATATTTTTGTTATAATATTTTTGGCATTAAATACTCAATAACCACGACGAAAAAAATTGATTGAAACAAAGAAAAGGAATGAACATAAAAAAATGTTAAATGGAGACAAGCGGGGCGAAATAACAACAGAAACAGGAAATTACCGAGTTTCCTATTGAGAGTTCTCAGCACGTTCTAGTTTTATAGACAAAGCAGAAAAATACAATAAGATATCTATTTCAACTATGTCTGCATATACATACATATGTATGAATATAACTATGCTTAATGCAAAATTTAGGTATTGTGTGAATATTGACAAGCGTACACCTGTACAAAGGAGTCAGTGCATTATGTTGAGTCTGTTATGGAACGGAAGTAAAATCTTTTTGTATCTTGTCTCCAAAAGTAACAATAACTTGACTAACTTGAAGAGTGAATTGGTAGCAAGAAGAGAAGAAGAAGAAAAAGAATAAGAAGAAGAAGAAAAATAAGAAGAAGAGGATGGAAAATATAGCAAAAATCGAAAGCTGCGGGAGTACACTGGCACCTTAGACATTTTGACAAATGTGATGTGGGGCGGGGTTGGAGATTCGGAAACTCGGAGTGGTGCAGTGGCAGAATTTGCTGGCAACAAATTGAAATATAATGGTTAACAACAATACTGACATGAAAACTTCTAAATAAAAAGACAACAACAACAGCAGTAGCAGCAAGCAACATTTCGCACTAAAAACTTCTAAGCGACAGGCAACAATAAATATCAACAAAAACAAGAGCAACAAAATACTCCCACCCAACATGTAAGTACAAGCTCGTGAACTACTTTGACAAGTGCAATAAAAAACTTGCTCCGAAATAAAAAGAGAAAACTGAAGCTATCATGAGCATTTCCCAGAAGAATGTATTGAGATGGCGGGTATGGCACACAGAAACACACAAACAAATACTTTCCCAAGGAATATGGCAGCAAAGTACGTGGTATGTGTCAGATAGTAAGCGGCGCTAAAGGAACTCCAGGCATACACATTTACGTACATTCATACATACATCCATATATGTACTATATGAAGTTTTTAAGAATGATCTTTTATAAAAATTAAAGTCAGCAGTAATCGAGTTTGAAAAATTTACCTATAAATAAGTCACAGAAGACATACCGAGGCTTCGATACTTTGCCTGTAACGCTACGATTTGCCTATCGATCCCTGGTTAAGACTTATACTTAAATAGATAAACATTTTATGCCAATTAACCACTTACAGAGCGATCCAAAGCAGGGGCGATAAAAGACTGCCAAAATAATAATCCGACGTAGTGCTTGGACCATGGAGTTCAAAAGGTGTACGAAAAAAACTCCGCAGACTTTTCATACAAAAATAAATAATAGCTTAAAAAAACTAAAAAAGATCGCTGTTTTTAACTAATATTTTTATTTTGACTTTTTTGAGATTTCATATAACGTACTCTTTAATTTCGCAACTAGGTATGTATATTTTTGTACTAGTTGTACGAATCGAATATTTTCATATTCAAATATTATTAAGCACCCCCACGCTTTTCCTTAAATACTTATATTTTCGTTCATCATTTTGTTTCTAATTAAATTATTTCTCAATTTTTAGTACGATTTTTAAGATTAAAGCGTGTTTTTTAGTTTTTTAAGCTATTATTTATTTTTAACTTTTTAGTGAAAATTTTCATTAAAGGATATTTTATGCGGACGCAAGAATAAAAGTAAAAAGAAGTCTGATGAAGGGATGTGGTGATCTCCGAAATAGATCTACATACATATGTATTTATAACTTCTACCAAAAATATTAATTTTTGACATACATTTTTTCCTTATAAAAAAAAAAACATTGGTCATAAGAGCTCAAAAATGAAGCCTAAACGAAAAAATATCAACTAATATGTACTATGTGTATCGAAGCAAAACTATTTCAGTTTTTAAACGGAGATATGCTCTTCTTTATTTGCCTGTGCACATTCACAATGAACAGTCAGTGCTCCAAAATATTCTCATTGTCCTATTATCACTTCCATATTTTCTTGTATACCAAAAATAGTAAACAACTTCTTGAAAACAAAAATTGCCAAACAGATGTGAAAGTTACCAAGAAACCAACAGCGAAAAATAACCTATTTTGGTAATTACCAAGTTCGGCAACCGTGCTATAAATAGAATTTGAACCAGGGTTTGAAATTGCTTAGCTACTTTTGCTGCATTTGCTTTTGCTTTGCTTTTGGTAATGAAAAGTAAATTAGCAAACTCAGCCAGCCGAGTAAAAAACGAGAACACGATTCATTCGCTTCAGTTTTCAGCTGAGCCGTGTTTGCTTGTATAGTTAAGCAAAAGCAAAGCAACGCGATTTGGTGGATTTCATTTTACTTCCAGCAATTAGTTGTCTTTGCATTTTTTCTGCTTTTGCTTATTGCATCTTGTTAACATTACCAGAGTTGAGTGATGGTGAATTACAGATTTGAGAGAAAAGTTGAAAAAATTAGCAGCGCGCTGTAGAATGGAATGTTACTTTACATTTGTGAACATCTGCTGATATTCTTAGTTTTATTCACATACACCGATTTCACCAATGCACCAAATTCCTAAAACAGCAAAGTAATTTTAAAATTTTCTTATCGAATTTCAATTATAAATAAATTTAAGAATTAAAAAAAATCAATTTAAATTAGTTTCAATTTGACTTTTCTGGGACTCGAACCTGCGCCTCTATGTGCATATCTTTCTGTATTAAAAAATTATAATTCAATAGATGCTTTTGTGTACACAACAATTTTTTGATATGTTTTGGGGGACAGTAGGATTTTCGTTGATCAGTCATCAGACTCTAGCAGCTGCTGTGCCCCGATACACCAAGATGAATGGTGAGGGTTTTGAAGCAGCCACCAATTTATTATTGCTCAATAGATGTACATATGTATGTACATATGTACATATGTATTGATGCATCATCTATTTGTTCAGAGAGGGTGACAATTAAATTTCATTGGCATAGGTATAGAGATGGTTGATCGTTGCTCATCAACGAGGTTGATGGGTTGACCATCAACAAGATGAAATGGACAACAAAATGTTTTTACATTTTCAAAATTTCGAAAATTTTAAAATAATTAAAAAATCGATGTGGAAATTGTAAAAATACTCACCGGTTGTAGCAAACTGATGCATTGTTGTATGGTTTTTAATACAGAAAATGCATTGATGCGCAGGTTCGAGTCCCAGTAAAGTCAAATTGAAATTAATTTTAGTTGATTTTTTTTTTAATTTTTAATTTATTTATAATGCAAATTCGATAAGAAAATAGTTAAAAAACCAGCGGTTTTGGGAAATTAGTGCATCGATGGAATTGGTGTATGGGAGGAATAATGAGCCTATCAGCAGATGTGCAGAAATTTAATATAACATTCCTTTCTACAGACGAACTCGCTCTACTTCTGTTATTTTAACAGCCAGCTGTGTTGAATTAAAATTTTTTATTCACCAGATGCACTAACAGAATTTTGTTGGGTCTCTGGCTTCCACGATTATTCGTAGTTGCAACTTCTCTGTTCATCTACGTTCTCTCTTATTGGCTTGCATACGGGAGTGAATTGAATGAAATTCATAGAGGCTATTTTGAAGAGAGGTAACATAAAAGCCACAATGAAGCATAGAGTATAATGTTGAATCTCATTACATATATGATGTCGTTGGGTTGAATCCCATGTTGTGATGTCACGTTTCGAATCCGGAGGTGAATAGAAATAATAGAGGAGAGAACACAATAAAAGTAAAGTGAATGTTTCAAAAAAATAATAATTGAGTTAAACGTTTGCAACTTTTAGGATGGGATGAAGTTACATACATACATACATACTGGTGAAGCTAATAAAAGCGTGTTAAAAAAAGAAAAGTGCGTGTATAATCAGCGAGAGTAAAGACGAAAAATAAGAACTTTTATACAATAAAAGAGGGTCTGCAGATTTTAATGATTTCTGCAATTAGATAATTAATTGAACTACACAAAACTTCACGCGCTCTTTGAACTTTGTAAACTACTTTAAAGATTATAAGGGTATTCATTTAAGAGTATAAGTTTATAAAGTGTAAATTTCTATCAGTTTACATACACTGTTATATGAACGCACCTAATAATTTTTTTTCGTAAACTTGTCATCAGCTGTGCTATTGTCAAAATTTATTTAAAACTATATCTACATATATTAAAGACATATATTAAAATATGCCAAAAATAAGTGAGAAATCCAAATTAAAACGACTTTACAAGGAAATGCGCGTAAATTTCTCAACCATGCGTAAATGATTTTCCGTACAAAATTTGACAGTTCGTTTACAAACTTTATAAATTTACAAGTTTACACACTTTACGAGGCATTTATAAGGTTAAATGAATACCCTTTATATGATTGAATCAGCAGAAATACGCTCATGTAAAGGAATGGGTAGTCTTTAGCTTTTTGTGGACAAAAATCGCATATTCAATAGATCAATAAACTTACAACAAGCAGAAATTCTGAGCATTTCGACTAAGTACAATTCCATTTATGTATGTATGTATTTGCATTAAAACTAAAAGCCATATTGACGAGTTCACATTTTAGAGTGAAAATGATTCAAAGTACCAAGAAAATAAAAAGGGTATGACGAAATATAAAAACAAGTAAGGAAGCCTAAGTTCGAGTGGAATCGAACATTAGATACTCAGCTGTATGCTTTCATTGTTTGTTTGCGTTTGATGGAAACACGGTGTAGGTACTTTATATAAATCGAGTGCTGCATAAAGTGGGCGTAGCCACGCCCATTTTCTAAATTTTTATCAGTCATCCAACTAAGCTTATGAATATTATTCTTTGTGAAAAATTTCATCCTTTATGAGTTACAAAGATGTCACGTTAAAAATTCCCAAAGGGTGTTCCAGAAATATCTTTGTTAAAAAGTAGGCGTGGTCATAAACCGATTTCAATAACTTTTTGCGTGTCTATTAACACAAGTTATAAAAGTGTATAAACCAAGTTTCGTCATAATATCTCAATTATTTGTCGAGTTATGGGCTCCGAAATCTCATTGATTCCTTTGTCTGAAAAGAGGCGGTGCCACGCCCATTTTCCGAAATTTTTCTATTTTTTGTTTCCGATCTATTGTAGAACTCATGCCACAAAATTTCAATGAATTATCTTTATATTTGACAAAGATATCGCTTAAAATGTTTTTATTAGGCCACTTTATAATACCCATATATAAAAGTGGGCGTGGTCGTCAACCGATTTCGCTAAAATTTTGAACATGTATTACTACAAGTAGTGAAAGTGTATACACCAAGTTTCGTCATAATATATCGATTATTTGTCGAGTTATGGGCTCAGAAATCTCGTATATTCCTGCTTCTAAAAGCAGGCGGTGCCACGCCCATTTTCCAAAAGTTTTGTATTTTTTGTTATATGTCCATAGTTGGACACCTCCCACAAAATTTCAATGATATATCTTTATATTTGACAGAGATATCGCTTAAAATGTTTTAATTAGGTCACTTTATAAGACCCATATATAAAAGTGGGCGTGGTCGTCTACCGATTTTGGCAATTTTTCGTCACAACATTTGCCTAAGTAAGTATATCACGCCTACCAAAATTCATCGATATATCTTCAACGGTTTCTGAGTTATGACTTATAAAACTTTCAATGTTTGTCCCTTAATAAGTGGGCGTGGCACCGCCCATTTTCCAAAATTTCACCATATTTCTTCATAAGGGCCTGAGCTGAATACGTGTGTGAAATTTTATCACTCTAGCTCTATTAGTGACTGAGATACAAAATTTCCGATTTTTACTATATAGGGGAGGTGGGCGTGGTCATGGTCCGATTTCGCCCATTTTCAATACCATCCGTTCCTGTCTTGATACCAACTTACATTTCAAATTTCATCAAAATATCTCAATTTTTGCGCGAGTTATCGTGCTCACAGACGGACAGACGGACGGACATGGCTCAATCGATTTCTCTTTTCACCCTGATCATTTTGATATATATAAGTCTATATCTATCTCGATTATTTCATTCTGTTACAATCCACCGTTAGGAAATCAAAACTATAATACTCTGTGTACTAGTACAGCTGAGTATAAAAATTATGCAGGAAGCCAAATATTATATACACAAATGTTGTGGCACATTATGCCATCAAGTCAGTCAAGCACAAAAACCTAAAAATACCCAGCAGTATTTGAGGTAAGGAGGTGCATATTCAGTAGAATATTCAATATGAAAAATACCCTGAATCCGAGTTGAAAATTCATTGCTGAAAAAACAACTGAACACGCAGTGAAGACATCAGGTGTACTGAAATATATGCTATGGAAGTTCTCCCTGCGTATTCAGGCCTTTTTTCCTACAGAAACTCTCCCTTCTCGATCGGCAGTTTTTAGGTAGTTGATTTTCTACGCCACCTCTATATAAAAACGAAAGGGAATGTTCAGATTTTAGAACTACATATCTACTGAATATTCAGTAGGAAATATGTGCTGTTTTCCAGCTGATAAATACTGCTGGGTATGCAAAGCAATCAAGTTGTGTTGGTAACAAAATAGAAAAGTAGAAATGGAAATAAATGTAACACTAAAAGAAAGAAAAGTGTACAATTCCAGCACGGAAAAGGTCTACAAATTACAAATACGCAAAAAAGGCAGTTGTAAGTGAAAGAATGTGGCGCGCCATCTACACCACGTCGCTTCATTGCCAGCTTGTGCAAAATTATACCCTTCATGAACATGAAATAGTATTATGCCTTTGTGCCAAAACAGGATTCTTCAAAGTACCAGGAGAGAGGGTGATAGGTCCACTAAAGTATGTACCGATAACATCAGGATCATGAGTTGAGTCGATGAAACCATGTCCGCTATTCTGTCCATCCATCCGTCTATGTCAGGCATTTTCACAGCCTATGCACGCGGTACAAGCTTTTTAGAGCTTTCACACCGACAGCCTCACACCGACACTACAGAACTCTTCTTGCACGAAAAGAAATTTTGCAAATTTCTGTTCAGTCAGCATTGAGCTGTTGAGCTAGCAGGTTGTGTTGCTCGAGAAGTCTCTGAATGCTTGTAAATGATTGTGTGTTGGGGGTGGTTTTTTTGTTTGGATTTTTTTACGTAATATTTTTATTAGGAATCATGATTTTGCATTTCGTCTCATATTTTTTTATTTTAATTTTTTTGTTGTGAAGTTAAGAATAAAAATACTATCCATTTCCAATTTAAAAATTTTAATGTTCGACAATGATTGAGTTTCTTTTGGGTGTAGCCAAGAGCTTTTGTGCTTTTAACACATGCACAATGTTTGAAAGTATTAGTGTGATAATCCCTGGTCTATGTGAACGCAAACTAGTCTCTCAGTTTTCAGCTATCTGATTGAAATTTGATACATTGACGTACATATTTTCGGCTAAATCGGATCGTTATAACTAGAGCTCGAATAATAGGTGAAAATCAGACGCCTAAAATTATGCTACGTAATGTTTGTGAGCACATCCAGTGGCAAGTTTAAGAATGGGGTATCTTCGGGTCTAAGCCCCCCGTGAATGCAATTGGATTTTTTGCTTACTAGGATGCCAGAAAAATAAATTATTAAGGTTTTTTATGGGTTGCACGTGAAAAATTGCAAAGAAAGCTACAATAAATAAATGTAATAATAAAGAATAATAATAAATAAAACATAATAAATAAATATATAATTATAAAGAATAAAGAAAAAAATTAAAAATTTGTAGTGACTCGCTAAAAATCTTCACACGTGAAGGAAAAACAATTACAGTTTCAAACCAAATGAGGCAAGTGTATATTTGCAAATGATTTTTACTATAAAAAATACTAATACCTGTTATTTGAGAATTTTTTTCTGGCTGTCCTCTGCATTTTTTTTCATGCGAATTTACAAGTCGAAAAAATTGCGTACTAAAAAATAATATAAAATTTCTACTCAAAGTTACAAATTTTGCTGAAAAATTGGCGAATTTTCCAGAATTTTGCACAAACTTTTTACCTTTAATATATTTGGTTTCTGTTATATATACAAATTAAAATTAAAATTATTAAAAACACATGAATAAATATCGTCGGCCCCCTGCCAGAACCACGAATGTGCAATTTTTCCAATTTTGAGTTAAGCGGTTTTCCTGATCAATCTGTGCATGCTCTACATTTTAGTAAAACCCCCAGTACTTTTGTGCACTGGAAGCCACCAAAATTTTCAATGCCAGTAACACGAATGTGTAGATCAGTTATAAAAAGTTGAGCCAGAAAAACGAAAGTAAATTTCCAAAAATATATGGGGCACATTCGTGTTTCTGGCCCAACAAAAAATTTAAAAAATTCCCTGAGAATAAATTTCCAAAGTAAGTAAAACAAAATCATTCAATTCATATTTTATTTGTGGAACTATTTCTAATCTTCAAAATCAGAGTCTTCTGAAAAGTTAGGCTCAGGATTATGCTCTTCCGAACCTCGCTTCTAATCTTCAAATTGTTATAAAAATAGTGGCAAAAAGGCAATCAAATGCACCTTGAACGGAAAATATTAGCTCGCCGATTGCGCGATGAAGACAAAGCTATTCCGTAAACTAATTTTTTATTAGCAATCAGTGCTAAATACGCCAAAAGGACCTTGTGTGCAAATATTTACCTTCGAAAACTGATCATAGAAAATGGTGCTGTAGAACGCAAATCATTAGAGGGGCATGTAACTCTCCAAAACCATTTCAAGTTCATACGCAACTATACGACGCTTTTTTAAATTTTATTTATTTCAACGAAGGAAAAACTGCCCTTTCGAAATATTTGCTGGTCGAGGTGCATATCGTCTAGTGATGAGCGATATATCGCAAACGGTGATTTTTTCACTGTGAATAAAAAATCACAAATCGCAATTGCGATCACTTTTTCAAAATAGCAGTTCACTACTTATTGGCAACTGCTATCGATGTAGCAAGTAAGCAGTTCACCTATGTGAATCGCAAAAGCATTATAAATATCTTTTTGTTTACACTTTTGAGCAGACCACATACGTACATATATAGAAATATAAGAAAAAAAATTATTGAATTTACAATTTGTCTTTGAAAAATATTTACAAACAGCGATATTACTGCGGAATGCGTTGTTATTACTATCATTTTGTTAACATAAAATAAAGACAGGTTATATCGCTCAGAAAACGCAAAATTAATCTCTACCGGTAACTGATGATTTTATACCAGTCCATGCAATCGCAATAGCAGTTTAAAATCACAGTGATTTAAAAATAGCAATCACCGAAATCACAGATATCGAAAAATCGCAGTTTCGCTCATCTCTAATATCGTCGTACCATACGAAAACACATCTAAAATTTCTTACGAAACTGGCAATTAAACAATTATGTACGAAAAGTAGCACATTTGACTACAGTGAAACCTCCCTTGGGCGGACACTCACCGTCGGGCAAATTTTGTCCGCTCAAGAGAGGTGTCCGCTTAAGGGAGTGGGTTGCTATTTTAGAAATTTTTTGGATTTTAAAGGATTTACTTATTCATATTTCACTGAAAAAACAAGGATTCTTATGTCTTAAAAATTTCACTTAAATACATATGCATATGTATGTATGTATATACATAAAGTATTAACATACATATTACATTTCAATTAGTTACGTTGCTGAGAACTAGAAATGTTGGGATACCTCTTAAATTATTTAAAAAATTGCGAAGTTGTCGATTGACTAGGGGTTTATTGCTTATTTAAAATAAAATTGTTTTGCAGATGGCTTTTAAATTTCTGCAACAATTCAAATGCACTAAGGTCTTCCGTGCAAAATCTTTTCAAATTTGAAACTGCAGTCAAAGCCATTTCGTTCGAGGAGATTGCATTACCTACATTCAGCGGTAATACTTTCAGTATCGGTACTATCATCTCCAATGGTTTCGACGTTTTCGTCAGTTAGAACATCTAACTGGAAATATGTGCTCTCGGTGAATGTATTTTTATCTATTCCGATAAAATCATGCGGACATTTATTTTAGTCGGTGATTCCCCTTTCTTCGTAGTGCTTTTTAGCTAACGAACATTCCGCGAACTTTTTTTGTATTGCTATACATACCTACATATATTTTCTCCGCTTAAGAGGAGTTCGTGTCCGCCTAACAGAGGTTTTTATGTGATTCGTTATGAAAAAAAATCAAAGTGTCCGTTGAAGAGAGGTTCGTGTCCGCTTAATAGAAGTTTTTTGTTCAATTCAATAGTAAATAACTGTCCGCGTCCGGCCAAGAGAGTGTCCGCCTAAGAGAGGGCAATTTGTTCTAAAAAATGAACCTAAACCTTGGTGCATGAAAAAATGTCCGCTCAAGGGAGGTGTCCGCCTATGAGAGGTTTCTCTGTAATTATATACTGTTTAGGCATTAAAATTTTTGTTGTTTAAACAAAATTTTTACCTTTCGTCAACCAAAAGATTAAAGTGCTTATATTCCTCAACCACAAAAAATCGTGTGCTAGTTTTCGTATAGTACGACGGTATTAAAAGATTAGCTCTACAACATTTTTTACAAAAAAAAAAATTATTCTGAAACAAAATTTTTAGTAGCTTATTTGCCATTAAATATTGGTGGCCTTCTGCAATAATACCCACGCCCGTTTATTCGGAGACATTACCTATCGCTGACGCGAAAGCAAAAGATTTAAATAAAATGTGCGAAACCTTGGCGATTCCAAGGGAATACCACAATTTTTATAAAAATTTGACGGCTAACAGCGGAGTTCGCGATGCTCTAACTGAGCCTGACCTTTCAGAGCACTCTGATTTTGAAGATTAGGAATATTTCCACAAATAAAATATGAATTTGAATTGAATGTATTTGTTTTACTTAATTTTGGAAATTTATTTTCAAGAAATTTTTTTGGTTTTCGTTGGGCCAGAAACACGAATGTGCCAAATCTCGAAGATTAGAAGGAATAGAAGCATAAAAACTAGATCAGGGCATCGAGCTAAGCAAGGTTCTAATTTGCAGATATACTTTTATATTAGAAACAAATTTTTCAAATTTTGCGAGAAGAATAAAATTTAAAACTCGATTTCCCAACATTTTCATTTTAACACATTCGTGGTTCTGGCTGGAGGCCGACGATATATTTTACGAATAAAATCACTTTCTATTCTGGCTTTATTCCATCACACACCACTGTATGTTTATTTAAACTGCAAATTTGTGTAACATGATTAAGAACTTTTATAATAAAATCTTCACCCACCATACCAATATAAAGCCCCTTTATATTTAAATTTCATTCCCGCCACTGAAAACAAACAAAATTTACAAAATGTAGCATATTTTGAGGCGCTTGATTTCACCTATTTTTCTAAGCTCTAGTTATAACATATAGCTGCCATATAACAGATTGCTCAGATATCGACATGTTGGGGTATAACCTCTACATTTAAACCACTAGGACGTGTCTAAAAGGTCTTTGTGCACAAATTAATGAATATCAGTGCATCGATTCTAGAAATCGCTATCGCCAAAAATCTTTAAATTTATATCAGACGCACCTAATTGCGTGTGGTTATTTTACTTATTGATTAGCCAGTTTTGTATGCCAGACATTTTATCAGATCCATATTGCATAATATTAGGCGCGTCTGATATAAATTTAAGGATTTTGGGCGATCTCTTTTGGCGATAGCGATTTCTAGAATCCGGGTGCAGACCATGTCAAGTTTCATTTTCCAATTCTTGAAAGGTATGAAGTCTTCGCCATGGCCGAATACAGCTGCGCTCTTACTTGTTTTAACTTCAACTCGTGCTAGACTATATTTCGGTTTATTTGTTTCTTTTTTTCCTAAACATGACACTTTACACTTTCTGTTCGTGTATTTATGTTGTTTGCGTGCCGCTGACTGAGATCTGTAACTTGGCAAGCGCAAAATATACTAATATGTATGTATATGGACAAAAAATAAAGCGCCTAAAAATATGCGCGCACAATTTTTGCCTTTCTTTTTAAGTACTTTTCTTTACTTCATATTTTACACTTTATTTGTTTTCTCTGCTTTCCTAGCAAAAAGAAATGGCGCACTTGAAAACGTAGTCATTTAAAACATTTTAGCTCGTAAATGCGCACGAAAACACCTGTACATGTTTTAAAAGTTTCGAAAGCACTTTACCGTTGTTTTGTTGCAAATGAGAAAAGGAAGAAGTTGGCGGAATTGATATCGCACGGCTCAAACGCCTTAAGTTATGCCACACAAATGGCACTGGTTCAGTAGAGTTGTTAAGTGTTGTTGTTACATTATGGATTATGTGAAAGTGTCAAGTGTTGGAGCAAGGGGGATGGGATGGGGATGAGTTTTTTTGGAATGGTTGGGCTCGTCAGACAGTTTTTACTTGATTTACTTGCAAGCGAAAACTTTTCCAAGAAATTTTTTTCTATTAAGTACAACTTGATTTGCTGTGTTGCGCTGGGAGTACTTATTTATGGGTGTGATGTCTTAAGCTCTACCTTTTTCTGTTTTTTAAATGTTCTGTATTTTAAGACTTTCATATAGTACATACATATTTTTTTTTATTTCTCGTAAAGCTGATATGATTTATAGCAATTGTATTTGCTTAATTATTTCCTATGATAGCCTCGAAGTGGTACATGAATAGCAATTAAAGCTATAAGAGATTGCATTGGGCATGGGCATGACACAGCACAAAGCAGTTTAAGCTTTCAGCTCATTTATATGCTGGTTTACCTTGCAACTGCTGACCTCTCTGGGGGTTTGTTGAGGAGTTTCGAAGGAAGAATTGTAGTTTTCAGACAACAAAGTCCCAAATCGGAACTAGTTTGAAACAAAGGGGCCAACGTCGAGGAAGATCACCGCGCTTTTGGCTGCACGGCTCTTCCAACGAACCATCTAAAAGCTCAATAAATTCCATTTCCACTGCGACTAAAAATTATTCCACAGAGAACTGAAGTAGAAATAAATGTTTGCTCATTGATTTTTATTGAATTTAAAAACATTACATTACTCAAACCGAAAACCCCAACCACAACCTTCGATGCTACCAACTCCTGCTTCAAACTTTGCCACCTGCACATCCCGAAGAGTGAATATCCAACCCAAACCACAACGAACTCTATTATTTCAACAGCTTGGTAGGAATTTTCCAATAATGTCTTTGAACAATATCGAATCGAAGCAAAGGTAAACAGAAATTAAAAAAAAATAATAATAATAAAAATCAATTGACCTTCCTGCAACCCGCGGCAGCTTCCAACTTTATTGGATTGCCGATAGAAGGGTTTTTGTACGTGAATGGAGGGGAGCGCGCACAACTCATACCAATTTTATGAGCTCGCAAGGGTCACATTAAAATGCATGTTAAACAATGATTAAACACCAAACTGACAGCAGCAACAACAACTACAACAAACAAGATATGACTCACAAATCCAAGCAAAACAAAAAAAATCGAAGACCAACAAGTAAAGCGACTGCGAAGTAGACTGGAAGCTGGTGCAGCGCGGTGCTAATGGGCCAAATGACAACACGAACAACTGCCAAATGCCAGGTAAAAGCTGCCACAGCAACAAACACTTGGCAGCTTAATGGACTCAGCGGTGAGACGGTTGTTGGCGCAAACCGGGCGTAACGTGAGGATACAAATTGCGAGGATGACAAGCACCACAAGGAAATGTGACGGAATGAAGGTAAAGAAACGGGGACGTCGCAGGGAAAAAATATGCAAAAGGGAAGATAGCTCGTGACACACTATCGAAAACCAAAAATCTAATCCATTACTCAACCCCAAATGGCGGATGAATGAAGCCGAAATGACCAACCGCCCCAATGTTTGTATGTAAAAGGGATGCCAGCGAGTTAAACAGTAAATCTTGCACGTTCTCTTGCGTACTTTTTTCTTGACACTTGTTTGTTTTTTTTTTTTTATGTTTTGATAGAAATTCATTTGGTTTTACAGATTTTTCAGAGGCGCGCGCTCCGATGTGAATGATAAAAAGCGCAAATGGAAGCCCGAAAGGCCATACGAAAAAGGTGAAATGCCAAACGGAAAGGGAAACAAATTGGTTTTGTCGGTTGGAAAAAGAAATAAGCAATAAAAATGTAAGAGATGCATGCGAGGGCTGCTAGATAAGCTTTGCGCTTTTTCATTTTGATAAGACGATTGTTGAGTGCCGCTCTAATCGGAGTCCTTACACAGGACACTGTCTTTTGCTTACACAGGACACTGTCTTTTAGCAGCACATGCGACCAAAATGGGACTAGTTGATGATAGTGAATGTAGTGGATGCGGATTGCAGGAAGAGACTGTGGAGCATGTGCTCTGCTCATGTCCTGCGTTTTCCAGCTTAAGACTTCGTCTTCTAGGACAAGTTGTATTCAGTAGTCTCAAATCTGTACTCTGAAAAAAAAAAAAAAAAACGTTGTGAATCTAAAGACTTTCGCTGTTAAATCAACTACTTTCCGCAGTTGAAATGTGCCCAACAACGCTCCGTTGTTGTTTCAAAGCTGCGAGCGTTGTTGATTTAAGTCAACCACGGAAACTGTTGAATCAACCTGAAATTCTATCCAATCATCACATAGTGGAACATTCAACATTATATTGAATTTAAAACATCCTTTTACTTCCCCTTTCCCGAAAAAGCATCTATGAATTATATGAATCATTGTAAAAACAAAATTTAAAAAAATTTGTTCTCATTAGTTTTGTTAACAATGGAAACTATTGGATCAAATACTTTTGCCTTTAAATCAACAACGGAGACTTTTGGAGAAAATTTTCTGCTAAAAATAAACTTTTGTTTGGATTTTTCTCTTCATCTTCTATGAATCATTATTGTTTTTGTTGGTTTTCTCACAAAAAAATGTTTTCTTACAAACAAATTTTTAAAAGCAAGCAAGTTTTTGAATCAATTGTGGGATCAAAAACTTTGCTGTAAAATCAAATACTTTTGCTGTTGAATCTCAGCCGAAAGTTGTTGATTTAACTACGGGTTTTTTTTTTTCAGAGTATCCAAAATAGGGGTAAGGAAACTCTTGATATTTGCGAAAAGGACGTGGTTGTTCTTCAGTTTGATTTCAGGCTTTTAATATAGAGGTGTTCATGTTCAATGAATTCTCTGGTAACACTACGGATTCACTCAGTCTAGATGAGCCACTGATGGCCAGCCAGTGTAACCTAAGATAAGTGTGTCTCTGTTTGAAAGAGAGGCAAATTTTTCATATCTCTATCCAAAGTGACGTCCGAGATCTGGATCGAAAATCCTACAAGGAAGAAGGCATTATTAATTTAATCGACTAGTTCATAATTTCGACTAGTTCATAATTTCGAATCTGTTATAAAAATCCAACATTTCTTAAATATATACAGATTTTATAGTTTTTCATTAAATTCTTTAATTTATATCGCTAACGTGTAACTTATCGGACTAACCTTGTGTGTAGGGTAAGAGTCAATGAAAACTATTTTAGAAGATGAAAGAGCATTACCTAATAAACAAAAACTTTTACAAGTCTTGCATATGCTTAAACATGTAAAATAAAATTTAAGAGCACGGAAAAGGTCAAAAAATTATATTTCAACATTTGACCTACTTACTTTTATTGCTATTTTGCTTAGCCTTAAATAAAAGTTTTTCTTACTCCCACTACATAACCTAAGGATTGATGACTAATATACTTTCAAGGTATGACCATGCAAAGGATGATATATAATTTGTAGTTACTGGTTTACTGGTGGCTTAGCCAGCTTACAAATAGTTAACTCTAAATAACAAAACTTGTGAAGGCTTAAATTTTGCAGGACATTTGACCTAAATTCGATTTTTCTTCTTAATTCGCAAACAAACACAAAAATTGCAAAAAAGGGAATGAAATAGCAAAGCCAAACCAAGTAAAAGTTGCCGAATTATGTCAAAAAAGGGTTATGCCGGTCGATGTGACTTGGTTTGGGGCAAAACTTGTAGAAAGTGAAAGTAAATACATAAATAAGTTCGAAGGAATTTGATATACATACATACTACGTCAGGGGTCAAAAAATATACGGCGGAAAAAGGCAACTTCGGCAAATAAAAGAATCAACTCACCTTGCCGAGTCATTGTCGTTTGTAGTGTAACTGGAATGAGAAGGAAAAATAAATAAATGATAAATTTGATAAAAATCGAATCGAATTGGAGTTGCAGTTAACGGAAAGGTAATAAAGTAATTGTATTATAAATAAACTTTAGCATGAAGCGTTGTGAGTACGATGTTACTATGGAAGGAAAAAGTATGAATTTTGAAAATATTTCCGATTAAATTAGATTTGTAGCTCAAACTTTTTCAATTAATGTTGATGGTTTTGCAGTCTTTTTGGCGACTAAGGTCAGAGAAGAAAAATTTTTACGGTTGCAGCAAGACTTTTTACGGCACTACGACCACTCGGGAGTATTCCATTTTGTATAAAGTTCGGTGTTTTAGACAGATGCGAGAAACCTCTGAATGTATCGTGTATTACGATTATAGATGTAGAGCATTATTATCGACTTCTGTAGGAAAGCGTGATTAATTTCGAACACACATTCTAGCAGAGTAAAATTCAAATCAATTAAGTTTAAGTTTAAATTCTTTTAAGGCCGCCTTTCATTAACATCGAAAAATCAAATAATCTTGCAGTTTCTTGACAAAAACTTCAAATTTTTTCTTTAAACTTAGCCCTGCCTGCGAATTTAGGTATCCCCGAAAAGTTTTTTACGCACTAAAGTATTGTTTTTTTTGCTGAAAT
The DNA here is from genome assembly GCA_960531455.1 of Urophora cardui. Taxonomy (NCBI): domain Eukaryota; kingdom Metazoa; phylum Arthropoda; class Insecta; order Diptera; family Tephritidae; genus Urophora; species Urophora cardui. The sequence goes on from OY482671.1 coordinate 33,163,538, forward strand.
TTCTGAAACTGTAACATGCCGTGACTGATGTGTAGGAAGACTGCCTAAATCATTGATCGGCAAAAGTGTCTCGCACGGGCAAACAGGAAACATCACACACATTTTAACCAATGCAGCTCACATCGGTCTGCGCTCTCCGACACAAATTCTCTCTGAATTTTACCGTACTATGCCCTAAATTTACCTCTAATTGTACATCTTTAACCCCCTAATGCCCATATCCGTATGTATTCATGTCAAATGTGGCAATAATAGCTGGCTGGAACAAAAAAGCTCTCTTATGCATGCATCACAACCCATATTGGTTTCTGATCTTTTGTGAACTCCTGTACAATTTTTTGCCTGAATTTTGAATCAACTGATTTTTAACTGTTTGCAGAACGAGTCAAAAATGCACACCTTCTTGGGCGTTAGAAAGTTAAATGCACTTTCTATACTACCTCTTTACACGTAATAATAGTGGAAGACAATCTGGCATCTTAATTGTGGTGATGTGTTATTACCTTCGATGTCAGAATATAAAGGTGGAATTCGGATCTAATGCACATACATATTTATTTGCAGTATAACTGCATGAATTTTCTCGAGCGCTAAATTATTGCAACGCCATGACGCGCCTCTATTTATCTAATCTACACCATTTCCACTTTAAAATGAGAAAGCTTCAATTTAAAATAAGAAGCCTTCATTTGAAAATCAGATTAGTCAATTTGAAATCAGAAAGCGTCACTTCGAAATTTGAAAACTTCAATTGAAAATGAGAAACATGTTTTTATTAAAATTAAAGTTTATTTAGGTACCAACAGGCATGTTTTCTAAAGCTGCATACTCGTATGAAAAGAGGAGGCATGTTGAAAAGCCCGTGCACAACCCCCCGAGTTATTGTTATTTTGGATTCGTCCACCAAATTTTCCAGGTATTGTAGTCGTTGTTCTATTAAATGTGGTCCTTATTCAGCTTATACATTTGATGAACTATTCTCAATTTAAAATTATAATTTCTCATTTTCAAATGGAATTTTCTCATTTTGAAGTAAAATATTCTCATTTTAAAGCGACTATTCTGATTTTCAAATGAAAGTTTCTTATTTCAAACTGACTAATCTGATTTTAATGTGAAGGTTTCTCATTTTAAAGTGGAAATGGTGTAGTTGGGACGAATGAGAAAAACAATCGATAATTACTGCCAAACAGACTTGCGCTACACACATACATATGTACATATTTGCATGCCTGTTTTAACAAAAAAAAAAATAATAATAATAATAAAAAAGTATTACCTGCATACTTACGTACATACATACCTTCATGTTTTGAAGTAGGTACATACATATATACGTACAGACATATCCATTTCCAAGCGTTAAAATATTCTCATTGCATAAATGCACATACTCGCACAAACATACTTTACATACCTAATATACATACCCTGCAGGGAAAATCTCTAGTTCCGAACTACATAGGTCGCTTCTAGTGCATTTTTCGACACTACTAGTGCGAGCTAAATCTCTTTTGCATGTTATCAACTGGCGAATTTAACACGGCGATGTCCTAGGCGGTGTCAATTGTCACTCTCTGCACAACATTTTCGATAGTTCCGAACTATTACTAAATTCTACAGTTTACACTAGTTCGTTTATTGGCACAATTTCGATAGTTCTGAACTAGCTACAAGCACCTACAAATTCTACAGTTTTACATCTGTCGCTTAAGTGCAGCCTTTGACACACTTCATGCAAGTGGCGCGATGGCCGACTGGCTAACGCATGTGCCTTTAAATCTGAGGGGCGCGGGTTCGAATCCTGTCGGTGTCAAGGTGGATGATAATTTTTTAAATTTTTTTTTTTAACTAATATTTTTTTATTTAATAAAAATTTACAATAATATTTAAAAAGTAATAAATTAAAAAAAAAAAAATTAAAAATAAGCCTGAGGGATCGGAAAAGCATAATTAGGGTAACATTTAATTTCATACAAGATGCAAGTAGAAAACTCTTTATATAAAATGCTTCAATAAACATCTGAGAATTGCAGAAATATACAAAGCCGACGGCAATTGAACAAAAGAGAAATTTTTATAGAATTTTTGTCACTTCAAAGTTGCATACAAATCAAAGTGTGTCTTATAATGGTCACTTAATTCACTCCTTCTGAACTGGTAAGGTTCTAACTACAATTGATCTAGTTCCCTTTTGACACCTTTTCGCTAGTTCGGAACTAGAAATTTTGCTCACTAGTTATTGAGTTCCCTACAGGGTAAATATGAACAAAGTCCCACATATGCAAATAGCGTAGGCGCTCATGTGCGATATCCGTGGCATTTAATCGCCTTTCATTTACCGACTACCCGGGTTCATTGCACGTTTAATAGCTTTATTATAGAAAGCAGCAAGGCAGATCTAGGAAGGTAGGCCCTGTGGCGAATTCAGAAACTACTTTTTTTATACGCAAAGGTAGAGTGTAATGTCAAAATCCAAGCGAATTCACATCATGGCCAATAGGAATGGACGATCCCCAAGCGAATTCAGATTTTAACTACGGCGAAATATCATTTTGACATTACACTCTACCAATTACAATAACAAAATACATGGGAAATTTCTGAATTCGCCACCGAGCTTACCTTCCTAGATCTGCCTTGGAAAGCAGTAGTTTTTATTTTGTCACACCGACGCGGGTTAACTATCTAAATATTTGGTACATTTGTGCATGCATTGGTATGTAGATTTGTAAGTACACATACATAACTAAAACATATTGTTCTACTCACTCCATCGCTATCAATTCAAATTGTACATAGAACTTCACATTTCGTTGTGCATGCAATTGATGTCAATTGATGAAATGTCTAAGCAAAAGTGTCATTCTACACACACATCAGTCAATTGTTTATTGCAACACAACTCCATATAAATCATTTTACTTCACCGCATTCCACTCTAAACAGTTTATTTGAATAATTTAAATGTTTTCGTGCATGAGAATTGCATGCGGACACGCAATAGAGGCTTTTGGAATTGAGTGTCATCTGTTGGAATTATTATTATTATTATGCACTCCATTCCATTTTTAAACAAACTCAAATTTAATAATTTTTTCGCTTATTTTCGGGTTTATGGTTTATGTCTCATACAATTTTTAAACAAAACTAGAGAAGCTTGGGCGGTTGATCTTCTGATATGATTAGGCCGACCATCCGTTCTGTTTTTTGAGGGACCGTTCTGTTTTTCAGAAGTCTGTCCCTCGTATTTTTGTTTTTTCGGAAAACCTCAAAATGTTCTGTTTTTTTCCTAGTGTCCCTCATTTGTCCCTCATTTATTTATTTTAGGGCATATTCATAGTCTTGATAAAAGCTGATTTTAAGTTAGTTAAAATCAATATTTTATTTTGACTATGAATATTCCCCTTTTTGTTTAAAATCTGTTTTATATTAAAAAGGTTGAGGTGGTAGCCCTTTTTCTCAACAGAATTTAAGTAGTTATCGATAATAACTACCATCCTCATTGACTATATGTTTGTTGGAATGAAATTTTTGTGGCTGCTGTGTGGCAAATTAATTTGAAAGAAATTGGTAAATCGTATTAAAATTGATTTGTGGACATTAAACTAAGTTACCAAATTCTTTTTTATCGTAGCATTATGCTTGCTTTATTGTAGATACCTATAATTAAACTTGCAAATTTGTTTATTTTTGTTAAAACAAAAAGTCTGAAGAGAATGTGAATTACATATGTTTGTAAGCCTATTATTTGATGAAAAAATATTTTTTACGATTTCAAGTTTCATAAATATATGTTCGTATTTATATCATTTGAAATTTTGTCCCTCATTTTCGATTCATATTTATGGTCAGCCTAGATATGATGAATATGTGAAAGCTTAAGATTCAAGCTCTTCCTCATCAATCGATCAAATGCACTGCAGAAAATAACAAAGTTTGGATCCAAATCTATGAAGTCCTGGCAATAATTTGGGATATTCATTCGGTGTCATGATTAAGATTAGTTATTGGTTGTTGCATATAAAGGTTTTAGCATAAATACCCCCACTGGGGTCCCAGCATATTAAACACAAAGATTAGATGTATTGGGATAGAAATCTACAATTTACATTATGCTTTTGCGCCTTCTAGAGTTAATGACTTCAAAGTTTGATGTATTGGCTTTTTGGCTATTGATTTGTTAGCAACCCTTCCCGCTGGACATTTAAAGCAACAGAAACGTCTATTTCTAGAATTTCAAGTCGAAAAACTCAAGTCCTATTTCAATTACAGACTCAATCCAACAACAATTTTCATTTTTCAAATAAATGTACATATACATGGTATATTAAATAGTATTCAATTTTTGCAAAATCTGCAACTCTTAATTACACAATTCCATCTGAGCAACCGTTGCAACCGCTGTTTGGCGCGTGAGTAGGCGCCGTAGGTAGCTGCGCGCGGCAGCTGTCACTTTTGGCTGCGTTGCGTGCTTGTGTGTAGGCTGCCAGTGTGCGAATTTATGCGATTTTGATAAAATAGATAGATATCTATGTAGATTTAGGCCAAGTTAGTTAGCGCTAGAAAAAGAAGTAACAAAAAATAAGCGCAACGGGCACCAAAGGCTCTTAACTAATAACCGCAAGCGTACAGCGAAGGCAGACAAACTTTTATATTTTTCGATATAAATGCAATTAAAAATTAATAATTTATTTGGGCTCTCTCACGTTGTTGTTTTTGGTGATAATTTGCATTTGCATAACTTAACACATCTATCTACTACGTACTACATGTGACAAAGCAAATTCATTTTAAATATGTAAAGTCACTTGTTACACCTGCCATCAAGCGCCGGAGTTGATAAATGAGCAGGAACAGAGATAATTTGGTTTTGGAAATGGTCAATTTGGTTAAAAAGTGTCAGGGAAATATTCGAAATTAATGCAAACAAATAACGTGATAGACATGCATACATATATATATAAATTCATACACAAATATGTGCACAAATTACATATAAAATTATATACGTGCCGAATAGAAATACTTGTTGTAATAAGTTTCATATAAATAACGAGCCAACTAGGACTAGTAAAATTCAAATGAAAGCAATCGGTGGATACCCAGTTGTGAGCTCAAACAGTTGAGAAGCATTTGAATACTATAATTGCAAAAATGATCTGCTCAAATAAGCATTTCCACCAAAATTTTGGTATTAAAGACAATAAAGAGATAGCAGAAGGAATAGCAGTGGAGCCGCATCTGGACATTTTCATGAGAAAAAAGCTTAAAGCTTAGCAAACAATAAATTTTTTATACCAATATTGTAAAGATATATATCGACGCCTGAGTAAAAGATCACCCTATTTCGAAACTTGTTTCAAAAACGCCCTATTTCAATAGTTTCGTCAATAAAAACAAAAACACCAAATTTCAGAGAATATTTCATACATATTTTGCTGAGATAGAATGTTTTTGAATTAATTTCTGAAATTTGATGTTATTAAAGAAAGTTCTGAGATAGGGCGTTATTGAAAAAAAATATCCGAAATAGGACGTTTTTGAAACAAGTTTTGAAATAGGGTGATCTTTTACTTAGGCGTGGTTATAAATTTGTAATTTTATTTTTTTCAAAAGCACTTTTTTTAAATATTGTACGATGTTCCAGCTAACAAATTTACCCGAAATATGTCAGATATCTGTCGGATCGTCGGCAATAAGGTCAATAAGATTTCTGTACGACTCCTGCAAGAGAAATGAATGGAGACGTTGACAGGAATCCTTACAAACATGTCTTGGGAAAGTCTGTTTTTTTAACGACGATTCGGACAGATATCTGAACAAAGAATTAAAATTTACAAAAAAAAAAAATATTTTGGAACATCTGAACGAAATCATTTAGATATCTATAAGATTTGTTGGATGGAAAAATTTAAAATTACTTAGACATATCTGATAAAAATCCATAAGGTATGTATACATATATGTATGTCTACGTAGTCAACTTTGTGCAAAGATTTTTTTAGGAATTGTCTGAATCAAAAATTATCTCTGTTCAATAACAAAAAATTTGTACGAATTTTTCCTAAAATATGACAATTCTCCATATAGAAATGACACTTTCTAGGAAAAAATTTTGTTATTGAACAGAGTTATTGTCTGGTAAAATTGTTAGTGGGGGTGACACACGGGAAACGAAACAATAAAATAATATTTAAGTAAAAGTAAAATGAAACAGAGCATTTTTACGAATCGTCTTTACCTACACTCAGAAAAAAGAAATCAAAAATAAAATTTTTATTTTTACAATGCATGTTTGAAACCAGATTATTTTTGTTTTAAAATGAAGATTTTTAAATTAAAAATTAAATTTTTGAAATTTAAATGAAAATATATTTTGGAGTTAAAAAAAACGTACAAATTTTTTCCTAAGCTTACAAAAATCGAATGTATGCAATCAATGGAGAGTTAAAGATATTATTACTAAATTTAATTGATATAAGAGAATTATTTTAAAATATTACACCATAACTTGCAGTTTTAAACTTTTCTAAGAGCACTTAGAGATTGATTCTATTTTTATGCTTACCTACATCTTGCAAAAATCAAATTTGCAAAGCTTATTTCTTGTACTGATTTCAACGTTAATAAATTACTTTTTTGCCAAAAAATATATGCCATTTCGACGCGCAAAAACTTCGGGGCTACGTACATCTGGGTGTAAAAAAAAAATCCCAAACAACAAGCATTCTAAAATACCTTTCGTTGTGTGCTTGTGTTTCTGCGTGTTCTACAATAACAACTTTGCTAACAAGAATCACTTAGCCTTTTCATTGCACAGCCAAAGTGTTTGGTGTTAAGCGGACTTTGGCAAAATTTCTCTTGGCGTTACAAACAAAGTTTTTCTAGCTGTTTCGGGCGTCTCAAACTCCATCCCCTCTTCCCCAGCAACACACCTCGCCAGCTACCTTGCCGTCTCGAGTGTTTTGCTTGTTGTTGTTGTCATTGTTGTTTGCTGCTGCCTTAAATGCGTCTCAAGCGGCTGCCAATGTTATGAATGTCTTTTGAAATTGAAAATTTTCGTCGTGTTTTGTTGCTTGTTGAATAAGCGCCGCCACCCGCCGCCCTTTCACCACATCACGCCATTTCGCCATCCTCCCCAGGGAGAGCTCACGCAGCATTTTTAGTTGGCACTTTGTAAATTTAGTAAATTGTCACATTTAATATGCATTCTTCGGTTAAATGCACTCAACAGAATTTCATTACCTTTCGTGTTTTCTATGTTTTTCATGTCTTTTATACTTTTTTTTTTATTGGGTTTCGGTATTTAGTTTATGTGTTTATGGCATCGAAGCGACTAAAAGGTCCTTTTTGGTCATTTGCATAGAAAATTGGTGGTGTTGAGTTTGTAAAAGTTTTCTTATTATTGCCTTGCCTTATTCATCTGCTGAGACTTTTTTAAGTTTTTTTGTATAAAGAACTGAGCAATAATGGTAAAATTAGTTTTTGTAGTTGTAGTTTAGACTACAATAGATTTGGTTGCTCTGAAGAATATTTTATAATGATATGCTAGTGGTTAAGTCTTGGGTTACAAGAATAAAATTTATGTTTTTTGGAAATCCCGAACACCAGCTTTTAGAAACTCTTAGATAATTTTTCTTCATACCACCGACATACATAGACTTATTAATATTCTGACATTTTTTATATAAATAACTAAAATTGAAATGAAAACTCGCAAATTATTTGCAAAAATCGTTAAAATTCTAACATTTGTATCTACGTGTGTATTAGGGATTCCAATCCCGGGATCCCGGGATCCCGCCCTTTTTGACACCCCGAAAATCCCGGGATCGCTAGAATTTTATCCCGGGATTTTCGGGATAAGATAAAGAGAGAATATTCCGCTATTATAGCAAAGAAAAGTTATATTTTATATAATTTTTATTGGTCTCAGATCTGTATACTAATAGCATTTCCTATTCTGAATGAAAATGTTGCATTATTACATTGCAGCATTATCAACATGTGTCATGTGCCCTATTAAAGTGTTGAATTTTTCATGTGATTAATGAAACAAAAATAATGCAACCTTTTACTTGTGCTAAGAGCAGAAAATGTTGCCCGTAGTCGGGCCAGTTTTATATTTTGTCAATAGAACAAACATCCCCAAAAAAGTGTTGTGTCTGTGTAGAAGAGAAGAAAAAAATGTGACAGCCGGAAGAAAGTGCGACATTTTTGCTAGAATAAAAAAGTGCATTAGTTAAAGTAAGGATTAAAATTTTTGATTTTTTTTTAATAATTAAATTTTTTTGTATTGAAGTACGCGTTGTAAGGAAACGTACGTTAGGTATTTTTAAAGCTTTTAGCTTGTGGCAAAATTCATTCGATAATTTCTATTTCCTGATTTTTGGTCATTTATAGGGCATGGAAATTTATGCAAATACATGTTTTTCTTAGATTTAGGTAGAGCAAAATAAATAAACAATCTTTGCGAATCGTGAAATTGTCTTAAAAATGGCATTCAAATGTTTTTGCATATTTTGCATATTTTGGTCATATATGCATATTTTTACATATTTTGCGTTGTTTGCATTTTTTTATTACATATTTCGCATTATATTGCCTATTTTTGTAATTTGCTAGTTGACAGTTTTATACAAACGAAATTCATGCATAACAGTCATCTGACGACGAATAGAGTTTCGTGTGAACACGGCTATTATTAGTATATTCGATACGGTGCATACCTGTCGACAAAGAGCCGTTTTCAAACATGCTCCTATTACCTCTGTGGATTTAGAACGTTCGTTTTCTATGTTTAAGAGCTTTTTTCGACCGAATCGGCAAATTTTTCTTTTTGAGAATATGAAAAAAATATTTCATTGTGTACGCTAATGAATCGTTAAATAAGGATTAACCTTTACAAATTATGAAATGTTCAAGACTGAATTTATGTACATATCTATAAAAACATACATACATATGTATAAACGTACAACGTAAGAGCAAAATTGAATTAAAAAATATTTGTACCTAATTTATTTAACTATTAGCCGCTTTCGATTCACAATTTCTCTGCTGGCTATAAATTTCCCTCTGCCAAATTTATATGTGAATGATAGCGAGCAGAGGGAAATTTTTATCGACCAGTTAGCGAGTATGGCTACTACTCATTATGAGTTCAAACATTTTTGTTCGATCCGACCTCGCTTGTCTGATGGCGAATCGAAAGCGCCAATTGTAACTTCAATAAACATGAATTAATGCATTTTTTTTTTTATTTTTCATGCATATTTCTCAGTTTTTGTTGCATTTTTTATGCGCATATTTTTTATTTTTTAGTACATAAAATTCCATGCCCTAGTCATTTATTTCTCAAATGTTTTTTGGAATTTTCCCACATGGAAAGTAAATAATGGAAGAAAATGGAAACAAAATTTTAATTAGACTTGTTAGTCTTACAACACTGTACTAAAATTAAATACGCAGCTGCATACTCGGAATTCATATCAAAATTTTGCCTCCGATGTTTATCTATTCAGAAGTTGCATTAATTTTCTGAATTTTTCGGCAAGCTTGGAAATATCAATAATTTTTCTTTGCACTTTAAAGTTGTAGCGTTCCTCGAAATATATATTTCCTTTTTTCAACCCCAAATGTGGGAAAATAATACTGGTCGAAAAATTTTTGTAATAGAAATAAAATTCTACGTTTCAAAAGGATTTCGGTGTAGTTTTTGAGACATTCATGTCCAAAAAGGCGAAAAACGCAGTTTGTGGCCATATTCACTCCTCAATATTTTTAAAACTACTCACTTTCATTAAAAACTCATTACATCTATTGAAAGCACGATCATTTCTTTTGAAGACAACGTAGATATCCGAATAAGATACCCGAAAAAGGAAAGCGCTGTTTTCAAGAGAAATGATCGTTCTTTCAATAGCTGCAATCATCTTTTAATGAAAGTAAATAATTTAACAGATTGAGCAGTGAATATAGCAAAAAATCGCATTTTTCATCTCTTTGGACACGAATATCTCAAAACCTACAAGCATTACCGAAAATCCGACTTCAAATTCAGAATCAGCGCACCGAAATCCTTTAGAAAAGTAGAATTTTATTTGAGTTAGAAAATTTTTTGGAAATATTGTCGGCCTGTGTAATTAAAGTCCAAATCCCGGGATAAATCCCGGGATCCCGGGATTTTAAAAATAAATCCCGAAAATCCCGGGATCGTAAAAATCGGAAAAATTGGAATCCCTAGTGTGTATGCAGAAATAGCTGATATGATAATAAATTGAACTGAATTGTCTCAATTAGCAGTGCCACTTTTTGCCTCAGCTGCTTCCAATCGCACTCTATTAATGACTTATTGAAAACACATACATACATAGTTTCAATTGAGTACATTTTGATTAAAATTGTCAACTGTCAATCGTTAATTAATTTGAATGAAAAGGAAATGAAAATAAAAAAAAAAAAACTGGAAAATAAATTATAATCAAACCAATAGTTTACAAGTAATGATCGACAGTGTTATAGTCTAACAACTGTAAAAAAAATCAGCAAAGTGATATATAGAAAAATTGTCCGACAGTGACGGCAGATTGTCAGTCGTTGAATGATCTTTCGCGCGATCACGCTGTGAGTGTAGCGTTGATAATTTCTCTCTCATTCCGTTCGAAAGTGAAATTCGTGGTGACAGTTGCTTTTGCTGCTGGAGAGATCGCTGTGACAGATTGAAATGTCAATTAATGCTAAAACTCATTTGAGTGACATGTGAATAAAAGAATGAATGGGGGCGCATAGGCAAATTGGATAGCATGACAGTCGATCAACACTTGAGCTGTGAAAATAATGGCCACTCAAAGGCGCAAACTCAAAGCGAACGTCAAACAATTTTGTAATTATATTTTTGTATGTACATATGTAAATATTTATGACACAAACTCCGTTGGTAGAAATTTTCAATTTCAATGCAAATCTTCGCACTCTTTACTGCAACAAAAAAGTGCAAACGCAAACAACTATTTTGTAATAATTTATTAAGTATGACAATTGAATTATTTGCAATTTCCTGTGACGGGGTAGTAACATACATACATATTTACATACATATGTACACTAGAATGCGCTTAAAATTCAAATTAAAGAAATTTTATTGAATCGCCCACTCAATCGGTAGAAACATGGTAAAAGATATCACGCATAAATTTTGGTGCCGCCACCGTTAGGGAGTGGTGCATTGAGTTCAAAGGTCAGAAGAGTCAAAAAATGAAAATATTGTTTTAATTATCTAATACCCAAAATTAATACTTCTATAGCCAAGGATAACAATAATAAACTTTGCTCCCGATGATGGTTTAGTAGTGCTTTGGGCCACCAATCGGACCAAAAATGTATATGTGATATGTTACTACCGATTCACAATGGGCGATATTAATAAAATCCAAGCAAATGCTTTTACTCAAAATTTCAGAAATTTGACATTAATTTGTATGAACCAAATTTGAGTAAAAGGTCTGAAATCTTAAGCAAAAGCAAATGCTTGGCTTTTATTAATATGACCCAATGGGTGATTGCGGCCAAAAATTAATTCAAAATTAAACTATGAGTAAAACCATTTTTTTAAATAGAGATCGACAGATATATCAAATTGTAATAAAAAAGCATATATAAAAATTTTTGAGTCTATTTTCGTTTAGCCGTACAGGGGGCCCAAAGTTGAGCAAAAAATAGGTTATTTTATTTCTCAATGAACACACCTCATACAAAATCCTCTATCTCATTTAATTGTTAACATACCCAGCAGTATTTGAGGTAAGGAGGTGCATAATCAGTAGAATATTCAATATGAAAAATACCCTGAATCCGAGTTGAAAATTCATTGCTGAAAAAACAACTGAACACGCAGTGAAGACATCAGGTGTACTGGAATATATGCTATGGAAGTTCTCCCTGCGTATTCAGGCCTTTTTTCCTACAGAAACTCTCCCTTCTCGATCGGCAGTTTTTAGGTAGTTGATTTTCTACGCCACCTCTATATAAAAACGAAAGGGAATGTTCAGATTTTAGAACTACATATCTACTGAATATTCAGTAGGAAATATGTGCTGTTTTCCAGCGGATAAATACTGCTGGGTACGAACTCGATTAATATATCATTACATAGATAATGATTTTCTTTTTCAGAAATTATAACCTAGTTGCATATACCTTTCACTATTGAATTTATATGAATTTTCAAATATTGAGAAAAAATGACGATGAGAAAAAAATTTTTCTCGACTTTGAATTAAAAAAAAAATATGACCTCCTCAAATTTTTTTTATGTTTTGAAACAATATATTCTTAATCAAACTGCATTTTCATTTTAAAAATCCACTTGCTCCATTTGCTTTTAGAACTTTTTTCCCATTGCCTAAAACTACGTTTTTGTAAACGCATTAATTACACTGGTCGACAAGTTTTTGTTACAGAAATAAAATTCCACTTTTCTAAAGGATTTCGGTGCGCTGAATCCGAATCTGAACTCAGATTTTCGCTAATACGTACAGTTTTTGAGATATTCATGTCTAAAGAGGCCAAAAACGCGATTTTTGGCTATATTCACTCCTCGATATCTTTTAAATTACTTACGCTGAGATTTCTCTTGAAGAAACCGTTTTAATATTTCAGATATCTTTCTTGTAACTTGCAATATTGCATATTAAGCTTCATAAGTTTTGCAATATTTTCTCCATACAAAAATAATTAAAAATTTTGAAGCACGCTTTTAGGCAGTTTATTATATTATGGACGTATGTAAGTGGCTTCGTAAAAAAAATTATTCTGCTAAGCAACTACAAAATTTGATTGCGCCTATAACATGCTGCAAATGCTGCCGTTGTTTTCGACGACAAATACCTTATTGTGCAAAAACATATATTACTATATACCTAAATTAGCAGAATTTTATTTCTGTAACAAAAATTTGTGGAAATTTTGTCGACCAGTGTTATGTTAGTTTTGACATCATGAAAAACAAAAAATATGACCTCCTCAATTTTTTAATAGTTGATAGTCCTAAATGTCTTTTATAAACAGGTGAAAAAATTGTAAAAATTCGTTTGCTCCATTTTGTTTTATGAACTTTTTTATGGAAGGTGTTTTTTAAGTTTTCGTGCATTTTTCCCATAGAAAACGCCCAGAAGTATGCTTCAAAAAGTTTTAATTTTTTTTGTATGGGGAATATTTGTCAATTTAATGAAACTTAAATATCGATACTTCCAATTCTAATTAAGATATTCGAAGAAACTAAACGCTGTTTTCAAGGGTAATGATTGTGCTTTCAACTGGTTTAATCGAATTTGAGTGGAAAGTAACTACATAAAAGATATTAAGCAGGGAATAGAGCCAAAAAACGTGTTTTTTACAAATTTGGGCATGAACATCTCAGAAATTCCGCCGATTGAAAAAATTTTTGCGCGGTCACAAGACACCCTTTTTACGTCTTAAACTAATTCAATTTTCCAATACGCAATTTGCAATAAAAATTTGCAATTTCAAACACTTTTTTCTGCTTTTTTGTTTATGTTTGTCAACCCAAGAATAAACTCTTTATTTTTGCTATTTTGTAGGTTTTAATTTTTCTTTTGCGATCACTTCTTTGACCGCCTCCGCATTACCACATAATCTCATAAATCCATAAAAACGCTGCAACGTTCGCTGACTACGCTTTACGTGCGCCTGCGCATATTGCGCCTTCCCTCTCGCACTGCCATTTCCATTTCCATTCCCATTTGCATTTGCACGTTGCGCACTTTGCCGCAAAGTTCAACGTTCGTACGCGCGCCTACCATTAAATGTGACTTTTGCGGTTGCCCTCCGCACCTGCACGGATGCAAGCCACAGTACGTCATGCTTGTCACTTGCTCACGCGCTTTGCTCCTCTATCCACTGTCGGCCTTCTTCTGCGTAGTGTGAGTTAGCCTCTGCCGACTTATTGCGCCAACGCATACCATGCCGCTGGCGGGCAGCAGCCAACAGCCGGCAACCGGTCGGCGCGTATTGCGATCTCTAAGCACGTTGTTGTCTCGTTCAGCCATTCCGCGCTCCACTTCAGGTTATTATCCGATCTGCAGCGATCGTAATCTACGCTCAATATACTTACGCGGCATTTAAAAACGGGCAAAAAGTTGCTGCTCGTAAAAATGTTCTATGCGCACACTTACAATTTTTTCGCACAGTTCATTTGGTCGTTGATCTTTAATGCGCCGATCGAGACAGCCAGCCAGACTGTCGCTTGCTCCCCTCTAGTTGCCGGTGCCCCTCTAGACCCCTTATAGTCTGCCAAACTTGTTAGATTTGCACTTTTGCTTGCTACGCTTATCATTTTGTTTGCCAATATTGTTGATGTTGTTGCTATTCATTCGTCTCTAAATCGCGTCGAAGTTTATGACTTTTTAATTTATGCACTCGCTGTGTGTGGGTCTTTTGTACGTTTTTCGTTTGCTTTGGGGTTTAATTAGTTTTTATTTAGTTTTATTTATGCATTTGGCATTTGGCGTTCTCCGTTAAGTCATCGGAGGCATAAATTCACGCACGTGTTCTTTATTATCTTCAATACTTCATTACTTATGTCATTAAAGATGATCTTTCATGACGAAATTGGTTTTTGAAGGAAGTTATTTATGTCATCTTTGAACTATTCTGCTTCTTCTCTGTTCTGCCTTTTGGTTAATCCAAGATGGAAAGATCACTAATAGATGTTATGAAATCTTACAAGTAGAATTCAACGCGGAAAGACTACCTTTGAAAAAAAATGGCATCAAATACATACGAAAAAAGGCGAGTTATTTACAATTTCGCTAATGACCTCAGTATCCTGTTTGTGCTTCGAGAGATTGTAAATTTTTTGACGAAGAACGTGCCTCGAACATTAGTGAATATCTAAATGACCCTTATAGACGCAGCAGTTGAGTGCAAAGTTTTCTGGCTTGTTTGATAATACATAATTAAGTTTTAGATAAAAGGAACGGTGAAACGATTATGCTGAGACTGAGCTGTGGGTTTCCAAGGAATTACCTACACAAAATGGCCTAAGATTATAAAAGGTAATTCAGTGAGCGAACCACAGGTTTCTGCAATTCCTCTCAAACTGCTTCGTTCTGAAGTCGATGCAAATGGATGAGGTGCCAAAGAAATGCCAGTAGAAAAGTCACTGGAGTACACCAAACTATGTAGCACCTAGAATCGATTGAAGCTTTATATGTATCTACACTCAGAGAAAAGTTGCGGGCTAAAATCAAGCTATGTGGTACTTGTTTTAAGAACTACTGAAATTAAGGAAAAATATATAAAATTTAAGTTTCTCCAATCTTGAAACCGGAATTGCATTCTTGAAGCAAGATAAAAATCTTTTTTAAGAATAACATTCTCGATTTAAGAATGAAATTCTTAATTTAAGAATACTAGCGTCAAGTTTTCTCTGAAAAGATACATACATACATAAATATGTACATAATTTTCAATAGTCGTTGCTTTTTTTGTTCAAACGAAACATTTTTTTAACAAGAAAAAGAAAAATTTACATACAATGTACAAAATGAAAATAAAAAACTCAATTTACACTGCTTTGAAGTTGCGCTCATGGCAGTGGCGGGGACTCCAACGCCATCATCTCGTAAGAGGATTTGCAGTTTTGCGGCGCGAAATCTTGGAAGTATGTATCAATAATTTATCTATCTTTTATTACTACGCCTGTTGCCATTATGGCCATCTTCTGAAATCCCTTAAGGTTCACAATCGGCATAAGAACTATCGGGCATGGAGCTATTGTCGGCCACTTTCCATCAAGAAGGAACGCAAACAAAAATTGCTCATTCTATTATGGTTTTCATTGGCATAGAACAGGCATTTATTTGGATCCGATTTCACACAGGCCTACGTGTCATGCGCATTGGGCATCAATTATAATATTATCTTAAGACCTGTTTTGCATGAATATGTACATATTTCTAGTTTTATAATATGCGATGTTTGCGGAATATATATATGTATATGTAATGTATATGTATGTAAAAAATGAATTGTATGTTATATATATTACTATGTATATATGTATATACGTATGTACATTTCTGAAAATAAAACAAAATAAAATACAATTCATTGAAATAACCATTTTTATTTTTTTTTATTTTGTGAGGTGGGTTAAATGATTTCGAATTTTGAATTTCGAAAAAGTGGAAAATCAAGAATAAATATTCTTAAAACAAAGTTGAACATTCTTTAAACAAGACTTTACATTCTCAAATCAATCATGGGCAATGCTAAAAATATGTTTATAAAAGCTTGTAATTCTCAAAAAATATCATCCTAAAAATAAGAATATATTCTTGATTTTAGAATTTTCGAGCTTAACAGACTTTCATAACGTTTTTGGCTTGATTAAAGCCCGCTATACTGAAATTTAGATTGCTTTTTCTCTGAGTGTACTAGAATTCTTAAAGCCTTTACTGAGTTACGTTACTTATGTACATATATTGTATGTATGTAACATACATATGTGTACATCTGAGGGGTGTCGGCATGACAAAGAAGGTGGATGCAAGAAGCCTAGCTCACGAGCTTCAGCTAGTCCAAACATCAAAATTAAAATATACATATCTTGACAGAGGAGCGAATTTGAGAAGAAGCCGAAAACTCGTTTGTGTATATATCAAGGATGGGAATTTTTCAACTACCACTCATTTTCAACTACCACTCAATATATATGTATATGTATGTACATACATACCCTGCAACAAATCGCGCTAGTTCCAGGCTAGTGCAGAACTAATTAAAAAAGACACAGGGTTGGTTCTCGTTATATCGCAACGCTATGCTTTCAACCTTCTTTTTTAACACGGCGATGTCCTAAGAAGTGCCAATTATCCCCCTCTGCAGAACTTGGAACGTGTTCTAAACTACTTCCTATATGGCCAGTCCTGGAACATTTCAAAAATCATTCGGAGATAGTTGAAAAGGAAGTACTTAAGGGCTAGTTCAAAAATGGTAGGTCTTTGGTCGCGCTTTACAAAAATAGTCCTCAACCAGCAGAAATTCGGTCATGCTGAAAATAAATCCGGCATTATATTAAAAAATACAGATTTTTTTAAACTTAATCATACAAAAGGTGAAATTATCCGCATTCACCTAAAAATGCCAAGCTCCATTTGATACTACCGAGCAAAAGACAGCAAAAATGGTCAAAGTACAACATTTGCTGTTAATAATAATAATAATAATAATACAGTGGCGCTATTATAACACTGACGAGTTTTATGGCCGAGCTTCTCTCCCAATTCGAGGTGTGTTCTTTTTGTTTTTCCTACTAATTGGGTGGACCTACAGTTTTATGCCGGCTCCGAACGGCGAATGCATTTTTTGTGAGAAGCTTTTTCATGGCAGAAATACACTCGGAGGGTATGCCGCCCTTTGCCGAGAGGTGACCGCTGCTCTTAAAAAACCCAACAACTGGATTTTTACTAATTAGAAAAATTTGTTTGGTGTTTGCTCAGACTGTGGTTTGAACCCAAGACCTCTGGCATAGCAGGCGAGCACTCTACCCACTGCACCACAGTGGCCATTTGCTGTTGCTCAACCTTAAATGAATCTTTCAAGAAGTCGCAATAATATACTGCCTCGCTCTGCATCCATTTAGAACCAGCTCTGACCTAGTTCTAAACTCTCTAGTTCTAGACGGTCGTTTTTCGGAACTGTACCTTATATTAGCTGCTTATAAGAATTCCATATGCATATGCATATTTACACAAGATTTCCGAGACATAAAATTTCAAAACAAATGTTACAAAAAAAGCGAAATAAAAATAAAATCTAATTTGCATAATTAATGAACTTGTGCTGCGTGCAATTTATTTTATTAAGAACAAATGTTTTTAAATGCATATGCAAATAAATAGACATTCATACTGACATTCCATATGAATACTGTTGCTCATATTAGTTTAAATGAACAAAAACGACAAAGACGGAAAAGGTTTTAATGAAAATGCAGTTTGCTTTATTGCAGCTTTTTGTACAAAAGCAAAAAAAAAAACAAAAGTTTTAAATGGTGCCACGTATGTGCATTAGACCGTATCGGAAAAAATAATGTTGGCCGTACGCGCCCGCATATGATGTCTTTTTGGAAAACATTTCCGGAAAAGTTTTTTTTTTTGGACGCCGCACATAGGTAGATTTTACGAATTTATGCGGCCAAAATTGAAAATTTTAAAATTGGTACAAATTCAAAATCCAAAATCGCTCTACGTTTATAATAGACCGGGCGATAATAAACCGGTCTTCTCGGGTGCCCCTGCCGCTTGTCGAAACTTATTATTCTCCCACTTTTTCGATTTTTTATTTTTTACGTATTTTAAGTAACCCATTTTTAAACGTCAATATTTTTAGTTTTAAGACAGTCATCAAAGTAAACAACATGGATTCGAGTGCTTCAGGTAAATATCATTATTTATTGAAGAAATCGTCAACCTAGCATAATAAAAGACCCACCATTTTGAAGCTTTTAAGCATATTGCGTTTTTTTGAAAAAATATTGTTCATTTTTTAATTCAAAAGCATTTTAGTTATATTATCGCCTCCGATCGCCTCAAAATGTTTATGCATTTTAATAGTGGGTAGTCTTTTCTTATGGTTCTGATGAAATGTCCAAACAATTTTTTTTTTTTCATTTTCATCGAAGATGTTCCTGGTTCATCTGCAAAAAAATTAGTTACCCGTCAATTTCTCTTCGGAAAAATGCAAAGCCAGAAATTATCAACAATGGATGAAAAATTGGCCTATTTGGAAAATTACCTGCTTTCGTATTTTTAGTATTTCCAATTTTTCAAAGTCAAGGAAATACTTATCATAAAAAGGGGCTAAGAAACCTAAACCTAGAAGAGTTTTGAGTATGCAATTCTAATTCAATTTTAATAATATGCAACATTCAACTTTTTGAAAATTTTCATTGGCTTTTCGGAAATTTTAATTGAAACGGTCTCATGTACATATAAGACAAACACCCTAGAGAAAAAAATTTCTAAAATCGACGGAATTTTTTACAGCATTGAGACTTGAACTTTTTAGAATAAAATTGGTTGGCTATATAACAGTACACTTAGAAATCTCCTCAAACTCTCCTATAAATCCTGGCCTCAATTTGAAATTTTTAATCCACTTTTAGAAATTTCTACGATTTTTCGGATTTTTCGGATAAGCTTAGAAATCCTGCTTAAAACGATTTTTATTGAAAAATTATCTATATTTTTCAACTAAAATAAGAAAGTGAAATTTTGGACTGAACTCTTTGAAAAAAATTTAAAAACTCTGGCGTATGATTTCTTTTTTTGAGTCACTGTATATATTTTTCAATGAAATCGACTTTTAACGCATATTATTAAAATTTTGCATTAAACAAGCAATTTGGAATAGGTGTAGACAATAAAATATTTTTGGCCGCATAAAACTTGAAAATCTACCTATGTGCGCCGCTAGATGTCGCTAAATTTAATTTTTCTCATATCTTCGACCTCATATCTTCCGGTCTCTAAGTTTAATACACGGTTTCTTTGGCTTGAAAGGGCGGCTTATACTATGGAATATTATTAATCCTATGTGCACCATTGGGGTCACTACCACCCAGTACTTAGTATATACCACCCTAATGTAGCTTTTTTATGAATGCATGTTAAACGTAGTCAAAAATCATTAATCCTTTGCAAAATAAGTATTTCGATCGCTTAAGCAGAATGCGAAATAAAACACGTTCAACATACCAAGGAATATAAGTTTTTCGGTTCCTTTGGTCTTTTAGGTTAATTTTACAGAAAAATTTTCTGTGGAGACCCTTACTGAAATTTTATGGTGAAAAATTTTCTGGAACATTTTAACCGTCTATCACCGCCAATAAAGAGTTATTTTGGCCCCTTTTTTAGAAAATCAGGAAAACTTGTATTTTTAATTGAATTTTTCTCTGTAACAAAAAAACATGAACACTTAAAATTCTTTGCCAATTTTAAGTTAACATTTGCCTCATAAACTTTGTTGCTAACATAAAACTTCGTGGGTATGTATGCATGTGTTTTCTACCAACATTTAAGCAACAAATTGTCCAAATATTCATAACTAAATGCCGGCCATTGTGTAAATATTTTCATTATGCTGGCTGGCCATTTGCCATTTGTGTCTACTTGAGCACTTGGGTATGAGTTCCGCTGAGATCAGACTAGCTAGCTGAGCTTAAATCAAAAATATTTGCAGGCATACAGGGGGCGATAGGAAGGAAAGAAAAGGTGGCGCAAAAAGGTTGGCTTTTTATAGCTTTTGTTTGGCTCAAATGTCGCCGGAAATTAGTGAATTGCGCTGAGCGCATGTACACATTTGTGTTTTAGAGATGGTGAGCGGAGCCGGGAGTGTTTGGAGGTCACAACGTTTGGCTAGACAGACAAATATGCAGATAAAAGCAAAACTTTTTTCTCGTTTTTCTTTGCGTTTTTATTTCATTTTTATACTCATACTTCAAACAACCGTTTATGCGCCCGTAACGCAGAGCATCGGCCAACAGGTGGAGGCACTGTAGGTATGTATCTCTACTCGCACATTTGCCAAAAAACTCTTATCCGTTTTCCTGTTTGAAATTTCTCCTTAAATGGAATGCATAAAATAATTTATATTTAAGATAATCTTTCGTGGCTATTCATTTGGGTATTATTCTTCATTTTGCTCAAATTTGTTCAAGCTTATTCTTCTTGGCGTATACGTAACTTATAATTAATTACACAGTGGAACAGGATAAAACATCTAAAAATATATTGTGGTGTTTCCGAGCTGCTTGTAGTAGCTTTCACGGTCGTTATTAATTTTTTCTATAATCCAACGGAACTCTCTGCGTTTCAGAGTTATAAACAAAATCAGTTTCGGTGATGACTTGAGTGTTGATACGCTCTATAAAATACAATGTTTGCCTGTGCCAGTGATCTTCATTAACGAAGTTAAAACCAAATGGTTTACTTATACAAATCTTAGCGAAAAGTATAACAGATTTGTATATATGTATTATTAACTAAGACAAATAGAATAAATATATTTTCGAGCCATATACATATGTTTATATGTATGTATTATAAAAGCGTATTAAATTTTCACCATTCACAAACAAGCCACGTTGTTTAAAATAAAATTGTATCAAACAACGCTGTGCTTTGGGCTAATGTTAATAATAATTTTGCTTAAACAAAAATTCATATGAATCAACTTTTCTATCGTTACATACACACACACATACATTTAACAACAAAAGTAAAGGCCGCTGCCATACCACGAACATAAAAAGGAATGTGAATGCTTTTTGTGTGGAATGACTGTTTCCAAAACATTTAATAAACTTCATATAAATCATAACAAGTGTTGTTCGTACAACAAAAAAAGCAATCAAAAAATGTAGCGCAACCGAAAATGTAAAATACCTCAATATCACAACAAAAAACACCAGCAAAAGCTTGAGTGCTAAGGTGGCAAAAAGAACCAATCGTGTAATCTACTAACCAACAGAAAGTTTACAGACTAGTGCCGAGCAGATCTGTGTTACCTACCCTTGTCGTCTGTCTAGATTTTTTTCGATTTTTTTTTAAATTTTTCTTCTCATAAATAACGTGAATAGCCGTGCTTAGGTCGATGGAAACAACAACAAAACATTTCATGCCGGTGGTTAAAATACCTATCCGCACTCTCCCTCCTCGCAGTAATGGCCAAGAACACATTTTCACGAATGCGTTGTTTAAATGGCGACATAAAATAATTCTTTGATATGATGACGTTTGAACTTGAGCTAATGCAAGGGTATATACATATGTACGACTCTTAGCACAATTATGGTAAATTAGAGACAGACAACTTATGTAGAACACCAAGTTTGGTATATTTCTGGAAATAAGTACTTGAGATAAAAAGCAAACACTGGATTATATTCATGCTAACCAAATTGAAAGCACTTGTTCCAGATTTTCATATAGATAGTTTAGGCTTAAAACTAATGCATGGATGTACATTGTATTGTGGTTTGATATGCCACACTCACCTGTTACTAAATTCAATTCATTTCAATAACAACCTGCATCTACAATACAAATATAAGAATGCTTGAACAAGTGCGCAATCATCGCCATAGCAGGAAACTCCATACTAACATTCCTGCTGCTTACTTCAACTAAATTCCAAAGTTACATACATACATACATATGTATGTGTATGTTACGAGTAAATATTTAAGTTCCATTGTGTGCGCTACCGTGCAAACACCGGTCGACTTGGGTCATCCATTCATTGGCCACCGCTCATAAAGGCATTTTGCCAATTGTTATTTGTTTTTGTTGTCGCTTATTCCTCCAGTCATGCGTAGGCTTATCTCGCCAAGTGCGCCACCACAAAACATACACATGCAAAAAAAAAAAACAGTGAAAACTCACTCACTCACGTTCCACTACAAAAAATTAATTGTCCAACATAAATCAAAAGGATTTTTTTTTCACAAACAGTGACTTCTCCAGACTTACATATGTATTTACATATATGTACATATGTGAGTACACCATCGGTCGGTACCGACACGTCGTGGTTTGCCACTTCAGTCTGTTCCAGCATATTTCATTTCGTTCACCAACAACTGCTGCCTGCCACCGTTTGTGTGCTCGCTCCCTTCCCCAACTTCCCTCGGCACTTTCTCTCCTTTTTGCGCAAAGGTTTTAGTTGCTGTCCTCGAACATTTTTGACATTCCCTTTTTCCTAACCTCAAAGTAAATTATTACCTTGTTCTAATATTTGTTTTTTGCGTTTGCTTTAGTTTTTATGGAATTTCAGTTCAGTTTCGGTTCAATTTCAGTTTCATTGCCGTGTGTCCTTTATTGGTTTCAACAATTAACTTTATTTTATAGGAAATTCCATTAAATAAACTTGATATTTTCCCAAGAGAAATTTAATTGGTTTTCAGTGACATTAACTTTTGTTAGGTTCGCTGCTGATAAAAAAAAATTAAAATTAAAAGAAGAAAATAATTAGAATCATGAGCTTAATAATTGTAGATTTTTAAAAACTGGGTTTGACGCATTTAATGCACTGTGAAGTTATCCCCTTACGCACCTCGAAATTCGAAATTTTTAACGTAACCCTTATGTTTATTTCTTGAAACGGTAGCAGCTAGATATTAAGAGTCACAAACAGAAAAAAATGGAGGAATTACGCTCAAAAAGAGCGCAGCAAACAGAAATTCAAGAAACGTAAAAATTTTACAAATTAGGCTTTTAAGATTTGAATGGAATTTTTTACTAATAATTGTACTAACTGGCAACTTCTTACTCCCAAGACTTGGCTCTCTTTTGCTAATTTTTTCTTTCAATAAATGATTCGCTAGTAGAAACTTGAATGAAACTCTAACCTCAACGTCACCTCATTCACTCACATATTTACATTTTATGTCAACATATGCGCAATAATTTCGACAATGGACATTGTAGGGCGATATCACTTCACTAAACACTAATTGTGAACTAACCTTAATCTTTAAGCTATTACCAAAAATGCAACCCTGCAACTGTAGATAAGATTAGTTAAGTTGAGAAAAAAAAATGAAAAGGCGCGCATAGAATTATCCAGACCACCGGCGCGAGAAGAGTTCCGACAAAAGATTGTTAAAGAACAAATAAATTAAAAGCTTTTTTGTAAGAACTAAAAATAAAATAAAAAACCCAAGTGCAAACAAGAAAAGTGAAACGAAAACTAAGACCTTTTTATTTAAACTAAGGAATATAGGCATGATGGAATCTTTAAAACATTTTCTGACAATTTGTTGTTTTACTCATAAATTATCAAAGATTACCGTGGCATATGTATGTATGTATGTATGCATGTATGTTAATAGCAAACACATGAACTTATGAATTTACTTAACACTCCCCAACATTTTTAACATTTAGCAAATTTTCATTTTCATAAGCACAAAAGAATGCATACATACATACATTCGCATTCATACATACAAACACACAACTATCCCTGCAAAAAACGGAACTAGTCCATACATGCATGTACAAACCAGCCGCTTGTGGCAATCAACTAGCCCAAAACCTGCCACATTCCATATAAAAATATTGGTCCAATTAACATTGCAATGTCCTAGCACAGGACCACATGGTCCATCGCTCGATCGCATCAAACTAGTTTAAAAACTAACTTGCCGTAGCTACTTTGCAAACCACCTACAAGAGGTTACTTTGTAAACTACTCTAAGGAGTTAAAAATGTATAATATTTCCATAACTACTTCATTCTTGAGCTCTCAAGACCAATTTTATTTATTTTTTTTAAGGAAAAATTGATGTGAAAAATTAATATTTTTTGGTAGAAGTTATGGATCCATTTAGGAGACCGCCACATCTCTTCAAGCAATTCTTTGTGCTAATTAGTAGAGCTTGTTTATTGGCTGGCTCATCCGATTAAATTTTACTTTTGGTTTTTTTGGTCGTTTTTATTTTCATAACTACTTCATTCTTGAGCTCTCAAACACGAATCTACATACATACATATATATGAACTGGCCCAATTATTGGCTGCATGTGGCAAGCTCGTAGCTAGTTGACTGTGGCACAAATGTACCAAGTAGTCCAACAATTTTTACAGGGATTGCACAGAGTAATAAAATAGATTGAATTGGCATGGTAAGAGAAGAGCAGAATTTCCGTTTCCCCTACTTGAATTTGGAAAACTTTCCCTTTGAACAAACATACATCTATACATACTAGACATATACGCCGCCGATTGACGCCGCCGCGCCGATTACCTTCATAATCGGCCGCCGCCGCCATAATCCGTGAAATCAGCGTATCGGCGCGGCGGCCTGCGCTGGCGCGCCATACCCGTATGGAGTGAGATGTGTACATATTTTCCTAGTTTTGCTAACTGCTAAAGTTCTTCAAAATTAAAAAAAAAGGAACCAATCGACGTGTTTTGGCCTCAGGAACACGAAGCTGAATGCGGAAATGTTTTATTTTTTGCCGGTTAAAAGTTATTAACAAAAACTTTGCCTGTTCCCTACTTTACTAGCCTCAGTCCTAAAGAATTTAAGCCACTGGAAAATTTCAGTTCGTTGGCTTACATAATTTTTTCTCAGATACGGAACTTTTCTGGGATCTCTTCCATTTAGTCCTACTTATCGAGGTCTGTTGCTAATTGTTCTACTCAAAACTGCACCATTTCAACCCTCCTTGATATCATTAGATGCCGAAAGTGATCCCAAACATGCCTCCAGAATCGAAAACTCATAGTTTGAAAGTAAAAAAGTTGCTGTTTTTGAGTAGCCCTCACAGTTGTCGAACCTCAGCCCTATAGGGAATATTAAAGAAGACGATGGGGGATCAAAAATGGAAAAATAAGCAAGAGTTATGGAAAAAAATTAAAGAAGCTTGGTACTTAATACCAGTTGCAAATTGCGCTGATTTGGTCAACCCTATGCCACGAAGAAGTAAGGAAGTTATAAAAAATAAAGGAGCTTCAACTAAACATTAGTTTAAATCTAGCTGCAGCAGTAATATTGTAGTTTATTTGGAAACACAATCGAATTTAAAGTTTGTCCCTATTATTTTTTCCAACTTAAATTATACATTTCATTATTTTTATTCATAAAAATTAAATTATTATACAAAAACCACCCCAGAGTCATTGAAGCATGTCCTCTCCGTGTAAGCATCAATATATGGTAATTATTATTTGGTCTTAAAATTAAATAAATGGAGAATTGCAAAATTTTGTCCCTATTATTTTTTCCAACACTGTATATACATATATTTATTTTATATATATATAAATATGTACATATGTAAATATATGTATGCATGTTTATTATCATACAAAATAAGCAAATGAATTTAAATTTACCCTTACATATGGATTTGTGTATATTCTTTAATATTTATTTTCTTTATTTTATATTTTAGTTTATGTAACAATTGTTTTTTGCTGTTAATAAAAAAGTTTCAACAATTTAAGGTGGAAATTAGTTTATTTATTCCATTCATCCAGCGATATTAAGGTAACTAAATAAAATTAATATTTGGACAAGTAAGGAAGCCTAAGTTCGAGTGGAGTCTAACATTAGATACTCAGCTGTATGCTTTCATTGTTTGTTTGCGTTTGATGGAAACACGGTGTAATTAATATAAAGCGAGTGCTGCATAAAGGGGGCTTAGCCACGCCCATTTTCAACATTTTTATCAGTCATACAACTAAGCATATGAATATTATTCTTTGTGCAAAATTTCATTCCTTTATGACTTCTAGTTACAAAGATATCACGTTACAAATTCCAAAAGGGTGGGCGTGGTCGTCAATCAATTTTGGAAATTTTTCGTCCAAACATTTTCCTAAGTAAGTATATCACGCGTACCAAATTTCATCGATATATCTTCAACGGTTTCTGAGTGATGAGTCATAAAACTTTCAATGTTTGCCCCTTAATAAGTGGGCGTGGCACCGCCCATTTTGCAAAATTTTTATGTTTTTTGTTTTATGTCCGTAGTTGGACTCCTGCCACAAAATTTCGGTGATAGATCTTTATATTTGACAGAGATATCGCTTAAAATGGTTTTATTAGGTCACTTTATAATACCCATATATAAAAGTGGGCGTGGCCGTCAACCGATTTTGATAATTTTCCGTCGAAACATTTGTCTAAGTAAGCAAATTACGCATACCAAATTTCATCGATATATCTTCAACGGTTTCTGAGTTATGACATATAAAACTTTCAATGTTTGACCCTTAATAAGTGGGCGTGGCACCGCCCACTTTCCAAAATTTCATCAAATTTCTTCTTAGGGGCCTGAGCTCAACACGTGGGTAAAATTTCATCACTCTAGCTATATTAGTGACTGAGATACCAAATTTCCGATTTTTTCTATATAGGAAAAGTGGGCGTGGTCATGGTCCGATTTCGCCCATTTTCAATACCAACCGTCCCAGTGTCGATACCAACTTACATTTCAAATTTCATCAAAATATCTCAATGTTTTCAGACGGACGGGCGGACGGACATGGCTCAATCGATTTCTCTTTTCACCCTGATCATTTTGATATATATAAGTCTATATCTATCTCGATTATTTCATTCTGTTACAATCCACCGTTATGTGATTAAAACTATAATACTCTGTGTATTAGTACAGCTGAGTATAATAAGGATTGTGATTTGTAGATTTGGGGCAGGCGCGCCGGCGCGAAAAAGCACGCCGGCGTCGCCGCCGCCGCCGAAATGTTTTTGGAATAGCGCCGCCGCCGCCGGAATCACTGTCGGCGTATATGTCTAATACATACATACAAACATATCTATACATGTGTACTATGTAGATGTAGTATGTACGAGGTGGAAAGCGTTACGTTAAAAATCATAACAAATTTCAGACCATGACGATTACTTATAACGGTGATAAGCACGAAAATGAAGTGACATCTTCATCAGCGCAAATGAGAAACATTAACTTCACGCAGGAAATGAAATTCTGCGCCGCTGAAAGTTTAGCAACGAGC
Organism: Urophora cardui; assembly: GCA_960531455.1. Taxonomy (NCBI): domain Eukaryota; kingdom Metazoa; phylum Arthropoda; class Insecta; order Diptera; family Tephritidae; genus Urophora; species Urophora cardui. The sequence continues at coordinate 33,191,119 of OY482671.1, forward strand.
GAAGAAAATAAGCTTAAAAGATGTTAGTTCACGCTGAAATTGAATGAGATGTGATAATAAAAGACAGAAATAATGAAAAACAATTCCTTTTTATTGCACTGTTTAGGTGTTAAAGTTGAGGACTGCAAAAACTTTGGCCTTGCAGTTTTTTTTTTTTCAAAGAATTTTGGCAAATACACAAGAGTGGTATTTGTATGTCAACAAAACGCCAGAGCTAAGTTTAACTTTAAGGAAATTTCCCCATAACCAAATCATAGAGAAGATAACAAGTTCAGAGAATAACAAACTAAAAAAAACCATCATTATGCGCGAAAAGATCTTGTGTCCATTCAGAAGAAATAGACCAACATGACAACACGATCAGGAAATTAAGTTGCTGATGAAGGATTCAACTACTGGCCGTGAATATCGCAATGAGAATAAAAAGTAGAATTAATTTCAGTTTTATCTGCTTCATATACAAATAAATGTTCGTACCATAAACTCTTTAGCGCTTTCATCGAGGCCACTCAAGCTCCAGACAAACTGCCGCCAGTCAAAGCATTATTTATAAAAAACGCAGCACTACCACCACAGACTGTTTGTAGTTAATAAGGCAAACTTGTCATTGCTGTCGTAAAATTGACAGCAACTTTGTGCGTAAAGCAATAAATACACTCGCACACATATATGTACATATGTATAAAATTTCAACATTTAACAAATAATATTTTGAAGAGCGTCAAGCAACCATAAGAATAGTTAGACGGCACGGCACGCCACTGGGAATGGCAAATGGGATGGCCAAAAATTGAGCTGTCGCCGACGAAATGAGCACAATGAAGTTTGAGCGCCGTCAAAAAGCTGATTTAATCTTCTTTAAATACTTTTTGGTACGCTTCGCAAAAAGGGAGGTTGTTGAACTGATGTGAGCAAATCGTTTTAGTTAATGCTAACTACGCTGAGTGGATGGCGAAGTGTAAGACGCTGCGTATACGTAACAAAATTGATAAGTTTGAGAATTCCCTTGATATTTCTATTGCTCTATGCTTTTTGCGCGCATAAAAGTATTATACCTATAGTGTTTAAATTATTGGGATATTAAAAAAAAAAATAATAATAAAATAAAAAGGGATGATTGCCGCCATGTCGCAGCTTCGCGCTAACAGTGGAACAAAATTGGGAAAGCAACTTATTCTTATAATATAAATACTTATTAGAATTTGACTTTTATTTTCTTCAAAGATGCAAGATACGCAAAGAAATTTTCTTTGCATGAATAAATACCTTCGAATTTCACTTCGCAGCCATATTTTTTCAAATTCCCAACTGGGCATCCTACGATTGCATGCATAATTCTGTTTTTTTTTACTTTTCCACGCTGTTAAGAATTTATTTCATTACCCTAGTTGCTGTTCTTGTCTTATTGTCCCTTTTTCTAAAATTGTCACTGCATTGTTTGCTGCCACAACCGAAATTACCTTTTATGAGATTAATTGACATTTTCGCAGGTGAGCTTCAAAAATGTACTTACGCATAAGCTCTTATGTACATAAAAAGTCAGTCTGTCGTGTTACGCTTCACGCTCAACACGCTTTGGTGGTTACAGCAACAACAAATGGTTTGTATTCGCCAACATTTGTTGTTGTGGGTTTTATGCTAAAGCTTACGCAAACAAATTAGCATAATTAATTTATTTGGCACTTTGGGAGCGCAAATAATCACACTGAAATAGACATAAACCTTCACACAAAAAGACTTACTCCTGCACACAAAATCATGTACGCATAAATACTCATACATACATACATACATACATATGTGTATACATACATACTTGTAAATCCTAATGCATTTACTTGCTTATCTCTAGGAAAATTCTGCGTTATTTACACATCCAGCGCTTAATTATTTCAATATTCGCTTTCAGTATTATTTTAATGGTTGTCTTTGCTAAATTTTGCTAATTGCAACAAGTCTAACTTTCTTTATTGGTGTGGGCAAATTATTGTAAACACATGTCAGTCATAGGGGAAATTGAATTTAATTTAATATTACTTAAAACACTGTAATCTTCTTATATCGAATCTCGTTTTCACTCCCCGAAGCACATCTTGTATACACAGTAAAAAATGATAGTTTATTTCTAATATCATTTGGTACTTAGTTTAATCATTCTTGGAATTAAATTTGAATTCTAATGCCTAAAAGTCTTATTTTTAAACTATGAGAAGTTTTACAATTTTATTTATTCCAAAATAGTTTCAAAATAAAGCCTTGAAAAGTATTAAAATTCTCTCTAAATAAGTTTAATCATCTATGGTTTAAAAACAAATCCTAAAAAGTATAAAAAACTTTCTCTTTCTCAATTATATTACCATCAAAGTTTTTTTGCTTTGAAATCAAAACCAAAAAAATATTAAGAACAAATTTTCAGAAAAAGTCAAAATAAATAAACAAAAATTTTCTAAAGGTACAATGCGAAGGAGTAATTAAATGGCCGAATCGAATTTTTTACGCTTGATGAAATAATTGTATCAAGTGTCAAGTACAACTGGCAACAGGGATGCCACTTTTGGGAGTTTCCTACCAAAACTGGTAGGTTTTATTCCTTTTGGTAGGTTGGTAGGACGATTTGATATGTTGGTAGGTTTTTGCCTTCGTTCAACTAACATCACTGATTCGGTACATTTGGTCACTTTGCCACAACACTGTTGAGAAAACGTGTCTTCTCAGTAGAGTTTTGTCTGCTAAATAGAAACGTTTTCTTTGAGCTTCAAGTACACTTGCCCCCACAGACACAACTGAAGCAAACAAGGTTGTTCGTCGTCATGGTGTGTAATAAAGTGCTCCATGTGGTATCACAACAGGCAATCAGGCCTACCTAGGGGTAGTAAATTTGTTTGCTGTACCGAGTGGAAACAATGTCCGCTATTTCCCTCGATAAATCTTCTTACGTTTCCTTCAGGATCAGTTGTTTGCCCTCATTATTCCTCAAATGTTATTCCACAAAATATAAATCCTGATTTCCTCCGCACTGGATGAGCGGTGGCAGTCACCAATACCCAATCCAACCTTGTCCGAATATCATTTAACGCCAACTCAAGTTTTTTTTTATCTGGAAACTGCTTCTTCCTCCTCTTTTCCTTCATATTTTTATCACTCATTCTAAAATTAGTTGAAATTTGTTCAAATAATATTAAATTTAATACTAAAGTTTTCAAAATCAAAAAAAAAAAAAAAATAAACAGTTTGTTTTTTATCTTAAGCGGTAAAAAAAAAAAACAAAAGTGTCCGGTTACTTCAGGGTGGTCGGTTACTGGAACAGTTACCCTAAATGAATTTGTTGAATATGGTTAAATCTCACATTAAAAAAAAATGGTAGGCCCGAAGCCATTTTGGTAGGTTTTTGGTAGGAAAAAAATTTTCTTAGTGGCATCCCTGACCGGCAACCCTGATGAGATAGAAGATGAAAAGTGAGAGAGAGTCGAAGAAAGATACCGAAATGGGAGAGACGGACATCAGGGCAGTGTTTGGGAGGCTGGAGATAGATTGAGACTTTTTAAAATGAACTTTATATTTATTTCAATGTGTTTTTCTTAAAATTCAATTATCAAACATTATAATACTAATTAAAACAAGATTACTTTTATTACTTGAATCGGTCATCGTGACACAAGTAAGTATTTCAGGAAATAAATAAAATAGCATGAGGGTAAATTTTGCTTTATTTTTACATACATAAGGCAGGTGACGGTGCTGAAATTTCCCTGGACATCTCCAAAATATTGGTGTAAAAGTTGACAATATGTATATATGTCCATATATCGAGTCCTAACTGCCATAAAAGTGTATTCAACAAAGTTATCGATTTCAGCTTTTTTATGGAAATCAACAATTTATTATAAGATGCATCAACTCCCAAAAATTGCATAGCTGTGAAATATGCAGTTTCGAAGTAAGAGACTAAATATGTAAGTTTCAAGGATACATACAAACTGTATGCAAAACTAATTAAACAAAACTGAGTCCCGTCAAATTTAGTGCTTGTTGGATACACATTTATGGGGATTGGGGCTCGATATATCGCTAGCTTAGAGTGCAAATTGTGTAAGTTATTTTTTTCAAACTTTGTAGGAGAGATAAAAAACAAAAAATAAAAAAATTTCGAAATGAAAAAAAATTTTCTGTTCATGTAAATATTATGGACTTACACAATTTTCTTCGCTTTTTGGACTTACACAATTTGCGTATCACTGTATAACAACGAGTAGAAATATGACAAGAGTCACAGACTTGTTTAGCGCGGTGCGTATTTGATTTTTCTAGCGTTGTACATAAAAATACACTTTTTCATAAAAATGGTCTTACACAGTTTGCACTCTAAGCTAGCGATATGTATAAGGTACTTTAGTATTTGCTGCTCATGGAAACTTAGGGGAAAATGTTTGTTTTGGATTTTTATGTACATAAATAAACAACGTTATTCAATTTCTCATTAATCTTTGGGATAAAGGGTTATTTGCGGTATATCCACTGGAAATTTTATGGGGGTTTATTTTTAAATCCAAAAAAGTATAAAATTTGTTCCAATTTTCGGATTGATCTTATACCATTTCAACTATTTTTAATACCAAAAATATTCTAAAAATAATCAAAATTTGGTTTTGATTTAATTCCAAAAAAATATTAATTTGACACCAAGAATGATTTTTGTCTCTCAGATTCTCTTCCTTTTTTTAAATCAGAATGGTTTTAATTTTATACTTTTTGGCATTGTTATATATAAATACCAAAATGGTATTAAAATTAAATTAAAATTTTTACTGTGTAGAACAGGGACATTAAATTCTAAATTTCTTAGAAATTTTGTTCTAATAGCGAGGGCGCTGAACTAAGAAATACTTTAAGATTTTATGTGAATTTTATAGAACTATTGGCCAGTTTTAATTAAGAAAAAAAATTGAAAAAAATGAAAAAAAATTTTTGGTAGAAGTTATGGATCCATTTCGGAGACCACCACATCCCCTCATCAGACTTCTTCAGGTGGCCTCAACCGAGGATCGAAGATTTTATTTGGCTTGTCTTTTTTTTTCTTTGCAGCAGCCGCTTCTACGTATTGGAATGTATCGAGGTTTCCTTACCAAGAAATTAGTTACCAAAATTCAATGAGGATTTGCCGGTCATTGGCCGGATATACATATGTAGGTAAGTCCAAGATTCGACCGTGGCAGCGTTTTGATTTTTCTCTCGTACTTCGGTAAGAAAAGTCTGACAATAAACAATTGCCCATATTGGTATTAACAGAAAAATGCAATTATATCGAACTTACCACGGTTAATTGCTACGATAGGCAATACATTAAATCTTACCTTACCCTCAAGGTAATGAAATAATAAGTAAATCTAATCGTTTAGGCTTTTTATACAAAGATTTAGTCTGAGGAGACCCCTAGTGAAATTTTTTATTGATTAATTTTATAGAGCACTGTAACCCTCTAGCGATCTTCAATTTACTATTTTTTCGTACTTTTTGAAAAAAGGGTTGAAACGATCCTTTGACTATATGGGTAGGGGTATTTCGTTCTGTTTAGAAATTATTCCGCCACCAGACAATAACCCTCAAATCGTGTCACAGTGTTATTTAAGTACATATCATCGTTTTCATGTCGCCAGAAGCAAGAATGTGCGAATTGTCTCATTTTGAGTTAGGTTGTTTGGATTAATCTTTGTTATGCCAAAATTCAAAGCACTCTGTTTAAAAGGAAAGCACGTATTTAGTTCAGCCTTAACAATAAATCATTGAAACTTGATTTTCCAATATTTTCACGTGCATGCTTCTGACAGGAGGGCGACTAAATGTACATATGTATATCTTAAAAGCAAGAGAAATTCGCTAAACGAATGGAAAAGTCAATTGGTCACATGGCACATGCATGTTGCGATTAGAATCTCTGATAAATAATCACTTCAAAGGAAATGCAATCGAAATTTTTCACACATGCGCGCTTCGACCTGCAAGGAGCGCCACGTTGCCTCACTTCCGCATAAGCCCAGCTAAATTGCTAATCGGCAGATCTATATTTATATGTACACATGCATCAGCAATTGGAAACAATCGCACGCTGTGTGTACTGCCACCAAATCTATGGGCAATTACTTGAGTAATTATACTCGCTGGCGCACAATTACGATAAGTGAAAAATTATACGATTGTAAGTTTAGTTGGCTTGTTTGTTGTTCGACAGCTAACTGGTTTGTTGGCTGGCAGCGAAGGTGATCAATATGCCACAAGCATGTGCAAATGTATATATGTATGTTTGTAAAGGCAGGAACGTCACTGTAGTCATATTGCTTTGGTTGACGCGCATGCGCAAAACTACACAAACCCCAAAGAAATACGAGCAGCATTGGCAGTGCGCGCGCTTTCAGATCGCATGATCACTTGATTGCTGACTTTGCGGTTGGTGGTTGGCGGTTGGGCTCGGGCTTACCGACCGCTTCTTTTTTTTTATCAGTCAATTAAAAGCAATTTATGCGCAATTCTAGTGCGCTATTTTTTCACGGTTCACTTTGAGTGGCAACTGAAATGTCGTACTCGTACGCAAAGTGCGCATGCGCCGGTGCCAGCATTTCATTGACATGCGCCCATTTGCCAGTTGTGGCAATTGAAAACACTATTACTCGTACTTTAGTGTGGCAACATGGTTTTGCCATTTTGTTACTCGGTCACCGAGCAGCAGCGATACAACTGTTCTTTTTTTTTTGTTTGCCTTTTTTCATACCAAATTTTTTTCTTCCTTTGCTAATGCGATACCAATACTTGATGCCTTCGACACTCAAATTTGCACTGCGCTGGGTTTTTTGTAGTTTATTGGTTTTCTCGAAACCCGCTTGTTGCACTTTGTCGCAAAGTTTTTTTTTGGCAACTAAATTAACGGTTAAATAATAGCGCACACTATCGTTTATAGTTCAATAATTTCTCAGAAATCCTTATTAAACTGCAAAATACCGCAATGAAATGGGGTGCACTGCGAATGGGTTTGACTCAGGCCATAAAGGAAGTGGGCGTTGGTAGTTAAGTTGCAAGTAAGTGAGTCAAAAAAATACTTTTTTTTCAGTTTTGTTTTTTATTTATGCCACATGCGGAATAATTAAAAACGAATGCGTCATGAGTCAAAAGGTGTTTTAAGGGTGCACGTAGCGATACGAAGTATGTAAAGCAGCGTTCGGTTGTAGGTAGTTACCGGTAGAGTCCGCTGGTGCAGGCTCCTTATAAAATAATACGATTGGTTGATATTTATGCTATTGGTCGATGTTTGTGCTATATGATAAATATATTACTTGGTTGATGCATATGCTACAAGCATCTATATATGTCAGTGGACATTTTCTATTCACCATAGCTTCACCACTGCTGTTCAGGTCGACTAATAGCTAAGAGCTTTCAGCTCAATTCGCTTAACCGAGCTAGCTGGCTTAGTTTTTGTTGTTGCTTTCCATGTTATTCGCTAAGCTAGCTAGTGGTGTTTTCGAACTTAATGGCTATTGATATTCCAATTTTATTACTCTGTATAAACAGTTATTTTTTAACGATATAAAAGCCGTTTTCGATTCGATTTTTATCGACCAGTTAGCGAGTATGGCGACTACTCATTATGGGTTCAAACATTTTTTTCGATCCGACCTCGCTTGTCTGATGGCGAATCGAAAACGTTAAATATATCCTCAAAGATGCATATCTTGTCACCCAGAGAAGTGTCAGTACGGCTGCAAGCTTATTTTTCATTGAGGTCAGCTTTGTCCTACTTATTAAGAAAATTGTATTTAATGAGTTTTACCTGTCTAAAAATATGTTAGTGATTTGTATATAATGAAATAATAGAAAATTTTAGTATTCATAATTGCATTTATATACATAAGTAGAGATATGAGCAGAATTTTAATTTTCATCTGTTCCGACTTTTCCAATTTTAATTTTGAGCCAAGAAACTTTTAAGCCGCCATTATCTTTGATACGATTTTTTATTGTAGCTAACGCGAATTCGTGTAAATTATAAAAATATTTATACGTTAACATATTTATGTACTTTATATTTATTTGCTAGCTTCCTTCTGGCAGATTTAAAGATCTCAGCCCGGTCATTCATGCAAAATGCAGTTCTGTGTTGTTTAGCGGCCTCTATTGCTGAATGCCTAGAATCGCACTCCATATATGTATGTATGTCCTGACTCTAGAAACTTGAAGTCTACTTTTACTAACTTGCTGTTAACTTGCAAAACGTGAAGTACAGAATTGAGCCTATTTGATTAGTTCAAGGTTTGCCATTAAGTTCATTCCACGGGAAGCAATGCGCTTCTTCCCCATTTCCAACCTAAATCGTAAAATTTTAAACACATATTTTTCGCGAGTAATAAAATAATGAAACATCTAAACTCGGAATATGGAGAATACTTTTCAAATCAAAGGTGCGGGTAAATAAGCACATCCCACACTGAAGAACTCTCATTCACTGCGTATACGCAACTTGCTTATATAAACTGCAGTAATGTGTTTTACCTGGCAAATTTTTATAAAAATTTGTAGTTACTGATATTTTAACAAGTTTTTCCAAAAACTATACTTAATGAGTTTTACCTGTCACCCCACGATATATCGGTATACATATTTTCCCAATTTACCCATCCCTACCACTTTCTACTAAAGGTGTTATAAAAGGCAATATTCCAATTGCCATCCTCCATTATTTATATCAACACATCGAAGGATCTTCCCTCTTTCAATCAAAATATCTCAATATTTTCATCACAACATCGAGGCAGCACCCAGCACCAGCGAACGAGAGAAACATGTGCATTCCTATTGTTCGGATATTAAGCATAGTACTGAGTTCGAGTTTCCGTGAAACTGCTGTCAAAATCCATACAAAAAAACTGGTTGTGAAACATTTGTGAAATTTCACAGATATTTCACGCCAAAGTTGTACTGAGTTCCTGCCGTGAAAATGTTACGCAACATTCTAGCAACATCATGCCAGCAACATTTTTTCGCGACAATTAAAATATACAATGCTATTTATTTTCGAGTGAAAACTGACATTTGTTGAAATTGAAATTTATATTTTGTATAAAATTTTTTTATTGGTCAAAATTTGAAAGTTGGTTCTGAGGCGATGCTCCAAAATTTTTCTTTTTACATTTGCTCAGTCTTCGTTTTGGCATTTATTCTCAATTGACAAAAACTTTTTTTTGAAACATTTCACGGCAAAATAAATGCATGTTGCTGGCGAAATTTCACGGCAATGAACTCAGTACTAGGCTTTAGCGGGGAGTATCACAATTCCAAGTGTATTTTTTTTCGTTTTATGGAAATTTCAAATTTTTTTCAATGAAAAAAAAATTATCAAATTAATTTTTAGTTCTTCTCAAATTTCCTGCACCTTCCCAATAGAGCAAATACTTCACCGTCATCAGCATGACATTCGGCAGGCATCACTTTCAATATGTCCACACCCTCCTTATTTTGCAATTTGTAAATTTAATTTATTGCTTTTTTGGTTCGTATGTAGGTATGCACACAACTCTTAACTCAGTTAATTTGCCACTTTTAAGGCCTTCAGAACAACAATACGCCCAACCAACAACTCACCAACTGTCACTCTTAACCCATTCCATGCCACACCCGCACTCAACAAGCCAGTACCCGTAAGCGCAAGCAACTCTGCTTAGCCGCAAGTACTGCCAACTGATTTCACTTTTGTTTAGTTGCTTGTCAGCCAACAACCCATTAGTTAAGCCACAACAATGCTAAATGTGAAATTTTATTACTGCAACGACATTAACTATTTTTGGGGAAAATGGTAAATAGTGGACCATCCACTTTGTTCTGCTTACCAAATGAATGTAGTTTAGAACGACACATTTTCAAGTCTCTATTTTAGGGAAGCTCATCCAGACATCGACACTTTTACTTGCGGGAATAAATAAGTTCATCACACACACACACATACACTCTTTCGCTAATGCAGCGCAAATGTTTCTGTACTTACTAGTCCAATCTAACATACAATTTTGCCGAGCTTTGTTTTAAAAGGAAAGTGTGTGTCTCTCCCATTTCTCAAAGCTGCGATCAGCGAAGCCTCGGGTATTAAAAAATTACTTGAAATTCTTCGAATCGTTAGCCTCAAAGATTTATTTACGGACAGTAGATACACACCTGTTAAACAATGCATGTATTAATTAATTTAGAAAAAAGTTGACTTCCTTAAACAAATCAACATCATTGTTGCCGCAACATTCAACATTTGCAGCTGCAACATTCAACATTTGCAGCTGCAACATTGTTATTTTGCATTGAAACTGCACCATTTCTCACAAATATGGCTAATCAGCTCTTACGCCGCGGCGTTGTTAATGCGACGAGCCATCAATGGTGAGGGGTAAATCAACTATTCGGGGCAAATGAATGACAAATCGAAAGTGTGGCAGAACAAACGAGCACACGCGCATAGCAACATCCAAATTGAACAGCGCGGTGCTAAGCAACATGTTGAGGATTAGCGTTTATTGCACCATATAATACTGAAATATATACAAATATTTTAACACCATGTATGTATGTATCAACAAACGCATTTGCAAAAACGTTATACATATGTATGTATTTATTCACATTCACGTACTTGTATTTCTTTAAGCAGAGCAACCATATTATTTGTCAATAATGAAAAAATGCAACAAAAAACATTATTTGCAAGCTTGGCGGTTGTGTTGTCAATGCGTTTGACAATAAAAATTAAAGTCTGACACTAATTGACAGTCGTAAGTGACACAAATAAGCACGTAAACTACAACGGTTTCAAACTTTAAAATAATAAAAAAACGAGACCAATGCAAAACATTATGTGAATTAGCCCACATACACTCGTGGCCAGAATGAAAGTACTAAAAATTAATAAAATAAAATAAATAAAATAAAATAAAATAAAATAAAATAAAATAAAATAAAATTAAATAAAATAAAATAAAAGAAAATTTAAAATATGAAATATGTATGAAAGCAATTAAAAATATAAAAAAAAAATTAAAAATTCAAGGTCTCGACTTCGAAAACTCCCCCATTTATCTAATGGGTCTGTTTCGAAGGCCTCCTCAAAACGTTCAATGGATTCAGAATACAAGTATGTATGTATGTATATTAGTGTGGTCCAAAATTGTATGAAGAAAGTAAAATTCTCCCGAAATCCACTGTACTACGATAATCTATACTGAAAATTTTGCATTAATATATTCGCGCAAATGCTTCAAAGTTCTCTTCTGTTTTTACATCAGTGATGATACATAATTTTTTGAAAGGTCCTTAATAAACAAGAAAGATGTTTTTTTTTATCATTAAAAAAGGGAACACATTTTGTTTTAGGAATGATAGAATAAAAATAGCATGATTTCATATAAAATAAAATAAAATAAAATAAAATAAAATAAAATAAAATAAAATAAAATAAAATAAAATAAATAAAATAAAATAAAATTAAATAAAATAAAATAAAAGAAAATTTAAAATATGAAATATGTATGAAAGCAATTAAAAATATAAAAAAAAATTAAAAATTCAAGGTCTCGACTTCGAAAACTCCCCCATTTATCTAATGGGTCTGTTTCGAAGGCCTCCTCAAAACGTTCAATGGATTCAGAATACAAGTATGTATGTATGTATATTAGTGTGGTCCAAAATTGTATGAAGAAAGTAAAATTCTCCCGAAATCCACTGTACTACGATAATCTATACTGAAAATTTTGCATTAATATATTCGCGCAAATGCTTCAAAGTTCTCTTCTGTTTTTACATCAGTGATGATACATAATTTTTTGAAAGGTCCTTAATAAACAAGAAAGATGTTTTCTTTATCATTAAAAAAGGGAACACATTTTGTTTTAGGAATGATAGAATAAAAATAGCATGATTTCATATAAAATAAAATAAAATAAAATAAAATAAAATAAAATAAAATAAAATAAAATAAAATTAAATTAAATAAAATAAAATAAAATAAAATAAAATAAAATAAAATAAAATAAAATAAAATAAAACAAAATAAAATAAATAAAACAAAACAAAGCAATATAAAATAAAATAAAATAAAATAAAATAAAATAAAACAATAAAAATTAAATAAAATAAAATAAAATAAAATAAAATAAAATAAAACAAAATAAAATAAAATAAAATAAAATAAAACAAAATAAAATAAAATAAAATAAAATAAAACAAAATAAAATAAAATAAAACAAAACAAAATAAAATAAAATAAAATAAAACAAAATTAAATTAAATTAAAGTAAATTTATAAATTTTAAATTTTAAATATGAAAGCAATTCAAAATCCCAAGACGCCTCTCATCATATAATACCTAAAGTGGGGTTTTGCTGAAGGCTTTGCTCGGATCCTTAAATCGACTGGGATCTCAGCCAACTTTTATTTTCTAATTTAGCTCAAGAAGCAAGATCGAAATTATCCCTCAAGATATCTTACACATTTAAAATCATTGTAAATCTTTCAATAAAAAATGAAATCCATGAAACATTTATTTTGACACCAGTGTTGCTCGTAATGTTAACATTGTTTAACAACAATAACAGTAATTTAGCACAAATACAAAACTTTTTAGCAAAATGTTGCAAGCAAAGCTGAATATATGTATGTATGCAACAGACGTAATGACTTTTGCACGTTTTTGTGGGAAACAAGGCATTGTTTCAGTTGAAACTACAAAAGTAAATATCAAAAAGAGATGCATTTGTCATAACGCCGAAAAGGTATTGAAAGCGAGTGAGTGGACGCGATTGAATGCGAAAGCGAAATAATGCCAGTGGAACACAGAACGAGCATAATAGCTAAGGCTTAAACAAATAGGTGAATGGCTGAAAACAATGGCAATTTGCATCGCCATTCATTGGTGGCTTACAGCTGCGGTACATTAATAAGCCTGAGGTGCAACGCTTATGTGGAAGTGCCAACAGCAAACGCGCCACACAAAGTTGATGATGTGTTGCGCAGCGCGATGTTGCAGAGATTTTCAGTGATGATTTTGCAGCTGTGAAGTACTTCACTTACTGAGTCTATTTAATTTTATAGAGTTTATAGAAAAGAAAGCAAGCCTATTAACATAATTTAATTATGATTTCTTATTTTCTTCTTGGAAGCAAAGGGGATATTTGCTTTTCAAACAGTTATGTATGTATGTGTAATTGAGTAGTACACTTTCAAAAGTGGCTATGTGAAATTCTTCGATATTGAGTTTTTGGTGGATTATGCAACAGTATTTAAAGGTGTGTAATGTCCATTAAGAATTTATTGCAAAATCCTTCCGTATTCTGAAAACAATAGCATTAAATACGATTACACTTTCAAAAGTCTTAGATTTTATATGTACACATTCAAAATTCTATTTTTGTTTTTTTCTACTTTGTGGCTTATTATGAAAATTTCACATAGGAACTTTTGAGAGTGGACTACTCAATTGCCTTGGAACTTTTTACCAGCCAATTCCTCCATTTAAAAACACTGTGCGTCATTTGACATAGAAACATTTTATTCAACAAGAAATATTATAGCATTTTTATAATTACTAGTATCTTAAATGTTATGTTTTTTACTCTTTGTTGCGTTCACTAACGGCTAATTAACGTTTGAGGATTTGCAGCAAAAAAGCGGTCGGTCATTGGGCCACCGAGCCGACAAAACGACCGATAAACGTTCAGCGCTGACGCAACCGCATTTCAACATTTGAATACAAGCAAAAACTATGTAATAACGTCGTTAGATAACATAAAATGTACTCGCAGATTTGCAGAATTGCAGATTTATGTTTGTGCAACAGAAAAACTTGCTCATAAACACAAGGTGATTTACGTTTAACAATTTTCGCTTCATTTGTACTTTCGATTTTATGCCGATTTTTATTTATACGCAAACGAGTTACTCATTTGCATACATACTTTTTTTGTTTGAAAAGCATAAAAGAAGTTACCAAAGTTAACGATTAATAAACAGTTAATGGTCGTTTAATAGTTAATCATAATACTAATAATAATTGTTGGCATATTAGTTGGCTAATGAGGCATATAAGTTTACATGATGATTTTTGAGTAATCAATTTAGGACCAGTTATGAATTTTTAGGTAAGAAAAATACTCTGTCTTAACGAGCGTAGATTTGGGTCACTTTCGCAAAAGGAAGCAACCACTATTCACTTTTCGATAGGTATATGAGCAGTGAAGTGTGCATCAGACTCCACAAACTTACTATTTATGGTGCGGAAGTCATGATATGATACAGCTTTACGTATCTCTAGAAACTACTGCCGACCTCGCTTGACTTGGCAGTGCGGAAATGTATGGCATCGCAATTTCAGCAAATCTCACAAATCTGCCAAAAAAAAACCTCAGCGCTAAAGGTCAAACAAACGGTTTTATGCATTCAACCGTAAAAATAAAAATACCTGTTCTGCTACTATTTAATCGTTTTAGTATGCAAATATATGTACGTAAATAAATTTATTAGTTATTATCGCTCTAATTGAAATATGTCACATAAAAACTAATTTATTAACACCTTGACTGTATTAATTATGTGAAATTGTAGAACAAACTATTTGTTGTAATTGGTAGATAATTAAAAAAACACGTCGCTGGAATTATTATAGTGAACGAACGGTAGCTAAAATCGTTTAGTAAAGTGAATAGGTACGAGTATGTGCCAGAGCAACGCAGCGCGAACCGGCTTAATCGCTGACGGCGAATTATTTTGCTGATAACAAAAACACATGTATTATGTTACAGAATTTAAATTGCAAAAAGTATATGTATGTAGGTATGTATATGTCAGAGGCGGTCGCTTCATACAAGCCGAGAAGCGCGGCTTGCGTGCACATTTTCGTTCATTTCATACGAAATTCTTTAAAATCTGTTTATTTTACGTTTTAAATGTGTTTACTATTTACGTTCTCAATAATATAGCCACCACTGTAACATGCCCCTAAAAGCCTGCTAAGAAAATAGCGCAAATACACCACCAATCCACCTCACAATATGTATTTTGTTTGTACAGCCAATCACAGCACAGTGAGCATGCTTCAACGTTTCCACACATTAGCTTTTACGTGGCTTTCAAAACAGAATAACATAGCTTGTTTTCTCGCTTTCGCTAAGGAGAAACCAATTGCTTATTTTCAGAATTGAATTGAAAAAAAAACTAGCAAAGCACTTTTTTTATTTTTCACATCAAATTTGTATGCGAATATGAAGCTGGCTTCGGCATTCAAAAGTAGTTCAGTATTCACAGCCTTATGCATATTTGATTTGATTTTCGTTTGCACACATACATACTTACGTACATACTTATGCACATAATTTCTTACATCTGCATGTGCATGCAAACATAAATATCAAATACATACAAACATACGCGTAATAAACAAACAAAGGAGCGTTCGAGCATTGAACGAAAATTGAAAAGCATGTATTCGGGCCACTCGAAAATGTTAAAAAGAAATCGAGAACTCTAAATCAAAGTCAATGACGGAACGCAATCAGACTTTTAAATAATACAGCAAAGGAAATTACATAAATGGCTAATGGTTATACTTCACACATAGGCTTGCCCAGGCAATTTATGCTAGGTCCGCCACTGGTATATGTATTGCGCAAATTAGTTATGCAGAAATACGCATATGTACAATATAAAAATTCGTAAGTGCGATTTTTTTATTTTATTACTATTTTTTATTTATTTGTGTAAAGTTACAATAATTTAAAAAATTTGATTTTTTTATTTCTTTTTATTTAATTTTATTTGGCGAAAAGCGAACAAGTTCAGACTACGTATTACCAGCGATGTTAGAAGTGATAGCTATTTCGAAGAAAACCAATTGTTCATCATCAGACTTCTTTTCGGGGTCAGGCCGGGAATCGAACTTAGACCCACCGTGTGAAGGTGTTAATGTTAGCGATGCTAAGAAGTAAAAAAGTCTCGATGTTATATATTTGAGCTGTAAAAAGGCAGTAGATCTGTGTATTTTCTTATATAATATTTTTTTTTTATGTTAAAATTTAGAACGTAGGTATGTATTTATAAAGATGGAAGCTTTGGGCTTATAAATGGGAGACGTATTAACGACGTTCTTTATCTTACCAATTGATCCTCGAAGCTTAAAATTTACCAACCTCCAATTATTTTAAGCCATCTGCTTTATTTAAGCTTCCTAAGCTCAAAGAAATTGGTTTGATGAATATTTCAATCAGAAGGTTAAATGATTAAAAAAATAAATTAATTAATTCAACAAAAAAAATGATTTTATTTTTGTCTCACACTAAGGCACAAAATATTCGAAAAAATTATGCTAGCAAAGCAAATAACGAATGCGCATGTGTGTATTAGGGTGGTAATTAAAATCAAATTAGTGATTTTCTTCGGTCTCACCCTCTACATCGGTAACAACACGGTCCAGGATACCAGATACAAATTTTGGTCCCGATTGGATATGTTTAAGCGGTGTTGCACAGCGGTCAAAGTTCAGATAACTGCATGGTACCCCTGTGCGACACCCCTTAACCGTCTCCGATCAGGACCAAAATTTATATTTTTATCCCTGAGTACAAGGCTATCAATTTTGGCCATTAGATATACAAAAATTTGATTACCTAAATTTTTTAGTCTTTATATGGTAATCTGAACTTTGACCCCTCTGCGACACCCCTTAACATCTTCGATTGGGACCTAAATTTGCATTTGATATTTTTGAGTACAGGACAATCGTTTCTGGGCATTAGATATACAAAAAATTAAACTTCAATTTTTGAGTCCCCATAGAGTTTTCTGAAATTTGGCCCCTCTGCGACACTCCTTAACCGTTTCGATCGTGACAATAATTTATACATATGTGGTGTTCTTGACCATATTAGCATCGACCTAGGGGGTGAGATTGAAGAAATATGCCATAAAATTTGTCTACGTACATTTGGGTACCACCCTTATGTGTATGTTGGGCACTCGCATTTCGCTCTAAAAATAGTGCAAATTTTTTCACTTTCCTTTTTTACTTTTATTTTTGTTTTTTCCTCTTCACTTTTATTTAGGGCAGCCGACGTACAATGGGTGATTGCGGCTAAAAATAAATTCAAAATTAAAGTATGAGTAAAACCACTTTTTTAAATAGAGATCGACAGATATATCAAATTGTAATAAAAAAGCTTATCTAAAAATTTTTTAGTCTCTTTTCGTTTAGCCGTACAGGGTGCCCAGAGTTGAGCAAAAAATAGGTTCTTTTATTTCTCAATGAACACACCTCATACAAAATGCTCTATCTAATTTAATTCTTAACATACGAACTCGAGTAATACATCATTACATAGATGATGATTTTCTCTTTCAGAAATTATAACGTAGTTGTAAATACCGTTCACTATTGAATTTATATGAATTTTCAAATATTGACAAAAAATGTCTATAAGAAAAAAATTTTGGTCGACTTTGAATAAAAAAATTAAAAAAACAAAAAATATTACCTCCTCAAATTTTTTTTATGCTTTGAAATAATATATTCTTAATCAAACTACATTTTCATTTTGAAAATCCACTTGCTCCATTTGCTTTTATAATTTTTTTCCCATTGGCCTAAAACTGCGTTTTTGTAAACGCATTAATTATGTTAGTTTTGACATTATGAAAAACGTTTATATTTAGGCGAATAAGAGAATATTTCTTTATCGTCTTGCAGTAAATGGTGCATACTTTCAAATTATGAGGTAATCTTTTTATCAGCGTTAATTCATATCTTTGAAAGCTTTTTTCTTTTGGAATATAAAAAAAAATGTGTAAAAATTGTAAAACTTTAAAATGAAATTAAAAAAAAAACAAAAAATATGACCTCCTCAATTTTTTAATATTTCATAGTCCTAAATGTCTTTTATAAACAGGAGAAAAAATCGTAAAAATTCGTTTGCTCCATTTTGTTTTATGAACATTTTTATGGAAGGTGTTTTTTGAGTTTTCGTACATTTTTCCCATACAAAATGCCCAGAAGTATGCTTCAAAAAGTTAAAATTTTTTTGTATGGGGAATATTTGTCAAAATGGTGAAACTTAAGTATCGATATTTCCAATTCTAATTAAGATATTCGAAGAAACTAAACGCTGTTTTCAAGGGTAATGATTGTGCTTTCAACTGGTTTAATCAAATTTGAGTGGAAAGTAATTACATAAAAGATATTAAGCAGGGAATAGAGCCAAAAAACGTGTTTTTTGCCGATTTGGGCATGAATATCTCAGAAACTAGAACCAATTTGGAAAATCTGACTCCAGATTCGGGTTAAGCACACTGAAATCCTTTAGAAAAATGTAATTTCATTTCTGGTATAAAATTTTTTTTAAACGCGATTTTTTTGTATGAAAGTTTTATGATAAATGATTATAACATACTTAAAAGTGCATATATTTTTAATTTAAAAACGGTAAAGTGCTTTACCCCTTTTCCAAAATGATTAATGCATTTGATTTATATTTCAAAAGTGTATACACTAATCAAAATTGAGCATTTTAGCTATAATAGTTAGGAAAATGCTGAAATTTCAAAAATACCGTTATATGGGAGGTAGGCGTATTTGTGGGTGGATTTTGTTCAAATTTTCACAGTTTACTAATTTCAACCAAAAAATCTTAAGTTCCGAGTTTCAAGATTCTAGCTCAATTATTACTATTTTTGGCCGCGTTTGTATGGATGTGCCCCCACTGTGCGACGTTGTGCTCCTCATTTTTCGCTGATTTAATGCAAATATTTGTCTCCTATTTTTGTAAGTTGACTTTTAAGTTTTTTATGTATAGTTTGCAGAAAAATTCCACTTTTTGGCCTGCTGATTGCTTTAAATACCTACAACTAGTTGTTGTCATTTAAATTTTTGAGTTACACAAATAAAACACTTACATTACGTGAGATTGGAATTTCGCATGACGGCGGATTTCTTGTTTTTTTTTATTTCAAATTTCAATTTCAGCTTCTGTTATCGTTCCTTTTTTTTAATATTAGTTTTGTTATGCCATTTAGTTTCGATAGTGCTTTCGGACTACGACTCCGAATCCGATTTCATTTGCATTTCAACGACGAATATTCTTAATAATAAATGGTTTGCAATTATTTGCGCTAATTTTTTTTCTTCAACTCCTCTCCAAATTCACACAATTTAGCTGGTATTTATCGTTCAATTTGATCGATTTCTATTTCAGTCGGCCTCTCGTGTCAAATTGTCATTTAAAGGCGTCAATTATGACCAAAAACGCGTTTATTGAAATTTTTGCGGTTCACGCGAAACAATTCAATCCATCTAAAACAAGATAAGAAAGATATACATACATATGTATGCTATAGCAAAATGTGCAAAAAATTCCACCGTCCAATGCATCCATCGCTACTTCGACAACATGGCTCAGCGCAACAACAACTGCGGCGCCGCTAACGGAAAAGCAAACAGCAACCGGGAACCGCAATCCAACAAAGCGCCTGCATATTTCTTTCAAAGCGGCTGACATCTGAGTAGTGTGTCTAATTAAGTGGCAGTTTCTTTTGCACACTCTGGCATTAGGGTGTATCGGAAGACTTCGTAAAAGGCTTTTAGGTACATCCGGTCAGATTGTTCTAGGCGTTTATAAAAGCGAACTCTTTTCGATTGAGCTTTTTTCTGGGCTGAAGTCTTGGCCTCTAAGGAAGTTGGAAAAAAAAACATGTTGGAGATAACATTTGAAACTTCAGAGGCAGATCTGCTGAACTGTATAAAATCTTGAGTAATTTGCAACAGCTTTATAGAGAAACGCAGCTTGAAAACCTCTTTTCTAGAAAGATAATAAGTAAAAAGACCAAATTTGAGGTAATATGAATAATGTAGAAGAAGCCTAAGCATAAATCCATGGCATTACCATTTTCTACATAGATGATCTATGAAACAAGCTGACACGTGTATGTATACCTACTGTTTTTAGGAAAAATTTATTTGTCAGTTTTTGTTAAAATTTCGTGCATTTCTAAAAAAAAAATCGATCACCCTAATACACATACTACGTTAATAAACAGCAATAAAATACTATCAAATTAGTTATTTTTGCACTTCACAACAACTTTAAAAATATTTTTGCAGCTTTTGCTGTCTCTTGTCTCTTGTTTCATGCTTTTTTTATTTTTATTTTTTTTTAATTTTTATTTTGTTTCTTTTTTCTTTTTTTTAGCTCATTGGAAAGGATTTCCTGTCATTTTTTTTTTTTATTGAAATGTTATACCTACTCCACTCACATGCAATGCATTGCACATTTGCTTACTACATACATATGTATGTACATATGTACTTATTCAGTGGTGCGACAAGTGACACCAATAGATAATATTTAATAACAACAAATTACAACAATAACCACAAAAATACCAATAATTATACCAACGAAGTAAATATGTACGAGTGTGTATGCATGTACTCGTACGTACCCTGCAGGGAAATCTATAACTGGAGAACAAAATTTCTGGTTTGAGACTAGCGAAAGTGTCAAAGAGGCACTAACTCAATTGTAGTTAGACCCTCACCTGTTCAGAAGGAGTGAATTGTGTCACCATTATAAGACACACTTTGATTTGTATGCAATTTGACAAAAATTTCATGCATTTCTTTCGTTCATCCATTTGCTGTCGGGTTTGCATATTTCTACAATTCTCAGATTCTTAGTAAATCATATTGTATAAAGAGTAAAATTTGCATCCTCACTTAAGAAATGAATTAAGTTTTTCCTATACCTCAGGCTTATTTTTGGTTTTTATTTTTTTTTTACTTTTAAATATTTTTTTTTTCATTTTGATTTAATAAATAATAAAAAAAAAATATATAAAAAAAAATTATCATCCGCCTTGACACCGACTTTATTCGAACCCGCGGTCGCCAGATTGTAAGTCACACGCGTTAGCCACTGTGCCATCGCGCCACTTTCTTTAAGCGTTTCAAATGCTGCACTTAAGAGGCAGATGAAAAACTGTAGAATTTGTAGTAATTTTTAAGGTAGTTCAGAACTATTGAATAGGCAATTCAGCGGGGATAATTGACACCGCCATGTTAAATTCGCCGGTTGCTAACGTGCAAAAGAATTTGAGCTCGCGCTAGTAGTGTCGAAAAATTAACTATTTTTTTGAATAAGAGATTTTCCCAACAGGGTATGTATGTATATATCTAAATATGTATGTGCGTAGCAATACGCAACTGGGTCGATCGGTCAGCGGAATGAATGACTCAGTGATCACATAGTTTGATTTTGCTTGACCTGGCTTACTCGATTGGCTATCAATTACTAATAACTAGGGCAACAGAAGATATGCAAATGCATATTTTTCTGTTGCAGTCCTATTTACGTATGATAAATATATATCGGCGTTTTAGCACAAGACGAAGAGAATAAGCCTAACTTGTTAGGGCATATTTTCGCATATTTAGGTCAAACGGCTTATTTTTGCATATCTCGACTTATTTGCATATTTTTGGCATATTTTGCTGCAAATTCATATTTTAGCATAGTATTTCGTCGTATTTTTCCATCTCGCTCGTAAAATTGTTTTTATTTAAATTTTGTACTCTGGCAATTTTTTTTTTTTTGTATATGCGCATACTATTTGCCATTCCTCTTTGTCTGACAAGTTCAAGGCGAATTTAATATTTTCGCAATGTTTCATTCAAATGTGCTACACGAATCAGCTGGGTATCTACATCGGCGATCGGCAGCTGGGCCATTTAGGGCCACTCGTTTCTCATGTGCGCTGCTAGCAAGCTATCGCTGAGCTGGCCGCGAACCAGTTTGCACTTGTACGTTGAAAGGTGCGGATGGTATGCGGATAAGTGTTTTTCAGTGCTCTGCTTTTGCGCGCACACTACCACAAATATTTTGCGAGTGTGTTGGTTGCTCTGCCAGCGGTGCCGATCTACATACATAGCATACGTCATACGGTCAATATATATTGATGAAATCCGTGGATCGTGATTCATATTGATAGTGCAGCATCGAGTATTGATGGCTCGCGTTTCTGGATCGCAAAATTTGGAAATCCGGATCGCAATATTGACAATAAACGAATTGAAAGTGAAAGTGCGAAAAGGACGCAAGTAAAATATCTTGAACCTAAGAGCGAGAAAAATATCGCAATATTCATATTGAACGTGTAGCACTACACGCTACACAGTGACTGAAATTCTTGCTTTTAAATACGCCCCGATATCTTCAGTTGACGTGGAAAGCTCTTTTTCTACGTTTAAAAACTTACCGCGACAATCTACATAGTTTTCTATTTGAAAATTTATCGCAAAATTTTGTAATTTACAGCAATAGCAATTTGAATAAATAAGTATGCAATTTGATTATTTTTTAGGGAAATACATTAATTTTCCAAACACCTTCTTTAGAATTTCTCCAAATTATTTTGTGTTACAACAGGTATATCTTAAAAGTTTGAAATATCTAAGTGAAACGCCGAAACACGTCAACTTAATTTTTGCCTGTAGAATACAATGACGTATTCAGAATATACAGTGGCCGCTGTGGTGTAGTGGGTAGAGTGCTCGCCTGCTATGCCAGAGGTCTCGGGTTCAAACCACGGTCCGAGCCAAACAAATTTTTCTAATTAGTAAAAATCCAATTATTGGGTTTTTTAAGAGCAGCGGTCACCTCTCGGCAGTGGGCGGCATACCCTCCGAGAGTATTTCTGCCATGAAAAAAGCTTCTCACAAAAAATGCATTCGCCGTTCGGAGCCGGCATAAAACTGTAGGTCCACCCAATTAGTAGGAAAAACAAAAAGGAGCACACCTCGAATTGGGAGAGAAGCTCGGCCATAAAACTCGTCAGAGTTATAATAGCGCCATTGTATTATTATTATTATATTATTCAGAATATCCGTAATAAATTTTGATTTCGAGATATTTAGGAAAGAAGTTTAAGATCTCTGATAGTGAATTCTTCGTCGTTTGTAAACTTTACCCAAATTGATTAAATTTTGTGATAATGTGTCGGTCGACGGATGGGTTCAACTCAAATAAATCTCAAAATTTAATTTAAGTATCTTCAACTACATTTTTTTAAATAATTTAAAAAAAAATTTAGGGATGACTCTCTAAAATTAAAATTGCGGAGGGTCAAACTTCATTTGTTCAGAATTGACCAGAGAATGCAGCTGTGGCCGAAACAAAGTAGGTTTTATTCCATCAGTACAAATTGACCCGCCCTAATATATATATGTAGATTTTCGTATGTAAAAATACTTGCTTTCTTTTGGTAACGAAGATGTGTTTCGCAAATGTGAATTTTTTTTTATTTCTCTTGCATGAGAGGGGAGCGCACAACCTACCATGCCGTATATCTTTATATTAAGTATATAAAAAAATTTAAGGGCATATTTTCAGTGCTTAAACTAAGTTTTAAGGGCATATTTTTAGCGCTTAAACCATATTTTTAAGGACATATTTTTAGCGCTAAAAACGAATTTTTTAGGGCATATTTTCTGTTGCCCTACTAATAACCATGCATATTAAGGTGGAGTGAAATCATATGGAGATTTTTTGTTTGTTCTTTTGTTGAACGTACCAGCAATGAAAAGTTGCCTTTATACGAGTTAATGAACCCCACAAAATTTTATCGCGATAGGATGACGTTTTGAACTGCCCCCAGCCCCGCAAAGTTGAAAGCAATAAGCACGATCTGGTACAAATATGAAATTTTGAAAATTATAAAATCAAAAAACGAAGTATGAGGATTGATAAATGCAGGTAAGCTGAGTATTAAAGTGAATTTTTTTTTTTGGAAAGAACAACAAAAGTTATTAAAGGTCAAAGTTTATATTATGCATTTTTTAAATTGCAATTACTTAAAAACTACTGAACCGATTTCGAATATTTTTATACCATTCGATAGGTATTTTGATTTCCTTTAATTTGATATACATTTTATATATGAAAAGTAAGGGGGGTAAAAGGGGGGTTGACCCACGCAGGGGGGTGTTATGGAACCCACATAAAATGTATATCAAATTAAGGGGAATCAACATACCTATCGAATGGTATAAAAATATTCGAAATCGGTTCAGTAGTTTTTAAGTAATTGCAATTTAAAAATGCACAATATAAACTTTGACCTTTAATAACTTTTGTTGTTGTTGTTTCCAAAAATTAAATTCACCTTAATACTCAGCTTAACCATCCTTATCAATCCCCATACTTCGTTTTTTTATTTTATAATTATCAAAGTTTCATATTTGTACCAGATCGTGCTATTTTTTCAACTTTGTGAGGATGGGGGCACCTCTAAACATGCGAGTAGGTCAATAAAATTTTACTGGCTTATTACTGGGCTAGAAAGCTTCCGTTCTGGCTTTGGAACAAATTGAATTTCCAAAAAAAAAGTTTCACTCCACCTTAATGCATATACTTATATATATTTTGTTTTACATACATATATGTACATACAGCTGTTTATAAAAAGTACTTTTGGCACAAATGACTTGAGTCAAATTACTTTGTCCTACAATGATTAGACCTGCAGCTCATCTCTTATTCTTGGAAAAGCTGGCTTTTGTTGATACTGGGTAGCCAAAATCACTAACAATAGAAAAGTTTGTACTTTAAAAGCTGAGCTAACTAAACACCAGCTAAGTTTTACCCTGCTTATGGCCCAGATGTATGATAGTCTGGAGTTCTGAAAACACATATTCAGGCCTGTAGGGGTGGGAAAATATCGATGGCACTATCGATAGTATCGATATTTTATTTTTTTGAACACTATCGAAGACCATCGATGGCTTTTTCAAAACTATCGATATTAATGTGTACTATCGATAGTTTTACAACTTTTACATCCCCATATTTCACCATACTATTTCAGATTCTGTGGAGGTTTTATATTCGTATATGTACAAAAAAATTTAAACGATATTATAAAAGGCTTTGAAGATTGTTTTTTGTTTCGACTTCAAACTTTCACTTCCGTGTACTAAAATCTACTGGACTGAATTTAAAAAATTGAGATTTTGATGTTTTCTTGACTTTTTTAAATTTTCGGCGATAGTTGTATCGATAGTACTATCGGTGTTTTATTTTTTGAAGACTATCAATAGTTTTTTTCAAACTACCGATGGTGGTAGGGTTGCCAGACGTACTGATTTGATCAGTACAATACTGATTTTTCGTGCCCCGTACTGATGGTTTTAAAAACCTTAAGAAATACTGATTTTTTGGATTTTGTACTGATTTGTACTGATTTTTAGCAAACACTAAAGAAATTATTTTTTATCACCCTGCACTGTTTTTAATTTTCCAACTGTTTTCATTTGACGTTTGTAACCATGAAACAATTAAGAAGGAGGCCGCAATGCGAACGTTACATGTCATAGAAACATGATTGACAGTTAACGATACGGAAACAAAATGCCAGTAACGCCGTGATTATGTTTACGATACTGCTCGTCGAGCACCGTGTCATTGTTGTTGTGCACTCCGACGGTAAGAGAATTTTCGGTGAAACAAGCACACAGCACACCGAGCTTTTCAGGGTAATAATGTGTTATGTTGTGTTTGTGCTCACAAATCATCGATTTATGCGTAACCACCTCTCACCGATGGCGAAAACGTGTCCGAATTTTACCGAGTTTTTTCTCGTTAGCATAACCACGGCATAATAAAGACGATTTTCTCCGCATATATTGCTTTTTTTTTGAAGGCAATGTACTGATTTTTTCTGGAGAGATGTCTGGCAACCCTAGATGGTGGCACTATCGATAGTTTCCCACCTCTACAGGCCTGAAGACTCGCCAGCGGCGATATTTCTGAAGAAGTCCAACAAAAAATTTATTACTTGAAAATTCATCGATTAACGTAGATTTCAAGATGCTTTTTTACGCAAGAAAGCTTATTATAGCCCAGGACAAAAATGTTCACTTATACATATTTACCGGAACCGCATGGCCTAGGACTTGAACTGATAGCCTAACAACCTCTATACGAGATATTTACCATTCATTCATTTATGGCAGGTACCGGCAAGAGTGTCCCGCACGGGCAAATGAGAAGCATCACACATATTTTCACCAATGTAGTGCAAATCTGTCTGCTCTCACCAACACAAACTCTCTCATAAAATTGCCGTACTCTGATTTATGGCTATCTCAAAGCTAGCTTTTATGTTCAAACCAAATACTCAAGGTTATTCGACGTTAGTCTGAGTATTTGGAATAGACTGCTACGCTCATTTTAGCTGTAGGAAATTTCTCTTTATAGTAGCCAGCGGTGCGAGTAATTAACAAAATTTGTTTCTAATCCAGAAATGTTTATTCAATTACATGTGAATTAAAAAAGGTTCGTGGGATTTCAAAATGCAAACCATTTTGTTAAACAAATTTCATTTAGAATTTGCACTCACAAAAAAAATATCAATCATTTAACACCAAAACCTTCAGTAACTAAATTGAAAAGTAAACAAAGATGAAAATTCAACACAATCAATTCGCGCCATCAAAAGTGAGTTCATCAAAAGTGAGCTCAGCTAATTAAAATCAGCAACGCTTGGATGTTGTGTACTCTTACGGGCATCGTAAAAAAGACATCATGCCAAAAGAATGTGGAGAATGCGGAACTCTCATATGAACTCATCCCATCAAACGAATGCGGCGACAATTGCATGTTTGCGCATAACGAAAAAATAATAATATTTGTGAGAAAATAATTTCGATATTTGAAATTTATGATCACGTAGCGGACAGTTGATAAATACAAAGAAGGAGTAGAACAAATGGACAGCCAAACTAACAAACCATTGAGCAAATAAACACAGCCATGATTGGAAGCTGCGGTTTTTTTTTTGGCAAACGTTTGTCGCTGGCAGTGACCACAAGACACAGACATTGAAAGCAGAAAAGCAAGAACAAAAAATATCATGATGTGATAACGAGACAAGCTTTAAGTACTTCAAAGGCAATAAATTTTCGTTACCATTGAAAGAGGAGCACACTAAAAATTTGGAATGTACTAGTACATACATATGTATGTGGTTACTACCAAATCAATAGAAAAGGAAGGCATGGGTCTGTACATGAGACTAAAAGTAAGCAAACGCTATCGACGTACGC